>OX402538.1:8789987-9430000 GCA_948098885.1 Drepanosiphum platanoidis | reverse complement strand
CTCAAAACCTTCCCCGAGACTTGGCGAATCCATTGGTGAAAACTAAACTTAAATCCACCGAGTACTTATCGAGATATGCGCTCACAAACGGAAAAAAAGGGCTTTTTTATTACTAATATTTATTATTACTATTATTTTGACTGCGAAACGGAAAAAAATCGAAAAATCGAAAATTTGGTACCAGGAGTTCAGGAGGTGACGTGGTTTTTTTCGCGACGATTTACATTTTTCCATTTTTAACCCACTTAGGGTTGGATTTTCGAGACGTACTATAGCTCAAAACCTTCCCCGAGACTTGGCGAATCCATTGGTGAAAACTAAACTTAAATCCACCGAGTACTTATCGAGATATGCGCTCACAAACGGAAAAAAAGGGCTTTTTTATTACTAATATTTATTATTACTATTATTTTGACTGCGAAACGGAAAAAAATCGAAAAATCGAAAATTTGGTACCAGGAGTTCAGGAGGTGACGTGGTTTTTTTCGCGACGATTTACATTTTTCCATTTTTAACCCACTTAGGGTTGGATTTTCGAGACGTACTATAGCTCAAAACCTTCCCCGAGACTTGGCGAATCCATTGGTGAAAACTAAACTTAAATCCACCGAGTACTTATCGAGATATGCGCTCACAAACGGAAAAAAAGGGCTTTTTTATTACTAATATTTATTATTACTATTATTTTGACTGCGAAACGGAAAAAAATCGAAAAATCGAAAATTTGGTACCAGGAGTTCAGGAGGTGACGTGGTTTTTTTCGCGACGATTTACATTTTTCCATTTTTAACCCACTTAGGGTTGGATTTTCGAGACGTACTATAGCTCAAAACCTTCCCCGAGACTTGGCGAATCCATTGGTGAAAACTAAACTTAAATCCACCGAGTACTTATCGAGATATGCGCTCACAAACGGAAAAAAAGGGCTTTTTTATTACTAATATTTATTATTACTATTATTTTGACTGCGAAACGGAAAAAAATCGAAAAATCGAAAATTTGGTACCAGGAGTTCAGGAGGTGACGTGGTTTTTTTCGCGACGATTTACATTTTTCCATTTTTAACCCACTTAGGGTTGGATTTTCGAGACGTACTATAGCTCAAAACCTTCCCCGAGACTTGGCGAATCCATTGGTGAAAACTAAACTTAAATCCACCGAGTACTTATCGAGATATGCGCTCACAAACGGAAAAAAAGGGCTTTTTTATTACTAATATTTATTATTACTATTATTTTGACTGCGAAACGGAAAAAAATCGAAAAATCGAAAATTTGGTACCAGGAGTTCAGGAGGTGACGTGGTTTTTTCGCGACGATTTACATTTTTCCATTTTTAACCCACTTAGGGTTGGATTTTCGAGACGTACTATAGCTCAAAACCTTCCACGAGACTTGGCGAATCCATTGGTGAAAACTAAACTTAAATCCACCGAGTACTTATCGAGATATGCGCTCACAAACGGAAAAAAAGGGCTTTTTTATTACTAATATTTATTATTACTATTATTTTGACTGCGAAACGGAAAAAAATCGAAAAATCGAAAATTTGGTACCAGGAGTTCAGGAGGTGACGTGGTTTTTTCGCGACGATTTACATTTTTCCATTTTTAACCCACTTAGGGTTGGATTTTCGAGACGTACTATAGCTCAAAACCTTCCCCGAGACTTGGCGAATCCATTGGTGAAAACTAAACTTAAATCCACCGAGTACTTATCGAGATATGCGCTCACAAACGGAAAAAAAGGGCTTTTTTATTACTAATATTTATTATTACTATTATTTTGACTGCGAAACGGAAAAAAATCGAAAAATCGAAAATTTGGTACCAGGAGTTCAGGAGGTGACGTGGTTTTTTTCGCGACGATTTACATTTTTCCATTTTTAACCCACTTAGGGTTGGATTTTCGAGACGTACTATAGCTCAAAACCTTCCCCGAGACTTGGCGAATCCATTGGTGAAAACTAAACTTAAATCCACCGAGTACTTATCGAGATATGCGCTCACAAACGGAAAAAAAGGGCTTTTTTATTACTAATATTTATTATTACTATTATTTTGACTGCGAAACGGAAAAAAATCGAAAAATCGAAAATTTGGTACCAGGAGTTCAGGAGGTGACGTGGTTTTTTTCGCGACGATTTACATTTTTCCATTTTTAACCCACTTAGGGTTGGATTTTCGAGACGTACTATAGCTCAAAACCTTCCCCGAGACTTGGCGAATCCATTGGTGAAAACTAAACTTAAATCCACCGAGTACTTATCGAGATATGCGCTCACAAACGGAAAAAAAGGGCTTTTTTATTACTAATATTTATTATTACTATTATTTTGACTGCGAAACGGAAAAAAATCGAAAAATCGAAAATTTGGTACCAGGAGTTCAGGAGGTGACGTGGTTTTTTTCGCGACGATTTACATTTTTCCATTTTTAACCCACTTAGGGTTGGATTTTCGAGACGTACTATAGCTCAAAACCTTCCCCGAGACTTGGCGAATCCATTGGTGAAAACTAAACTTAAATCCACCGAGTACTTATCGAGATATGCGCTCACAAACGGAAAAAAAGGGCTTTTTTATTACTAATATTTATTATTACTATTATTTTGATTGCGAAACGGAAAAAAATCGAAAAATCGAAAATTTGGTACCAGGAGTTCAGGAGGTGACGTGGTTTTTTTCGCGACGATTTACATTTTTCCATTTTTAACCCACTTAGGGTTGGATTTTCGAGACGTGAGACGTACTATAGCTCAAAACCTTCCCCCGAGGACTTGGCGAATCCATTGGTGAAACTTCACTTAAATCCTCCGAGTACTTATCGAGATATGCGCTCACAAACGGAAAAAAAGGGCTTTTTTATTACTAATATTTATTATTACTATTATTTTGACTGCGAAACGGAAAAAAATCGAAAAATCGAAAATTTGGTACCAGGAGTTCAGGAGGTGACGTGGTTTTTTTCGCGACGATTTACATTTTTCCATTTTTAACCCACTTAGGGTTGGATTTCGAGACGTACTATAGCTCAAAACCTTCCCCGAGACTTGGCGAATCATTGGTGAAAACTTCACTTAAATCCACCGAGTACTTATCGAGATATGCGCTCACAAACGGAAAAAAAGGGCTTTTTTATTACTAATATTTATTATTACTATTATTTTGACTGCGAAACGGAAAAAAATCGAAAAATCGAAAATTTGGTACCAGGAGTTCAGGAGGTGACGTGGTTTTTTTCGCGACGATTTACATTTTTCCATTTTTAACCCACTTAGGGTTGGATTTTCGAGACGTACTATAGCTCAAAACCTTCCCCGAGACTTGGCGAATCCATTGGTGAAAACTTCACTTAAATCCACCGAGTACTTATCGAGATATGCGCTCACAAACGGAAAAAAAGGGCTTTTTATTACTAATATTTATTATTACTATTATTTTGACTGCGAAACGGAAAAAATCGAAAAATCGAAAATTTGGTACCAGGAGTTCAGGAGGTGACGTGGTTTTTTTCGCGACGATTTACATTTTTCCATTTTAACCCACTTAGGGTTGGATTTTCGAGACGTACTATAGCTCAAAACCTTCCGAGACTTGGCGAATCCATTGGTGAAAACTTCACTTAAATCCACCGAGTACTTATCGAGATATGCGCTCACAAACGGAAAAAAAGGGCTTTTTTATTACTAATATTTATTATTACTATTATTTGACTGCGAAACGGAAAAAAATCGAAAAATCGAAAATTTGGTACCAGGAGTTCAGGAGGTGACGTGGTTTTTTTCGCGACGATTTACATTTTTCCATTTTTAACCCACTTAGGGTTGGATTTTCGAGACGTACTATAGCTCAAAACCTCCCCGAGACTTGGCGAATCCATTGGTGAAAACTTCACTTAAATCCACCGAGTACTTATCGAGATATGCGCTCACAACCGGAAAAAAAGGGCTTTTTTATTACTAATATTTAATTATTACTATTATTTTGACTGCGAAACGGAAAAAATCGAAAAATCGAAAATTTGGTACCAGAGTTCAGGAGGTGACGTGGTTTTTTTCGCGACGATTTACATTTTTCCATTTTTAACCCACTTAGGGTTGGATTTTCGAGACGTACTATAGCTCAAAACCTTCCCCACGAGACTTGGCGAATCCATTGGTGAAAACTTCACTTAAATCCACCGAGTACTTATCGAGATATGCGCTCACAAACGGAAAAAAAGGGCTTTTTTATTACTAATATTTATTATTACTATTATTTTGACTGCGAAACGGAAAAAAATCGAAAAATCGAAAATTTGGTACCAGGAGTTCAGGAGGTGACGTGGTTTTTTTTCGCGACGATTTACATTTTTCCATTTTTAACCCACTTAGGGTTGGATTTTCGAGACGTACTATAGCTCAAAACCTTCCCCGAGACTTGGCGAATCCATTGGTGAAAACTTCACTTAAATCCACCGAGTACTTATCGAGATATGCGCTCACAAACGGAAAAAAAGGGCTTTTTTATTACTAATATTTATTATTACTATTATTTTGACTGCGAAACGGAAAAAAATCGAAAATCGAAAATTTGGTACCAGGAGTTCAGGAGGTGACGTGGTTTTTTTTCGCGACGATTTACATTTTTCCATTTTTAACCCACTTAGGGTTGGATTTTCGAGACGTACTATAGCTCAAAACCTTCCCCGAGACTTGGCGAATCCATTGGTGAAAACTTCACTTAAATCCACCGAGTACTTATCGAGATATGCGCTCACAACCGGAAAAAAAGGGCTTTTTTATTACTAATATTTATTATTACTATTATTTTGACTGCGAAACGGAAAAAAATCGAAAAATCGAAAATTTGGTACCAGGAGTTCAGGAGGTGACGTGGTTTTTTTCGCGACGATTTACATTTTTCCATTTTTAACCCACTTAGGGTTGGATTTTCGAGACGTACTATAGCTCAAAACCTTCCCCGAGACTTGGCGAATCCATTGGTGAAAACTTCACTTAAATCCACCGAGTACTTATCGAGATATGCGCTCACAAACGGAAAAAAAGGGCTTTTTTATTACTAATATTTATTATTACTATTATTTTGACTGCGAAACGGAAAAAAATCGAAAAATCGAAAATTTGGTACCAGGAGTTCAGGAGGTGACGTGGTTTTTTTCGCGACGATTTACATTTTTCCATTTTTAACCCACTTAGGGTTGGATTTTCGAGACGTACTATAGCTCAAAACCTTCCCCGAGACTTGGCGAATCCATTGGTGAAAACTTCACTTAAATCCACCGAGTACTTATCGAGATATGCGCTCACAAACGGAAAAAAAGGGCTTTTTTATTACTAATATTTATTATTACTATTATTTTGACTGCGAAACGGAAAAAAATCGAAAAATCGAAAATTTGGTACCAGGAGTTCAGGAGGTGACGTGGTTTTTTTCGCGACGATTTACATTTTTCCATTTTTAACCCACTTAGGGTTGGATTTTCGAGACGTACTATAGCTCAAAACCTTCCCCGAGACTTGGCGAATCCATTGGTGAAAACTTCACTTAAATCCACCGAGTACTTATCGAGATATGCGCTCACAACCGGAAAAAAAGGGCTTTTTTATTACTAATATTTATTATTACTATTATTTTGACTGCGAAACGGAAAAAAATCGAAAAATCGAAAATTTGGTACCAGGAGTTCAGGAGGTGACGTGGTTTTTTTCGCGACGATTTACATTTTTCCATTTTTAACCCACTTAGGGTTGGATTTTCGAGACGTACTATAGCTCAAAACCTTCCCCGAGACTTGGCGAATCCATTGGTGAAAACTTCACTTAAATCCACCGAGTACTTATCGAGATATGCGCTCACAACCGGAAAAAAAGGGCTTTTTTATTACTAATATTTATTATTACTATTATTTTGACTGCGAAACGGAAAAAAATCGAAAAATCGAAAATTTGGTACCAGGAGTTCAGGAGGTGACGTGGTTTTTTTCGCGACGATTTACATTTTTCCATTTTTAACCCACTTAGGGTTGGATTTTCGAGACGTACTATAGCTCAAAACCTTCCCCGAGACTTGGCGAATCCATTGGTGAAAACTTCACTTAAATCCACCGAGTACTTATCGAGATATGCGCTCACAACCGGAAAAAAAGGGCTTTTTTATTACTAATATTTATTATTACTATTATTTTGACTGCGAAACGGAAAAAAATCGAAAAATCGAAAATTTGGTACCAGGAGTTCAGGAGGTGACGTGGTTTTTTTCGCGACGATTTACATTTTTCCATTTTTAACCCACTTAGGGTTGGATTTTCGAGACGTACTATAGCTCAAAACCTTCCCCGAGACTTGGCGAATCCATTGGTGAAAACTTCACTTAAATCCACCGAGTACTTATCGAGATATGCGCTCACAAACGGAAAAAAAGGGCTTTTTTATTACTAATATTTATTATTACTATTATTTTGACTGCGAAACGGAAAAAAATCGAAAAATCGAAAATTTGGTACCAGGAGTTCAGGAGGTGACGTGGTTTTTTTCGCGACGATTTACATTTTTCCATTTTTAACCCACTTAGGGTTGGATTTTCGAGACGTACTATAGCTCAAAACCTTCCCCGAGACTTGGCGAATCCATTGGTGAAAACTTCACTTAAATCCACCGAGTACTTATCGAGATATGCGCTCACAAACGGAAAAAAAGGGCTTTTTTATTACTAATATTTATTATTACTATTATTTTGACTGCGAAACGGAAAAAAATCGAAAAATCGAAAATTTGGTACCAGGAGTTCAGGAGGTGACGTGGTTTTTTTCGCGACGATTTACATTTTTCCATTTTTAACCCACTTAGGGTTGGATTTTCGAGACGTACTATAGCTCAAAACCTTCCCCGAGACTTGGCGAATCCATTGGTGAAAACTTCACTTAAATCCACCGAGTACTTATCGAGATATGCGCTCACAAACGGAAAAAAAGGGCTTTTTTATTACTAATATTTATTATTACTATTATTTTGACTGCGAAACGGAAAAAAATCGAAAAATCGAAAATTTGGTACCAGGAGTTCAGGAGGTGACGTGGTTTTTTTCGCGACGATTTACATTTTTCCATTTTTAACCCACTTAGGGTTGGATTTTCGAGACGTACTATAGCTCAAAACCTTCCCCGAGACTTGGCGAATCCATTGGTGAAAACTTCACTTAAATCCACCGAGTACTTATCGAGATATGCGCTCACAAACGGAAAAAAAGGGCTTTTTTATTACTAATATTTATTATTACTATTATTTTGACTGCGAAACGGAAAAAAATCGAAAAATCGAAAATTTGGTACCAGGAGTTCAGGAGGTGACGTGGTTTTTTTCGTTTTTTATCGCAGATAAAAGTTCGCGTTTACGTTCACAATACGAACACGAACAGTATATTTTCGGAATATTAGAACAAAATAAAAAACAAACTAAAATTACAAATTTTTATTCAAAAATAGTTTTTCAAAATAAATAATTTTTATATGTAATATTTACCTATTATAATTTTAGTTTTTTTTTATCGGGATTATTAAATTTATTCAATAATAAAGTATGTAATATGTAATATATTGTGTTAATGTATTAAAATCAAAGCAAAATATGTAGTAAAATAAAATTTATAAATACGTTATTCATTTTTTTTTTCCACTTCGCCTATAAGATTCATTCGGTTATGAGACTCACTTTGTGCTGGTCCCAAAGTGAGTCTTATTAGCGGCGTCTACTGCAGTATTTACTAACTACTCGGGCGATTGTTCAGGAAAATTCGTCGAGATCGACCGAAATCCGTCGTTATTTACGTCGTCGGTGGGCTATGTATTTATGTTTGGGACCCGAATGAATATTTTAAATTTAACACGCCGCGATACGCACGAGTTATACTCGTATATAGTTGAGATTGGGAGCGTTGTCTCGAACGGCGGCGGGAGCGCGTCGAAAAATGTGTAAAAGGACTCGCGGAAAACTGTTTCGAATTTAAAACTACCAAACTATATCGGCATGACCGATCAGAGTAATACGCTCCGCGGATAATGGGTCGGCGCGGTTTGACCTCGCGATTCCTGCGAAAACGACCTCTTTCAAAACTCGAATCTATAACTATACTACCGCTACTGCTCGCGTACTCGTACCGCACTCGTCGTCCCCGAGCCTCGTCCGTACTTACACTAATAATACCCCCCCCCCCTTCGAGCGCGATGTCGGACGTTTCTCTGCGGAATAAATATGTCCGCGTATCCGCGGGAGCCTATCGGCTCGGAGATAACGAACCGACGACGACGGAAATGCAATCGACCAAAGTATAGAATATATTTTTACACACGCGACGAGTCATAATATTATTTATCGTAATACGGCGAGCGCGTGCATAAATCTGAAATTATTATTTATTTTTAAGGAAAAAACGGAATAACAATAATAATTATCTCATCGGTCAACGTTGAAGAGTTTTCAACTCCTTAACCCCCCCCCCCCCCCTTTGAGCACGCTCTTACACTATGCGTAAAACGATCCGTCTCCTAAATAATTCGCAATCAAACTGGCGTACGATACGATATTATATAATATTTCTATTGCAATAATCTCGGTGTGTAATTTATTACGATGTATTTATGTGTTCGTATTCATTTACTTTTTTTGCCGCGGCCGTAAAGTGTTTTTAAGACGTCGCGCGTCGTCGCCGGACGCGGGCGCGTACTCGTACGTATATTATACCTGCCCCGCGTCAAACGAATAAATAAACGTGGAATAACGAGCGATTTGAATTTAGATTTTCGTTATTACCCCTCGGAATATTCTATTATTTATGCCGACTCCCGAGAAGCGACGTATACTTTCTCGGCCACGGTATAATAATGATTATTTTATACTTGAAGCGTAATGTTTTTACGTGTATTATAGAGCATAAAAAAGAAAGAAAGAAAAAAAATGTTGTACGCTTTACAATTATTATTAAATCGGCAATATATGCGTGGTGAAAAACTTTCCAATGTCTTGGCGTAAGCACAATAATTTATGAACACACCACGGTCACCTAGTATAACGAAACGGGAAAGTTTTTATCGGTACGTTTATTTACTGTTTCTTGGCTTATATTATATTATTATCGCGTGTCCGAAACGATCTCGACGAACAAACAAAATGTGTCGAAAAAACTCGCGTGATCGATTTCATATCGGTCCAAATAATGACCGTCGAACGTCGGAGGTCGTTTGTCAGTGGACAGGCACGACTGTATTACAAGTATATACTTTATAATTTATGTACTTTCGGCGGACAGTAAGAGAGTTTTCAGGTGGATTTCGTTCGAATCCGCGAGCACGTCGTCGTCGCGGTCTCTCCTGAAAATCAATAAAACACGCGCAGAAAGATTTCGCTTTTTGAAAAACGCGTTTCTCCCTCCCCGAGATTTGGATTCAAATATGTGTATTTCATCAATTGATTTCATAACAGTGCCTGTCGGAATACGGCGACAACGAGGCTAATGATATGCGTGGAAAAAAATTGGCGAATATCCGTGACCGTCATCCGAAGAGCGAACCGAACAACCGCTGAACGTGTAAAATATACCGAATATAACAATCCTTAACAAATCGTTTTGTCACCGATGAATATTAGATATAACGCTTATCGATTGGTTTCAACACGCTCGGCCGGAGTTGGCCGAGTTCAGGAGCTTCTATAGAAGGGACACGATGGATTGGAAAAAATGACTTTTCAAAGAAGGTAGACGACCGATTCTATTGTAGAGCGCACACGACAAGAATATAATATTATTATGGCCCTGAAATACACTAAAAACACTCGCGCGGTCCGAAAATCGTTTTAAATCGATTGCAGTTTAAAAACGAATGTGATTAAACCGACGCGTAATAATAGAACGAAAAAAAAATAAAGCCACGTATACAAATCGATATTGATATTTATTTTATTTTTTTATTTAGACGATAGAAAAAAATTTACAATCTGTATACGTGTAACACGGACGAGCAATAATTCGTCTAACGTTAATGTACTATAGGCGTGGTGACGCGATAGAAGACACGGCCGTGTCCCCATTGCCACTACTTCGATTTAATATTTCCGCATTAATATACGTTTCTGTTTCCTCTATGAGCACGTCATCGACGACAGTCGCGCGTTAACGACTCGTCGTCGGTTGCACACGCGTGACGCGTCGTTGTTTGTACACTGCGGACATTTTCAGCGTCGTCGGTCTTATCAAAATTATCGAATCCACTCGCCGCGCGATACCTGTCGAATGACACGTTTACAATATTAATATCTACTGGAAATGAAAAAAAAAAAACGAAAGCGCTATTGGTGGTTTCCGAAGATTTATCGTTTGACTTATACCTACCGTATAAAGTGAGCGTCGCGCCAACGCGGCTACAGCTCTACATATTGTGCTCGCGCAACATTTTTATCGCCGTCGTCGCCGTCGCGGTCGCATACCCGTTTCGATTTTTGAAAGTCAAAGCGACTGACCACCAGACCTTACTTTTACGGGCCTAGATATCGACTGAGATATTTATGAACTATACGCGTACGTACTTCCTGCAGCCGTATTGAAATTTTTCGTATTTTTATCATATTATCAATAATATTCACGTAGTTTTCGAAAACAAATTGCTGTTGTTTTTTTTTCGATTTTCGTGATACAGTGCGTACGAAAAACGTACGTGACTGTTTTTAACAAAAGGGGGTGTAAAAATGACGTACGATTCGATGTTTCGAGTCGATCGAGCAATTAATAATGATATACGTATTATATTATATTAAGTATACCGTGTGAGCGCGGCGCTAACAACAGTGTAGAAATCGTGTTACGAAATATGTGTATATACCTCTACGAACAACGGGTTAATTACGGCTGACCCATTTGGCTCCCCGACCAAGTTTTCGATCTAATAAGCAAGAATTAAAAACCAAGTAATTGTACGTGGCGATCAATTATAGAGAAGAAAAAAACCGGGAAAAAAGAATTGACATTCTTGAGAAATTATATTCATCACGGAAAAAAAAAAAAAAAAACATACGAGTTGTAAAACAATATTATTTAACGAATTAAAATGTAACCAAAAACGATTTTTTCTTTTTCTTTAATATACATATTATATAAATGTAATACGGATAGGAAATGTAATTTTGTTTAATAGGGACGTTAGAGCTGCATGTTGAAGAGGATTTGTTTGTCGTTCGAGTGGAGTGCGTTTTTTCGGCTTTATCTTTAGTGCGGTTTAGTGTATCCTCAGAACATTTGACATCCTTTGTTGTGCGGTTTCCATTACGATTCGCACGTTTTTCGGGATTCGTTTTTTTTATCCGCAGTTCACGAAACGCGAAGAGTGACGACAGTAGTCACGCGTGTGTGTCCTTATAATACATTTGACAATAGTGCCACATTGGGTATAGGACCGAACGAGTGTGACCTTATCGGACGGATATTCGAATTTCACAATTGAGTCAGAGATTTCAGTTATTTCGGATATTTCGCGGTCGTCGAATGTGCATAAAGTGAAAGTGCAAATATGTTTTTATGCTTTTTGGCGACTTGCCGTCGTGTTTACACGGCTCGACTCGAGTCGAATTAAATTCGATTGGAAATCGTTGCGAATCCGTTCGCGTCGAACGTATTTTACTCCGAGTGAAAAACGACGTAGTGGTGTTCCTCGATCGAAAAAGTAATCGATTTCAGTGACGTCGTTCGGCAACGCCGACCCGAAAATTTCCGGAGTCGCGATGCACTCCCCCCAGGGCCTATCTACGCGGCGACTTGATGGATTCTCGGCTAGACGTGTAGGCAGGTATAACACGCGCGTTGTATTAAACATTATTATTATTATTCGTGTGCGTGCGTAAATATAATATACCGATGGCGAAAAGCGATTATATTCATCGGTTGTCCGCGCGACGACGGCGACGACGACGATGATAATTCAATCGGCCAAGATTGATTATGGCTTTTCGGCGGGCTGAATCGAAACGCGAGCGACACGCTCACAATATCCCGTACGTCATAATATATATTATTATTATTATTATACATTGTGCGGGCGCGCGGACAGGAGGACTTTTGCGCAGTATTCGCCGCCGCCGCCGCCGCCGCCGTTCATTTATTACGCGTCGAGGAAGAGTCGAGTCGCGTCGGTCGGCCGCGGGCGGAGAAGGTTTTGGGGTTTTTGTTTGTATAAAAGGTCTCCGGGACCGTTGGGCTCGCACAAAAGATAAATCTCTACCCGGTGATACATGTATGATGTGCTCGTGCGTGTGCGCGTACGAGGTCCGCACAGAATAGCTGTGTGCCGGTGCAAGTATTACGGCGCACTATAGTAGTGTGGCGGCTGCAGGAACGTTGAATGAGCGGTGCGGTTCAAAGGTTTCAAAAGCTTCGAATAAAACACCTTCCCCTCGTCGCCGTCCCCGCGTCTTGTATACCTCGTCCGTTTCGTCTACTCTCCGCCGAGTCTCGCGTCGTCATCGCAAACGGTACGTATGTACGAGTTAAGACTGGCCGACGGGTGGAAGTTCCGTTATATTATATGTGATATATACCTACCGCGTCTCCTACGCTGCTGCAGCCGGTCACCGCGTGTATCTCTTCTGTTTGTTTAGCCTTTCCTTCTCCCCTCTTTCTCTATGTTCATCCCCGTCTCTCCGCGTGTGTCTCTCCTCTCGTTTTCTTTCGGCATCGAAAATAGTCGTCCGCGTCGTCTGCTGCCCCCCCAGGATTCAATTAAGACCGGCGAATCTAATGGGTGCGTATTATAAATATATAGTCGCCCTCGCCGACGACTACACCGACCGTGGCGGCGGGATCCGATCTACGGGGGCGCTCGGATAAAAATAATTCAGCGCCCAAACGGGTACTGCTCCGAACTCGGTTCGGACCTCACTCGAAATCGGCATCCGACGGGGGTATCGTTCGATGCGAAAAAGCACGGATAGTTCTTTCCCCCCGTCGCGTCGCGTCGCACGACAAAGTGAAACGGGTTTGTTTTTTTTTTCTTCTGAAGACACTCCGAAACCGAAAAAAAAAACAAACGAGAATTCTCAAGACACGACGAAGTACGAATAACACGACAACAACGATTTCTCAACAGATTTCAATTAGTTTTAGAAACGGTTATGTCTTAAGCGAATGTCCTCTTTGTCAAGTCGATTTCAAATTTATAAGAACAATTCAACAATCCTATCAATCATTCGTCGTTATCTGTCCGAGTCTTGTGTCTCATTCTTTTTCGCTTCTCTTCTCATATAATAATGTAATCAAATCACACGGCGGCGTTCAAATTCGAAAACGCAACGACTACATTATAATCGCATAGCAATTCCTATACATATATTGCCGACGTCGCCGAGTTCCGTTTGCCGTACAATTTGTAAATTATTTACAGTTTCTATTTTAAACGAACGTTCTGTCCGACGCGCGCGCAAAGTCTTAGAAAAACCGTCGGACGGGTTATATATACAGTGTGATCACGATAAGTGGAAACACTAAATATCTCAGCTGGTTGACCTTGTATTGAAATGGGGTTTTCGGGAGGTGATAGGGGGAGTACTTAAATACACATTTTCAAATTTTTAAGACTTAAGGCCTGCGCACGCGCAATACAACTTACATTTTTTTAAATGGGAACACCCTTTTTTTCCCCACATATTCGGATAGATTATTTTTTTAAAAACATTTTTTCGTTTATTTTTGACAAAACCATACGAAATTCGGATTTTTCGAATTTCCGAAAATGTTAATTTTCAAATCAGTTATGCAAGTTTATACAAATTCTGATGAAACGTGTCATGAAATGTTTAACATGCTGAAAACAGATCAAAAAATACTCAAAGAAATTCATGGATCTCAAAAATATTTAAAATAGTGATATTTGTTCCTTTTTAAGTTAATTGCTTATTAATATTATATTAAACTTAGTTTAATATTAAGTAAATTTAATGTTTGAGTTAAAATATGTCAAAAATATTGAAGTAATAACCAGTTGTTTTTTTTTTTGTTGTTGTTAAGAGTTTGTCAGTTTTGTTTTTTATGCTAGTCACATGGTTTGAGTTTTATAATATATATATTTTATTTTTAACTGTTGGATTAAAAAACTACGATACTTTATGTAAGTATTAAAATAAAGTAATAAAGGAGTTTAAATTTACGTTCTATTATAATTTTTATCCATTTATATATTATATTATTATACAAATTATACCGATGTACTTCTTTTTTTTAATATCTGGTCACCATAACTATTACGCATCGTATAAATCGTTTTATAGATAATCCCGAGAGTTCAATGATATTATGGTTCGACTAAACATATACTTATATACAAGTGTGCGGAACGGGTGTTACGTTCGGTACGTCATAATTTCATACCCATACGCGCGTGTTATTATAATATTATAGATGTGGACATGCTCTCCTCGACGCGTTATGACGTGACGTCGCCGTCGTGTATACGGGCGTCTGTCGGTGTTGTTTTTTTTCTCCTCATATAATAATAATTAGATTAATTTACATTTTACATCGAATAAACGTTTCAAACCAGCCGCCCGCCACCCACCGGTAACTTAAAAAACATAAATCCGCGTGTAATCGCACGGCGCGCTCATCGCGGCTCATCGTACACACAATGTCGGTCGGTCGTCATATTATTACGGGTAAAAAAAAAATACATGTACGTTTTATTTCGTGTCTGGGGCGTGTGCGCGCGCGCGCGCGCGTTTAAAACGAATCGCACAATAGAAACATATGTTTTTGTCGGTATTATTTGTTCTAAGTATTTGGCGGCGCTTTTTAAGTCGACCAATACTAAAAATAGCGGCTCTTTCCGGCACGGATGACAAATATTAAAATAAAAATAACAACGTAAATCTAACGGGGTACCTTCGCGCACAAAGGGATACAGATATACGAGTAAATTATCTATATCACGGCCTACGTGACCGGCGGCGACGAGAATCGGTATCTCGAAAAATCCCCTTTAAAGGAGCCGCCGCCGTCGGTGGTCCGCGGCCAAAAACAATACGACCGTAAAGTTCCTGCACACGTATCAACATGCAATATTTGATTTGCCGCGCGGCGGCGTAAAGTGCAACGCGTTACTGCAGTCTAGTATATATCTACTGTCTAGAGAGTAATATACAAATAGGAAAAGTCAACATTTTTTTACATCAGAACTGGCTCGACTTATTTCAGATCTTGATACGTAAGAATAAACTGTACAGGTGAAAAAAAATTTATCGAGGTAACTGATGAGACGTTTTATGACACGTTTTTATCGTAAATGGAAAAACGGGGATCTCACTTTGAACCATTAAAAGTTTTTCGTTGGACTCGAGTACTAGATATTCCAATTTGGAGTGATGTTCAACAAAGTGTAAGATATATTATTGAGAATAATCCAACGTTGAAAATCGATGAAGATGAACTTTTCGACGAATTTAATCATGACGTGATAAATGTAATGAAGCTCAAAATGCAAAACTGGAAAAACGGTTCAAAAGCTGATAAAATTTTCATTAAATATTTTACGATAATTTTAGAGTATTCAATGGCTATTCCCGGAACTAATGCGTCGTCGGTAGAAAGAATTTTTTCAATTACAAACGTCTTATGGACAGATGAGAAAAATCGATTTCTTGTAAACACCGTTAGATCAATTATAATGATTGTAAAACAACATTTTAAAGATATGTCGTGTATTGAATTTAATGCATTTTTTTTTATAGAACATCCCGAATTGTTAAATTTAATTAGTTCATCAGAAAAATACGAAACATCAAATAGTGAAGAAATATCAGAACAATCGTCATCAAAATGAATTGACAAGTTTTTTTTGTTTTTAAGTAAAGTAACATGAATAAAGGATTTGATGAAATTATAAAAAGAGTTGATTTAATTTAATCATGTTATATTATTTTTTTCAAAATAAAGTTTTATGTATTTAATTTTAATCTTTAATATTGTAGTTAAGTATTGTATTTTTTACGATTAAAAATCAACAAAAAAAAAAATGTACGAGTAATAAATATACTTATTAATTTAAAAATATTATGGATATTATTTTTGTTCTGTATTTTATTTTTTTAGAAATGGTCTCACCCTAGTCTAGGCTCATCTTTATTGCTCCGCAGTTAACATCAAGTAATAATACAATATTATGAGAAACGATAGCAATGCACTTGGTTCGCCACGTGACTCGATTTTTCCAATTCAATACTCGTCGGATTATATCGGTGTTGACATTTCGAGTTTTGTATGAAAACCAACTCGATTTCCAAGCGGGAAGGATGTTATGATTTTTATTCGCGTAGCAATCGACGTACGGTCTGTTATTATAGACGGGATTTCTGTTTTTTTCGTACGTCACCCGCTATGAGGCAAACTCGCGTTAATATAAATAGCGGTCAAAGCGACTCGGACGGGGTTCGATCGGACCCCAACTGTATCGTATCCGCGGTGGACCCGCCGTCGCAGGTAAAAACGAGGAACGCGCAAAGGCGATCCCGGCGTGTCGCCGAACACGGGGCGCTTTGGCCGAGCTACGGGCCCGCTTTGGCCGCGGTTACTGTTTCGCAGCGGAGATGGCACAAAGGGGGTCCGTATTACGTGTGCGCGCCGTCGTCGGTTTCGGTTCTATACAAACGCCCGGTGGGTTTCAATAATAGGACTTAATTGTAAGAGATACCGCCGGGCTACTGCAGCAGCGTAGTGAATGAGACGCGCGCGCGCGCGCGCGGGTCTTTAATTAAATTAAACGTCGAATTCTTCGCGCGCTTTATGAAACGTACGAGACCACTGTCGCGCGCGAGAGAACGAATCAAATCGTTACGATACGATATACTATCTCGATCCAACTACGATTCTACGCACGGCGAGTCGACTAAAGTTTCGATAAATTATCGAAGAAGAAGAAGAAAAAATACATTGCATACACGACGAGCAACCCAAATCGCCGCCGTTGCCAAATGCCACGTGCAAGTCGAAACGAATATCACTCCGATACAAGAAAAATAACGATTTTATTCTCTCCCGTTCCTTCTAAAACAAATCGTAATATTATGTCCTTTTTACCGGTCGCCGGCAATTCCGATATTTTCGATTTTATGTTTTTTTTTTTTTATTCGTATTCGCGACATGTAAATATGAATATCAATAATGATATTGAATTCACGTGATGTCATGTAAAAGGATTCAAGTCCGCATGTGCACAAAAATAAATAAATGGCTATTCGCGATTTAGTAAAAGCACGGAAATTACTGTACAAATAACAAAAAATTAAAAAAAAACCAATACGACTCGCCGCCGCCGCCGCCGCCGCGCGCGTACATAGTACTCGCAGTTTCTACGAAACGGTATAAAAAAATAAAAAAACAATTTAAATTTCGCCGCACTCGTCGACGACGGCGATCCGTGTAGTCGTGTGGAAGAAGAAAATAAGAGGGAAAAAAAATAAAGGTAAAATAACACATTATACCGCGCGACGTGCACGCGTTGTTTATTATAATATTATACAAAGTGGTTAATTAATGCGCGCGCGCGCGGTCAACGTTTTATATGCGCGCGGAGAGATAATAATATTATAAGGAGTTTTTATTATTACGCGAGAGGAGGGGAAGGAGAAAAATGGTTATACGTGTAAAAGTCATTTCTTCGCAAGCAATCGACTATTCATCGAGTGGATCGATTAAATCGCATTACGAAACAATGTTTTATTATTTATTTAATTATTTTTTATTTTATTTTTTTTTCATAAGAATACGTTTTTTTTATATTTTCAATACATTCAACGGTCGGTGCGAATGAGTTTTGTTTTTTTTTATTCGTTTACTTTTATTTATATTTCGCGCGATCGATTCGACACGACTATTGTCCGCGTCGTCGTCGTCACGCGATTTAAATACGAGAGGCGAAACCACCCGACCGAGTAGTCGACGACATAATATTTTCACAAGAGCCGCGCAAAAAACCTGTAGCGGAATCGTTAAAATTTGCGCAGACTCGAGGTTTGCACGCGTTATCATAACGACGACGTTATAATAATAATATGGCAGGCGATTGTTGGGCATATTATTGCTCGGGTGGGTACGAGTATATGTAATAATGTGTCGTTTTTTTTTTTTTTCTCGACTAAATTTATATTTTCATCTCAACGCGAGGATTTGAAATAATAATAATATTCCTTCATTATCAATAACTTATTATTATAAATATTTATTACCCGGCCCGGCGATGATTTATCGAAAACCGAACACACCGTAACTCATCGCGAATACGAGTTTCTTTTTATTTATATTCCGAACCGACTCATTATGACGTGTCAATGATTTTGGAATTCGCCGCGTCCTATTATGTTATCGCGCGAGAAAAAACACACGGCGGCTTTTCGGCAAGTTTTTTTTCCATGCGAAATATTTATTTTCAATGGTTTCGGCACGCTCGGTTTTCACAATTAATTATTCGGATCGAGTGTTTTAAACTTTTCAATAGGCCTCGCCGCCGCCGCCGCCGCCGCGCGCGTATATTCTAAGTATAATAGTTGAACTCTTTGCTGATGATCTTAAACTGTATTATACTATTTTTCTCGTTTAGATGACTGCCTTCTACTGCAAAATGACTTAAATAGACTATCCACTTGGTGTACCAAAAATTGTTTAAACCTAAATGTAAATAAATGCTCTAAAGTATCATTCCATAGAAATAAATGGAAAATTGCATTTAATTATTTTATCGATAACAATACTCTGCCAGAATATGATAATATAAAGGATCTCGGTGTCACGTTTCAAACAAACCTCCAATTTTCTACCCATATCGATCGGATCAGTCTTAAGGCTAATAAAACTCTAGGATTTTTATTTAGGTCTACCAAATCGTTTGATGGCATAAACTGTCTTAAAGTTCTTTTTTGTGCCCAAGTACGTCCTATTTTGGAATATGGGTCCATTATATGGAATCCTACTACGATCTCTCATGTACAAAAACTTGAACGATTACAAAGAAAATTTATTCGTTTTATAGGTTATAAAATAAGGTTAATGAATAATATTGATGATATTTCAGTTCAAAACCTACAATTTCATTTAAAACTTG
The DNA here is from genome assembly GCA_948098885.1 of Drepanosiphum platanoidis. NCBI lineage: Eukaryota > Metazoa > Arthropoda > Insecta > Hemiptera > Aphididae > Drepanosiphum > Drepanosiphum platanoidis. The sequence continues at coordinate 9,410,877 of OX402538.1, read as the reverse complement.
ATACACTTTCAGCCCGTCGTAATATGTCAGATATATTATCCTTCTTATATAAATTAATTAATGGTATAATATCTCTTGCCCTCCTCTTTTGGAATGTATTTCGTTTCACGTACCGCAATTCAATACCCGCTCATGTCCAACATTCCATATCAAAAACACACCGCACTAACTATGGACAAAATAATCCACTTAATAGACTCCTAACATTAGGAAATACATCTAATTTCGATTTCTTTTTTAATAATCCGTCAAATCTAAAACGTCATTATTTAAATCATTAATTCAGTCCAAAATGTTAATAATATTATATTCACTTATTTATGTTTTCCTTTTTCTTTTTGATCCTATGTACCACATTATACATATGTTCTTATCACACAAATCATTTTTCTAATTCAAAATTCTGTAAACTTTATTATTAATCTGTACTTGAGCCTACAAGGCGTTTATTCAAATAAATAAATAAATAAATATTCCGCGTATCATATACGATAATTATTATACACGTATCGACCGGAGTATGCGAAGCGTTTGAAAAATTCAACCGTTTCTACAATAATACGTTTATCAAAGTACGTCAGAGGTATTTATTGTCCTCGTCATTTGGATATTCGACTAATGGTATACGAAGAATGTACTCGTGGACTCGCGCCAGAAAGAAACTAACCTATATATATATATATTATATATAAATACTTTATCTAAGTTATAGAAGATATATATTTACACGCTATATTACTATAACTCTCGAGTCGTTTAATGTACTCGTTTTAGGTAACGAAAGAACAGTACGATAATAATAATATGATCGTCGTCGTCGGTAAATGAAATGTCACATTATTTCTGATTTTCTTGCTACTTTTTTTTTTCTTCCAGCTAATGAGAGACTTTTTAATAGGGTCGCCCGTGTATCTGTACCATCTGCGGAGTCTATAATTTCCGATCTAATGAGATATTATAATATAGTATATGCGCGTCGAACGAAGACTATATAATATGTTCGCACGTACGGCGTTCGATCGCGGAAAGAAAAAAACGATTGAAAAAATAAAAACACGCGTATATATGGCCTACGACTACGTGAGATAGTCTTCGTCTCGCGCCGCCGTGAAATCGAACAGGACTAAAGCGCGATAATAATATTACTCGAGCGACTCGAAACGATGCGAAAACCGATTGGACGGGAGAGGAAAAAAAAACTGCCGAAGGAGGTTCGTTATTATATGATAAACATTATACTCGTATACATTAAATTATTAATACACACACATATGTATTATTTATATATGTTCGGATCGAACGAGATCGTTATTTGTTGTGGTCTAATTGTAATCTAACTGTATCATCGCGGCGACACATAAACGTTGGGAGTCGATAATTTTTCAAATAAAAACCGATTTCAAAACGGATTATACAGCGCGTATCCTTTTTTTTTTTTTTTTATTCAATTTAACGACAAGCCGCGTGCGATTGCGATCGCGCGAACGACGTTCGTTCTCGGGAGCCGCACGCAAATAATTTCGACTCCTTGAAAACTCGCGATAAAAGCCCGTAACATATAATATAACTACGGCCGGTCGTTATAATATTACGAACGGTTTTTCACTGTACACACTGTTTTTAAGTAGTAAATGTCGTACGTTTGCGGTCGTAAAAAACACTTGTTATATACTACACGTTTTCAAATACAATGTATATATATACATGTGTGTGTGTGTAGTTTGTATTCATAAGCGATCTGTTTTTTTTTTTCAGCTAAAATCAAACCCACGGATTATAATATTATTTTGTTTCGGGCAAACGATAAAATGTAAATTAGAAAAAACGATGTTCGTAACGATTTCAAAATAATATATATATATACGTATATTGCCGTTTCGTTTTTTTTCTTTAATTTTCGATTCATTCCTTGTGCGTATGTATGGGGGGGGGGAGGAGGAGTACGAATCACTTACAAACCGTTTTATTGCGTCGCGTATTGATTTATATCGTACGCGAAATCGTCAGAGCGAGTCGAATGAGACACGGCGGCGGCGGGTAATTAACAAAACGTCCGTTGACATCGCGCGCAATCGACGAAAAACCAAAACCGTCCGCCGCCGACGACGTCGTAAAATCATCGATTTCGGTCGCACCGACAGACACACATAATATGTACGTATTATTATTATACCCGTACCCTACGACTTGGTTGGTTTGTTTTTTCTTCTTTTCGCTACCGCGGTCACGGTCGAACGTTATAACTGTTTTTATACAGTCCATCACGACGACGACGACTGTGGGACGGGCAACTCGGAGTTACCAGAGGGCTGATTTTCAGAACACTCGAAACTCTCGCCGGCACGGGTTAACGAAGTTATTTATAAACATTTTTAATCTCCATAAAAAATAACGTATTTACATAATTTACAATTATTCATGAACGGTTATTAATGTAAAATACTAAATCATTAATATTGGCATTCGAATTACGTTTTATATAATACGTATTTATGTTGTTGTTGTTGTTGTTGGTTTTTTTTTCCCAACGTGGAAACTTCATTAAAATATTAAAACAATATCATCAAAGCGAATAAGGGTGGACAATAGAATCAATAACCGCGTTCTACGGCCTGCGCGATAGTATTAGTTTTCGAGAAAACTAATCGAACCGCCGTCGACGACGCTTTTGCGTTTTATACTTTTGAAATAATCGCGAGCCCAGACGTCCGAGAAGAAGAAAAATTATATTATTTTTTTTTATTACTTTTCGCCGCGACTACTTTTTAACGTTTTATTTACTTTTTAAATGGAAAAATTTATACGATATTACTTTCGAATATTATGTTTTGAATGGAATTTTTTTTTTTTTTCGAAAACTTGAATTTATATATTATAACAAACTAGAAATGACGAATCGCCGCCGCCGCTGGCCGCCGGATAAGTTTCGAGTACTGCGACGTGAAATGCAATATTATTGCGACTGCAGTTGTGTTTGGATTTTCAATACTTGACGTATCGAAATGTTCAATAAAATACGATTTATAATTTCAACATCGTCGACGTGAACGCGCGCGCCTATACTCGGTGGAACGAAATCGACAACGCCGCGGCGTGTTTAAGAAACGATCGTCGACGGTTAAAAAAAAAACGCTCCGCGCTTTAAAAATCGCAACCCCGTAACGTTTGCGACGCGTTTGTCAGAGAGACGAATAGGACGTTGTGAAAAACGAAAATTTCGAGCGCGCTCGCCATAACCATTTATATCGCACACTGACGTCGTCGGAACGATTTACTGCACACCACGCCTAGCTTGTAATGACGCGAACGCGGGACCTGTACGCGATTAAAATATTAACTGCGTATTTCAAGTCTATATTTTGTCGTGTTCGTTTTTATTTGTTTATTTGCGGGTATTGTCGTTGTGAAATCGCAGAGAAAAAAAACGTATTTGACAAAAAATGTCGCCTGCCAAGGTCGCGTGCGAGATTACGTACAACGCGCGTCGCACGGACCGCGCTCGCAGTTTAGGCGTGTATGATTAGCGAATCGCGAACACGGGCCGCGTTAATTGGCTCAACGATTTCAATAGTAATAATATCATTATAATTATTATTATACGCGCAAAACAATAATATTTTTCGACGAAAAGTCCAATACCCATTATATTATACACTCGTATATCTATTAGATAATATATAAATAAGAAGCCTCCTTTTTTTTTTTCCGTTTTCTACGCGCATAATTCGAAAAGTACTCGTTGGATTTTAGTACGGTTTTCACTCATGGATTGGCCGAGTCTCGGGGAAGGTTGATAACTATAGACTCGAAAATTCAACCCCTATGCGGGTAAAATCGCCTGGCCGGAACAACCACTCTTTGAGCATCAAATTTAGTCAAAAGTTTCGTTTTATATAGTATAGAGGCCCTCGAAGAAAGTGTTTTCTATGACTTCATTAAAAACCGAATTTTTCGAATTTTCGACTGTGTTTTCTATGGCTTCATGAAAACCGAATTTTTCGAAATTTCAAAAGGGTTTTCATATGGCTTCATTAAAATTCGAAAAATCCGATTTTTAATGAAACCATAGAAACACTCTCGAAAATTCAAAAAATCCGATTTTTAACGAAACCATAGAAACACTCTCGAAAATTCGAAAAATCCGATTTTTTAATGAAGCCATAGAAACACATTGGTTAGGCCATTAAAAAACGTTGCAGGTTTAGACCTAGCCGTCCTTTGTGTTTCCCATGGTCAATTGTACGTGGCTCTGTCACGTGTCGCATGCAAACAAAATCCATTTGTGCTGTTTCTAGAAGTTGAGACACTCGACGCGGTGTACGTGTATCCAGAAGTATTGAATGCAAACTGAAATTATAAATTTAAAAATGTAGTTTAAAATCGAGAAAAATCTAAAGGAAAATTTTCAATTAGATCTATACAAACAGAAAAAAAAAATGAAAAAGCATAGATCATAATAAAAACCGATAGATTCCAACATTTCGCTTTAAATCTTAAAAACAATTCTGTTTAATACTGTTCACGGGCAAAGCTGTGCGGGGACAGCCAGTATATATATACGTATGTATATATATCGTACTTAACGTACGAAGCTGAAATTACAGTAATAAAAAAAAACACGTCCTCTTACACAACTACATTTTTAACGTCATTAAAAAACATGAAATATCAAACATATAATAAAAACATAAACGCAACGACGTTGTCTCGACGTTTAATATTGCTCGCTGCTGTTACATTTGTTCGTGAACTCAACGACGATACTATTATAATGTACAATATAATAATATATAAAGTGCGATAGCTATATTGCGCTGTTTCTTCTATGCGGACGGAGTGGTGTGGCGTGGGAACAGACCGTTTTGTAACCGTTCGTTTTCGGGAAGGAAAAAAAAAAAAGCGGCGATAACCGTCGCGGACGGGAGCGCGATATCGCCCAGAACCTGCTACGCCGTTTGAGATGATGCGCGCGGGGAAATAAAAAGACGATATCGCACCTCTGTGCGACCACCAGTTTCGCGGACACGCGTTCGGAGTATCTCGGCGAAGTTTTCAAGTCGAGCGCGAACGCGGGATAAAATCTCAAGCTGGGAAAAATCAGAATGTCACGTGCCAGAATCGATTGCAATAGGTATGTGCCATATAAATATTTGACTTTCGATGTATAACACGCTGATGAATAACACAATATTTGAAATCGTCAAGACGTGAAGGATAAATAGTTATGACAAGGGATGAGAAGTTATAGGATTTGCATATTTTTTTCTGTATCTTGTATTTATAGCTAGGTGAGCTAAAAATCTGTTCTATAACCTAATGAATTGAAATTTGGTATTTAAATTTTGCATATTTTCGCATATATTAATAGTTTTCTTAAAAGTTGCATAATATTCATGTTTTTTTTTGTGCATAAAAATGCGTATTTAGTAAAATTATGTGGATTTTAATACAATTGACATGAAAAATTTATTATTTTATGGAATTTTAAATGTTTGTAAGTCGATAATCAATAAAATAAAAATGCAGGTGGAAAATATTTTGACAATTATAGATTGTCAATGTAAAATATAATATGTAAAATAATTATTAAATATATTACAAAACTTATAAATTTGTATTTGTATTTTTTTAGATTAAATCACCTGACTATCAGTATATTATAATCAATACACCTACCAATCATTTATCATCTCATATTTATACCTAGTATTAATTTTTTATCACTCAGTTAAAAATTATTTATATTTTAATAGAAAAAATTGCATATTATAATATATTTTTTGCATATTTTCAAATTTTTGATGCATATATCATAATTTTTCCTTGCATATTTTGTCTATTTTAGCTCCTATAACTTCTCATCCCTAGTTATGACAATTTTTACTTAGGGAGGCTTGAAAATCGAATACGAGATCCTTCTCGAACTTGTCGTTTTCTAGTCGATGAAAATCCATCATCCATCTTCACGCGTACCGGCCGGCGGTGAGGTAGCTGAACTGCCTCAAATGAAAAATCCCCCGACTCGCCACTCGCAGCACAACTACGCGATGTTTGAACGTCGTCGCCAGCGAAAATTCGCCATACATGTGTGTACACGCACATACGTAAAATACACCGCCGCCGTTCGACAAAACGCCGTTTCGCGTCTCAAGTTTTCCTCGGCGCGCCAGATAAAACGCGAACCTTTCAAACACGCCGCCGACGACGGGTAATTTATTCGCGGAAAACTTGTGCCGCCGCCGTCTTTCCGTGTCGCGCGCGCAATGCCGTATTTTAATATCGCGGCCAATAACCGTGACTTTTCGATTGTCGCCGACGGGGGAACGGGGCGCGGATTGTCGAAAATATACCCTAATAATTATGTTGGCGAAACTTACTACTGTTAAATAAATGTTATCATAACTGCGGAGGCGCGCAGGTGTTTTTGTGTTTTTCGCCCTTTTGTTTTTTCCGCCTCGCCGCCGCGGAGCGCGCCCCGGGCACAACTTTCGATCGCTTTTTGACGGGAACGCGTAAACACACTGTATTATTGTTTGTAAACATATTGTATATATCGAGTCGCCGTTTTGAAATCCATTCAGCGGCAGCCGCACGTAGACCGAGCTTTGGCGGCGACGCGATTTCGACGGGGCATACCGCGCGCAAACATATTATAATACAACGTTTTCCATAAATATTTAACCGATCGCGTCGTTTAAAGTCAATACCCATTAAAAGTGTGTTTGGAAACACACGCGTAAAGAAAAAAAAGAAAATAAACAATACGCGGTGGTTTTTGTTAGTTAATTTGATAATTTTATTATATATTTATATACTCTCGCTTTACCGTGTGCAACGCAATCGTTATTTTTCGTGTTTATGTAACATTGTATAAAGTCATACAAAAACACGGAAATTAGTTACATTAGTCGTACATAATAATATCGTTCAAATAGCTGTAGTTCTATATAGCTATTGGAACGCATCATTTAAATCTCTATTTTTTAACGAGAAAAAAACCCCACAAGTATATTAAAAAAAAAGAAAAAGTAATACCCTAAGCCTTAGGGCCTAAGGGCCTATTTTTTAGCCCGTAAGAGCAGCAATAACTTTAGTCAACAATTAATAATAAATAAAAGTAAACGAACCGTTGGGAACGTTTCAAATTCCGAGTGTAACTATGGTAAATTACTCGGGGCTCGGATTTTGTAGCAAAATAAATCCTTAAAAAAGCATTTTAAGTAGCCGAAAAAAGCAAAATAGTTAAAAAGTAAATTAAATTTAAATAAAGAAAAAAAAAACAATAACGATTTAATTTAGACGTTCGACGTTGAAACAAACTAAACCGATTTGTTAAGCTGAACGATATGTCCGACGACCGCGACGACGACGGTTCGAACAACATTGAAATCAGAACGATTCAAAACGTATTTATCTATGAGAATTATCTTTCTATCACACACCCGTCAAAGGAAGCATTTGCTACAAAATCCGAGCCCTACTTATTATACTTCGATTTGAGTGACAATTTTAAAAATCGTACCCGATATTTATGTCCAGAAAGTACGAAAATGAAACGGCAAACGGCCAAATTCGGGTGACAGGACGAAAACGGACTATTTATGCGCACACGCGTTGATATAATATAATATAGGGAGTGGTCACGCTTTGTCGGCGCGCAGCGTACTATATATCATCAATATCGTGCGCGAGTAAGATATATTTTCATTAACACGTCGCACGCCGCCGTCGTGGGTGATGACGATAAAGAGAGAGAAAAAATAAAAAATAAGTGGAGAAAATAATCCGAGAAGAACGGTTTTCGGTTTCAATTGTCACGTTTTCAGACGGTGTCCGTTTGCGACGGCTTTGGTGTGTCGTATACACGACTAAACCCACGTGTGTATATAATAATACACACTCGTCGTCCGGGCAATTTGTCAACGGTCATTCACGGACAACGTCTAAGATTTTGTGTTTCCACGGAGAGAAGAAGAAGAAGAAGAAGAAGAAGAGAAAAAAAAAACGTCTCGTACAAGAAGACGGCGGCGGCGGCGGCGGCGGCGGCGGGAAACGAGCGGGGGAAAGAGGAATAACGACGACGACAACCGGACAACAACAGATTCTCCCGCGATATCGTCGCTACGATAATTTATCTTTCTCCCCTCTCGCCGTCGCGCGTCGTCGTCACCGGTCTCCGGTGCGATATTAATGGGCTCTATCCGGAATCAAATTGATTAAAAACAATGGACGAGCTCTCTTAAAAAAAACATATTAGAACCGTGTCGTTTTATTATTATTATTTTTTTTATTTCGTTTCCCGCCGCCTCGGGCGCACGCAAACTCGCCCCGCGCGTGTCGTGCTTGCCCCCGATCCGAACACGAACGTAGGCAGACGCCGCAGCGCCGTGTGGTGTTTGTATAATATTTATGTATAAAATATAATAGACGCGCGCGCGTGCATCCGTACGTGTTGATTTGTAGACTTGCGGCGAGAGTTATTTTAGGTACGCGGCCGCGACGCGCGTACGATTATCTCCTCGCGGGAGGAAGGGCCGATAATTTATGTCTCCCAGATGTTATTATTATTATTGTGACGGGGCGCTTTTTTCCCGAATCCGCGGGCGGCGCGCGACCGCGGCCGCACGTCGTGAGCACTCTGCCGCGGGATCGACTCAGGACCGAAGACGTACGCGCGTCGACTAGACCTTCCGGCAGCAGCCATCGTCGCGCGATCCGTTTTTTTTCCTTCTGCGTGCTCATCATCGCCGTGTGAGAAAAAATGACGCGGCGACGACGTGATGTGTAATACGTGTTAATCGACAATCTCGTTTGTGAAATATTGTTTCCCCGTACGAAAACCGCACAAACGGGATGTACGGGAATGTCGGTGGGCGACTCGCGGAGTTTATAATATTATACTTCCGTTCTCGTTTTAGAATAGCCACGGCACCGGGGGCCCCCGTGCGAGGGGGTGCTTTTCTGGAACGAGGCCAAACGTTTGTGTTTTTTTGTCTCGACGCGCTCGTCACGGTCTTTTTCAATTGCAATCAAAAAGAACTTTTTTTCGAATACTCTTGACGACACGGTCGTTATTGCCGTGTGCTAACACGTTCGGCTACGTCACACCAAGTGGCGTTTTCGGTCAATTTTTCGCGAAAATATTTTTGAATTGGAAAAAAATCGAGTGACACACGATAACGCAGTGATTATACCTATATGAAACATTACGCCGCCGATTTAAAATAAAAATTACGATATCGAAAAAAAGTAGATGAATATTTTGAATAATATAAAGTTTATATACGCACGAGCCGTGTTGAAATAAAGGAAGGATTTGAACGGAGACGTAGTTTTGATGTCATCACCGGCGAGAATCGACGGCATATATTTTCGCGATGAGATTTATAAATTATCGTGTAGAACGTAGGCGTACTCAGGGTTGAGCCGGTGATCCTTGCTTGAGCTCACCGATAGATTTAGATGTTTGGTCTCCTCTTCCGAAATTCGAATACAAACACCGCTCGACACCACTATATTACGCGTATATTATTGAGTTTGACATTTTCGGCGTATGATATAGCATGCTATATTCGCGCAGCAGCGCGTAAAAGACTCCGGTGATTCGTGATGTAGTTGAAAAGAAAATAAAAGAAGAAGAAGACAAAAAAAAAAGTCATATATTAAGCAGCAGAAATAACCGTTTACATCACGCGATTATAAAAAAGAAAAAAAAGGGGGATAATATTATCGCTCCGCGCGGAGCACACACACGGTCGCAATACGAACCGCGACCTTCCCCCTTTCCGTACTTAAAAATGTGTTGGTTTACGTTTATATTTTTATCGTATTTGACCACCTACCGACCCGTAAGTTAGGTACACCGCGCGCATAGGTACGTTTAGTAATCGATCCGGTTTACGCGTATATTACACCGGTGAACTGCGGGTATAACGCGGTGCCGCTGTTTTTTTTTTTTAACGCGACTTTTTTATTTTTTTTATTTCGCTTTCTTGCATAAATCGCGCGCGCCCACACGTCCTCCGAACTGGGTCGGAGGCCCCTGCGTGCCACCGGCTCTGACGACCGACCGTTTTTTTTCTTTTTTCTTCTCATTTTCACAACGCAGTCGCACATAATAATAATAATAATAATGGTAATAATAACAACGTGAATGCCCGCGCGAGTATTCACAACCCTTTAACTCCCGCCGAGCATCGTCGGCCCCACGCGTCACACGATCAACTCGCGAAACCGTCCCGTAAAATACGCGTGCGAAGAGAGACGGATTTTCAACAACGCAAACCACCGAAAAGTTATAATTCATATACAATATATTATACCAATTAGATGGTTTTAAATTCGTGTTCATATACGGCTACTCGAGGAAGACAGGCTAAACAAACGTTTACGTGTACGCTAACTATTATCAAAAAAAAGAAAATTAGAACGATAAGTTATCAGAAAGACTGTTCGTCCTCAAAGCCCCCCGGACTATAATAGTCGGACGTTCGAGTCTTGTCCGAGTGGGTAGCTCTGGGGCCGCAGGAACGGTCAAATCGCCGACATTTCATTATTTGTTACGTCACACACACACACACACACACACACACACACACACGTTGTGCGTGTAAACTTTTTGTATTTTCCGTTTTCGTTGAACGCACAATTATCCGGCAAAAATGATAGTCGCCCGGCGGCGTTGCGTCGGGGTTTTTCTTTCATCATCTCGTACCGAGACGATAGACATCGGCGTTAAGTAACGGTTGGACGTACAGGATTGAAGCGCAGCTGCAGCAAGGACACGCGTTATCTATTGTAGACCACGGAACAACTGAAAAGCAACGATTCCACGTGAAAGCTATGCGCGGCGATTGTGTGCGCGCGCACGAGCCCATCAAAAATGTAAATTTTATGGAGGACAAAAACCTCTCGGCGCGGCGGCGTTTAGAAAATTATTTTAATTGGAATTCGATTTAATGAACAGGCGACTGCGAACGCTGACGTGCTAAAACAATGTGGGTAAATTGCAAATAGAGATTAACATTGATACGGACTGAATAATTGTTATAATTGCAAAACGCTTTGCGCGGTGCATTCTGCGCGCCTCGATCGCGAGAAAGAGAAAGAGAAGAGAGCGCGCGCGCGCGCCTATAAAGCCGATTGATAACACGCAATATTATTATATCGAATACGTTTTCTTGTCGCGGTACGTATAATATACGTAATTTACAGACTTACGGTAAATCGGATTATTCAATACTATTCGTTTTCACGGAACGGGATAAGATTTATTTTATTGCGACCGGCCGTGACGACGATTATATTATTCTTCTGCCGTCGCGCATTACAATGGACGGTTATTATTACGTATATTGTCACGGCCGCCGCCGACGCGTGGGCACCGTGGGATCTATCGAATTCGCAATACCAAATTGGTGCCAAAAAGGATGCGTCACGGGGGATCGCGTGCTCCGTTACGGTGGAAACGGTCCGCCGCCGCAGTCGTTTTGATTACATTTCGACGCCAAACACGAATCGTCGGATCGATTTTTTAGCACCGTTACGCGTGTTCTATCGGTTTTTCAATCGAATTTTCACCCGTTTTTCACGAAATATCACATCGACATTTTTATTTGCAGAGTTTGATTATCAAATTTGAGAACACTTCCCGGAACCGAATCGAAAGGAGCGGGTTCTCTAAAAAGGCGACTTTGATAGTATTGTTATTGTATAACATCTCCGACGACGCGCGACGCGACGGTGCAATATTATACCGCTGGTCCTGCCCCGCGGCTCTGGCGAACGCAAACCGAACCGAATGAAAAAACGCGAAACGAAACCCTGCGCGAATATGTTTTTTTTATATTTTCCGTACGGTCCGAACAATTTGTACACGGCACACCGCGTGCAAGTCCTCCCCTCTGGCCTGCTCGCGCGATAGAAACCGCACAATTATCGTGCGCGCGCGCAGTCTCCATAATATACTCACACACTCACACACACGTGTATATGTAAATACTATACAATATACAGGTACATAATACGTAGGTATTCATATACTCGTATTATAATCCGTGTACGGCGGCGGCGGACGGACGTGGCAGCGGCCAATTAATCAAAAACGTTCGAAGAGCCCAACGTTCTCTCAACAGGAGTCCCGACGCTGGAGCTGCCGAGTCCTGGCGGGGCCCCCATGCCGAGTGCACCACGCGCTGCCGGTAATATAAATAATGGTGTCTGCGCCATGAGAAACAAAAAAATAAAAAATAAAATTATACTCGCGCGTACGTATAATATGATATGTGTACCTATAGTCTACGCGGATACAAACGCACACGCGCGTACGCGTACGCGAAATTAGCATAATTAAAAATCGTATCGGACGCGACGATCGATTTTCTATAATATTATAACCGCTCCGTACATACCACACATAATAATAATATTATATCGTAATATACCGCGACTGCGGATGATATACGCGGGTCGGTTATTGCACACGACAATAATGGAAATCGTTTATATTACCCGTATTATAATATTATTTTATTATTGTTGTATACCGACCTATAGCGAGTCTGGAACTGAACACGGTCGCGAAAATATAGCGTTTTTTTTTTTTCTGTAAGGACTTAACGCGAACCTGCGTCGGAAATCGTTACGACGTCACGATAATGACATTATACACGACAGTGTGTTATGTTACGCGCGGTTCGATTCTTTATGGGCGCCGCGGCTTAAAACACTAAAAAAAAAAACGACACGAACCCGTCGTTTTACGTCGCAGCTAGACTTTAGATTCTGACATTCGGTCATACTGGTATTCTCACATTGAAAACTGGCTTCGTCGGAACAGAAATGTCAGATACCGCAGACGCATTCTCACCGTTTTCATTCTGTGAATAATATAAATTCAGATTTTTAATTCTTATTTCGATAATATTCAACGAGTTAAATATCATGTTTCGAACCATGTTCTGAGGTTGGCTAGCCATGATGTTCTTCTTCTTCCAGGTGATCTTTTGCTATTTATTTTCCCTTGTAGGATACATTGGAGAAGTTCATATTATCTACTCTTGTTCCGCATAATATGTCCTAAGTACTGGAGTTTTCTGCATTTGACTGCTGTTATCATTAATTCTTTCTCCTTTCCCGTTCTACGCAGTACTTCACAATATTGGTAATTTTCTCAGTCCATGATATTTTCAAAATTCTTCTGTATAACCATAGTTCGAATGCTTCTAACTTATTCGAAGTGGCTTTGGTTAGAGTCCAAGTTTCTGCACCATATAACAGAGTTGAGAACACGTAGCATCTCAGTAGACGTATTTTTAATTGTATAGATAGATTGCGGCTCTTAAATGACGCACTCATTGAACTGTATATTACCCTGTATATTATATTATGTTTATACATTATATATAATTGGTCTTTTTCTCTTGCGCTGTCGCGGCTGCGGCGGCGTATAGTATGATCCGCGCGACGTTTTGATTTATATATTAATAAGCGACCCGGTCGAATTAAAAAAAAAAAAAAAAAAAGAAGAAAGAAAAGAAACCCGGTAAAAGATTTATAGTTTTACGCGGTGTATTTAAAATAGGCCGGCGCGGACGGTGTTTATAAATTATGTGTTCGAAAGCGATATATACACCGCTAATAGCGTCGATATACGTTATGGAGGTGCCCGCCGACGGAGAAGGGAACGGATGGCGACGACACTTTACGTTGTGCGTGGCGGCGGCGTCGTCGTCTCGTGAGCGGGGGGACGAGTCCGCTGAATATTAATTTACTAGGACTAGATTCCTCTTCTTTTTTTTTTTTCTATTCGCCTCGTGTAGGCATATCTGGGCGCAGGACGACGTTTCGGAAGACGCGGCCGCGCCCGGGCCCGGACGACGACGACGACGCTCTCTCGGGAGACCCGTCGTGCGCGGTCGCGGTCACGTAATTTCTGTTTTTCAGTCACGGAACAGATTCGAAAACACGCGACCGGCCGCGGACCGCAGAGCGAAACGGGAGTTTTTCGAGTACTATAAAAATCCGAAAAAAAACACACGAAAACGAAAACGGTGCGTGTCCGACGAAATAACCGCGTACCGAGGATCGTGAGGCGACGACGGTCGACACGGTTTTCACTTGGGATTTATTAGCTATAAAATAATATTAAAATGTATTTGAAATACTATTGTAATCAATCAGTTTCTCGCGCGCTAATCTATCGCCGCGGCTGTTGTATTATTTTATCGCTTGAGAAAAACTGTGTCCTCGACGAGTGTCGCAGACGAATTTTCAAATAGTGCTTTGTTTCCGTCAACAATTTAGGTGTAAATTATAAATTTAACGTAAATGTTTTTCTATGTTTAGTATAAAAATACAATATATTACCCTTTTTTTTTTTATTATAATTTATGTATTTAGTTTCGATCGACTTGCATTATCATTCCCGTAAGTTAGAATCACTTCAAAAATTTACGACGAACGTTTTTTTTTTTTCTTACAATCGCTCGTGCGACTATTATTAGCAGCGTGCGTGCGTGTCGTAAGTTCATTACTACTGAATCTATATTCTACGAGTATATGATATTACTTGTCAAAAGACGAATTCATGCGTTCGAGTCGTTTGCCGGGATGAGATAAGACAAAATGGTTTGCCGAAACTATAGATAATCATATAAAAAATATACGTATACCGTACACGCACGCCAGTGGCGTATTTTTGAAATTTTTTTTTTCGACAGATGTTTATTTCTGATAGCGGTTTGAGAAAAACTAACAATAAAGAATAAAAAAAAAAAAATCGAAATATTTTCTCCGTCGTCGTCGCTCGGAATAGCGTCGAATCACGGATATGGTTTTCGGGGGTCATCGTCCTTCTGACGTGGATATATACTACAACGTATCGGTTGCCAGAGGTGAATACTATGGTGAAATCCATCACCACAGTGAAAAGAAGAGGTTTAAAAACGTGTTTGAAAAATAAAAATAAACTACCTTAAAATTTACCGGTACGAAATCGACGAAATCGAAAATTTTCTCCCGTTTGACTCGAAAAAAACGGTAGTCGTATTTTTCGTACAGAAGGAAAATGAAAATACACATGACGTAGTCGCACCATATTACCACAATAAGACCGGTCGACGACTGTTATAGGTGTGTGTGTGTGTGTGTGTGTGCTAACCCAATTTCCAACGTGTCGCGCGCGCGGCCCTCCCTATATAAATATGACCGTCGGAGGAGAATAAAAAAAATCGCGCTTTCCGTTCGCGCGAACGACGACGTCACGACGCCGCTGTTTTTTTTTCTCGTTTATCGCTCGCGCCAAGGCCGAAATCGCGTTCGAAAACAATGGATGACACGCGCGTGGCCTGCGCAGCACAACTGTGCTCGACGAGTAGTGCCTACGTCGGTTTTTTACCGTTTGATTTATCGCGCTCGCCGATTCGATTTTTTTCACGTCCGCTCGCGTTATCGGTATTATTTTGCTTTTTTTTACCGGCCGTTTCACCGCGGATTCCCGCGAAAACCCGCCGCAGCACTCCGTAATAATATTCCATCGCGGCCTACGCGAATAATATAATAAAAAAGCAAAAAACGTACGATCGACGAGATCGCTTGGAAATCCGTCGGGACGATCGCGTCGTCGTCGCCGAGACTCTGCGGCGACTGTGTTTTTCTCCGGACCGGTGTTGTCGGCGAGAAAAAATCGTTCGCCGACGGATTCTGGTGAAATCTCTCGAATATCCGCCGACGTTCGCGTCGATCCCCCCGCGTTTCCTTTCGCGCGAAACCGCTCTCCGGTCGGAGAAAAAATTACGCGATCGCGACGCAAAATATACTAACGTACACGATAATTAAAGTATAAATATTTATATCGATTTACAATCGTCGCAGCCGTGTTACGCTTGTATTCTTAGTATAAACGATTCCTACGCGATCGGAAAAAAAAAACACACACACACACATGCAATGGTTGACGGTGTGTATAACTTTCTTGCCCATCGTCGCGTGTTATAATAATAGATACAGGTTTGGTGTGCATAAATAAACGTTATAAATACGTACGTCCCACGTGCATGAAAATGTTACGCCCCAGCCCCCAGTTGTGAAACCGCGCGAAACAACACGTACTCCGGGGAGGAGCAATTTTTTTCGCTCGATTAGTGTGAATCCTGCCCCGTTCGACGAAATAATTCTTATTCGAAAATGTCGTGTGCGGCGACCGCCGACCTTTATTTTTTCTTATTTTGACCACTGCGGTAGAAAAAAAAAAACCAAAAATTTTTATTTATTATTCTAACTAACCGATCGATAGTTTAGATTTTTTTTTAATTCGGTTAAATGGCCGCGGGCGAAAACAACGGGTTTTTGAGAAGACGGTTTTGATGAAAATTAAAATTCTACTCGTCCGTCCGTTCGCGTTCGCGACATCGTTAGTGTTTTGAATTAATTTTTTTGTTAATCGCGCTATATTCATACGACTTCCGGATCGTCACAAACGACTGCAACATTTTAAACACGATTTATGTCACAAACGCGACGATGAACGCGAATAGTTTCTCCGCCGAGTGAAGATTGTACGTTCGTCGGGAACAAAATGTAATCGATTCAGCCCGGCGATTGTAATTTATACGAGCGGATAAATCAATGAGATTCCGGCCGAGTATTCGTGGACTCGAATAGTACCCCCCCCTCTAGAACGTGACAAAACGAACAAACGCGATGTTACTAGTCGGCGGCGCGTTCGCAGGACGACGACATCGCAACGTGGTATTGCATTTATTTAACACGCCCACGGGGTACGCGGTATGTATCTAATACGCCGGTAACGCGTATATAATGTAGCTGCTAACAGTTCGGCTAATGTTTCCGTAACCCGGTCAATGCGCTCGTTATCCCGCCGCACAAGTGACTAATGTCTCGACGTCGCGCGTCGTCGTCGTCGTTTGTTTTTGATTTCGACACGCGAAGACTTTTCCCGCGGACAACGCGCTGACCGACGACGGTAAATGATTATCATTATAATATAGTTTATCGCGCGGTGGTCGTGGATATATAATATTATGACGCCACGTTTTTACTGCAGGTGTTAATATTAAACGATTTGAAAACGGCTATTTAACGCGAAGTGAAACTCAAACACCGCGGTGTCGTACGCGCATGTGCTACATACCGGCGAGCGTATATAATTATATAAAGTAGTCGATTACGTTTCGAGAAATTCGGCACGCCGGAACACGGCGGCAAATAAGGCGGGGCCGCGTTTATCACCGAGTTTTCCGCGCGTCGTCGGCGCGAGCAAATGCGTTTCGCCGTTCGGGGGCGAACTGGGGTGAAAGCCGCCGTCCTCGGCTTAAAATATGAAAACTCTAAAATATAATATTACAGTCGGTTTCCGTCCGTTAGGTTATTGAACATCATTCGCCAATTAAACTGGGGATTGACGACAATAACCGGGGAATGTCTGCATTTACAACATTTACCAATTTTTAGGTAAATTATGTCATTTACCGGGGAATAACGTCTTTTACCACGTTTACATCATTCACCGTAACATATCTATTGACAATTGATAATATAATAAATTAGTATAGTATATGTATCGGATTAAAGATGATTCAATTTAAGTTATAGTACTAGAAAATACTAAAAATTTCTTTAAGTAATACAAAGATCAAGTAATAAATATATTATTAATTTGGGGCCTCTAAATAAATCCTTTGCACACGGGCCTCAGAATTCATAATTGCGGCACTGGTTGTACGTGTATGCTCTAGCTATCGTATATCGTGCATTATATTACGTATACGTACGCGAGCGCGCGCGCGCGCGTGACGATCGACGACGAAAAAGAATACGCGAATTTTCGTCGTGTTAAATTTACAAAAAAAAAAAGAAGGAAAAGAATCAAATAAAACGCCCAGCGACGTTATTTATAATGATGACGGTTTCTCCCGATAACAATATTTTAATACGCGCGCGCGCCGGCTTGGCTGCGATACGAAATTTATTGCCGAGCTGCCGGGCTGTTGGCATCAAAAGTAAATTATCCGCGAGCGCGTATCGTACGCATATTATAATATGCGCGCCCCCCTTCACGAGCTCGACCGTAAGTCCGTCCGTCGCACACATATACACGGTTGGCCGTTATTTTGAAACTACCGACCTTATTATTATTACTCGTTTCCCGTAATAAATATTACTGCGCGCGCGCGCGCGTGTGTGTGCGTTTTATTATTTATATTACGTTAGGTCCGATGACCGAGGACTATCTCGACGACGGCCGGTCGTGTAGATACTTTGGAAAAACGTCGAGCTTTTTACCCGTGTAATGTCCGACAGCGTTTTTGGGGTAGCGTTGTGTGGTAGGTTCGAATTTGGTGATAAAAAAAAAAAGAAGAAAGTTTCCCGACTTTTTTACCCGTCAATAATTATTCCTCGATATTGTTATCATCAATTCGCATTCAATTATTAAACTAACCAATTCGAAATTCAAAAAAACACAATTATTACTACTCGACTTTAAAAACAAACTATTTATTCATCCGCGCGATAAAGCGGCAGTTTTATGTAATTTTTTCGATTATAAGATTACAAGCCGTCGTATTTTTCTATAAACCGACTGAGAATATTGCAAAATAGTCGCTAATATTTTCACAATGTTTTTATGTTCCGCGAGTCTTCGAAATTAACGAAACGATAAAAACGGATAGGTATTTTTGATTTAATTTAATCGATTAACAGATATTTTTGAAAATAAAAATGACTTTCATCGAGATGTTTACGAATTATTACGACAAAAAAAAATCGAGGTTATATAATTAGGTACCTAATGTAATAACTGATCTGTTCGATTATTATACGTTTCTGGTGCGAACATTTTTATGAGATGTCAAAAATATGATTTTGTTACCTCGTGTAATAAGGCGGGGTAGCGGTCCCTACCAGGGGCGTATATATGGGGGGGCCGATGGGGCCCCCCCCCCCCGAAATGAAAAACAAAATTATTAAAACATTTTATTTTGGACATGAATAATAACTTATGGCTGAGGAGTAATTCCGAAAATTTGTTACGACACCGATTATTATCATATCGTCGGGAACGAAACCGTCGCTTATGCGATAAGATAATAAAAATTGTATAGCCTGTAGTCTGTGTAGTCGGTAGATAGTCGGCCCCCTCCGAAATTAAATCCTATATACGCCACTGGTCCCTACCCTTCGCTAGCCCCTGTCGGCGCCTGTGGACCCACTACCTATCTGTATTGACTGTAAATAAATAAAATCGGTACTACTTACGGCCTGTCGTCGTCGGTGGATTGCAGTCGAGGTTCGCATTGGCTTGTGAATTATAAAGTAACGGATACACAAAAGTCACTATTAAAAATTTGATTTAGTCGTCGACGAGATGAATAAAAACACTTTAAAAACACTATCGACTATTACGGAGAAAAATAAAAATCACGACCGAGAAGAAGTTTCAGGAGCACTGTCGACACTAGACTGATCGTCCGCACACTGCGCGCCGGCAAGCTGCCGTACTTTCGCCCGGTCGGTATCGCTTGCGTGGGCCGCTCGGCTGTCATTGGTCGGGTGGCGCGCGCAACTCGGCTTTCATTGGCCGCGTCATCCTGGAGGACCGACGTGAACACGTTCGCTTATTCCGATTTCGCGCGAACACACTTTACTTTACGTAATTATGTATTCATAACGGACTATGTTATATAATCATAATTAGACATCCTAATAATAACCGTTCGATTGTTATATACGTTTCTGGTGCGAAAAATACGTTTTTATGTGTTTGGTAGCAAAAATATGACTTTGCTGCCTCGTGAAAAAGGGTCGCAGGTTACGCGTGAAAAACGTGGTCCGTAATAGAAATCTACACCGATACTGAGTGTTGGCAGTGCTAATCGAAGCGATCGCACACAATATTATTACTACTGTAAACGATGACTATAAAAATTGTTTTTATGTTTAATCCATGATTTATACTTGAACCACTCGTATATGATAATATTAAACAGACGCTGTTTTCAAAATAAGTAATATAATATAATAATATATAGTTTAGATATTTTTAAATAAAATTTAAACCACTAAATATTCGAATAGTCGTCACCGATCCCTACCGGACCGCCGCCGCGCCGCCGTTGTCCGATATAATTCATATACCAGTCTAATCGAAAATGTTCAGTATGCTTTAAATTAAATATACCCATCACAAGAGAATCATATAAATTGCAAATTTCCCAATTGGTGATTGCGTCTGGGTGGCAGATATTATGTTCGTATATGACTTATTAAATGGTCTTATTTATTCTCCGGAATTATTATCTCACATTGGTCATTTTTTTCATGTTTCTCTTTCAAAAAATAACTACACCTCTACCTCGTTTTTCCCCAGAGCTCTGCTTTTGGCAAACAGTATAACAGATTAATATGTTGATTTTTTTTATATGTCGCGTTTTGTATTCAAACAAAATGTATATTATGCTATATTATTAAATTCTATTGTTTAACCATTTTTAATATTATTTCATATATTTTTTTTTCTAACTACTAAAGGGTAATATCCGTTTATTATACAAATAAAAATAAAATAAAATAAATAAAAATAATTCGGCTTATTGTACTGATCGGTGTGGAAAATTTCGGTTTAAAAAACCACAGTATAATTACATTATCGGTCGGAATAACGTTTTTTTTTTTGAATATCAACGCCACACGTCGATTGTATTATAATATAATATATTTATATGATAATAATAATAATAATAATTTACGTTGGCGTATAAATTCGGTTGTCAGTGTAAAATATAAAGATAGGTGTACTACGGCGTAACGTTTTGCTTTATTAGACACAATGTATGTATATTATGCATAAATCTACTGGCGAGTGATTCTTATACCGGAGCCCCCCGTTCGTCTTGTCCCGGCGATCGATTTATGTGTTTTCGAATCGCCGATAAACTATTTTTTATTTTTTTAGTTTTTTTTCACACACATAATTCGATGTTTACGCCGCAACGAGCGCGCAAAACAATTATATTTTCGACTTGGCGTGTGTGTAATATATCATACGCTCCGGAGCAAAGTATATTTTTCCAGAAATTCCGCGACGCGCATTATGCAAATCCGGCGCCGCCGCGACGAGAAACGCGTTTATAAGAAAATCCAAAGTTTAGGTGTAGATTTCTCGCGGAACCGTGTTTTTTTCTTCTTCTTCTTCTTCTTCGCTCTGAAAATGAAATGCCGACGTTAAATGACAATAATTATTGAAAATAACTATTATAATAAAACGCGACGGTTTTCGAATGAAATATCACCGATCGCGCCGTGTCTTCGCGGCTAGAAATTTCAAGTCTTATGAAATAAAAACCGGAAAAAATCTAGTATCTTACATTAGTTATGTAATGTTTAATTATATACTATTTCTAAAATACATAATCGATTAGCATATATAATTACATATGTATATTATAGAGCTTCGGTTTTAGTCGTCTCGACGACGCGCGACGTCGAAATGAAATAACCGAAATCGAGTTTGTCACAAACAATAATAGGTTTTCCGTCGCGTATTGTATATTTTATGGGTTTTTCGACAGCGTTTTCGAAAGATATTCAACAAATTACCATTCTTGTGGTAGGTGTATACGACACCCGATTCGATAAAAAAAACATAAAATTTAAATATACCGAAAATTGGAAATGGACTGTAAATTGAATTAAAAGTCGGTTTTAAACGTTTGACCTATAATGTTTATATATACGAAGTGTATATGAAAAAAAAAAACAGCCAACACCGAAGGTTAATCGACACTAAAACCGACGGTTTTTTAGGTTCGCTTATCTCGACCGTGCATTTACAGACACGATATTATGTCACGTATTTTTACAAAAATTTAAAAGGCACACCGTATATTATACTATTTAAAAATATGCGCACTACGAATGACAGTGTTTATAAAACAAGACGTGTAAACCTGATTTCAGTGTTTGAAAGGAACGAGTTTCAAAAGGAACGGATTCCCGGAACGAATTTCTTTTAGAAAAAAAAAAAAAAAACAACGCTTCGAACTAATTCCTTTTTATGAAATAGGAACGGAGTACGAAACGAAATCCTTTTATCCCGCGGGAAAAAAAATATGTCTCGTTTGACAATATTTTTTAAAACGTATAATATCTCGTGAGCATGTTAAATATCGAATTTATTTTTCATAAAAAAATCCTTTTCGTCGTCGTCTACACGAGTATCCGAATCAAAATAAAACTCGAAATTAAAAAATTACAGAAGTAAACGTCGTCGTCGACTACTTTATTAATAATAGTTACAGATAAAAAGTTATTTTACCGAGTTATACAATTAGCACGTGTTGGTTTTGCCCGTTTTAATAATTTTTGTTTTCCGATTCGGAAAGGAAAATACGACTCTATTATTTAAAAGAGAACGAAGTGTTTTAGACGAACGAGGAAAGGAACACTGCCCGGTTGTAATCGACGAATCTGGTTTCTACAAAATCATAAAGTTCGAAAACCGAGGGTGACTGCGACGATCGGGAGAAGACGAGTTCACGCGTGCGTTACATAATATGTATTATATTTTATACATTATACACTTTGGAAAACTGCAGTGAACTCTAATTCGGAGATTTATAATCGGAGCATTCTTCGCAGGCGGGTAAAGCAAATTCTGATAGCAATTGCTGCAAAAAGACCCAAAAAAAAAAAAAACGAGTCCTGCGATTCGTCGAGTCCGCTTAGGTATTCTGCTTAGGAGCTGCACGAGTGTATTGTGTATCTGTCGGAAAACCATGGCGAATAACGAGACGTTTCGACGCTCGCGTCGCGACAAAACAATTCGCGAGCGTTTAAATGACAATAAAACGGCGGCGTATATACGAGTAATTTATAACACATCGTCCTCGGCGGACGACCGCGCGACTAATGAGATTTCAGACGTGATTTTTGAACGCGGCGAACACTGCGTTCGCATGAAATATCTATACGTGAAATATTATAATAATTATCGGTAAGTTGGCGTCGCGAGTACTCGGGCGCGTTCGGTGCGTACTATAGGGTGTCCCATAAAGTGCGCAACTTTTGAATCTGCCGCCATTTTTTAAATATTTTGTTTGCAGCCCTATTTTTATCGTTACTATAGTATCTACTATTACTCCGATTTAATAATCAGTTGTGGTTTTCTGTATTGGTTCAGTCGTCATGGAGCGGTTTACGAATAAACAACGTGTTGATGACGGACCATGAAAAAAGAAGACGATTTTGCGAATGGATTGAAGAGAAACTGGTCGTGGATGAAAATTTCACGAAAAACATAATTTTCAGTGACGAGGCATATATTCCACCTCAGTGGATTTGTTAATAAACAGAACCGCAGGATTTGAGGGAATTAAAATCCACGAGTAACCCACGAACATCAAATGCACCCTGAAAGAACGACTGTGTGGTGTGGTTTTTGAACGGTGGAGTGATAGGCCCGTTTTTCTTTGACGACGACGAAGGTGTTACCGTTACAATCAACGGAGAACGTTATCGTAACATGCAAACCAGCTTCTTATGGCCTTGACTTCAAAATATTGATATGCAAAACTTGTGGTTTCAACAGGACGGTGCAACATGCCACAGCTCGCGTGAAACAATCGACATTGTCAAAGAAAAATTCCCGGGAAGACGGATTTCACTGCGAGGTGACCAGGAGTGGCCTGCCAGGTCCTGCGACCTTACCACCTGTGATTTCTTTGTGTCAAATCTAAAGTATAGTGACAAACCGTGTACCATTCAACAACCGAAAGCGGCAATCTTACGCGTCATCGCCGACGTCACACCAGACGTCTGTGAGCGGGTTATTATTATCAATTTCATCGAGCGCGTCACAACACATGCCGACTTAGTGGAAGTGGTCTATGCCGGATATTGTTTTCCACCATTAAATCGGAGATGTTAAGGAATGCAAATATATAAAAATAAATACATTTTGATTGATACCTAACACTATGTTATTAATTTTTTAAAAGTCGCACACTTTATGGGACACCCTATATTTTCCGACTCTTTCGGTCCATCTCGCGAGACACACGCAATACTATAAAAATATTATTTAGTCGCGTCTTTTTCTTTTTGAACTCTGTTCTACGTACGGTATTATTATAACTACGCGTATACAAGACGCGAGCCGAGAGCGCGTATACCATACGTCTCGTGCATATAATTAAAACTTTTGATTAAGCTGCTCTCTCTCTCTGTCTCTCTTTCTGGTCGCGCTGACGTCTCAAACGCCGCGCCGTGTTCGAACCCATAATGACTTTATACGTATTAAATAATAATAACGTATAGTTTCCACTCGCCGAGTTTCGCAACTCGTTCTTGTTTTTACGACTCGCGCGGCGCTGCGCGTTTCGAACACACTGTTTTTGGGAACGTATATTATATTTTTTATACGCGCCGCGTGACGGATTTCCTTGAAATCCCCGCCGCGTTATTTATTTCCATTGGATCGTAACGATTGAAAGTTGAAAAATTAAAATTATATATATAATTTCGACCAATGTATTAAATAAACTCGATTGGGGCGCGTCTTGTTGTTGTCCACATCGATACACATATTGCACCTGTATCTCTGAAAGTCTTCGAAAGTTGTCTGCGTCAAAACGCGTTGATCGCCGTCGACTTTATGCCAATCCAAAGTGTCGTTTATCCTTATACTCGGTTTTATTACACGAGCAGCATATTTTGGACTTTGTCTCTCGAAATTTCCACATATTATTTAGTTATAATCACGAATCAAGTATTCGACAATTATTATGTAAATATAATATTTCACGAACATTAAAACGAACTTTCGCGGAATCGACCGTTCGCCGAAACGACTTTTGCCAAAATCTCATACAAACGCGCTTTATAAATACATAGTTGTTCGGGGCATATTTCAATGCTCGTATTAAACGTGCCGATGTTTATTTTTTTTTTAAAAAACGCGTAGTAGAATAATAATTATCGCTACCGAGTACTGCGTCTAAAAACCGGTACGCTATTAAATAATTACATACACTCGTCGATATCACGTTACACTTTGCTCGTCACTTATTATTACTAATAATAACTTATTAGTAATACACAGCTGTATCGGCCGTTTCGTACCGGAAACTGTTTTGCCGCGGTCGCCACTCGTTAACGATCGATCGTAATTAAAACCCGTGTTTTATTATTATTATGACACATTATCGCCGCAGTGAAACGAAACGAAATAGCAGGGCTCCGTGCTGTTTTAAGCCGCGCCGCCGCCGTAATTGTTTTTCAACGATTCGATGAAGACCGCTGCGTCGTTGCGGCCGTCACACCACACGTTCGCGGAGGAATTTCATCGATCGAGTTCACTTTCTTTTCTATTCTTTTTCGCCGTCGCGGTCGGCCGCTATACGCGGTCGGAGAGAAGACTTTTCGATCGATTACGACCCCATACGCGATATGTACGATAATTTAACGATGGTATGCAGCGAAACGAGTTGTTTTATTACAATATTTTTTTGTACTCGAATCGGAAAAAAAAAGCGACATTAAAATGCGAATATTTTTATTACAAATAGTCTCAGACGGAAAATCATTATCATTATAATATATATGTATATAAATAAATAAGTTTAATCGCTGTGAGAGAAAAAAAGAAAAAAAAAACATTCAATTACAGCCAAAACGCCATCTTGATTTCATATTATTATTATTATTGTCTATTGAAATTCAAATGATACCTATATTTTATATAAATACTAATCGCCTCCGAGTGCTGATGAGCACCTATTAACGCTGCACGTCCGAGCAATCGAACCGTCGCGCGTCGATTGTAAATCGGAGAATATTATACGCGCGCATGATAATTATATATTGTATACTCGTATGCATACAGAGTGGTCCGCCGTGACATCCCGATGTGGGAAACGTCTCGGTAAATATCGATCGTTTTCGTTTTAGCACGATTTTATTGTACAACAAAGGGTCACGGTTTTAGTCCAACTCGCATCCGCTCCCACCCACTACTCGACCGCATCGGAAACATGTATTTTTAAACTTTGACTTTCGGTACAAGACGAAAACTTCAAAGTATCAAATCAAAGGGTCTCACGAGCGTAGCGAATGTAAGTCGACGGGAACTCACACGTTTAATTAACACAAATCGGTATAGATTAGATACCTCGGGTATTTTAACGTTTTAAGACTATATACGACTGCGTTATAAATATTCGCACGTATCGGAGTCGCGGTGACAAGTGAGCTCGTAAAGTCATTGTAAAACCAATTCATAATTTTTATTACCGACGGCCAATAACAACACGACTATACGTCTTGTCCTATGAACTTGCAATAATATTATGTACTCGATAATAATATTATATATTTAATAATGATTACTCGATTTTCGATCGCGGATAATTTGAATTTTTCACGACTACTCGTGCCCACTGTTAAGAACGGTTATTACTAGGGCTCGAGAATTTGCTTATTTTTATGAATTGCCTTAAAATGTAGCAGAGTGCTATAGAAGTGTATGTCACGTTACAACACGTTCAATTTTGAAATTTGAGAGTGCTTTTTTCAGTGATTTTTCAAAAAAATGCTTTTTTTTTCTTAATAAATAGTTTTGCTTAAATTTAAGTTTTTTAAATGCTTATTCGAGTGCCTATAATGATGATGTTTTCAAGCGCTTTTTTAAGAGCTTATTTTAAATTAGATTTTAAGTGCTTCAAGTCCCGAGCACTGGGACGGAGAAATACACGTCCCCAAGCACAAGAACGTAACGAATATTAACTAAAAACCGTATGAAAAAAAAAAGAAAAGCAATGTCTACGCCAAAGGTCTATCACGGACGGCCACTCTGTATATACTTCACACACACACACACACAAACGTATATAATACACGTGTATAATATGCGTGGTGTGTATTATATTATGTATAACCTGAGGTTGGTATAGCTATCGATATGAATTTGGCATGGATTCCGGTTTTTGCCTACCCAATAGGTATAACACGTGACGAAATCGAGCGTTATTAAATATAATATATTATGTTATATACCGTGTACCGGCGTATTTATAATACTATATGAGAATGCGTGTGTTCCACAACCTCGGCCGTTCCGAGAGACATAACACACACACACACACACACACACACACCGATATGTAATGTACAATATACGTATATATAGCTAGGTGGTGTATATAATATTCGCCTTTTTCTGTATATTATATTGAAAATAATGTTCATAGCGCACGCCGTATGTTAAATAATATTCTTTTACACGGTCGTTGCCCTTGGACCAGCGCGCGCGCGACACATTTGTATAAAATAATATTATGTACACATTATTATTATAATTTTTTTTATTTTTTTTTTATTATGCCGTATTTGGTACTTGAACCATATTATAACGCTCGATCGCTATTCTTTTTACAAGTTATCAAACCGATGTTACGCGCGCACAAGCGAAGCGTGTCCGTTCGCAAATCAAATCGAGAAAATAACATACGTTTTTATCGTTCTCTTACCCGAATAGGTGTACCGACGAGCTGCTATCGTCGAGCGTGACGTATTTTAGGAGATCCGTCTGAGAGGATAGTCCGTCCCGCGTATACGGCCGGGAAAAAATCACCAAATTGTTGACATTCGGGTCACTCTATTTGTGCTGACGAGTTGACGAGTTTCAAGAAGATTCACTGTATCTATAAAAAAAAAAAAAAACCAAAGATATCATGACCCTGGATGTCTTGTTTAATATAATATAATATTTATTATATACATTTACGTGAAAAAAAATCGGGGCCTAGTTCACGAATCTAACTCGTCGGTTTTAAAATGAGTCGCGATCACGAGGACCTGATGAGAAAAGGATTTTCCTATTTCACTGGCAAATAACAATAATATAGCAATGGTTATAGTGAAATTGTTAAGCGTACTTCTTGCCGACGACGACACAGTCGTTTCGGAACGATGAGTCACCGATTATTTATTTTTTTTTTCCGACCAACTTGTCGTCACACCGACTTTCGAGTGTGGGGGTTATTATACAATAATTATTATTATAGTCACTTACCCCGATCCGAAACGATAAACTGTACGAGCGGAGCTGCGGATGTGACGTTCCGCATGGTCCAGGACACGACGTTCTTTCGTCCGAGTCGTCAGGTTCCTAATAATAACATATATCGATATTATTAATTTATCGACGACTGAATCGAGATGTCGAACAGAGAGAAAAATACAACCGAATTTTCCACCACATCGAGTTTCCGTCGCACCGTTATTGTCCTTCCTCGCGGGAGACTGCGTTTTTTCACCGCACCGTCTCGTTTTTGGTCGGACGCCGATTTCCGGTACCGTCCATAATATGGTGATCTCGCCATGAAGCCGAGAGCGAATAGTTAAAAATCAACGCGTATAATTTTACAATAAACATTAAAATGGTAATTCCGCTCGTCTCGGCCCGGACGGCCATCTTCAAATGCGAATGTCACCGTATTTTCGGCGATTTAGTTGCCAACTATTTATCCGTCTGAAAACTATTTATTATTTTTCTTCTTTTTTCTCGTCATATTATGTTAACCGCGACACTCGCGCTCGCCATTTCCCAACGTTTTAGTTTAACACACACACACACACACGGCCGTTTGTATTATATAATAATATAACGCGTTGTATATTGTTACGAGTACGCCAAAACGATTTAGAAAATCGTACGAGGAATTCCTTTCTCGTGGTTTCCACTCTGCCGGCCGAACTCGTTTATTTTTCACCTATTATTCATCATTTCTCGACCCGTTTTTACAGTCCGACTCCGCAGTGAACAATAACAATATAATAATGTTATTCGTTTTATATAGGGACCTCGAGCGATTTGTCCGTTCATTTGTCCATTACATAATTCATAACATCTAACTGCACGTGTACTGTTATCGCGTTATATAACGCAAAACGTATTGGGAAAGAGCGTTCTAAATATAAAATCAAAATAACTTTCAGGGTTATGTTTTTTTTACCGTGCGCGAATGTTATATTATGCAGGGTGATTTTTCAAACAAGTTTTTTCATGCTAAAATCGTATGCGTCCGTTCGAATTTTGAATTTTGGAATTCGTCGTACGTGTAATAATTAATAACTGTATTTCTCAACAAAAAATAATATACGTACGTTTCTTTGTATATAATTTGTGCCTTTTATGGAGTATCTTATGACAAGGTCAAATAATATTGTTTCTCAAACGGGAACACCATTATTTTATTATTATTTACGCATAATAGATTAATCTGTTACTGTCATTCCCACAACGTATTCGTAACATTTTGCTGAGATACTGCCGCGTGAATTAGAACGTTTTCCCTCTCCTCATCGATACGTCGATCGATTGCAAGTAAATTTCATATCGTTGCCAACGCCGATAGTCACCCCACTGACATTGTGCCGCTAGGAAACAAAAAAAAACCATTTTAAACACATAAAACGATCGCAATTAACTCGTGAATATAATAAACAATACCTGTACGAGGTTTAACATGAAACCGTGATCTAAAGAAAAACATTCACCGAGTGTTACATTATTTTATTATCGACTCGACTGCAAGACGAGCTCTTTTTTAAATCCGCTCCAGATGGTCCAGTTCTCGGTGTGAATTTTGAAGAGAAAAAAAAATCTCGTTCCTGTTGGCTAGAAAATAGCGACGTCTCAGTTCGAAATCACACCAATTAGATTCATCAGTCCGATGGGGTTTCGATTCGAGCTTTGTCTCTTCGATCCGGTCCGCATTACGGTACCAAACAGAGTATTTGAAAAATTAACGTCGTGTAACGTGTTTAAAACAATATAAATAATGTGTACTGCACATAACAGTTGAATATTATTATAGCAACATAATAAACGAAATAAAACTAACAGCAAAATAAGGAACGACGATATGGCAATAAGAACTATGTATGTATGTTTTGTGTACAATACGAAATCGAGTTTTCTTCGGGAAATTTGTCAATCGCATTATTATGGACGCGTTGCTTTTCGAGGGGCGCTGCCGAAATTCGAACCGTTCAGTGTAGTAGACGTGTTTATTTCTTCAACTCTTTTTTTTATTTTCATTTTCCGCGGCGAAACCGAAAGCGTCGACCGGAACACAACACGCGACGACGCGAAAACCGTAAATACGGCGTGCCACCTCTCCGGGTTTCACCCGGATAATCCTGGTTTACATATAAATCTACGGGCTACGGGTTCAGTGAATTATTCTCCGGGTCGTCATAACATTATTACGACGTATTTTTATATAATTATAAATATAGTTTGTCAATAAGTAACAAGTATTTTCATTGATTGGAAATTTATGATATTCCGATAAAAGAAATCGTCTGTCAGTGGAAATGGTTAAATCAGAACTTTTTTTGCTTCATTTCATTACTTATCTTTTCACTTCATAAAATGAGCTTCTTTTTTTTTTACTTATCGGCCCGTCTCCGGGGCTGCTATGTTTCAAAGGTGGCAACCCCTAGGCGTGTACCCCTTCGTCGTCTTCGGACCGCCGTTTCCGAGGGCCGAGGGAGGTTGCGAAATTCGGGGGATATGCATCGAAAAGCTCGACGCGACGACGCCTACAAACAAACACACACTCGATCCGTAAAAACTACCGTTGTTTACGTAAAAACGTCGACGCGCCGTGTTGTTCGTCGCCGAACGAACGCGCGCACACACACACATTTACAAATAAACACACTCACACGGGCGCGCGCCGTACACGCTCTCGCGCGTATGTACGGAAACTTGTTTGACTAGGCACGGCCGGTCGCCCGCCGCCGCCGCCGCCGCACACACGTATAATATACGATATACGGCGGGCAAGAATGGGATGGAGAATAAAGTTGATCTCGTCTCACACCTGCCCAAGATTCCCTCCGTGTCCGATGAGCATTCAGTATCTTCGGAGCTCCGGTTCCGTGCGTTTCATTTGTTTCGTGTGTGCGTTCGCGTCGCCGCCGCCGCCGCCGTCGATTTATCGTCGCATAAAATATAATATAATATCGTTGTTATTATAAAACGAAACGACCCCGCGCGCGCGTATATTTCATCGTTTAAATAATATTGTTATTGTTATTGTTTTTTTTTTTTTTTTTTTGATTGTTGTTGTTTTATTTTTTTTTCCATCTGCTGAACGATCCATCGTCGCGTAAATAATATTATATATTATTATATTACGGGATAAAAATAACAGCGCCGCCGGCCAAGACGCGTACTTTGCGCCCGCGATATATTATCGATCGTACGAGAAAATAGATAAAAGTTACGACGGATATCTTTCGCGCGCGCGCGCGTCGACCGCAGTGCCGCAGTGCGTACACACTCGCACGCCGTGTTCGTGTTATCGTTTCGGCCACCCGGAAAGTCTGCCGTCCGCCGCGCCGAGGATTTACGACGACGTCCGCAGCCGAAAAGAGGTCAGTGCCAAGAGTTCCGTACAGTCCTTCGCGGATTAGGCGCGCTACACCCCCTGACGAACGCGCGAAATCGGTGGTGGTGGATTCCGGACGCGCGCCGCGCCGGCCGATCGTTTTTCGCCTTTTTTTCTCCTTCGACAATTCCAAACCACGATAATAATATCGTGTTTATCGCGTTATATCGTTCGGACGGCGTTGGCGGTCTCCGTTCCGAGTTATTGTGGTGCGCATATAATAATATCCCCGCATACGTTACGTGGAAATAAAAGAAAAAAACCGTCCTCTCCCTCCCCCCCCCCGGTCGATATCGCCGCGCGGCATACACGACGCACGCGTATCGGATATGCAATTTGTCGCGCGACGTGGGCGAATTCCGTCGCGACGTTATTACAACAACAACAACAAAAAATGTCGTCCGTATCTGCGCGCGATCCCCCGGCCGGCAGCCACACGCTCGGAGACTCGGGTCGCGCAACGATACCTACACGCCGTATAACAATATTATATCGCATGTTATGAGATATTAATATATACTCGACGGGTCGCGTAGTATAAAACTGGGTTATGACCGTCGTTTATATGCCGAGAGCGGGTTGAAAAAAAAAAAAACCAATAATAATTACAATAAAAATACCTCCGCCGCTGCCGAGTTGAAAAACGAAACGAAAAAAAAAAAAACCCGTAGCGGTTGTAAACGTCCGTTCGTACCGAGAGTTGAGTCGTTGCGTATATGTGCCGTATATATAACGTATAATAATATCACATTATATGCTCGTATAATTTTTTTCATTTCTTTTTTTTTTCTCCATACGACGAAACGGCGCATTACACGCGAGACGAGTAAATATAAGATTTTCATACGCGTAATATACTATACGATATAGTAACGACGACGATCATAATAATATACGCGCCGCAGCAGCGGTCGAGTTCGCCCACATTCCGGACGAGCGTTATTCGCGCCGCCGCTCGCTCGATGTGTCCTGCAGCCTCGCTGCCGGTGCACAAATGACGTCGGCGGCGCATCGATATGCGTTTTTCTCGGCGTGTGTCATCCTGTAACCATGTTTTCGGTTCGCCGGTACGTCCATATCGGCTACCTGGGGAAGGACGATGATGATTATTATTTTAATTTCGAGAAGAGTTCTCGGTGTGTACTTATTACGTCGTCGTCGTCGCGAAGGGAATGCTTCGGATCGATTTTTCGAGTTCGCGGAACGCCGCCGCCGAGCCGTTGTCCGTCTTGAGCTGGTCTTTGGTCGGCGCGCGCGTCGAGGATCCGCGTTTATTTCAATTTTTCTGTCCATTCGATTCTACCGAGTTCGGATCACTGTTTGAACGACGACGACGACGCCCCACGTGGTCATCGCTACAGTGAACGATAACTTCTACTCCGTTTCCGACGATCGTATAACCCATATCGTATCGCCTTTTCTCTCTGACCGTGAATAATCCACGTTCCCAAATTACAGTCGTTTTGACGACACGGACCACCGGAAAATCCTTATATAATCCGGACGTCGTCGTCGATATCGCGGTGGCATCACGAGGCATTTTCTTTTTCGCGTCACTCGGGGGGGCCGCGATGCGGTGTATTCGTTCTCGTACTTGGACTGCCTGGAAATCTCCCGTCGCCAGACCGGAGTACGCGGGGATGTTTTTCGATTGTTTTCCCGCACGACGAATCTCGAAGGTGGTCGACTGAAGACTGCGGTCGTATTATTTCGTGTTCGATCGGGTCTCGCCAAAGTAATCGTTACCGTATTATAACACCGTTTTTTTCCGCCCATACTATATAGCCGCCGCCGTTTATCTATTGTCTGTTCAATCGTCGATCGGCGCTGATCGGGCGTGCGGCGTCACACGCCGCCGTGTTTACGCCCGCGACCTTGGCGTTAGGTTGAAATGTATAAATCACTTAACTCTACTTTATTATATCCGACCAATACGTTATATTGTTTAAATTATTATTATTGTTTATTATTACTATATCATCGCGCGCGTGTAAAGCACTTTGTGTTCCTCTCCGCCGCGAAACAATATCATAGTCGCAATATTCGTACGTGTACGCGATGACGCGAGCAATTAATATAATATTCCGATCGGTTTCGCGCGTGTATTCGATGCCCTTTCGTTTGGTTTGTTTTTGTCGAACATATTTTCGTTCAACTGCCGGTTTATACGAGGCGATATAATTAAAATTAAATTCGTAAACGTCGTCGTTCGCGAAAACCTCTCGATTCCCGGAATTCCGCGTACTCGGAACGTCTCGAAATACATATTATCGTAGCCGGGAGAGCGGATAGACCGGCGCGGCGGGTATATTAAATTATTATTATAACGGCGGCGTGAATCGTTTCGCACGACGACGGCGGCGGCGGTGGTTTCGGGGAACAAAAAAAAAAAAAAAATCATCTAATTATAGTAGGTTTTCGTATAGTGAGACGCGCGACGATTTCGTTTGACGAGATCGTTGTTTTTTCCGTTGTAAATCGATTCCACGCAGACCGTTAAAACCAAACGGATAATTACGAGATAAGTGTCATATTATTATTATCGTTTCAGATAATAAATCACGCGACAATAATAATAATAATAATAATATATTACAATAATATGTTATAGAATAATTTATCTCTGACTGGTTCACAATATTATTCATACATAATGTAAATAAGATAACGTTATAGTTCTAAGTTATAGGTATACGCGCGCCTGACGCGAGAGTGGTCTTGTGCACAATTCACTGGAGACATAAATATGTTTGTTTGTTTTTTTTTTCTCCACTCTCGCCTTTGACGTTTAAGTAAAACGGGACGGCGCGGCGGTAATGACTCGATAACGATATAAAATAACAAACGCTCGTTTTAAATCGAAAAACTGTAGTCATAATATATTAAATGTATTTATTTTTATTTTTACCGTCAAAAAGGCGTGGTTGTAATTAATATTATAAAATGTTAGTGACAGTACGACTATTTCTTAACATTTTGTCGTTAGGTACGCGTAGGAAACTGAAGATTGCGATTGTCGTATAGGCAACGGCTGCCCGCGATAACATTGATCGAATAATCGATACTATAATCATTACTATACCAGCGGTTTCAAGTAGAAGTTTCTCGCGGAGTCCCGGGGAAATATTTCGTACTATCTAAAATTCTAAAATCGAAGAATTTTCTCAACGCAGTACACGTATCGGCGATTTGTGGCATTCAAGTCTTCGTGAAATATATATCATATTATTCATTTTAAATAACGAACGATTTTTAAATTTGCTGACGGAGCCCTCGGTAAACTATTGCGGAGCACCAAGGGCTCCGCGGAGCACAGTTTGGGAACCGCTGCTATAGACAATTATTCGACGCGTTCTAATAAGGGTCATAATATATATTCGGTATTTTGCGAAATTATCGTTATATTTTACCATTCGAAAAGCGTGTGCGCTGTAGAGACGCGTGTAATTATTTTACACGTTTAATTTTCGCAATAGGAAAATATTATCGAGCAGAAAAACAAAACCATTAAGTAACAAAACAAAATATTATGTAGGTAAAAACTAGATTTTTTTTTATTAGCAAGACGGAAAAAAAAACACGACCATTCCGACTAAACGCCGCTTACGATTAAGCCGCCGCCGCCGCACATGATAGTATTATAAAATGCATAATATAATTTACTCGACGTCGCGCGTCGCGTCTATTCGTCTATTCCGCCGCGGTGGGCGAGCGCGGCGGCGGCGGCCCGGTGATGTTTTCGCTATATTATGTGTACAATAATTGACTTTTTCTCCATTGTCTCGCCGACGGAAGAAGAAGAAAAAAAAAAAACGGCCGACGACAATCACTTGACAATAATATAACCGCGACGACAAGGTCTCTCTCCTCGTTTGAATAAAAAGCACACGCGTACATTATAATCTAGTATCTAGTACACGCAGGCCCCGATTATATTATTTTATATTGAAATCGCGCACAATGGCCGATCATTTTCAGCTTTCGTGGGAAAACCGTTGAAGTCGCCGCCGCGCCGTTAATTAATGAAAAATGGAAATGCACACTGCCGCGCGCGGCGCTGCCGGCCAAATAGAACTATTATCTCTCCGGCCTGTGTATATAGAGAGAGAGAGAGGAGAACGCGCGCGTTTCGTAAGCAAAGGAATAAATATAGAAAAAAAAAAAAACAATATAATATTATAGTAATTGTAGTAAATACACGCGCGATACACCGGTATCGATTATTATTATAATAATACGCACATACATATTTATACGCGTGTGCCGCGGCGTATATATTATTATTGTCGAAGCGATTGTCTCACAATGGACGCGCGATTCGGTTTTCCGACACCGCCACCGCCACACGCACGCACGCGTAATATAAACACAAACGTTCTCGCGAATATTCCGAATAACTCCTTTTTTTTCCTTCTATCCTTCGACGGCGGCGGCGGCGGCTCGCGAGGTAGCTAATAATGAGCGCCGTCGCCGCCGCCGCCGCCGCCGCCGCCGTTCTCGCGCGCATAATAATAATAACAAACACGCGACGATGGAAATATATAATAACAGTCTCTCTCGCTCCCTCGTTGTACGCGCGATATAATAATTACAATACGTAATATATATATCGTATACGCACGACACATACATTATAATACGTAGCCACCGGGGTGGCGGCGATCGACCCGTTATTAATCGCGTAAATTACTGGGAAACGTCCTGTGGTCCCGTCGTGTCCGTATTTTATGCGCGCTCCGTCGTGTGGTGACGATTATTGTTTCGCACCGTTTCCGACGAGAAATTATCGTTATTCCGGCGTTTTCGTTTAGAGAACTACTCGACACGACGCGCTACATAATATTATGAATGCGCGTGTAACGAAAGAGTATATTGAACTCGCGGGTGCAACCGTATCCGGTGTTTCTTGCCGGCAGGACGAAGGACTAGAGTTTTCGGGGTTGTTTTCACGAGGTCTCGGCGACTCGACGACGACGATCGCTATTAGAGATATTTCACGCACCCGAGGGCGTTAATATCCGGTAGGACGTGGTCAATGTTCGGAGTTTCGTCCTCTTCGAGTGCTGCCGCCGCGCCCGCAGTATTGTGTTCTCCTGCCCGGACAACTGCACATTTTAAAAGAATAATAATTGTCCGTCCTTTCCGAGCGTTACCTCCTGCGAGGTATGTACTCATAAAAAGGTCGCGAACCGGTGATCCATACTCGTGCGATGATAATGTTATGTTGGGCGCTTATCGTTTAACCGTCTGTTTTCCCGCGACGTCGATACGTATTAAATCGAACGCCGTATTATAATAATACACGTACGACGGCGTGTACGCGTGTAATATCTCGATGTGTACGCATAATATAATATACGTGGGGAGAGGGGGAGAGACGACGACGACGACTCGCGTTATTCGATACCGCGGCGAGACGTGCGTCGGAGAGGTCCTTCTCGCGCGTACACACACACACACACACACACACACATTATATTACGATTATAATAATATAATGTGAAGAAAGAAAACGTCCGTCGACACTCGTTTACGTCGATAAATCGTCGTCATAAATCGCGAGACGACCGTCTCGCGCGCGATTTCGTCGACGTTTTCCGTTCTCCGGTCACGCGAAAACAGACCCCGCGGATTCTCCAACTCTGCGCGCAAACACGAATCATCGTGCACGTCGTTCGTGTTATTATTATTATTATTATAATGTGGCGCGGGCGTAGTGTTTATAATATCATATGCGACGGCACAGACGCGGTCGTCATCGTATAATTTATAAATCGATCGTTACGGCGGATCTCTCGCGGATTTCACTACGACACACGATGATGTGTATTATTGCGCGACGCGAATGAAAAAAAAAAAAAATTCGAAAACCTCTCGTGCGTTTACGGCGAGCGCCCACGACAGTGACGCCGGCCGGAGGCAGTGGCAGAAACCAGAGAGCCCGGACGACTTGTTTATTTAATTTGGTCGCCGCCACATTTCGATTTCGGCTACCGCGCCTCCGTCCGAGTGCGCGCGCGCGCGTGATGTGTTTTTGTGGTTTTCTCGGGTTGCGTCGTTGTGAAAACAATATTTTATACTATACACAACAGGTAAAATAATGATGTTATATATGTTATTATATTATTATCACACGAACGGCGTCGGGGGGAAAAAAGAAAAGAAAAATCATTCCGCGCGCGCGCGCGCGCACATAAAATAATACGATATTATTATAGTTTATACTGCTTACTCTACACTAGGTCGTGGACCGCGGCAAAACGGTGTTTCGTTTTTGCGTAACTGTATAATATGATATATGATTGTTGTTGTTGTCGATGATACTTGTAACTATTGGAATACAGAGAGAAAGAGAGCGAAAAAATCTCTCGACGACATGAATGAGCAGACCCCGATGTATGTATGTGTGTGTGTGTTATATGAAATAACAATGTTGTAAAACCCATCAATTCGTGATCGGGTATGAAACAATCGTTTTAATATAATACGTATATTATGATAACGTGCGCGGTTTTTTGTCGACAACACTTAACACGGTGAAAGTATACACAATATGATATTGTGTCCGCGCGGCTTCGTAATAATATGCAAATTTTTCCATTCGTTCCTCGTGCGAAATCGTGCGTTTATTTTTGT
Organism: Drepanosiphum platanoidis; assembly: GCA_948098885.1. Classification (NCBI taxonomy): domain Eukaryota; kingdom Metazoa; phylum Arthropoda; class Insecta; order Hemiptera; family Aphididae; genus Drepanosiphum; species Drepanosiphum platanoidis. Next base: position 9,372,760 of record OX402538.1, on the reverse strand, counting down.
GGAACTCGATCTTTTTTTTTCTTCTGTTTCTCCTCCAGTACCATAATGTATAATAGTAGTCCGCAATATGTATCTATTTGTACTGCGGACGCGCGCGTACTTATTACAATAAAACCGTGTATATACGTTACAAGAAGTATAATGCAAGGAGTATAATATTTGTTTATTCGCGTTACGGTGTATGTACGTATATTATAATATGGATATGAGAATAGAAGGAAAACGAACGTTTTACGCGGCGATGACGTATATACGATTATTATTATTATTATTGATATAATTACATTCTATAAATTTTACTTCGCACACGCGCGTTATAATAATGCTGTTATATTTCTATAATATAATACTCGCACGGTTATTATATTATTATAATATCTAGTTAAATAATGTTTATTTTTCACACTCGGATCCGACGGTATCGCAACAACGACAAAAATAACACACACGATAATAGGCAATAATAATAATAAGCGAGGCGTGTACGTATACTACCTCCTCGCGCGGGGCAACAGAACGCAATCGTCAGACTCGACGCGATCGTCTCGTAGGTACATAATATATAATATATTAAAACATATAACGTATTGCGAGTACTCGTTTTCGATGCACTCGTTTTTCACAGAAATATGACGCAAAAAAAAAAAAAATAATTATTCATACCCGCGCCGCGCCGGTGAGTAATATACAATACGTCATTATAATATTCGTTCTCGGACAAATATAGCGTGACAATATTAAGTAGAAAACGTAATTTCAATCCGTAATAGTTTTATATTATTTATGCGCGTACACATATACGTATACGAGTATACTATAATATGTGTTACCGCTGCGATGTTCGTGTGCAAAGCGTACAATTACACGCACAGTTCATTATTGCAAATACGTTCCATGTGTGTGTGTGTGTGTGTTGTTCTGTCGATAATGTATTATAGAAACTATTTGAAAAAAATTACACACAAAAAAAAAAAATCACTGCGAAATCGTTAATTAGTCGTGTTAAATCAGTAGGATTCGCGTGCTCGCGGCATATGCGTACAAATGTAGCTTATTATCATACGGCGGGTACGCTTTATTTACCACGAAATTAAAATTTCTAAATCCCGCGCCACGCGTGCATGTGTGTTGTGTGCGCGCGCGCGTATTATACACATATACGTAATGATAATTTGTATAATATAGGTACACATATTACTGCTATACGCGCGGATTCAATGATAAATGGCAGCTCGTATAATAATAATAATATAATGCGCGCCAAACCAGAAAAAAAAAAAAACTATATAATGATAATACATTATAATTTTACGTTAATTATTGTTATTACGCCACGCACGGTTTTACAATATATTCATAGCTTTTGCACGTTTTGCAATCAATCGTTGTATTTATATATATATAGGTAGGTCCTACTGCGCGAGTCGTCGTGTATATGAAATATCGTATGTTTGAAATATATAAATAGTAATTATTAAAATCGCGGACCTGCGTGCGTGGAGACGGCGGGACATAGGGATCGAAGAGATCTAGGAGACGACCGTTCGTCCGGCGTCGTCGTAAATCAAAACGCTATATGGTATATACCTATATATAAATATAGGCGTACTCCTCGCGATTAAACTTCTTCGTCACAACCGTCACACGGCTGTAACGATTGCACAACGTAATAAAACGACGAATAAAGTGTTTTCACGATTGTATCGTTTCCGAAATTTCGTAACGCCACTAATCAGTGGTTAAGGTCGAATCGATCGGGGGAAAAAAACGACTACGAAGAGCTGATGGAGAATAATTCAAAAATTCGGGCAACGACGAGCTAAGAATAATTATTATTATATCGATCGACAATATTATAATATAATATACTTACTCCGAGTTTCAGGCGAAACACCGTCTCTCTTGTTCGTCCACCACAAATTCGTTTCTGATTTGATCGTTTCGAGTAGACAGCGATGTATAATATAATATACTATGTTTATGTACGAAACATAGTGTACCACCTCTTCTCCCCTCCCTAAAAAAAAAAGTCCCGTGTTATAGTTGCGTGTAAACGAATATAAATAATGTTATATAAAAAAAAAAAACCCATATATACATACCGTAGTGCAGGCGTGTCAAACTCAAAGTATCAGGTGGGCCAAACATATTGAAAAGTTTACTATTTGGGCCGCACATAAAAATTTAGCGAAAAAATAAATTTGTTTGTATACGTTTTTCAATTTTATTCTTTATGTTTGCGAATACAGCAATTATACAACTAAATTAAAAAATTAAAAAACAAATGAACATTAACATTTTAAATAAAATATAAATCATACTAATTATTAATAATTCTTTTTAGACGATATTTGACATCTCTTTTCTCCCACCAACTTTTCAATTTCGGGAAAAATATTATTTGACGAAGCCACTTTTAATACTGCATTTAGACGTGTGTCGGTCAATCAGAAGATAAGACAGTATAATAATATAAATGTATACCAAATAAACCATTCTCTAAGAATCTAAAATAGCCATTACACGACATTAATATTTTCTTTTTTGCACATTAATATTGATAGCCGCGTGTTTGACATGCCTGCCGTAGTGTATTCAGCTATAATAATTGTAGAATTCATACGCCATAATAGTTGAAACAATATTGTGCGTTCGTCGTTCACGTGTGTGTGTGTGTGTGTTATTGCTTAATATGAATACTGATTTGACTATAGTAGACAGATGTTAACGGTAAAAGCCGAACGTTTAAAAAATAATAACTAAACACAATTCGGCCGGTGTCGCGGTGGCATATAATATAGAATACACAATATATACTTATAGGTTTCCATAACAGATTGATAAACAATATATATGTGTGTGTGTGTGCGTGCTCGCGTAACGTTTTGATTCCCTGGACTATATTTATATATATGGACAATAACCGTCGTCCATTATTGTGTATTATTAGTCTGTAGATTTAGACAACACACTGCAAAATAAAACGTACGGATAAGAAAAATAAGAAAGAAAAATACGACGAGACCGGTAGCGGCTATAAAGATAGATAGAAATAGAAAGAGACGGATAGAGCGAACATTGTTGTGTTGTTACATTTATACCGCGTGTTCCGGTCGGTTCAATTAAATTTAATTGGATTTTAACGACGACGACGACGACGACGACGACTACGACTACGACTACGACTTGACCACCGCCCGGTTCGCGCGCGCGCGCGCGCGCGATCCACTCCGTTTATATAAATATTCTCCTTGTGTGTGTGTGTGTGTCGTCGGACGAGCTTTTATTGTTGTCGCGTCTTGCCCGGCCACCGCCGCCAATACGGTTTTTACTCGCAATTATCTCGATAAACCGTCGTCGCAAACACACAACGGGCACACCGTGCCGCCGCCGTCGCTGCTGCGGTGACGTGACGGAATGCCACCGCCTCGGCGGCGGCTGCTGCTGCCGTTGCCGGCGACCGCAGAGCACGCGACTTGCCCGCTTTTGCATCGTGTGCCTCTCGTACAGCCGGGTTTTCGTCATTATATTCTAATATCGCGCGGCGAGGATACGGCGAACTGTGTCTACGCCCGACGCGAATCGCTTTCCAAAATTCGTACAGTATATGATTTCCAACGAGTTGTAGTGCAATAAGTTTGCGGACGCGATATATACCGCAAAGGATATTTTACGCACGCGGCAGTGCAGGGAACAGCAGCTGGCGCAGGTCGCTTGGGATGTGTTCGATTTTAGACCGGATGGCGCTAATATATACTTATACCTATAATAGGTACGAATATCGCGTGGAATACGACGACCGGGGCTGTGTCCTGAATCGGCCGCGGCGGCGGCGGCGGCGGCGATCGTTCCAAAGCCGATAAAACAATAAATTACGCGCCGAGACGCGCATATAAACGGCACGATGAGCATACCCGCAATAACATTATATATGCCATGTGTATCCGGCGCGAGTATTTACGCATGCGTTAAAGTCTCCGCGACCGCGTACACTGCACATTATATTATACCGTGGACCGCGGGGAAATGGACTTTGGTGGGAATTCGCGGGCGACATACGAGGCATATGGTATTACACACGAAATCTGTGTATTATATGACGTGTTATTATCGTTGTGGCGCTCGAAAATCGACGAAACGCGCGCGTATTTAACATACAATTTGAGAAACGACTTGCGTCGTCGTACATTATAGAGACAACGTCCGCAATAATCATCGCGTGTACCTAATAATGATAATAGTAATAATAATAATCGTCACCCATAATGCGTGGTCGGAGACTCGCTATTGGTCGGCCGCGGGTAACGCCTCCCCCCCTCACCGTGGCAATAAAAATATATGTTATTATTATTATTATGCGCGCAGGTATATTATATATATATAATATGCATATATATGTATGAATAGATAACGACTGGCGAGGCACGTATATTATAAAATATATATATCTCTGCGTGCCGCCGCCGCCGCCGCCTTTCTCGTCACGGTGTTATAAGCCCGGCGCGGCCGGTAGGAGGAAGAGAAGGCGAGAATAGACCAAATAAATAATATATAATATAGGCAGGCGCCGCCGCGTTGCCATTATTTGACTCCGCCGCCGCCGCCGACCGACCGACCGCCCGCGACGAGACGCGGTGTGTAACGTACGTATAGTGCGAAAATGCCGCGATGTCATTATCGATTAGCGACGACGACGACGACGACGTGAACACGCGGATCCTTAAAGTAAGCCCGCACCGAATAGATAATATTTAAATAACTTTCGGGGAAACGGCGTAGGCGAGTGCATTTTTGTTTTTTTGTTGCGCGAGCTCTGATGGTGGCTGGGGGGGACGGGGTGAAATTTCTTCTCGGCGCGTCGGCAAACACGACACGAGATCGGTTATGGAAAATAATAACGCTTCGGACGACGACGGAGAGATTCAAATCGCCGTACCGATACGAGTATTATCGGGTGCAAACAATTTGGCAACGACGACGTGATGCGATATCAAAATATAATATAATAACATACGCGTATGTTTTCGCGTTGTGTTACGAGCGCGCGCGCGCGCGTACCTACTAATTTTCTACGACGTTCCGCGAAACTCTACTCGTGTGTAGACACATACGGCGACGCGTTTTCGGCTGAAAGGCGGGGCAAAAGGGGCACCTGCCCAGGGCCCGGCGAATTCGAAAGTCGGGACCGGCACGGTTTTGAAACACGTACAATTATTCGAAAACATTTGTGTAAGACGTGTGTATATAATAACGTAACAATAACGCGTTTATAATGTTCACGGAGGTTTAAAGCAGTGGTTCCCAACCTTTTTCATTCTACGCCCCCCTTTGTATATTTTCGAAACTCTCGCGCCCCCCCCCCCCCACCTTCTATAACGTGAAAAATATATCACTTTTTCGTGTATTTTACGAAGAAATTATAAAATATCCGGGACGAATTCAATTTTATTGATGATATAATAATATTATAATTTTTCATATTTTCCCTACATTTTAAAATAAAAATAATTTAATCAATAAAAATTGTATTTCGTAATAACTGCTTGCGCCTCCCCAGCAATGTGTACACGCCCCCCAGTTTGGGAACCAGTGGTTTAAAGCGATATGTATAGATTTCAAATAGATTCCAACCGACGATTTATACAGGACGTTATTGAAACGTTACGAATCCCGAAGAGTGGTAATTATTTGCCTATCGCGGTTTTAATTCGGTGCGCGGTTATCGTTTATAATATTATTATTACAATCCACGCCGAGCCGTCGCGCCATTGCCGACTTGGGTAATTCAAGCCGCGCGCGCGTCTACTCGCAGTCTATCGTATATAATATTTTATTTTGTCGTCAAACACGGGCGCGTTTATGCACAATCCATTTGATAAAAAACGTCCGTTTAGTTTTTATTGTGAACGCGCGTTCGGTCGTAAAACGGAATATACCGCGATATTGTGTGTTCTCCCCGTACACAATGCGCGTATTATTTTGTATACATAATATATTCATAATATAAACGTTAAATTTCGATCATAATAGTAAAAAAAAAATAAAGTAGTATATGTACGTGTGTGTGCGACGCTAAATTTTCATTAGCGCGTTCGGCGATAAATTTCAAAATCTTTATGGCGTGTCGTCGCCCTTTTGTTGTTGATTTAAAAAAAAAAAAAAATCGTATAATAAAATGCAGTGCGAAGAAAACATATACGTATTATTATATGCGCGACGTGTCCGAGATTTAATCTCAAAAAGTATTTTACGAATTTTAATGAAACCCGTATATTATGCCCTTAATGTTCGAGTCTATATCGTAAAAATGATTGCGACCGTTTCTCCCCCCTCTCTCCCCGAACACACCGTTTTTGCATATTTTTCGAATTTCAGAGGTACTTATTTACGCGCGTTTTTTACCAGTGGGTTCCGGGTGTCCGGGTACGGGTCGGAGGAAAAAAAAATAATAAAAAATAAAAACTCACAAACAATTCGCACACGCCATCGTCATACGGATCGTCGAAAACGGACCACATTTTGGGTCATTTGTGTGCAAACGAGAATCCACCTTGATCCCACTCGCGAAACACTCCGAAAACCAGTTTGGCACTATAACTACATAATAACGTACAGTTTGAGCCATTGTGCGGTGTGTTATACGCGCGCACCTATTTATATATCCGCGCGTGTGTGATGCGTGTTACCACACTGTCGCCGTCGTCGCGCGTCGTCGTGATCTCGCGCGATGATTCATTGATCCTGTACGTCTAAATCTCCTTTGGGTATTTTTATCACACTAAATAGCCGTGGCACATGCGATTCGATAGACCGACAACAACTAAAAGAAAAAAAAAACCGAGTAATTATATATTTATATACAAACGTATTATATTCGATTCGCCCGATCATAAATATTTTATATTATTGTACGCGTGTATACATATCGTTTGAACGTACTTTATTTTTTTTTTTACAAATTTACATACGATTTCGAGTCGGTCGACTCGATTACGTATTTTCGTACGTGGCGATAATTTATAATCTTTACGTGTACATTAAAATCAAACCGAACGTATATAAATACTTTACAACAATATAATAATCCGTCGTTGCCTCGAATAAAGTTTATGATTTTTTTTTTTACTTTTCGTTCAAATTTTGTAGAAAAAAAAAACACGCATTATATACTCGTATATACCGTCTGCTCGTCAAACTTTAGAGAACGATAGGACCGTACAGAGTAAAGGCGATCGATGAACTGCACGCGTCGCCATGTTATTATTAGCTCGATGTAAAATAACACGGTCGATATTGTAATATATTTATCGTATTATTGTAATTATTATACTTACGCGCGCGTTCGTTGCTGTCCATTCCCTTTCGGACGTCAAATAACATAGGCACGTTCACGCGTTAAACATGCATTTACACCTGCACTCGACAACTCGTTCGATAAATCCTGCAAAAGGAAACAGTTGATTATTTATGAAATTTTGTCAGTACGACGACGCATATACGTACGTACAGTATAATACCTATGTATATTATATTGTATTCTAAACGGGTTTCGAATTATTATTATTATTGACGGCCGCGCGCGCTATTTTTTCCTCTCCCGCGAAACGGGATACATATTAATTTTTTTCTAAAAAAACAATATCATTATTCGTATTACGTAACGATCAATAGTTATATGCGCGCGCGTCCGCCGCGGATCGATTACGGTAGCCGTTCGCGTACATAAAAAAAAAAAAAAAATTATTACGGTGGCGGCGCTCGCATACGATTTTTCGATTAAACGCAGTCGGTTTTGATTATCGTTACGTATACCATTTCTATAATACCTACGTTTATAATACGCGTGTTTTCGTTCCCTGCAACTGTGTTCCGAGAGATTCGGTGTCGAACACCTTATTATAATAATCATATCGTATATATAATAATAATATAACATAGTCGGTCGAACGTTGTACGATTGTTTTTTTACGCGACGACGACGACGCTATTGTGTTGTACGCGCGTCCGGAAACAGAACGAAAGAGCGGTTACGGAGAAGTAGTAGAGTGAGAGAAACCAGTAATATACTGTTGAATAAAGGCGAAATCCGCAACGATCTAGATATCCCGCGCGCGCGCAGTCGGTGATATTAACGTATGTAATCCATTGTGTGTGTGTGTGTGTGTTTGTATACTATACGGGTTTCGATTATTTCGCGTTTTTTTTCCTTCTCTGTTCGTCTAATTTATGCAACGCGAAATAATGGTAACCCAAATCTTCAGCAGGCCGCAAAAAGAAAAAGAAAAAATCAGACTCGACAATGATCTCTAACGGCGGCGCGCGCGTAATAATATAGGTAGTATATACGCGTATATAATATAGATCGCCGCCGGTCATATAATATAGCGTATGGATATTGGATGTACTGATTTTTTTTTTACATTTTTTTTTTATTCGCAGCTCATTATTATTGTCGATATAGACAATTTCAATCCAGTTTATCTACTTTTACCGGAACTAAAGACACTCACACACACACACACATATTATATATATGTGCGGCGGCGGCGGCGTCGAAGACGTTTTACATGCGGTCCGATCGCGAGCGTTTCACTCGCGTCTGCTCACATAATCTGTGTCGCGTTCGAACGAAAACTCATTGATCCATTAACTAATTAACTCGATTTAATTGACTTCGGTATCGGAAAACGTATCGCCGCGTGCGATTTCTCGTGCTCCACACACACACACACACACGTGTACCGCGCGGCGTGTGTCGTTTTATGACGATTGAGAATCGATATAATTATCGCGCACGATTATTTATTTTTTTTCAGATCGAACGATATATTATATTAATACACCTATACACGCGGTACGACGACGGTTTCAACTGGTTTATCGATCGCGATAATATTATGTTGTGTTGTTAACGCGTACACTACCGCGGTAGTATTATAACTGCGGGATTGCGCGCCACGTCCAGCGATTATCGCGCTATATGCCGGTATAGACGTATTATAAATTATAATATGATTTACAATTGTATTAATAATAGTCATTACTCTCTCTCTCTATCCCCGCGTCTTATTCGATACGTCGATTATTTCTGTTACATCGCAAAACTCGTCTTTTCAAACTGCGTACGCGACGACGTGGTGTGTGAATCGATTGTCGTGGCGGCAGGGGGGAGGGTCAACGGACCGCGATCGCTATTCTTCGCCTAATTTCGCGTATTTTTCCACGTATATTACTCGATAATGGCAGAACGTTTGCGCGCGTACATATTATCAATAATTTTCTTCTCCACCGGCCCAAAAGTACTTGAATTGCCTATATACATCGCCGTCCGTCCCTTGCGGCGGCGCGTTCGAAGACTGGTGTGTGGTTTTTCGTATCGATTTGCGGCGGAAACGGTAAAATATTATGTAAAACTGAACTCGTGTCCGGCGCTCGGGATGGCGCGATATCGTCGCAGCGGCGGCGGCGGTCGAACGACGCGACTGGGTGGTGCGCACGTCTTTCGACGAACGCGGCGTTGTGTGTTGTGCGATCGGTGTGTGTTTTTTTTCCTCCTCTCTCAATCGGTCGGTTCGAGATTGAATATATTTTTACGCAGAGAACGACTTAATGTATAATCAGACGATGAGCGATTGATCGACATCGGTGCCAAAATTCCCAAGAGTATTAGTAGCACCTGTATATACATAATTTTTTTTTCTCTCACGTTAATTGGTATAATACACACACACACACACAACAAGGCGTCTACACGTTACCCAACACATTTCTAAAAAAAAAAAAAAACAACAACACAGCAGCGACTGTATAATAATATAATATTATGTACGTATATACTGCTGCGGCAGCATCAGCAGCAGCAGCAGCAGCAGCAGCGCGGTAACCGGTTTTTTCGTCCGAAATGAAATGTGTGCGGTGCGTAAAATATACACGCGCTCGCGCATTTAGATGGACGGATCGATAGGTATGTGGAAAAATAATAATAGTAACAGTATAAAATAACAATGTCGTCGGCCGTCGTTAATAACGACGATGACGCCCGGCAGAGAAGCGCGTGTCGCGAGACGTGTTCTGAGATGACGCGCCGAGAGCCGAATGAATCGAACGGGCATAGGAATTTTCTTTTTCGTAAAAAAAAAAACTCGTAATTCGAAAACATCACAACATCGTTTGTGCGTAAACGGCCGGGAAAACACATCGAACGAAATGTGAATTTTATAAATACAGGGTGGGGCAGTGAATCGGGCGATTTTAAAATAACTACTATAAAAACCCAACAAGTATTTTTTTTAACAAATATATTTATATAACCTGAAAGTATTTAAAATAGCATTAAAGAAGTGTTAATTTGTTATTTAATTTTTATAAACGATATCTGCAAGATGGGGGGCTACGAGTCATACAGCCAGAGTGAATATTCTAAAAGATTTGTTTCCGAACCGCATAATTTCTCGAAACGGGAATATTCCATGGAGCCTCCACGTTCGCCCGATTTAACGGCCTGTGATTTTTTTCTGTGGGGCTATATCAAACGTAGAGTATACCAAACACCACCAAGGACACTTGATGATCTTAAACGAAGAATACGAGAAGAGGTGACACAAATCTCACCGGAAATTCTGCGAAACGTCACGACCAGTTTTCAAAGACGCATTCACGAATGCTTGCTTCGAAATGGACGCCATCTTCATTCGCCGATATCATTTATATAAATAACAAATTAACACTTCTTTAATGCTATTTTATATACTTTCAGGTTATATATTAAATATATTTGTTAAAAAAATACTTGTTGGGTTTTTTATAGTTATTTTAAAACCGCCCGATTCACTGCCCCACCCTGTATAATGCAATCGGTAACGTTTTCGCCGTTTCTGTTTCAGGACACTGATAGATTCATCTCTCAGGGTGACCGTAATCGCAAAGTGCAATTCGACTGCACTTTTGACGTTATTATTAATTCTTTACCGTGCGATTCCGGGTGCCACCGGTGTCGGGCGCATTATAACACACGCGTCGCTCGCGCACAAACGATATGATATTGTGCATCGGTGCAACTAATAATATTGTTCCGCGACCTCTGGCCCGTACACGCGCGTGCACGTACGCGCAAATATTCGCGCGAAAACAACGACGAGAAAATCGTAAAATAACACCGGGGGGGGAACTAAATAATTGATAATCTTTTCCTCCTCGGAACCGGATTGACGACGTTGTGGCACTTTTATAACGGATCGACGTGCGAGTCACCGCAGCGGCGGCGGCCGTAACTACTGGGTGCGAGCGAGTTTTTCTCCGCCGTCATTTTCTTCTACCGCTTATTATTATTATTCTATTTTAAAATAGTCGGACAATCAACGCGGGCGAACTACTAAATTACACGGGCACCGCCAATTTGGCAGCTTTCCAAACTCGGAGCGTAATACACATAATATTATTACGCGCGCATTATTTTTTATTATTCCCCCCCCCCCGTCTCTCTCCCTGTCCCCTTTCCTCTTTCCCCGTGTTGGTAACTACGTCCGCAGAGGACTGAAACGACGACGATGCCGATGACGATAATAATAGTAATAATATTAGGTATGCATGTATTTATTACACGCACGCGCACGTACTCCTCGTATATAAACAGTCGTCGCTATCGATTATTATTAGTATATTATTATTAAAATGAAATATTGTGAATAGGTGTAACGTTGCGTGAGAAACTCGTGCGCGGGTTATCGCGCGAGAGAGCGACGACGACGGGAATTAAAAATCGTAGTTATCACTACTATTATTATCATTATTGTATAGGTAAACCTATATATTGCGCGCGCGCGCGTGTTATAAAACAGTGCGCGAATGTGTATATTATAATGCGCGAGATCGTTATCGAAACCCAACCCGACCGTATATAATAAAATAATAGTAACCGCGCGCGGCGGTGTAAACAGCGGGTATTACGAAGATTTTTACATAATATACGGCGTGTTTTACCCTATTATACGTGTGTTTATAATATTGTATTGTACGTACCGGATTCGCGATAAGTGCGCGAGACGTTTATGCCGACGACGTGTCCAGTGCCGCAACAATTGGGTGTGCAAGGTGTCCGATGCACACGGGCCTCCGGTTCTCAGGGGCCTCCCAAACCATAAGCTAAAAATTGAACATTGTCCGTTTCAAATGAATGAATTTAGCCCATATATCGGTATTCTTTACTTCCTCGTGGCTCGTACCTGGAAAGTTTTTTGATTTTTTTGTAATTGTTTTCAATGAATTTATTATTATTAGCATAAGTAGATGATAATATTATTAATACCGTGCAAGATCTTCGTTGGATCTGTAAATAATTCGGTTTTATAGTAAACGGATATTGATGATATTATTAATTTGGGGCCTCTAAATAAATCCTTGCACACGGGCCTCAGAATTCATAATTGCGGCACTGGACGTGTCGATCGCGCGAGTGACGAAAGCGTAATTTTTGCGCCTTACACCGCGTGTGCGCGTAATGCGTACGATCATATAATATAGGTTGAGAGTTTTCTAAACGTTACGAAAACGTATGCGCAGAATCGAACGTTTCAAGTGCGCCGAAACGGATCATCGTCGATTGTTGTATTAAATGAAATCGATTGCGAAAACATTATTTCCATTGTCTATTCTTCTATCGTTTCGTAAAATCGCGAGGCTTTTCATCATCTCGATCCGTTGATTATCTAATAATAATAATAATTTACTACGCGTCCGCCGTATATAAATATACGAGTATACGTTTTAAATTGATTTTAACGCCATGTCAAAACGCTTTTATACGGCACATAATACGTATTACGTATATACACACATACGCGCTCGTCATCACTGGAGTTTACGGACTTAATATATTTTTTTTATTTTTTATTTAATTTCTTCATAAGTGACTTATAAGTAGGTAACTCGTAAGGTTATACGTTTTGTAAACGAATAATGAGTTTTGTGCGGAATCAATATAATTACTCGTACGTACGTACATAATGAGTATTTATTTTATATTTTTTTTTTCAAACAAGAAATTATCATAATGCGTAATGTCGGATATTTATTTTATTTTTTTTATTTTCTTTATAAAAACCTGTAAACGATTATTATGATTTAGATTTAATCAATATAATATAAGGTGCACACGTCGCGGAATGGAAACAAATAAATAATTTTATGTAAATAGCGAACGAATGTGTAATTTGTGGCGGACAAACCTGTTTGATTTTCAACAAACTCTCAGACGCGAATGTTACGGATTAGACGCATATTTCTAACCGAACTATCCGAACACAATAATTATCCGCGTAAAACACGTACGTCGTCATTAAGTACCGTTTTTCCCCCCTCCCGAAACGCAATAATAAAACGACGCGAAATCTGTTATTGCCACTCGATTATAGGCGTAAAGATGTCGTCGTAGTCCGTAGATAAATAAATTCACACGGTTAATGAAAGGTCACCAATACGATTATAATATTGTAACTAATGTTATGTAAATATTTCAATGAATCGAAACAACGGACGTTTGTTAATTTTTAACAATAAACTACTATCGATCGACGCGCAACATTAAAACAACATAATAGAAACACTTATTACTGGTTACGAGTGATGGGTACCCCGTTGTATCGCGGTAACTCTATCGGTTTTTATCGACCCGATCACGCGTACACGACGCCGGACTGATGATTTTTTAATTTAAAACGTATAGAGTCCACGGCCGATGTGCTTTTAAACCGGTTGCTGGCATTATCCAATATAGTCGGAAGACGACGACGACGCGACGGGCCGCCGTACAGTTTACGATAAAAATCGTATACGTTTTCAAATAAATGACGAAACGAGATTTATACGCATTTTAAAAAAACGAGTATTCCAACGCGTCGGGCAAATGAACGTATACAGTGTATATAAGACGTATTCAATTAAAAACGATTTCAATTCACGTTAAATCGATTACAGCGCCGCCTCCGCGGTAATAATAACGCTCGGCGCGTATAATATCGTAATAACCGCGTGTGTTTTACATTGTATTTTTATTTTTTCACTCGAAAACGGGAAGACGCGTTTGAAAATCTATTGTGTGTCTCGTCGGCGGCAGCGAACGGACGAACGGGAAAAGAGACCGTTTAGTCGCGTAATACTACGTAATATACGACGCGTTCGGTTGAAAAAGTACTCGCGTATTTTTCGAGTTTTCGATCTTTTATCGCGTATATATATATATTTTAAATAAACATCGACGAGAAAATAATGACGACGCATTGCGCGCTCGAGAGTGAAGTGGTGCGCGCCGCAGTGATCGGCTCGGCGGTTATTATATTCAAACGGAACGGCCGGGTAATAATATATATTATTATAAATCTCCGGATGCATAATACGGTTCGACACGCCACTACTGTTATAAGCAGGTTATATAATATCGATTGATGATCCACCGACTGCATAATATGTAACAATGGGGTCGTCGTTCGTATAACGACGCGCTAATGGCGACGACCCGTTCGCATAATATAGAGGTGCCCGCGAGGAACGATGGAAGTGTATTGACGATGACGATTATACGTATTTATATCCTTAAGATTACAATTATTATTAATCGATCGAGTAGTCGGAGACGACGATGATAATAATATTGTCGACGACGAAGGATAACTAAGGAGACCTGGGCGTGTGGAGAATCGCAAAGTATAATAACGTTTTAAGGGCACGTATATCGCCGCGATCTAAATCAACGTATTGAGAGATGGCTAAAATTTGAAAAACGATTTACTTACCCGAAAAGTCACACGAGTCCGTCGAAAACCTGCTCGAAAGTCGTACGCACGGATTCGTGCCGTCTCGCGACTGAATTTTCATTTCACCACGATCTGAGGCCCCAAGTTTTCCCGAATTAAGAAGTACAGGTGCGCGCGCGTGATAGATCTACGAACAAACGAATATTGTCTTTGATTAGAAAAAAAAAAAAAACGAAAAAACGAAATCGATGACGGACAGAGAAATTTCGATTGCAGATTGTTTGCGACGTGTATTCGACCGACGACGAGCGAAATGGCGTTTTCATACATGACGTGTACTGCTACTGCGGGCGCGTTGTGTATTATAATATATTTTCGTTTCGAACCGTTATGGTAATTTATATACTCGCGGCGGGCCGTGTGTTTTCTCCGCGCAACGAGAGCCCGACGACGGCGGCGGCGCGGCGTACGGAAAATAATATAGTACGCGCGTCCTTTTATTTCAGGCCGTATCCGAGTAAATAATACGCGATCCTCGTCGCGGGTTACATTCAGGTCGTCGATAAGGGCAATAATAATGTGACCGATTGTGTTGTATATATAAATTATATATTATTATACGCTCGATTGTGTCTCGTCGCGGTCCCGTCCTCAATCTATCATCATAAAATTACAATAGTTGAATACATAATAATATTATTACCGCTGGAAGTTTATACTACGTACAGAGGCATGCGTCGGAGACCGGACCGGGCAAGGGTCCGTTATCGTGTGCGCGTGTGTACCGTATTATAATACGCGTATGGATTTCCGCGTGGCACAATGACCCGCACGATAATAATATGTATGTGTGTGTGTTTGCATTTGTAAATTGTGCAGACCGACGACGTCGTCTTCGGGACGAACGAGACGTATTGTTGTCGTTAAATTATAGCCCCGGCGGCGGCCCGAGCATATATAATATAACCCCGGCGGCGGCGTGTTTTTTTCGACGGCTGCTCGGTCGTCTACGGTAGTTTTCGACTATTTTTCTAATGTTTCGTCAACACAACAATACCTGACACCGCTGCGATTTCTAATAATATCCAAGTATATTATAAACGATCTGCAACAGAGTGACAACGAATTACAATTTAAAAGTAATACTCGTATTAGGTAAAAACAATCCGGAAAAAATATACGTACACGAAAGCTACCCTCGCCGTCTGGTCCTCGGCACGTGCCTAACCCGCCGTTAATCCGAAAACTCGAGACTTGCGTTCATTCGGACTCGAAATCAAACTGATCAAAACGCGAAAAGAGTTGAAATAACGATGTAAAAAAAAACTGAAAATACGTTCCTGTAATTATAAAGAACCATATCGATTATAATATATACGTATTGAACATGAAAATCCATTTCGGACGAATTAAAAAATAAAACCATAAAGTATAATATATAGGTGCCTAAATTTAAAAAAAAAACCATCTATTTAAACGATATCTCCGATATACATCTCGACGTTAATTATACGTAATGAAATGGAGCGATGACGGCCTATAAAAATAACAAAACGCCAGCCATTCGTTTATATAAAATTTATAATCTATTTATTATAATATGAAATCCAAATTACCACGCACTCACTTGATCGCGTTGCATCTCAAAATCTAGCCCGTGAAAAGTTATTTCCGGTATGAGGGAGAAATAACGTTTTTCATTTTTTAACCCTCTTTTACCCCCCCTTAGGGGTTGAATTTTGCAAAAATTGAAAAAGGAAAAATTTTTTCACTTAAAATCACTTTTAAATGTAACAAATTGAAGTACTTAATAACGAACTTATTGTAAGTACTCGTATAATATGAAAAGTATATGAAACACGTATATATTTTTAATCGAAAATGGTTACTATGGTTACAGAATAGGTTTAATTATAAAACGTTAAATTTTTAACAAAATATTTGCGGTGGGGGCCACCCTCGACACCTAGGGGGGTTTAAACAATGGTTTATGTCCTATTCTCCGAGCTACCAAAATAATATATACGTATATAAAAAATTTCATGAAAATCGGTCGAGCCGATCCGGAGGAGTTCGATAAGAAACACCGGGAGAATTTTATTTATAAGCTAATAAATTAGGTACCGATCTGTTGGATTTTTATACGTTTCTGGTGCAAAAAATCACGATTTTCACAAAGTGTGACGAAAATCGCCATTTTTTTTTATAAAATAGGGCAAAAATCACGATTTCGCTACCTCGCGAAGAGAACGCGCCTATGACCTAACTTTAGACTTTAAAGTTTAAATAAATATAATCGGTACTACTTACGGTTTGTCGGTGGGTTGCTGTTGAGTTTCGGCGTCGGTTCGTGAACATATAAAGTAAGCACTAACAAATGACGGAGAAAAATTAAAACCGCGACGAAGAACTTTCCGAACCGCTGTCGACACTAGGCCGGTCGTCGGAGCACTGTGCGTCCGGTTAGCCGACGTACTTCCTCGCGAGCGTCATTCGATCGGTATTCGGCGGGTTGCGCGCGCAGAACAGCTGTTATTGGTCGGGCGGCGCGATTTCATTAACACGCAGTATCTCACTCGATCCTATTTACATAATATATTCCTCATTACTGTTGTTACATAATCACGTTGTCACAACTATCTTATATAATAATAATTACGTAATACCTATTAATGACTAAATCTCTTCGATCGTTGTACGTTTCCGGTGCGAAAATCGCGATTTTCTTTCATAGAATAGCAACAAAAAAAAAGAGGTATTGCCTCGTGGCAATGTGGGGTGGCGGTCACTACCCCTATGATTTAAGGGAGACTATCGTTTATGTTTGATTTTAAGCGCCCCCGTGATGTCTTTTTAGTACACGTCGCGGGAAAAAAGTCAAAGGCGGCACATAAAAGTTTGATCAGAAGTCGGGAGACCTGTATTGCCCCCGCGTTCCCCTCCGATTCGACTACTGCTCGCGAAAAAATCTCCCTCAAAATATTAACAATATAATATACTCGTATATAATTATAGCTGAATAACCCGGCTTCGCCCGTGTGTGACTTTTAATTGTTTTCATTTTTACCCCTTTTATCCCCCTTAAGGGTGGAATTTCGGAAAATCGGGCGACGTGACGACACTCAGAAAAGTATTTGGAACAACTATGTGAAAAAAAATTGGAAAAAAGTTCAATAGCGTATAGTCACAAAATGGGAACGTAAAATAATACATAATATACGCGTATTTACATATTATTATATACGAGTATATTATGACGTTATAATATCATGTACGCGCGTATTTGTGTAAAAATTAAACACTCGATCCCCACATTCTGTCCATAACTATAATGCGCGCATTACTCGCAAAGAGGTCGACCGTGCATAATACGAGGTATACATAATAATAATACCGACCTACTGAGCGGATAGAGACGCGAGCGCTCTATATATACACTACGACGAAACCTGATGTAAAACTAGCTTAATCTATAATTAACCGATATGTAAATATTATACGTAAAGTGATCAAACCGTATTTATAATGTATACGACGAGTAATCACCCTTCGACACACGAATTAAGTCATCGACGTCGGCGGCGGCGGTGCGTACACGTAACACAGCGAGGGCGAGACGCGTAATATTCAGAGAACGGATTTTTTTTTTTATTGTTTTCATCAAACAGGATTTTCGCAAATATTTTCATCGATCGCGTGAAAAATAATTTTCTTCTTCTTCATCGGTTTTTAAAGGCCATTGAGGCAACACAAACTTGCTTCCATCTGTCTCTGTCCTGTGCTATTGTTCTCTCATCATCTCTTCTTATTCCAATCTCTGCCAAATTCTTCTCCACCTTTGTTTCGGCCTACCAAGTGGTCTTTTTCCCTGGGGTTTCCATTTTAAAACCTCTTTCATAAGACCGTTTGACCTCCATACATGACCGGCCCATTTGTCGAAAAATAATTACAAAGTATAAAACGCGCGTTTCAGATGATTTTTCGCGATATTTCTACGATTCTATGCGGAATAAATCGTTTGTTCGCCACGAACAATTTTGTATATTAATTTATTTACAACGACGTAATTTATTAAAAGTATTGACGTAAACCGGTGGGGGCCGGGGGGGAGGCAGGGGAACGTTGAAAAATGTTTGATTCTACACACCGTTCTCGTGTATTATTATATTTTACGTTATCTCGTATTATTGTTATTATTGTGGCGCGCGTATAATAATATAACGAACGGACGGACGGAAGAATCGCGATAAAATATTGAAACGAGTAAACGAATCGGAGAGAATACAACCCGGTACGCGCGCGGGCATACTCCATAAATAATTAAGACATTTATTTATGTGCGGATGGCAATATATATATTATTATAATACACGTAACATATATTATCATAATATACACACACGTACCCCATGCCTGTGTGCGTACGTATGTACGCGCGTATGTAGGGCGGGGAGATGTTTTCTTTCCAACGACCTTGAGTCGGTCCCGTGTCGTGCCATCACCTATAACAGCGACTCGTACATGTATATTCGCTCACACACATATTATTATTATTATATACTCGTATAATGGTTATGCCATGTACACGCGTATGTATATATATGTATATGATTGGCACCGCCGTTGTGTATATAAATACATGTATGTATGTACTGTATTTAAAGCCACTGCGCGGCGATGAGGTCGTCGATCCGATTGAGTTATTATATTGAACTTCTTCTCGGGCGTTATAACGTATGGGTCGTGTATGTAGACGCGTATTATGTACGCGCGCAAACGGTTTTTTTTTTGTCCACCTTCGATCGGGGTTTTGACGAGTTGCTGTTGCGGCGTACTTGCGGCGGCGGCGGCGGCGACATGGTGCGAGAAGAAATAAGTCTTCCGAGAGTAGAAAAATAAAAACGACAATACGATTTAGATCAATTTTCAATATGGTGCTCATTAATAATGGTACCTATGTCTCTCTTTATACCTCTGAATGTGTTCATATTTCATTCGACCGCTCTAAATCTCGTATAAATTCAAAGTATCATATAAATGGCGTCCCCCTCTTTTCTGTCAATCAAGTACAAGATCTAGGTATTATTCCGACAGCAGCTGATTTATCTTTTAATGCACATATAAATGAAATTTATGGGAAGAGTCTTCGTGTTTTTTCAGGGTTCATCAAACGTACTCGCTATGATTTTAATAACCCTTTTTATGTTTAAAAGTATTATATCGTTCATTAGAGTGAGATCATCACTTGAATTCGGCACGATATTATGGAATGCTAATCAATTACAATTTATCGATAAATTAGAAAAAGTCCAGAGAAATTTCCTCCGTTTTTATGCGTATAAAACAACGATGATTTTTAACCAAAATACTGATGAGATTGCAAAAATTGCAGGTTTAAAATCACTAAAGACCAGACGGTTAGTTTTTGATGCCACTTTTGTTTATAAAATCTTTAACGGAGAAATCGTCTGTCCTGAACTATTACGAACAATCGGTCTCAAAGTACCCTCCTTCGATTCAAGACAAAATCCTCCTTTTGCTATACCACCATTTGGTGTCGCCTACCAACGTTATGCAATCAAATAAAAAAATTTCGATTTCTTTTTTGATTCACGCACCACGTCGAAGACTTGTATTTATAATTCAAATAATTAATGTTACATGTTTTATTTAATAATTGTTAGTACATAATTCTTATATTACTGTATTCCTACCCCTTGGGGTGTTGTTTATTTATTGATTTTTATAACAATAAATATGTTATTATTATTATTATTATTATCAATAATCGGACGGATATGTGTGTGTATACCTAGCAGCAGCTCGAGTACGAGTGCCGGCATTTTTTAACCGTCGGATATTTTTTAAACGCAACGCAACGAACGAAACTCGTAGTTACTCGGTCACTACCGCTCGGCGTAGAAAACAATGCCGACACGTTATAATACGCGCGATTCGTCGAGTCGCGCACTACATGTGTCTATATAACATGAAAGCCCAACTATGGGATTTAGCTGATGTGGGGGCTCGTGTTCTACAATACTAAATTTCGAAATAAACCCGTATCCCCTTCTCCGCCCATAACTAATTAAAACTCACGTGAAACGTAAACGATAGTTTTTATTTTATATATTTAACGATATAATACCTAGTCGTCATTCAATTTATAATAATATACGTATAGCTAGGTCAATAACCTACCTTGAGACACGGTCGACCTTGTCACGGGTGTTTTGGTTCTTGAATAATCCTTCTCGTACACGAAAAAGATCGCTTATGGTATACGTGAAGCACGGTCTTTGATGGAATAATGTAAAATATTTACATTTCGAATGGGTTTCCTTTCACACTCCAACATCGTCTGGACCGAGAACACAGTGTAATAGAAAAACTATATCAATACGTTTGTCAATGCTAAAGTTGCTACATTATTATTTTTACCTGTAGGCGATCTGTCGCGCGGCGCATCGTTTCTTCGTCGAATTCGCGTGACGATGATCTATATCGCGAGGGTAATGCGATAGTTTCGAAATCGAAACAAAAATAATAACGTACAATTGAGACGAGCGAGCGTGTAGAAACGCCGCGGTAAAGATCCTCGTCCCGTACATAATAATACTACACAACGCGTGTTTTTCGTTCCACGTACATTACGGGCTATAAATTCTCTTATTCGTCCTCGACCGGCGTGTTTCGTGACACACCACGAGACGTCTCTGAATATTATTATTGTTTATTTTACGCCAGCGGGCGATCTTTACCCGAGTAAATAACTCACTAATATTCTCAGATTGTTACCGACGGTATATTATTTTTTTTTCCCTTTTTGTTTTCTCGAAAACGTGTGTGTGTGTGTGCGTGCGCGCGTGCGTGTGTAGTGTAATATAATTATTTCAAAGTAGAAAGCGTTTAAGAACACACGCGCGTATAACACATCGTATCGTATAATGTTTTGGAAACGATTTTGAAAAACGATATGAGTTTCGTGACGGCCAGAGTCATACTTACGTAATATATTCTTGTGCGGCGGAAGGACGACGGCGGCAGATTAAGGTGCCGCCGCGGCCGAACCTTCTTTTGTGCGGCGCTCGCGTATCATATTAGTTCGACGATATAACACACGCGCCGAGCCGTAATATATTTTATAATACCGCCGCGCGCGTGTAGTAATAGTTTAGAATTATAGAGTGTCGCGCTCTCTTTTTCTATGAAAAATCGCCGGTCCCGTCAATAAATTACGGCCGTAATAAGCCTGCACGCCGCCGCCGCCGCCGCCGCGCGTAGAATATTGTTATTATTATCGTCCTGGCTATTATTGTACGCTGGAAAAGGCTTAACCGTCACGTTTAGCGCTGGCGCGTACATAAATTATTTGACGCATCTGATGTATTGGGTCATTAGCGCCCGATGGAATATTATTTCGTACCGTGCATGACGACGATAATATACAGCGTGGCGGGTGTTTGCCGTTTCTTTTTCTCCGGAGTCCGTTATTATTGTTATTATATTTTTATTTCTTCTTCCGCGGGCTCGTTATTATTAAATATTAACTCGTGATGTATCGTCGCGTCCGTATTATAATTCGCGGCGAAACGAGTATGTCGGAGGTTTTTCAGCCGGCCGCCGCCGCCGGGTATGTAGCTGGACGATACAGCGGGCGCCCCGCCGCCGCTTATGAGACTCGAATTCCGAACCGACGAATACGGTGAAGAAAAAAAGTCCTTATTCCGCTGCGAGACCCACTCGATCCGCCCGATTTCGCAAATGTCGCTGGAAAATATGTATATTGTTTGTTCGACCGGCATCGAATAGACACGATTGTCGCGATAACTGCAACGAAAATAAGCATTTTTCTTCTTCTGAATACGTCGAATTTTAGTGTATTTGTAAAAGAAATAAAATTGACGTAACTATAACTGATACTCGTCAAAACGTTCGTTCGATTTCAGGACTCGCTCGAAGTGAGCGTTACCACTATCGCGTCGCGTCGATACTTTAGGCAGTGTTCTTTATTTGCTGACGTTTGAGATGTGAGTGAAACGGGCTTTGAAATGGAAGTTTTCGTTGTTTATTTGACGGCGGAGACACTCCGATGGTTTCTCGTTTCTCATGAGCGGCGTCCACTGGATCGTTACGCGTTTCGTTTCGTTCGGACGTTATTCCGCGACCGTAGCAATATTGATGTCATGCGATTGACCACCGAGTGTCGCGATACTCGCGTGTGCTGCGTTCTTCACTTCTTCGTGTCTGTAAACAAACGTTATATATGCCGCTCGACAATATTCGATGTCGACACAACCGTTTAGAATTTGAATTACGTTTATATTATTTTTTAACGCGTTCCGTCATAATCTGTTTGTAATCGGATTGTTTTCTCGTTTCCGAGAACTTATCGTTCGTGTGACTCGTCTGTTGTAAACGTCAACTCGCAGCGCTCGCAGCGGACATATTAAATACACGCGCTTTATTGGCGTAATTGCGCCGCGTCCTGCAGCGACCTAACAGATTATGAACAAGTTACAAACACACGTCATATCGTTGTTACGTCGTAACTCATTTCGATCGTCGCGTGACAACTGTGTACTCTATGAGAAAAAGCGTTTGTTTCCTCGTCTCGATAGTATGAATTCGCACGACTGAGGCGTATGGTTTTCAGAGAAATCCTTTCGGTTCGGAGCGTCGAATGGCCGTCGAAATCGGGTAAAAATCAAACCCCCAACTATTCTTTATCCGTCCGCGGTGGTTTTCCGTACCTATCCAATCGGGGCGAGTTTTCGATGGGCGAAATGTTCTCCTGAAAAGCTCGGTGGGAGAAAGACGAAACAGTTTTTCATCACGACGCCCGGAGTCGTAGCGCGCAGTTGCCTCGCGAATACCTCGTTTCTGCGGCGGACGACACCGAATTGTCCGTCGACATCACATCGCGTCCGTTGACTTTTCCATAATTATTTTCTCGGATTAGGAAAAACGAGTATACTCCCGACGACGACGACGGACGATTAGTCATCATTATATTTATTATTTATTTATTATTGCGTTATGCCGTGTTCCGCTGCCAACTCGTCCCCCGGCGGACACGCGTTGCGACTGCGGCAGCCGACCTGTCCAATATCGTATGTACATCATAGAAGTCTAAACGCGTCGCTCGGCGTATTACAATAATAAAACACAGACGCGCGCAAACACAATAATATCACTGCCATCTTTGGCGCGAACGGTACATTTAATCAGATAATAAATCGCGTTTTGTAAACCAATAAAAATTAACGTCATATTCTCGTGCGCCGACCGACACACCGATTGCCGCGGCGGCGTGACGTGAAGATATTATATTGTCGTCTTCTGCTGGCTGCTCGGACGGGTTTTTCTTCCTATCGCGAGGTTTTTATAATACGCGCGACAATAATAATAATACGAGTACGAGTATACGCGATGTGCACACATATCATATTATTTATATACCGGCCCCGGCGGAGTGATCTCTCTCCGGCGTACGCCGAGTCCGTTTGCTCTGTCGTTGTTTTTTTTTATTATCTCTCATTAAAAAAAAAAAAAAAAAGAAGCAAAACGAAATCATTTCCGTCGCCGCGCGACGTGTAACGACACAATAACCGCGTTCGGCCGAAAAACAATAGCGCACTGCACATTCCGCGGGGTTGTACGTGCGCGCGCTCGTAACGCGCGTATATTGTTAGGTATAATATTTCATCGGGTATATAAATAAATACACACACACATAATATTATATACTTGTTATTACTACTCGCGCCGCAGACGCGATGCCCCGTGTGTGACGACGATAGCCATAATAACGATAATGCGCGCGGTATATACGGTGTTGTTTACAGTGTTCGACAGCGACGAGTCGAGCTCGTGATCCGCGTGCCGAATCGATGTAATATATACGATATATACGTACGCTCACAATGTAATTACTGCAACGTTCGCAATTAACGCGGAAACGTACGTAAAGACGCGGACGAGGCCGTATTTGAAATAGACGTTTGAACCCAAAAATGTATTCACGGTTTATATTATCGGCCATATACGACGCGCGGTACGAGCGCGCGTTTAGTGGAATGAGAGGGGGGGGGGGGCGACACGTTTTTACGACCTTTTTTCCTTTTTTTTTTTCCAACGCGTTGTCGATTCGTAGTTGAAAATTTTTAAAACAAAAATCTAACCCGCAGATAATAATCCACCGGTGACAGTATAGTGACTGGCTACTAATATTATTTACACGGAATAATACGCGATAATATAATCGATCATTATAGGGTTCGGGACTCGTTGCATTTGCATATTGCTTGATAACGACTGCAGAATAGTCTGAGTAAGATTTAAATTTTTGTTTTCAAGTCATAACGGATTGAAATACAAAAAATTTTCAATTGCATATTTTCGCATATTTGGCCGTTTTCTGAGCAAAATGCGTATTTGCCAATTTTGTGCAGTTTAATTGTTATTTATAGCATGTTTACACAGTTTTTGTTTTCTATTAAGTACGTTTTTATTTTAAATATATTTTAATTATTTATTTTATTTTTTTCTACTTTCATGCGTTGTTCACAATATACCTAATCGGTTTTTAGTAATCAGTTTCTCCGTATAGCTCGGTCTACACAGAGTGGCTGAGAAACTGTCCGTATTCTAAATCCTAAAGTTGATAAAATTATTGCCAACGTAAAAAAAAATCTTTAAAAAAGCTCCGTCCCGCGTTCAAAGATATTGCTCCATTATTACCACTGCCACCTGAACCAATATTAACGATTTTTCATTGTATAGGAGAAAACGAAGAAAATGAAATCGACACATACACTTCAGTAATATTATAATGTTGATAGTGTTATTGTTGTCAAAAAATAACTAATTACAAAAAATTGTCCAAATTTAAATGAATAATTCAAATTTTTAGTTGCATATTTCGGTTGTTTTAAGTGCATATTATGTGCATTGCAATAAGTCCCGAACCCTATCGATCATCAATCGTCGTCGTCCTCGAGCCGGAATCATGGCCGAAACGACGACGACGTTTCAATATCATCATAATATTATACCACGTTTTTACAACTCGGAAGCTTCGTCGTCGCAAGTTTACTACGCGCCGTAACTACGTATTATTATGATACACCCACTGCCATATACGTACGTATGCCGCGGTTTACGAGACCGTGTGACGACCGTTAATTAATAACATTGTTGTTGTAGTTATTATTACTATTATTATTATTGTTTCGATCACGTTGACCCGACGGCGGTGACGGTTTACCGCGTACGTACTGTACAGGTATGTATATACGCGTTAACGGCAACCGCGCGTTCGGATCTCTGACGATCGCTATTTAATATGGCTGCGGCGCAATCACAACAAGATTAATGGACTGTACCTCTTATACGACCGACCCGGCGGAGCGGTCTTCTTCGACCGATACGCATCGAACACACACAAACACTCGGGACACAATAACGAGGGTCGGACGGACGTTTAATAAAAAAAAAAAAATATATACATACATACGTATAAATAAAAAAAAAAGAGATAAACCGCTCGGCTCCCGCGAGTCACGACCCAAAACGCGCAATCGATATAATAGTATAGTATACGGTAGTGTAATAGACACGGCTCGCGTACAATATGTGTAATAATAATAGAGTTCCGCGCGCGGACGAAGGGAACCCCCTTTCACCGACGACGACGATGGTCAATTGCGTGTACGTCTGTAAATCACTGGCGTAAAAGCGTACACAATCGTTCTTCGAGGGGGACGACTTTGTGTACTTTTATATACGCGTGCCGGACAATGAGGACATAATATATATATATATATGCGAAACGACTCGGAAGAGAGAAAAAGAAAAACCGTTTAAATGTGTATATTGTAATAATATGCGCGACTTTATATTATTATATAGAGGTACTCTACGTATACACACGACGACGACGACGCGGTCATTGTGCGAAATCTATCCGATTGTCATATTATTACACAGACTGATGCGGCATGTTACGCTTAATAGGACGAGTGTATTATAATATACGGTTAAATAAAGAGCGCTCGTCTATTGTGCCGAGGCATGCGCGTACGGGAATAGCTTAGTTCCGGGATTCGACGCGCGCGACCGAATGAAGAGAAGAGAACAACGCTCAAAGCCGACCGGAGTCTATCGACGCCGAGACCCGAAAGGCACTGAATGAGATTCTTAAAAGGTTTATATATCATATTATTATTATTATGGACGAGAGAAACGAAATTAAATATAAATACCTCGTGACTTCGCTCGGCGTCTATGGAAAAAAAGCCAATATTATTTGAGATCGGAGCCGAATGACGTGCTGGTGATCGATTTCGATGTCTTTCGAATTTTAAACTAGTCGGAAAAAGTACGATTTTGACCGATGGTGTAACGAGAGTTAGATTTTGTCTGTTCTTTTTCTTCATTTTTTTGTCCACGTTTTTCACAAATTTTCGGACGTCGACCACACTCCTCCCTCATATTTTTCGTCTTCGAGGCCGGCTCGAGAGAATATTTTCCTTGGCTATCTATTGAAAGCTTAGTTCCGGGATTCGACGCGCGCGACCGAAAGAAGAGAAGAGAACAACGCTCAACGACCGGAGTCTATCGACGCCGAGACCCGAAAGGCACTGAATGAGATTCTTAAAAGGTTTATATATCATATTATTATTATGGACGAGAGAAACGAAATTAAATATAAATACCTAGTGACTTCGCTCGGCGTCTATGGAAAAAAAGCCAATATTATTTGAGATCGGAGCCGAATGACGTGCTGGTGATCGATTTCGATGTCTTGCGAATTTTCTTCGTAAGAAAAATAACGATTTTGACCGATGCGCTATGGTGTAACGAGAGTTAGATTTTGTCAGTTCTTTTTCTTCATTTTTTTGTCCACGTTTTTCTCAAATTTTCGGACGTCGACCACACTCCTCCCTCATATTATTCGTCTTCGGGGCCGGCTCGAGAGAATATTTTTCTTGGCTATCTATTGAAAGCTTAGTTCCGGGATTCGACGCGCGCGACCGAAAGAAGAGAAGAGAACAACGCTCAACGACCGGAGTCTATCGACGCCGAGACCCGAAAGGCACTGAATGAGATTCTTAAAAGGTTTATATATCATATTATTATTATGGACGAGAGAAACGAAATTAAATATAAATACCTCGTGACTTCGCTCCGCGTCTATGGAAAAAAGCCAATATTATTTGAGATCGAAGCCCAATTACGTGCTGGTGATCGATTTCGATGTCTTTCGAATTTTTAAACTAGTCGCTTCGTAAGAAAAATAACGATTTTGACCGATGGTGTAACGAGAGTTAGATTTTGTCAGTTCTTTTTCTTCATTTTTTTGTCCACGTTTTTCACAAATTTTCGGACGTCGACCCCACTCCTCCCTCATATTTTTCGTCTTCGGGGCCGGCTCGAGAGAATATTTTCCTTGGCTATCTATTGAAAAAGAAAAAAAGTAAAAAAGGCGTCGCTACGATCACGATGATAATACAATTATTTGTCGTATCACATTATGTACGCGTTTTCAGATGCTGCGAGCGAGATCGTTGGCCGCACGTACCATGCGTACCGCAGGTAGAGACGATAATACATTATTTCAGCTCGCTCGTCGCATCGCAGCAGCCCGTAGGCTAGGACGACAACGACGATAATAATTATTATTATTGTCACCGGCTCGGCGGCGATGTTTATAGACTCGTTATACGCGCGCAGTGCCCGCGCGTCGCGCTGCGCTTACATTATCACTGTTACTATTATTATTATCCTCGCGTAATACGTTTCTCGCGGTTTTCGTCCTCATAACGCGCGGGTATCGTACGTGTTTATTACGACGACCGGCGGCGGCGGCGGCGGCGTCGCGAACGTACTTATTTTTCCCTTCCGCGCGAGACTCCCGCGTGTTTTACACCGTCATTATACGACTGCCGTACAAGTCGACGACCACGGTGCGATATTGTGCGCGAGCGTCGGTCAATCGTCGTACACGATATATTTATAAATATAATATAATCATTGTTCGGGACTTGTAGAGTTAAAATAAAAAAAAACCCGACAAGCGCTATAATATGCACCGAAAAACAATCGTAAAACGTGCGTGAAGAAAAATCGAATAATTAGCGTTGAAATTATTCGTTTTACGAGCGTTAGCCGTCGAGAAATCGGTGTTATTCTGTTTCGAATCGAGTTGTTTACCAGTATATCTACACGAAAATCATTACGATTTGTAATGAGTATTATTTCGGCGAAAACCCTAACCGTTTAAGAGCTCTTTCACACGAGACACTAGTCGTACACGTGTATCTGATTCAATTCAACGCAAATATTTCTTTAAATATTCATTGGTCATCCAACCATGGAGGTAGAAGAAGCTTTGTTACTTTACTGTTTAATTAAAAGAAAACATAAAAAATAATAAACGCTAAAGACTTCATTGGGTGCATCCTATTGTTGGTGCAAGAATAGAAAAGGGTAATTTTAATATCCCATTTCCCGATCTTCTAAAGTACGAGTCAAAATTTTTTTCGCATGTCCAGTAAATCTTATTTTGAATTACATAATTTAATAAAAGAAGACACGAATACGAGAAGATCTATTTCAACCGAAACTCATATTTTTTAATTTAATTTAATTTAATTTTTTTGAAACACTCGGAAACACGCGTGTCCCGTCTGAACGTACTGATTGAAGTGCATGTATCACGAGTGGCCCATACACACAGACACTGTGTCCGGACACTAGCGGGGAAGAGACACTGCGATTCCGTGTTTTTACGTGTCCGGACACGAATTCCTTATCAGTGTCTCGTGTGAACGCGTCTATTTATGTCAATGTATTTTCACCCGCGCGATTCTTTCGAGACACACGTGGCCGGCCACAAAGTGTATATATGTCGGCCAACGACGCGTATTGAATTTCGCACGATTACGCGCCGGGGTCGTAATATTATTGTTTTTCGTTTCCGAGTCGTCGTCCTGTGTGTAGTCCTGTCGCGTTTCAATCGCGTGACGCGGCGATTCGTTTTCTGAGCGTGTGTCGTAACGCGTCGCGCGTTATTAGACGACGCTCTTGGGTAACACAATACCGCGCGCGGTTTGATTATCATTATTATACGGACGAAAAAGTGGATCCGACCCGCGCAGCTGCGGCGATCTGAGATTACGTTCGCCGGGGTTATAATATTACTGTAGGCATATACATAACATTATAATACGCGCGTTACAAAGGAACTATTAGTAGGTACATAAATTGTGTTTTTATATAACACATACTCATTGGTGAGGACTCGAGTCATATTATGTTCGGTTTAAAAAAACCAAAACCGGTTTGATAACAATATTTCCGTTTAATAGCCAAAAGTTTATTATTATTATTTATTTTATAATTTTTTTTCCGTGTATATTATGATCTATTGTAGTACACTCGTTGTAAATAGATCCGTAAACAACGTACGGAGACTACATTTTTTCAAGTAACGCGATCTCGTACATTAAAATCTCAACAAAGTAGTGTAATATTACATCGCTATACACGCGTATCGGTTAATATAATAATAATAATAATAATGAACGTTATTATTTACACTCGGCCGGCCGGCCGGGGTACTCCGTCGTCGTCGTTCGTGTATATACTATTATTATATTGTCATGGTAATCGTGGCATTTTCTCGAATCGTTTTTCCAAGTATTTGCACGTGTGAAATATACTCGCTCGCCGCCATTAGTGTTATTATTATAGTCGTTGTTAAAGTCATCGTCTGGCGCAGACGAGGAGTATATATTATTATTTTACAAAATCCGCCTCCGTCGTCGCGCGACGAGCCAAGAGGCTCAATTATATTTTATTGTTATTATTATCCGGACGGTAGCGTAATCCTATTTTATTGTTATTGGTATATTTTTTCGCTCCGCATAGCGCGCGGGGCGGCCGGGTGTGTAAACCGACACGGAAATAATTTACATTTTATTTATGAAAAAAAAAAAAGAAAGAAAACGGGCGACCTTCGAGAGTCCCGTGGTATTGTGTATAAAATATAATATTATACGAATAATAAAAAAAAAAAAAAAAAACGGACATTCTTCGCGCGTCTAAATAGGCCACGGGGGGCGACGGGGTGTTATCGAGTCGACCGCGACGAAAGCAGATATTATTGTATATTTATAACGTCACGAAAACGATACCGAAGTTTTTTTTTCTTTTTTTTTTTCGAAAAAAATCGAGTCATAGATAAAAATTATTTTCAGTATTCTTAGTACGGTATATTATATTATGATATTATTATGTATATTATATGCGTGTCGCGCGAGGACCGAATTATATTATACTCTACATCGAAATCGAATCGCCGCGATACAATGTATTTTCACTCGAGTGGGCTCCGAAGAAAACACACTGAATACACACATTATTATGTAACGCGGTATATTACGTATATACGTGCGGACGCTGCTATAACTCGGCGTTCGCGACGAACGGATAAACGAACTATAGAAAACGACGGCGTTGCATTTCGGGAAAAAGGTTGACGTCAATGACTCGAAATCGCAATCTTTAAGGTCGATTCGCACTGAACCGGCACCGGACCGCACAGACCCGTACCGAACCGACATTTTAGGGAGTGTTCACATTGTACCGTTTTGCACCGACAACAGACACAGACCGTCATAAATGAAAAGTAATTTATCAATACGCGCAGTTAAGTATTAAGTAGAAGAACAAAAACCACTAGAAATTAAAAAACGCGTTCGGGTGCATGACATTTTAAAACGGAGTAAAATAGAGGGTGAATTTTATATGGTTTATGTGGATCTCTTGAAGATGGCGAAGAAAAATTGTATATTTAATAATAGATATCATCGAGAAAAATATGTTAGTAGTACTCTATAATATTCTATTTTGGAAAATAACGTCGTTTAAAGTAGAAAAAAAGAAACCAATCACCGCCGCCGTTGCTATCTCTCGATTATTATTTGATATTTAGGGAAAACTTTGAGGGGCGTTTTCGAATCGACACCGATCCGCGCGGAACAGAAGTCCGCAGAGTCGATATTGTTCCGGTCGAAAACGCAAAGACGGGCGCCAAGAAACCGCGCGTTTCCCCTCGTTTCACTATAGGAACGATATAGAAAGGCAAATAAAACAAAATCCCGACGAAACCAAAGGCGGCGGCGCCCCTCGCGTATACGACGAGATCTCTCCCACACCGCGACCGTCTGGCCCGCGGCCGATGCCACTGCCGACGACGACGACGTATTAGCGCCCGTGTACAACATCAATGCGCCTATCAATCACGCGCGGAAACCGGTAAATCATTATTTCAATAAACAGGCGCCGCCGCCGCCGTCGCCGCGCCACACATCCGATTAGGACCGGGCGAGCGGGCGCGGGGCACGGGTTTCCGGATAATCGAAAAATCGTGTCCTTCCCCTCCCCCCCCCGCGCGTTTATCTCGCGTCACTCCTCCGAATACGAACCACACGAACACGCTCGTCGCGTTTAGAGATCGCGCTATACACCGTTTCACTCTTTCACTTTAGTAACAACACCGGCACATTTAAGCGATGTAACGTAATATTATAATATAGTATAATATAAGCGCGCGCGTTATCACGCGGCCCTATTAGTTACGGTCCGACGCGGTTAAACGATCGCGCTCGTGCGCGTTTCGGCCGCACGATCGTAAATCTAAAACGCGCGACCCCAGATCTATCAGCGCGACTCGGCTTCGTCCGACGATAATTTTATATACATACGTTTGTGGCCGGCGTGTTCCTGTCGTTTCCGACGACGACGACGGCGTGATTCAAAGCCGCAAAAAGGGGATTTTTTTTCTTTTTTTTATTCTCTTTCGACGTATTTTCAAAGACAACTAAAACGGACGACAATAGCTGTTAATTGAGTTGTATATCTATTCTCGATAAGTAAACCTTTTCATTAGTGTGTAGGCTATAAAAGAAAAATAATAACTAATTAAACCGTCGTCGATTGCAATTAATGACTATATACCTACATGTACACGTCTATTACAGTTCGTTTTTTCCTGTTTTTGTGCTACTGCTATACAGCTTATTAATTGCGCTCATAAAAATGGAGTAATGCGAAACAGATATCATTAAAAACGAGCCGATATTACATTACACGTGCACGTAATGTACAATGTATAAATTTTAAATCGCCGCGCACTCGAATTTACAATACATTTAAAAACTATTTTATACGAAGGGGGCAGTGTGGGGGGGGGGCGGCAAGAATTTTGTACGCGTGGTCAAGGGGTTAAGGACCTAAAGGAGAAGGCGATGACGGTCGTCGTCGTCGTCGTCGTAGGTATACTATATTATCGTGTCGAGACGATTTTACAGCGCGCGCGCGCGCCTTATCCCCGCGGTAATACGACACACAGCGAAGCCACGGGAAAGACGCCACCATAAAACACCGCGGCAGCCGCCGGTTCGGAATTATTGCGCCGCGCCGACGATAAACCACGCGCGTCCGTCGCGCGCGCACATTATTTTCACCGTACATAATAATATATTATATTCATATATCGCCGCGCGTCGTATATTACGCGTGTACAGTTATGCGCGCGCGCGAGTGCAGTCGCGACGGTAATAATTCTCACCGCAGCAGCAGAGTTTTCGTCGACTTTTCGTCTCGATTCACACGATAGTGTGTGTATGTGTACGTCGTATGATTTTCACGGGAACGCCGACGAGCGAAAATCCGAAACGACCGCTCGCCGCGCGTAATCCCTCGATCGATCGTCGTCCGATGCTCTCTCTTCTCCTCCTTCCCGAGCGGGGAATATCGAGTTGTCCGAAGTGGTGCGGAAAAGGACGGCCGTCCTCGTTTCGCAGCGCTTATCCTTTTTGTTTTTTCTTCTTCTTTTCCGTCCTATAAATAGACGGACGCCGAAATCAGTATAATGTGTGCACTGTGCACGCACGAGGTTTTTCGTTTGATAAAAAACAAACGTCATATAAATTAAGAAAGAAAGGATTTTTTACACGTCTCAGCACACATAAAACAGTAATTCTAACGCGTCCCGCCGACGAATTAATCTCGTTAAGTAGACATTATTAATTCTAAAATAAACACGCACGCGGTCCCTTCGCACCGGTCGCGCGACGGTACTCCGTTAACAAATGTAATTGGGTTATTATTATTATTATTTTTTTTTCTCTCTCGCTCAAACTCACACACACGCGCGCGCGCGCTTGTTTTCGACTCTGAGAATGTGTTTACCGCTCTGCCGCAATAATTATAATTAATAAAAAACGAAAACGTGTTTGCGCCGCGCGGAAAGATTTATCGTACGCGCATCGGTTCGTAAATAAAACCTCCGCGCTCGCGCGTTGAAAGTTTTATGAAATCCGAGACATTGTTATAACTTAGTATTCCCCAACTGTATTGGTGAGGTGTCAATCCCGATGATATATTATTTTCGTTATTACGTAGTTCGCCATATTATATACCTCTGTAACCGAGTGATACGATTTGCCGTGCGTGTAAAATACCGTGTTTCGAACGCGCGCGCTTTCACGTATTGAATTAACATTTTTCATCCGTCGCGAGCGTTCACAATCCGCGTGATATCGCGTATCCGATTCGATTTGTTCGCGCGCGTGGCGTTTTTAATTATCGTTACGTCGGTCGTCGGGACGGACGGGCACAAAAGCGTGTTCGAAATCTCACGGCGAATAAAAATAAGAGAACGCGAAATATGGGGAAAAAAAGAAAAATTTTCCCGTTGATAAACAACGGCGCGTTGTTCCAATCGCACCGCGGTCCTTTTTACTTATACTGCCTATACTCTGACGACCGGACAATCGTAGCCCTCCTCGAGGCACTGCCCTCGAGTGTCTCTCTCGTCGGAACGCCGCGGTGAAATTATATTATTTGAGTAAATTATAAATTTCTTCCGGCCGAAACTAAAAATACGTACGCGTTTAAGGCTCATGGTCATACAGAACTGCATTATCTTTGATTGCGTCAACGTGGTTAAATATAACGCGGGCTACCGCGGCGGGCAAAAAGCTGTTTACAATGTTATCATAATTCATATCATAAATATACTATATTTTAGGAAGGTACCATGAGGCTAAACATTGTAGCCAACATAAAATATTATTTATTATCACTTTTATATAGCAGTGGGATGTGTTCTGAACACCCCTGGATACGTAATATTTCAAACTTAAAATATAAAAAAATTTATATTAGAATATATATATTAGATTATATTAGAATGAAAAAAAACGGTGTAACAAAAATGGGAACACGTGGTGTTGTGCCGTGTTCCCATTAAAAGCGCAGTACTGACAGACCGCGGCGGGCGGCCCGCGTTCTGTTCGACTGAGCCTTTAAACGCGCGCAACGAATTTTCGCCAAATTATTCGGTCGACTTTGCTCTCGAAACAATAATAGTTTGTAAAACACGAACGTTTAAAAGAAGCCGAATCGTTTTCGTTTCGTGTCGATCGTTGTACGTTTCACCGATCACTATTATTTTTCCCATCGTTCGCGCACAGACGCGTTTCACAAGACTCGCGCGCACGTATCGCACTCTAATAAATTTAACATTTCGGAAATCCGTTTCACAGGACGACCGTGCGGCGGCGGCACGCGCGTTCCCCGGCAAACTACTATATATATATACGTACGAGCATACACATAAACGTACATCTGCTGTAAACATACGTGTCCATGCGATACTCGCGCGGCAGCAGTCGCGGCGGCGCACATCATTGTGTCCGGTGACACGGCGCGGCGCGC
Source organism: Drepanosiphum platanoidis (assembly GCA_948098885.1). Classification (NCBI taxonomy): domain Eukaryota; kingdom Metazoa; phylum Arthropoda; class Insecta; order Hemiptera; family Aphididae; genus Drepanosiphum; species Drepanosiphum platanoidis. Next base: position 9,337,220 of record OX402538.1, on the reverse strand, counting down.
GCGCGCGAGAGCTCTTTCGTTCGACGCATTTGTCGTTGACGTGTGATCTTCGATGAATAATACATGCGTCGTCGAGCTCTCGATTTGGAATACAAACGTGTAAGTTCCGTTTCGGATAATAAATTCCACCCCTAAAATCTAAATCGGAATACGTACGCGCGCGAGCCGTGTTATATGCTACTCGGATCCTGAGCGCTGCAAAGTCTGGCTGCTGTTGCTTCTGCACCGACGCGCGCACAAAAGGCTAAGTTCGGAATAATCAAGACTGACACGCGTTAGATCGACAAAAAGAAAAAGACCCCGTAGTGCCTCTCTATATAAGGTTATATGTTGCACGCATAAATCTATTCGGAACGTGTCTTGCCAATGGACCGCTCGGATATTTATTTTTTATTTTCCAAATGAAATCCAACGCGTCCGCGCCGCGCTCCGTCTGCAGCAGCGCAGTTCGTCGTGTTCGCGCGTATATTATATAATACGGCTGAGCGCGAAGCGTTTGAAAACCCCGTACGGTCACAGTTTTCGAAACGTTCAATTCTCCCCCCCCCCCCCCCCCGTAAAATAGTTCAAAACTTATGCGATCTCGGAAAAAAGTAATGAGAATTACCCGTTTTATTTGTATTTGACGAATTGATCAAGACTAGTCGTCGTGTTCGATGTATGCAGCGGTATATACTACGCGTACGGTACTCGCGCGGTATTTATACCTTAATTAGAGAGTCCATAACCGGTCGAACGATCGCCGAGCGTACCTCTAATAATAATAATAATTGTGAACGTCGCGCCAAGCCGTATAATATGAGATACGAGATCCGCGGCCGTCGTCGGCGTGGACGATAAAAAGCTCGACGAAAGTTCAAAAGTCACGTCCTCGTTTCGACGACTCGTGTATTTCCCGTCGACGTGTTGTTGTAGCAGACGTAGTAGTAGTAGTAGTAGTAGAGTATTCCTATAACAGCTCGCCGCGCGATAATAGAGACGATTTCTACGCGGCGTGGAAAAGAAAAAAATTGTCGTCCGGTTCGAGCGCGTACGGTTTCATTTGTCACACCCGCGGGGCTATATCGACGTGGTAGTATTGGAAATTCAATCGCCCGAGCCGCAACGCCGCGACGGACGGCCCGATGATATCTGATCGAACGACGACAACGCGTTCACCTCTCTCCCGCTCTGCAGACCACCACCAACAATCGTGTTCCGTTCGTGGAAAGGATATAAAAAAACACGCGCGCGCGCTTTTCGTTTCCAAAAATTAATTTAAAACGTTTGTTTTGTTACAGGTAAACATAGCACGTAATATATTTTTATTATTATCATTACGCGCGGTGAAATGCGAGAAAGAATATTAATGGGTTCCTGTCGTTCCGGCCCGGAATGATTAAGTGCGAACAAAGTGGTGAGTTATATTTTAAATGTTATTGATTATCGTTGCGTTTGGTTGTATCACACACACACACGTAATAATATATATAAACATTATAATATTGTTATTATCGTATATACCGGCGTGCGTTATAACGGTCGTGGCCGCGTCATTCGATATCGATAGCCGTATATACGATATATTATAATAATAAATAAGTATATTATTTTTAATAGACGCGTAGGAAGTTATCTTCAAAAACGAACCGCTCGTGCACGAAACGACGCGGCGGCGGCGGCGGCAAACTAAACGGGGCTCGGGGGAGGGGGGACTGTTACACTCCTCGATAGGAAATCGACGAAACCTAATTATTGATCCTGAATATTGGAAATTTCTTTCTCAAATTGTAAACGCAATGCACAGTATGACGCGACGAAAACGATCGGTCTATCGGACGTTTATAAAAAATATAAAACAAAATAAATAATGTTTAGTGGTTAATGTGGTTCGATACTCGATGAGTATATTACTCATCGCATGATAATAACAAAGTATATTGTTAAATATATTAAAAATAATAATTTATTAAAAACTATTAAATTTATAAATAAGAAAAAAAAAGAAAAGAAGTAGGTCTTGCCCGGATGTATTATAATAAAAGAATGCGAATATTAATACGACCGGTTTCGACTAAAATTCATCATCATCGGGTGTAAATAACGCACTCCCGTTTATTTTTTCCTTTTTTTATTCGTGTTTTCGTTTATATATTTAATAGTTTTTAATAAATTATTTCAAATATTTAACAATATTATAATTTGTTGTTGTTAGGTTTGTCGTCGACGCGATCGACCAAACAACGATCGAGAGAACACGGGCGCGTAAATATTGGGAGAGGGGGGGGGGTTGACTTTTTTTCATAAAATAATAGAAACAAATCAATAAATAATATAGAAAATACGGAAAAGGCGATTACCATTATTTGTATTTCGTTGTATGGAGATATTGTTCGATGTTGTTCAGAAAAATATGACTTGTATAATATAATAATAGAGGCGCGGGTTCGTCTTCGTTGATGATTTAACTAAAAAAATTAATTGTTTTTGGAAAGTTAGAAATAAATTTAATTCTCATAGAAATCCAATAGTTTTGACTTACAAAACAATTATTGAAAAAGAAAAAAAAACTCGACTCTTTAATTTGCAGTTCCGTCATGCCATCAAACATCAAACAATATTCAGCGGAGGTATTGTGTGTATAAACTGTAGTTTTTTGGACGAGGAGATTTATATTAGAAAAAATAACTCGTTAAAATAATTTTAAGTTTTAGTTTTGAAAAATCTATCGTTCGCATAGACTAATGATTTCGTCGATTTCCGATGATTTCGAGCTGAAACAATATTCGTGATAGTTTAACACAATATCATGATAATAAAACGAGTAAAAATAGTAGTAATAGATATATACTTGCTTTGAGAAGTGATACGTTTCTATCGTCGAGCTTTGGACGTCAAAATGGATAGTTTACTACAATTCAACCGCGACGACGTCCATCAAAACTATAAATTCATAATGACAATTTAAATTAATCGAATTATTATATACATAATATAAATCATTAGTTTATTGGTTTGAGAAAAAAAAAATTCGGTTGTACGATTTTACCAGTGGGAGTAACTTCCTCGTTCAATATAAATGCTGTGAAAAAATAAATATTATATATATATTACTTGGAGTAAATTAATTTTAAATAAAGAAAAAAAAAAACAATAACGATTTTATTTAGACGTTCGACGTTGAAACAAACTAAACCGATTTGTTAAGCTGAACGATAATATGTCCGACGACGACCGCGACGACGGTTCGAACAACACTGAGAGGACAAACGGTAATAATTAAAGGAAGCCAAAGATTTTCGTCCGTTCACTTGGTCCCATTGTTTCGCCAGGCAGTATAGTGGGCGGTGTGACGCAAAATCCGGCTTCGTTCCGTTTGTTTAATTAAACTTTGAACGCGACACCCGAACACCGCATTGTGTTGCCAAATAGTTGGGGTGTGACGCAATAACAAACGGATTCGTTTTGTTTGTGCGAACTTTGCACGCGGGTGCGTCGTCACACCGCATAAACCGAGTTTTCGCGATTTAAATATAAAAAACTAAAAAACGATTCCGTCTTCTTATATCTCACGAGTAGGGCTCGGATTTTGTAGCAAAATAAATCCTTAAAAAAGCATTTTAAGTAGCCGAAAAAAGCAAATTTCCAATTACACATGAAATTAAATATTAAAAAAGGAATTTACGACCACGTATTCGGTCAAGATACTTTCATTAAAACTCATTCTATTGGGTGCTGCTAATATATTATATTTATACGTAGAAAAAGACCTTTCCACATCAACCGATGTAATCCATGCATATTTCATATATAAACTAAATCATTTAAATCATACTGTTATGATTATTCATTACGATTTCGGCACAATAACTTTATCATCGTTTATCATTCATACGTTTATTACTGGTAATAATGATTTAAAGTCCAAGTTATAATATGCATAAAAATAAGTTAAATTTACAAGAAAAATATTATGTAAAAATTAAGAAAAAATAACCGAATAGGGGAAAAAGCAATAAAAAGCAAGTTTTGTGGAAAAAAGCAAAAAACAGCAAAAAAAAGTTTACTCCGTTGAAATCAGAACGATTCAAAACGTATTTATCTATGAGAATTATCTTTCTATCACACACCCCTCAAAAGAAGCATTTGCTAATCTATCTATCTCGATAGATCTTTTGATATGATCTGCATAACGATAGAATGTATAAAACGTCTGTGGCCGTTATGAAAACCACACGTCATATTATTGAGATTTAGTGACGAATAAAAATCAAAGTATATTATCGATAGTAAATCGGCGATCGGAATCTACGATCGCGCAGGGTCTGCGATTGCGGCGGCGGCGACGACGAGATCGTAAAATTTGATTTGTGAACGGAAAATCATCACGATTTCGGATACCGTATTTTTTACCTCTCTCTCTCTCTCACTAACCCCGTGTTCTGACGTGCAGAACGTCGTATATAATAATAATATTACGGGGGGCATATTATAATTTTATTGTACGCGACCGTTGTCGTAACAATTAAATCGTTCGATCGCGACTGACTCCTCGCGTGCGCGCACTTAATTCGTTCCGCGCGAACGGGCGTTTTGCACACGATGTGCTCGGAATATTATATACACACGCACGCACAACAATACGCGCGACAATATAACGATAATTGCAGTCGCATTGTGTCCGCGGAGGAGACGCGGGAGCCTCGGGGACACGGCGGCGCGATTATTATCGTCGCGTTATTTTAAGGGGCCGAATGTCCGGGCGAGGGCCGAGCGCGCGCTCGCGTTCTCGTCTCCGGACCCAAGACGCTCCGGGCGAAACGCGTGCGGCGCGGCGGCGGCGGCAGTACGCGACTAGAATATAAAACGTACGTGTATATATTTTATAATATACTCTCGCTATTAAATACCCCTCGACGGACGGCCGCGATGAGTCATTTATTGATAATAATCTAATAATATAAGTCGTCGCGTTTAAAAAATAACGAATTTATATTGTACGCGCGAAATATATCTCCGAGATATCAACTCGCGCGCGTCAAGTGTGAACAAAATCCAAGTCCTTTTGGGAATTCTTATAAATATGGTCGGAACGATATTATATAGATAAATATTCCTGAAATTATGTCCGACTAATATACAGGGTGGCGGAGCAAAAACGACCACATTTGAGATAAGCGTAACTTCGGGAGGGGTTGTCACACAATATCGTGGATCGTCTCATTATGTATTCAGTGACGGGAAGTTTTGTTGCAATAGAGCAGAGTGGAGTATTCAACATCGTTCGTTCGCCGTAGAGACATTTTTTCCGAAACAACGAGTCAATCGTGACTACACAACGCGCAATCCGCACGCGATTCGGACTTTCTCCACGTTTCCAACCGCCGATTGGGTTAAAAATTTTTGGGAACATGGTAATGTGGCCCCGAAGATTCCAAGACGTGTTCCCCATATAGTGGCACCAGAAAATATAGCACGTGTTCGAGTTTCTGTTGAAGAAAGCGCTCGACGGTCAACGAGACATCGCGCTCAAGCACTCGGAATTTCGAAACGGTGACATATTCACGGGCCACCTCGCTCGCCCGATCGGGCGCTCCCTAAAACTTCTTCCTGTGGGGGTTTTTGAAGTCAAAAGTTTATGTGAATAAGCCACGAACATTAGCCGATTTATGAGATTCAATTAGAAGTGAAATTGCATCGATTTCAGCGGGAAAGTTGAAGAAAGTGATGACAAACTTTAGTGAGCGCCTCCAAGAATGCATCGCCACGCGCGGACGCCGTTTGTCGGACATTTTGTTTCACACATAAGTTTTTTTCATATTCAATAAAAAAACTTCCCGTAATTTGCTAAAACTGGTTTTTTTTTCACCTCAGTACCTCAAATATTAAAAGTGTGGCGTTAATTTCAAATGTGGTCGTTTTTGCTCCGCCACCCTGTATCCACCACCACGTTTTTCTTCTATCTTCCAGGACGATCCGCCCCGGGTAGGAAAGCGTCTATACGAACGTTGATAATAATTAAGCTCAGAGTGGGTCCGATTCGCAGGCCGCGTGTGCACGTTTACTTTCGACCGATTTCCCGTGACGTGTACGTGGGCTCGAACTGGGCCAGCCCGATCACGTCCGCTTCCGACACCACCTCGAATCGTCATAGAGCGATCGTCATCTCTTCTGAATCTTCCGTCGGCAACGATTGTACGCGCGTTATTATCACATGACGTGATCGCCTTTTTCGCGCGCCGCTGCAGGACCGTAATAATAATTGTATTATCGTTTTCTTCCTAATGATGGGGGGGGGGGAACGTTCTTTTCGCCGCCGCCGCGTATAGCACGCGCGATATACAATACAACAGTGATCGCGAAACGCCTTAAACAGACGACGAGCGCGCGCGCGCGCACTTATTATTTCTATTAGCATAACGTTTTGTACGCGACGACGGTAAATTACCAATGGATTAATACGTTTAGCGCGCAAATAGCGTCGTCTGGCAGGACTTATTCGGAAACCCGCACCGCACGAGCGTATATATATATACTCGCGTATGTTTTCTCGCGCGAATCAATCTCGGTCGCCGCGTATATATATGTTATATTATATTATACTCCTCACGACCACGTCTTACATATATTATTTATCGTATATAAATACGCGATGTTCTCCATAGTGTCGCGGCGAGCGCGACGGGTTGAAATTTCATAAATATTTTCAACAGGCGTTCAAGTCTATGTCGCGCACATTATTAAACTACTCGTACTCTGCGGGGCCGGAGGAGCGGCGTTTATCCTGACGCACCGTCGCGATGTTGACAGTGTACACGCGCGCGTATTCCGTACACTCTCCGAGTCGTGTTGCCGTCGCGGAAATAATAAAATCGCGATGACGGACTCGATGTCGGTGGGGGGGGGGAGGGAGGGGGGGTCTCGTTATGCGTTCGAGAATGGCATCGCGCGGGCGTTTAAACGTCCGATAGGCGAGTTATTCGTGTTTGACATGTGCCGTTCGAGAGCATGTGTGTAGGCACGTATACACACGGGGCATATACATAACATATGAAAGAGATTCCGCCGCGGCTTTGGCGATTGCGATCTCCGACGGTGTCGCGCGGGCAGACTACGACGGCCGCCGGGGTTTCCTGTGTAGCAGGACGTTAATTGTTCGGCGAAAAATAAAACGCGGCACTATAGTTTTAGCGTTCGAGCGCGCGCGCGCGCGCGCGGAGACGAATACAAGTGGGAAATATAATAAACTCGGCGGAGTGAGAAGAAGAAAGAGAAAAAATCGTAAAATAAAACGTTTGTATATATAAAGATCGCCGTCGTAACTGTGAACCGGGTCGTGGTTATCGTCGCGGCACGCGTCAGCGACGACGCGCGGTGTGTACATTCCTCGGGCGCGTATATATATTATATAAATATACGTGTATACGATTTATCGGATCACAAGCGGCGTTTGTACGCGCGCGCGTGCGCGCGTTTCTTTCGCTCCTCTCGCCACCACGTGACGGGTCCTTTTCAAAGAAAACCGAAAAAAAAATAATAATAAATAAATAAATAAACACTATAGCGACACGACGACGTTCTGCACAGATACGTGCGTTTAAGTCTGTTGTGGTTTTATATACGCGCGTATAATATGTTATCTGATGACACGCGCGCACGTCGTCGTCGCGGTCGTCGCCGCCACCGCGTCTAAACAACGCGATGACGGACCGCGCGCGCAATGCACCGTACGACTTACGATGACGTTTATTTGTTTTTAATATTCCGTCGTCTTTTATCGCGCACAAACGCGTCTCGAAAACGATATAACGCGGAAAAGCGGCTCTACATAATATATCGGTCGCCCGCGCGCTTTCGGGAAAACAAGATGGATAAATAATTATTACGTACGCGCGTATTATATACCGCGCGATGCGGATCTGTCTCTCGTACGCACACGCGTGCGAACGACGAGGTAAGAAAATAAATAGAAATTATTTTATACACATCATATATATATAACGTGATACCGGAACGCGTCGAAATGGCCTTTTTAAGTAAAACCGGAGACCGCCGTCTCTCTCTCTATCTCTTTCTCTTTCTCTCGACGCGACTGTCCGCATATAACACACGATGGCCGCTGAATTACCTCTCTCTCTCTCTCACTCTCCTATATATACATACGTATATATTATATTAGTTACTAATTTAATATTTATAGCGCAATAACAAATTTGTACTAGTGCCTACACGTCGCGCGCGTCACCGACCGGCGCGCAATAAATATCGTCGCGCCGCGCCGTCGAGGCCGTATATCCTAACCGTAGTATATAACAATACCAATCGTAATTATAGAAAATACTGGCCAACGATCAGAGAAACCTCTTTTCGAAATCCGACTCGAATTGAATTATATCGCACTCGGTCGCGCGACGGTATACGTTTTTCGCAATGTCGTGATTATAACTGACGCGTCGAGGGTTCAGTCACAGCAGAATAGCGTCTGTCCATCCATTATAATACACAATTACATTTACGGGATATTCGATGACGTACCATGTATACTACTAATCCGAAGCGGATTTTCAACACGAGTATTTAAAATAATTAACACACGATCGCGCAGTGTTTTATAATGTGAAATATTTCGGATTCGTATTGTACGCAGAGCAGATTCTCATTGTCCAAAAGGTCCCATAAACGCGAGTCTCTATATATATAATATGCGTTCGACTAAAAACCGTTATTTCGTTTCAAAACGCTCCCTGAAATCGGTTTGTCCCGAAAACCACAATAATACTACACAACACGCGCAAGTCGAATCGAAATTTTCCTCGGGGCGATCCATATGCGAGTTATGCTTAACGTGACAATACGTCCCGCTTTCGAGCTAAGTGTCCCGCTGTCCCCAAAGAACCTAAAAATGTCCCGCTTTAAGAAAAGTCTACTTGTGGTAGGTATTTATTGATCATATATATCACAATCATACATTTATACAGTTTACGTATACAATTTGATTTTTTTTTTTTTCAATAAAAAAATTGTTATTTTACCCAAAATTATATGGTTTTCTCATTAAAATGTACAGGTGAATAATAAAAGATAGAAGAAAAGATAGAAGAAAAAAATTATGGTCACGTTAGTTATGCTCGCGTTCTAAACCGTTTGTCAGCGTATTTATTTTATATAAATATACGCGTACGGTTTTTTTACGCATAAACGATATTATTATATGGTAAAACGACGACGGTCGAAATAGCGTCTTTATTGCATTCCGCGTACCTAATCACAAATGCACGTGTGAGACACGTCTGGTCGAAAAATTCATCGCGATATAATCATCCGCCGCGCCGCGCGTATTCTAATTAAACATATCCCCCCCCCGTACGTTATTATATATCTATTGGAGCGTATAGTCGGAATTACGATAATTTTTTTTATGTTTTATTCACGCGGTGTACGACGAGACAAACGACGTATTTTTACCGTCGTCGATTAAATATTCAAATCATTATAACTATACACGCATCACACACGACGTTTGTTTTAGGTACATATACTCGTATTTTATCGACGGTGAGCTATTTTGCGTACCGGCGGTAATTTTTCGATAAATGTCAACAGTCCTTTGGTATATAACAACATTATCAAATACTTAACGATGGGTTTGAGAACTTTTATGGTACTGGTTTTACAAAAAAAATTATATATAAAAAATAATAATAATAATAATAAAACTGGTTTCTCTTGGTGATTTTTGTTTCGCACATAAATGGAGGACGTCCATTTTAATAATAATAATAATAAAAAATGTGATTTGTATTTTTCTCCAGACGTTAAGGGAAGGAATCGTTAAATTAAATTCAATTTATAACCGCTATTGAGACAATTTTTTTCTACGTTTTTCGCAATATACAACGCGTCTTTTAAAAAATTTCACACGGACGATAATAATCGGAAAAAAAAATAAAAAATAATATTCCGAAGAACGGAATAAAGAAAAACGCGCCTAATATCGTCACAACGCGACCGTGTGTCCTGTTATTTACGCGCGCCTTATATCTTCTTATATATAAAAATGGATCGCAAAATGTGTTGTAAGCGCATAACTCAACAACCCCTGAACCGATTTCGCTAATTCTTTTTTTATAATATTCCTTGAAGTACGAGGATGGTTTCTACGGAGAGGATTATTAAGAAAATTCGACCCCTAAGGGGGTTAAAAGGGGTAAAAATGGAAAAAATCCTGAGTCACCGGAGCTTTGTGGTATTAAATTTTGTCAATAGTTTCATTTAATATAGCAGAGGCCCATAAAGAAAGGATTTTCCAAAATTCGACCCCTAAGGGGGTTCAAAGGGGTAAAAGGGGTAAAAATGAAAAAAACTGATAAAATAAAAAGTTGTACTGCACACGGGCGAAGCCGGGTTATTCAGCTAGTGTATTTTAATATTCTTACCGCGTCCTCCCCGCGCGTACTGCCCGCCGATGAGCGTCCGATAACGATTTACGGCCGGAACAATGTGTTTTTCTTTTCGTTCCCCGAGAAAACGCGCCCGTTAATCGGTACGAGATTTGTTTAGCTAATAGTATACGTCGTGTACACGCCGCCGCGGCGCGCCAGCTATTTCCTTCTGGCGGCGCGTATCACTCACTGTCGACTGAAATCAACGAACCAGATGTCCGGACTACGGATATACGCAGGCACCACACGGAGTTCAACGCGCGCATATATATATCCTTAATGACCTGCCAAAAACACGTGAACCGTACGCGCGCGCGCGCGCGCGTTTCATTATTATTGTACGAAACAGTCGAGGACGGCCAGCTACACGATCGGACGGTTGACATTTACACATTGAGACATTGTCGGGGCGGCAAACGTTCGTGTGAATTCAAAAGGAAACGACCCTATTGAGTATAATATTATTATAATAATAATACGTTATCGCATTGTACGCGGCGCGCGTATTATTATGATATACACTGCAGTGCCGCGTCGATCTACGCGCCAAATCGTCCGACACTACGAAATATATAATATAATTATTTATAACAACCGAGTGTGCACTGGGATTTCGCGCGATTTTCAGCCATGACGTTTCGCGCGTCACGCCGCAATGCAGCAGGTATTATTATAATATACGCGAACATGAAAAATAACAACTTTGACAGAGTCGTCGAGTTGATTTCCCTTACCTTCTTATTGGTGTATGAGTCGATTCCAGGATTGGATGACGTATGAGTCGATTCCAGAGTTTGTTTGGCGGGACGTCGTCGTTGAGTATATGAATGAACTCTTCGGCCTATTAGCGTTACCCAGGAGACACCGCGAGGAGGTTGGCCGACTAGTCTCCCAAAAAATGTTATTATTATTATATTTTGAATCGTGATTAAAACTCGACAACTATTTTGATTTAGAATATTTAAGACAGTCATTGTTATGGTTTACACGTTCTGGTAAAAATTTGACACACGTTGTTCATGAAAATCGATACTTGCTAATGAGATTACTACTATATTATACTCGTTCGCAATTGCTTTCACGAATAGTTATTTTTCTCGGTTTTTTAATGTAATTTTCTTTTCCTACTTCTAACGGCACATCTATAAATTGATAAATATTTGGACGTGCACAACTGTAAAAACTGGTGATATGTTATGATAAAGTCATATGAAATCGTATAGAATCGCATTTGAAACGTACTGCAGTGTTCGAACGACGAGTATTCGATACCGTACTGGGGTATTAAAACGTGATACGTTAAAATTCGTTAACATCGTCATCGATGTACAAGAACGCGCGACTTTTCTAAAACTATTAAACTCTCGAAATATACACCGCGACGAAAATGCATTATCCCGCGTCTAATATATAGCTATATTAGTATCCTGTACAAATGCATAATCGATGTTTCTCGCGTAATTATTTCGTTCGATTCGTCCGGACGATGGGTAGGCACGTTCATATATATATTTATTTATTACCACGGTATGCAATCCTTCTTTTACCGTGTAAAAGGAAATTCATTATACGAATGCGGGTGGGGGGCCCCGCGCCGCCGCAGTCGATTAATTGTCGATAACCGAAACGTCCGGTGGTTTCTTCGAGATAAATTATATTGCTTCGTCGTTGTATTATATAATAATAATAATAATGACGACGACGACGATGACGTTACGCGTTTTACACTGCACCGGGGTATAACGTTAATGTGTGAGGCTGCGGCGGCGTGTGTGTGTCGTCCGATGTCTCGCGTCCCTTCGGGGTCAACAATATCACGGATTACACGATTTTACACTTAAAAACGTACGTTTATTTCCGTTTGTGTGTGTAGTGCACATTATTACACACACACACACACACACACGAATAATGAAAACAATAAAGACGCAAACGCGCGTGTATATGCCGCGATAGAGCGTATTATATACCGCGTGCGTGTATAATAATAATACATCGTTGACCGGAGGAGAGACAAACCAGTTTTTTTTTTTTTTCATTCTTTTTCTTTAACGGTTGTTCGTGATTATATTTTATCTCGTCTCTTCTCCGGTTCTTCTCGTCCGTTCGTGTATACACATACGCATTATACCATGTTATATTTTTTTTTTTTAATATTTCCGTAAGTTATTTAGAAACCGGCGGCGCGGCGCACTGCTGCAATATCAACGACGAAGTTTGAGGGTGGGGGGAGACGCGGATCGATCTGCAAAGTGTACAACCTGCAGGCCCCGGGTCCATAGAGTTTCTTCAGAGGGCCTGCGGAAATAAGGGACTACTAGGTTTTTCTAAAGTAGAAGAAACAATAATCTATAGAGGATCGACTGGGCAACGTATAACGAAGCCAAGTTGCTGAATAATTTTAAAGACTGGATATTTTGGAACGAGTTTTTTTGTTTCTATTAGAAATTTGAGAAAAATAAATGTCCCGTGTTTCTCTCTATACGACCGTTTGTTTTCGTAGACGGACCGTCGTCACACTGCAGTGTTACACGTCCGAGTCCGATTTCGGTTTGCCGATGTTCCGTCGGAAACGCCGTATCGTTTGTCGAATTTTTCGCGCGCAGGTCGCGATTGTCACCGCGGGCGCCGCTCTGTTATATCGGAAACCGCATTCCGTCGGTGGGCACGGCACGGTTATTATTATATCGAAACGAAATCCGACGTTTCCAACGAAACACCCTGTACGTAATTATAGCTGAAGTGTGCAGTGACGATGGACGAGATGAGAGACGATGACGATGCGCGCGCGCGTATATATATATAATAACATAATACGACCTGTTGTCCGGTGATTTTTTATTATTATTATTATTATTATATACAAGCGAGTGGCGTACGGACGCGCGCTTTTATCCATTACTAACGTTGAAAAGAAGAAGAACCAGTTTCGTAATAAATAATTAGACTGCGGCGAGAGAGAGACGCGCGCGCGCATATACCCGACTGAGACGTTCCGCACAATAATTGACGTTTATCATAATTGAAAAAAGCTCTTTCTCCGTACGCGTTTAGGAGCGAAAAATGTATATTATACGCGATTTTAATAGTTTTTATTTTAAACGTTTTCTTTTCATTTTTTAATCGACCCGGATGAAAGAGTATTACGTCGAGCGCCGGGCCCGAGGGCGAAACGCGTACTCGAAAACGAAAGAAACGAAGCGAGGAGTTGTCGGGGCGTAGGTACGTTACCCGTCGCGGATCAGTGAAATGAGTCGCGCGCGGCGGTTAGGTTTTATTTTCACTCGCTTCCGTTTCGTCCGATCGATTCGCAACGCTTCTCGATAACACCGCGGGGTCGAGTCTGCATAGTGCGAATTTTCCTCTCTCAGAATCCTTCGAATCGATTTTCGTCTCCCTTGAATTAGAGAATCCTGAAAAGGACGACGGTATTATCACAATAATATTCGAATGCGTATCGATACTTTTGCAACGCGGGTCTCGCGCGACACCGCCTTAACTTATTCTATTATTATTATTACACGACGACCGTGCGCGATAACGATGACCAACGTTCGGATAAAATATGTTTTATTATTACTGCACAACGCGTTTTTCAATAATTGATGTCATCGCGAATTAATGAAATTGCACGTGAAATCGTAACACTACGAGTGCATTGTAAAATTCAATAACACTATATTTTCTCTGTGTTCGAGAATATTTACGCACTCCGTGCTTTTTTATTTTTTATTTTTTCTCAAATAATACTACCGAGCCCTTGTAAAATTATGTCTATTATACGCAATTCAAAAGGAGGAAAAAATACAAACGCTAATCAGTAATCTCTGATTTTGCACATTTCACATCGCACTACGAGCGTACCTGGCGCGCATAAAAAAAAACGAGTAAGTGCAAAATTGTTTGTTGAAACGTATATTATATTATTAACAAAGACTCGTTTGACTCGGTAATAACATTATCACAAGTCTGATGATATTACATTTTATGACATACCGCCGTGTCTTAATACGAGTATAAGCTGATAATAATCGCGCGATAATAATATAATATATTATACTAGCGCTGCAGTTAGACAGACGGCACGTTTCAACGTGCCTTAAAAAAAAAAATAGAAAAAAAACAAGAAAAACTCACAAAAGCCGCATTATAATAATATAGTCGATTCGATATTATAGATAAACACGTAAAGAAAAAGGACGCGTCGTATGCATTTTTTACTCGTCGGCGGCGGTGGCGAACGCGGCTCGGGAGGAAATGTCGAATGCAAGTAGTCCGCCGCGGGACCGGTGAAGTACCTGTATATGCGTATACATAAAGGAATATTCGCGTTATCTGCATCGAACAAACCGCGGACGCCTTTCGATTTATTATTTAATAATTTGCATATTGAAACATATCGTTATTTTTAGTACATTACGAGCGACCTATTTTCGTTGTGGCGCATTTGTTTTTGGAAAAACCGACCGAACCAATGGCTAGTCGCGTCTAAACGGGGGAGAGTATAAAAGTATAGACGAAATTAATCAGTGCCGCAACAATTGGGTGTGCAAGGCGTGCGATGCACACGGGCCTCCGGTTCTTATAGGGGCCTCCCAAACCATAAGCTAAAAATTGAAGATTGTCCGTTTCAAAATGAATTTAGCCTATATTTTGGTATTCTTTACTTCCTCGTGGCTCGTACCTCGAAAGTTTTTTGATTTTTTTTGTAATTGTTTTCAATGAATTTGTTATTAGCATAAGTAGATGATAATTAATATCATGCAAGCTTCATTGGATCTGTTGATAATTCGGTTTTATAGTAAAACGTACAAATTATTATAGGAATAAAATTACGAAAATGATATTATAAAGTATGACATAATTTGTAGAATAACAGGGCCCCTCTCTGTTATTGCGAAATATTTCTCAAATAATTATTGTATGGATACTAGACTTGGATCACTGAATTGAGTTGTTCATTATTTTTTTTTGATTATTCGTTATATTAATTTATAGAGGAGGTATTTAGAAGCTCAAATTTTTATAAATTTACATAATTTATTCTTCTAATCGGTTCCGCAAATCCGTCAAATATTTTTTAAGTTATAGTACTAAAAAATACTAAAAAATTTTAGAATTCATAATTGCGGCACTGAGACGAATATGTTTTTTTTTCTACTCTACCAATGATCATCGCGTTTGTACAGCAGTGTGCCGATCGGGACGGATCGTAAAACAAGTCGCTCAAAAACACTCTTGACGCCGATCTCTTCTTATCGTTACCACTCGATCGTTGACGAGCGTTGACTGAAAAACAAAATCGTTTCTTTATGAAACTCTCTTAATGTGGACGTGACGTTTTGCAATCGCTATGGGGAGTACGTTAGAAAAAGAAACCATCACCGACGAAATCCAAACATTCCGGTCAATTATATATATCGTATATGTATGCGAGTATTATGGCACAGCACGCGTATCTGCGTACGATCGGAAATAATAATAATCTACGTTTCAAACCATTATTCAAATCCGCTATGACTGGCCTCCGCTCTCGGATCTGACACTATTCCGAGCAATCCTCTTCGGAGACCGTATCGAGAGAAAGCGGCGCGCGCGGAGATTTAAATATCCGAGCGAACCGCCGGTCGTTCGCGAGGGCAAAACAAAAAAAAAATCATACAAATCAAATCAAATCGATACTAATCACGTACTTATCGAGCGTCGCCATCGGGGGGGAGGTGGCTGCTTTTCCCGCGTTCGTCATAAACATCGGAATTAACGGCCGATTGTTGTGTGCGACGCGAAATTTTCAAAAGAAAACACGCCTCGGGACGATGTCGCGGTTTTTTTTCGCGGACGCGTGTAGCGAAATAAAATTTAACCTACATTTAATGGCCGCCACAACAATAATAATAAAAATAGCAATTCGTTCCGCAAACAATGTCGTTTTATTGCTGTTGTTATTGTATTGTCATCGCGCGCATACCTGTAGACGGTGGCCGCGTGGCGCGAGACACGGGCGGGCGGGCGTAAATGTAATAACAGTACGACGACTATCCTACTATTTTCATCGGTCCGTTTTTCCATCGCTCTACATCGAATGAGTTTAAACGAGTGCGTTTATTCGTAATGCGTACATAATAATAATAATACAATAATACGTACATAAACGACGACGACGACGACGGCGTTTTATTATTTTACAATCTAGCGGGTACCGCGATAAAAAAAAAAAACAAATTAACGCTCGTCGCTCACGTATATAAATAACATTGCGACGTGCACTGTGTTGTGCGCTCGTGTATGTATAGGGCACGTCGTTTGTAGGCACTGCAGAGCCCGACGGAAACGGATATATATATATATATAATATTGTATTATTATATTCAGCGGAATCGTTTTATAATGGGTCATCCGGCTGCGGCCGTAAAACAATTATTAAAGACTGCAAACTCGGCCGACGACGACGACGCGAGCAGTAATTACGGCACGTGCAATAATATCGCTATTTCGCGGGAATAATTACTAAATTGCCGTTCGATACAGCTCGGCCGGCACCGCGTATAATATAATATCGTATAGACCGCTTTTTAACGTTCGTCGTCGTCGTCGTCGTCGTCGTCGTACGGGTCGGGTACGCGCGTCATTTGAAAAAAAAAGTCATCGTCCCGGGCCGGCAGGACGCGACCCTAACGAGCGATTATTATAATATAATGAAAGGACGTCGAGTCACCGACTATGCGAGCGTTTTTTAAACATCAATATCTCACGTTGCTTTTAAAAATCAAAATACCGTAGAAAACCGACGACGACGACGAGACACACACACTGCACAGAGATAATAATCATTTCGTTCTAATATTCGAGCCGAACACGCGAAATCGGTTCTACCGAACGCATATTTCCCGCGTATTGTCATGACCAGGGCTCGGGACTTAAAGCACTTGAAATCATTAAAATAAGCGCTTAAAAACATCATTATAGGCACTCAAATAAGCATTTAAAAAACTTAAATTTAAGCAAAACTATTTATTAAAATAAAAAATAAATCTTTATATTATAAAAAAATTAAACTTCATTTTCAAGACTGAAGATTTGACGGACTACGCGACTACGTAGATAAGATTAGAATTATTTTAAATTTTAATTCAATCAATAACAACTTTGCAGTAGAAAATCATAAAAAAAAAGTATAAAAACTGGTCAAAAAAGCAAATAATTATCAGAAAAACTGGAAATAAGCATTTTTTTGAAAAATCACTAAAAAAAAGCACTCTCAAATTTCAAAATTGAACGTGTTGTAACATGACATACACGTCTTCTATAGCACTCTGCTACATTTTAAGTCGATCCAGAAAAATAAGCAAACGCTTTAAGTCCCGAGCCCTGATCACGACTGTCTCGACGAAAACACAACGATAAAATGTATACACGGATTATTCGATTACGACGACCCGGCCGATAGAATATATACGGAACAGACACCGCGCGATATTATTTTATTTTTTTATTATTCTTTTCACTCGCTAATAACGATAAATAATACACCTACATAAACCCTGTCCGTACGTTATTATGTTCTTATAATCAGTCGTAATTGGTTGTCGGACGGCTACTACACATTACGTCGGATGAATACTAAGACAATTAGAGGCTACCGTGCCACGTGATACGCGAGATGTATACATATATGTATGTGAATTTCGATATTGACACGTTATTGTTTCGAACTGTATCGCGAATAAACGGAGGCGAGTGGAGATTTTCTTTCGCGACTGGTTTCCTTTGAAATAATGAAAGCGAACGACATGCGATACGCGCGTATTTATATAGTAATTATATATAATATCGTATTTCATATTTGTAATCGGGTCGATTGGAATGCGCTGGAGAGAATATAATATATAGCCTGACTGGGTAGAGATCGCCGCCGCTGTGCACTGACTGCAGTATAAGTGCAGAGGCGTATATAATACGAGTGCGAATAGACAAATTCGGCTTGAAAAAAACTTGTTAAAAGCGCGGTGAAATAAAAAACGAGAGACTCGTCTCGCGGCGAGCGTCTCCGCACTCGTGAGTATACGTAGGTCGAACAACGCGCGAACATACGTAATATAGGGGACTATATTATAAGAGGTTTGGAATTCGGGGCGAGGGGAGTCTTTATGGAGAAAACGAGAGGACTGCTAAGGTCGATCAGCGGTGATGAGTAGACACGCGTTTGTCCGCGAGACAGACAACTATCGATTTCATAATATTTAAACATTGCATGTTATGCAAAACAACGGCGTACATGACATTACCGGCGGATTTTTCTCAGCCGTTTTTACTCGGTTAGGTTAGGTTAATTATTACGAAAAATACACGTTTCGTCGACACTGTTCTCTCACGGACTACTATAACATCGACGACGGGATAATATAGGACACGCGCCGCGTGTAATATAATAATAATAATAATAATAATGATCGACCGATTATTATTATTATTATTAGTTTTATTACTTCTCAGAGTCCGTCTCCGACATTTCTGTCGTTAATGGCCCGTAGTGGAAATGTCAAAATCGTTAAAACCCGCGCTCTGTCGCGCGGGGCCGCGGCGCAAGTCCACGATTATTATTATTTTTATGGACGACCGTTCCTCTCGTGCGCACCACTCGCGTTTTGTGTACGTACGATGCGGACAGACGATAATAGTATACACACTCTCGGCGGCGGTTTCGAAAAGTCGTGCTCGGAGACGCGTTTACGCAATAATATAATAATATATATAATCGTATAAAACAACACCGCGGCGCATTATAATACAATATTATTATTATTATACCTGCGCCGCCGCCGTGCGAACTCGAGCGAACGATAAAAAATAAAAGTCAGTCGGCGCGGATTTTATTGGTGCGCCGCCGTAATTGAGTCGGATAATATTAGGTCGGATCTTTTTCCTTTTTTTTTACGATTAAAATTAGATTTATAACGATGTCGGTGGACGCGAATATAACGTATACGAATAAAAGAACAGGACACACAACATCGGGCAATAACTGTTAAAAGCCAGTGACCCTCAACAACTGCTGCTGCTGCTGCTGCACCGGGAGCGCATTAGATATAATATTATAGGTACACACACACACACACACACAATGTCTTTTAGTAGACGAAACGTATATTATAGCGGCTCGGCGGCAGCTCATTAACATTATTATCATTGTATCAGCGCCGCATAAAGTGGTCATTATACGTTTCCCCCGCCCACCCCATTGCCCCTTTTAATCTAAGACCATAAATTCGGATTTTTAGTCAAACCGAACGTCGCCGTCGTACACGGTTTGGCGATTTCACGATTGTTACCCGAAATGTATATATTAAATAAAATAATATACCGTCTAAAATATAGGCGAGCGCGCGCGCGTACAACGTATATGCTCGTAAAAAAAAAAAAAAAAACCGAAATCTCACTGCCGATATCTTTGTCGTCGCGCGGGCATTAGGCAGCTGTCGCGCGACGTCTCGCGAGAAATTTACAAAATATATTTATAAACCCATAATAGGTATATGTATACGTACTCGTGTATATGAATAATTATTTATGTGCGCGCGCGCGTTAATACCTAATTTCATTTAGTACACGCCCGTGCCCCCCGTATATTATAATAAAAAAACGTATACTATTCCCAGACGTTATTACAATATAATATATTGTTGTTGTTCGGTTTGGTCTTTCGGGCCCGCCCGCTATTATACGCGTATTATGTAATTTAGTCGATGATGTGAAAACGTACGACGCGTTATTCATTTATATATACCTACGTATATCGTAATGGCCGACGAAAATATACCTATATTAAACGGCGGAAAAGAAAAACGCGATAAAAATCCATTTAAAATATTATGCGAAGCGTAAAGAGAGCCTCGTAATGCCGCGGCACATTATGGATGATGAGAAAATCCCCCGAAAATAAAAAAAACCGCGCGTCGTTACTTATATAATGTATTATAATATACGTAGTGATAATAAATGTTTTACATACGTTTTTTGTTGTTGGAAAAGCGACGCGTTTTCCTATTGAAATGGTTCGAAGAAAGAATTAACAAGTCTGAAGATGAGAATGGGACGATTTTCGAAATGCCTTTCTTCTGAAAAACAAACAAACGAATAAGTCATCACATACTACAGTCGAGTCGCGATAACTCGAACCTCGATAACTCGAACAACTCGACAACTCGATTTTTTTTTTTTAATTCCCCTAGAAATTATAAAATTGTGATGAATAGCTTAGTCGAAGTGTATTTTTATAATATCTGCTATATCTGGATATTCTGGGATAATGTCATCATTACAAACTGTTAGACAATTTGTTGAATCTGTCGAAGGCGTGGATGATACTTCTGTTTTCGAATCCATAGGCAAATTAGAAGATTTTTGTCAATAAACAGCCAAAAAACCAATAACAAATTATTTTTCTACTGTATCTCATAAATAATACATATTATATGTACATACTTATAATTTCATTGTATTATATTTGTCATGACGTTTTTATCGTAAAATTTTAAAATTATATTTCATTACATAGGTAACTCGAAGTTTTGATTTTATTTTGATAAATTCGAGTTAAGCGTATCTCGAATAATACGTACATATCTCGAGGTGAATTTTTATAACCCCTTCAACTTATCGCGACTCGGCTGTATTTAAAAGAGAATGCGAAATTACATTTTGTTGGTATTCACGTACCGGTTATACGCATTATAATGTTATAATGTCGAAGTAGCTGTAATTTAGTTAAAAACGCTTGCACCTGGTAATTTTTTTCTGTTTAGCGATAAACGTAATGTTTTTTTTATATAACGTTGATATTTTTCTTAATTTGATTAAATTTCGACACGTACGTATTTCCCCCTGCAGTACGCGTGTACACAATATAATAGAGTAGTGTAATGTTATAATGTTATAATGCCGAAGTAGCTGTAAT
Source organism: Drepanosiphum platanoidis (assembly GCA_948098885.1). Classification (NCBI taxonomy): domain Eukaryota; kingdom Metazoa; phylum Arthropoda; class Insecta; order Hemiptera; family Aphididae; genus Drepanosiphum; species Drepanosiphum platanoidis. The sequence goes on along the minus strand of OX402538.1, from coordinate 9,315,845 downwards.
TTAGTTAAAAACGCTTGCACCTGGTAATTTTTTTCTGTTTAGCGATAAACGTAATGTTTTTTTATATAACGTTGATATTTTTCTTAATTTTATTAAATTTCGACACGTACGTATTTCCCCCTGCAGTACGCGTGTACACAATATAATAGAGTAGTGTATACGTATGTGCGTTTAAAACGCTCAGGACTATTATATGTTTTTTTTTTTACAACAAAAACATATGATATATTGTTGTTATTTTTCGATAATGCGTTTTCACGAAACTGCGTCGGTAATTTTTTTAGTATCGCTGACGGCTTATTATAACTTTTCCACTATTATACTAGCCGAGAGAACGCACGCACGGAGCGGCGGCGGATCATCGTTACCGGGCCCATCGACGATTTCGTAATTAAAACGGACGTCCTCTTGCCGAATAACCGCACGCATGGTTGTTGCCCGGCCGCATTCGTTCGTCTCTGAAAAACAAAATACCGTTTGTAAACACGTACATAAACACTACCTATATGCATATGAACGCCGTATATACACGAGCACCGTAAAAATAATAATTGCCAATAATTATCATTAAAACACATATTATTTGTGCGTGTATATATACACGTATTGTATAGGTATATAGATACCTGTTGTGCTGCAGACGTGGCCCGAGAGCAAAATCGACAGGCTCGTAATATGTTAATCTTGTCGCGTGATCCGAGACGTATTCGGTGAGCGTTTGATTTTGCACACAATCGACGACGATATAATCAAATACCTAATGAAAACAAACGAAAATAAATATGTTTAAATACGTATGTTAATACTCGTATAATAATGTAAAATATAGGTGCGTTTACCTTTTGATCGCGTGGTTTTTCTTCTTTTTGTGTCGCGACGAAATCGTTTTTCTCAAACTATTGCACTTCGTCGAGGGGAAAAAAACACCCGTAAATGTTGTCGATTTTGTCCGATGCCTTTTTTGTCGACACCCTCTCATGTACGTATTATGCTATTGCTAAAGACGGGGGTGACTTTAACTCGATAATAGTTTCAAAAGTTTCGAAAAGGAAGTAGGTGACAAGGACGCGCTCATTTCTGACAATAGACGCGTATCGATCCTCTCGTTTTGAAATATTTTACGAATTCGTATTATAAAACATAACGCCGCGTATTATCGTCCGACACTGAGCGCATAATAAAATAATATGTTCGTCCGTGAAATCATCAAACGGATTTCAAGTCCAGAGGAGTGTGTCGATCGCAGACGTCGCGGGCCATTTTTTTTCATTCGCGATAAATAAAGACGTGACGGTTTTTCTCCTACGGAGATTTGTCGGAGAAAAATCATTCGAGTTTCGTTATTGGCGAAGGAAATCTTATTTATACGCTATATAACGTATATTTTTAAACGATGTTTACAGGAGATGATAGATTCTTTTCGTTTTATAATAAACGTATATATATACAAATAAAATAGAATAATATTTCATATCTCTGTTTGAAAGACGATTACGTATACTATTGACGCTGTATTTTATCTCTAATTTTTTTCAAGGTGCCGATGGCGGACTGTGCGTGCTCTGCCTACATAGTATACGCCATGTTTTCCTCATTTAGATGATATGTATATTATAGGGCTCTTGAACGACGGATTTTTTTTTTTTTTTTTGTCTGTTTATGTAAATTTCGAATCGGAACGAGAATTTATACGAAAAAAAAAAAAAAAATGTGTTCGCATATTATAAATTCGATAACGGTACAAATGAGATGTTAATCATCGTTAATTTCCGCAGTACTTACATAACCCATATGCAATCCACGAGCGTTTTTTTGTTTTTTGACAGTTGGCCTTTTTGTTGTACGCGCGTGAAGAAAAAATTAGATAAATAATTTGTACCCGTCGCGCGTCGTTCGAAACGAGTTTATCGCGCATTAATTATGTTAATAATATTAAAATACGTATATGATCGACCTACTTGTTTTCGATAGTTTTGATTTTCATCTATAAAAAAAAACCGTCGGGTATAATAATAATAATGATATTATATTATACGAATGTGCCGTTTTCACGACGAGACGGGTTGATAATATTATTATTATGATGTCGCGCGCGCGCAAACGTATTTACGAGGTACCTCCACGCGAAAAACACGTTCGAAAACGGCGGCGCGGCGTACGATTAATATTTATTTCCGAATGAAAAAAAAGAGCACAAATCATTATAATAATAACGAAACGAACGACGACGAGGCGCGGCGCGGCGGCGGCGGTCTGCAGGCCCGTTCGGTAATTGTAAGGCGCAGACTACCACCGCGGCGTGTATTATTTTCGTTCGTGTGTTTCCACACACGCACGGCATCGCCGCAAACACGTCTCACCACGTGGAAAGGGGTTAAGTACTTTTATTATACGGCGTGCGTATCGCATTATGACGGGACCCCGCGCCCGCGTAATTGGCCGAAATTTTAAAAAAAAAAACGTTTGCCACCGAGCGCGCATGTATAATACTATTATTATTACTATGGATATAATATTTATACGCGTGTATACGTAGTATGAAGATATTTAAAGAACCGGATAGACCGCATCGTGAGTGGGATGGTCAATATCGCCTTCTTGAGTGGTGTATTATTTTTTTTTTTTTTTGCTCTCTTCTTTTCTTTTCGGCATTATAATACGCGAGTGTTACACACACACACACACTCGAGCTCATACGCGTTTTTATATACGAGTTAAATAAGAGTCATTGTACAAGTTTCGCGCCACATCCTCGCCGCGCGTCCGTCTCTCGCTCGGTCTTTCCTCTTCCGTCTCTTTATATATATATATACTCGTATGTTATACGCCGTATATACGAAACTTGGCCGCGGGTGCTAACGAGATTTCACGGGACGTCGTACTATACAACTCGCGCGCGCGCGCACTGTATTATAATATGCAATTGTTGTGTACGAGAAAAACACGCCGTGTATTCGCCATTTGTGTATTTGTACGTGGGCTACTTATGTGTGTTATTCCGTTTGTAGAGGTACTCTGGGTCGCCGCGCGTAAAAACACACCGTCCAAACGTGGGCCGTCCGATCGCCGGCTAGTGGTTACCAAAAACGAAAACACCGGTTTCCGTGTATTTCGTAATCCAAACAATTATCGTGTCAGTGCACTTTTGAGTCGACGATACACATAATATTATAGTATTATTATTATTTTCATATTGTGTAGTCGTAAAGCGGTGTGCGCGGCGGCGACTTTCTCGTGGGTTTTTTTTTTTTCTTTTCGTCGTCGTTGTTGCAGCATACTAGTAGTAGTTCGATTCGAAAAGCCGACGGCGACGAAGGAAAAAACGACGACGACGACGACGACGACGAACCGCGCTGTTCTCAATTTCTCGGCCGTTTATTTTTCGGGTATTTTTTATTTATATTATATATTTTATTTTTATTTCGACGCGCGGCCAAACTCTTTTACCAATACCGCCGTTACAGTACATAATAAGACCGCGGCAATCAATCGCAGGCAGGTCGATCGAAAACGTGAAATAATTAAACGCGACGTGTCCTATACGATTTCATAACATCCGTCTGCGGCGAGAGCTTAAAATAATCGTATCAATTACGAAAACGATTGTCCGGCTCATTTTATTCGTTATTATCATCATCATCATCATCATTATTATTACTATATTATCGTTCATAGAATATTATTGTATTAAGAACAATCGTCGTACATGCGCGCGCCGCGTTCGGTTATAACTACTACCGAAATACCGTTACGTATGTATACGTACTACGCGTGTACCTTTGTTAGCCATATAAATGATTATGACGTGCCATTAAGACGTGGCTTCTTACCGGTAGTAGTGTTGTATAGTGCACATATAAGTACGCGCTTTGAGACCGCTCCGGGCTCTTTGCAGGCGCTTTCTTCATTATATTATACGTTTTCTCTCCGTCTCTCGCTCACTCTCGTCTGATTGTTTTCGACCCGGTGCGCGCCGTTCCCGCGGCGAGCGTGTGTATACATGTATGTATACGTATACGTATGTATATACCTCGGAGACGACGTCGCGTGGTGCGCATAAATGAAATTATGATAGGTATTATACGCGTATCGTACACACGCACGCCGGACCGGAACTCTGTTTTCGTACCGAAACGCGCGTCGTCGTCCGCCGGAGATAGACTCTCGCCGTAGTCCGGTCGTTATCTCTCGCGATCGCCGTCCGCAATATTATTATCGTCATTATTATATACATCATCATCATCATAATATTATACCGCCGTGTGTGCGCGATCGACGCGCGGTGTGTTTATCGTCGTCGTTGCAGCTGTGCAGCCGCGGATAATATAGCGTGTACGAAAAGTACAGCGGAAAGGAGACGACGCGTTCGCAGCAGGACCTCCTATATGTAGAACGCGGATGTAGATAAAACCCCGTACGATCGTATCCCCCCCGAGCGCGCAATATCGATCGGGATTTCTTCTTCGTCTCGCCGCCGGAGAAATACGGGTTATTCTTTCGCTCACGTCGATCTATAATATTCCGTACACTATACAAACCAGGGGCGTATATATGGGTGGGCCGATGGGGCCCGGGCCCCCCCCCCGAAATGAAAAACAAAATTATTAAAACATTTTATTTTGGACATGAATAATAACTTATGGCTGAGGAGTAATTCCAAAAATTTGTTACGACACCGACTATTATGTTACATTTCATAAAAAATAAAAAAATGAGTTTATTTTTTCTCTGGTGAAGTAATGATGATAGTCCAAATAGTCCAAAGGACTTTTAGCGTTTAAGCAATATTTGTCACTGTGCCTCCTCCGTCATTTCTCCCTAAACTCTAAATACATAATCGGCCCCCTCCGAAATTAAATCCTATATATACGCCACTGATACAAACGATTAGAAATAATATATTCAACGCGTTATTATTGTCGTTTCTTTTAATATTCCAACAAATCCCGTACTCGAACGGGTCGAATTTACGACGGAAGGACATTGGCCGTAGGCCCGAAAACGCATCGCGAGCGTCTGCGCGACCGTAGACTGTGTGCAAGTCGTTTCGATTTTATCGCTGTTCATCGTGCTGCGCGTGATTAACCTGGGCGAGCGCGCGCGCGCGGACGACAATAGCCGTCCGTTTACTGTATATTATGACCCCGCCGCCGAGGGTAGACGAACAATTCACGCGCGTACGAAGAAGAAGACAAATGATATTCGGGTGTATAAAACATGTACGCGACTTTTTGTTGTGCTCGAGCGTCGCACAGCCGGTGCCTCGGACGCATCGCGACTACCGAATTCATGAATATCAAATGATACACGCGCGCCCCACAAAAATTACTCCTACCGATCTATTAAATATTGTCATTAGTCGTTTTATACAAAAAAAAAAGAAGCGCCTCTTGATTTTACTCGAAACAAAGACGATCGGCGTTGAACGGGGGATTTAATGTTTACGCGATTACGCGACTCGACAAAACGCCCGATTATATATAATCGATTCAAAATCGCGTTTTACTTTTGTTACGACTCAATCGCTGTGTTGAAAAATTAGAAATATAACTCATAACGTTTGACAGGTGTTCAAGTGTAGACCGATGTAAACGCTCGCGCTGTTTATAGGCACAGCGCACGCCGCGCCGGCGACTGTGATTATTTTCTCGCGTCCTCCTTTTGTCACGCAGAACGATTAATAATATTATTGTTGTGAGAGGTTTCGAAAAAAATTACAAATCGATCGTTGCCGCGCGCACTTCCTTATCGGTCGACTAGGGTATCCACGACGACGAAACGATCATATAATACTATTTATGTGTGTCGACGTTTTGAGCGCCGTTAAATTTAGCGTCGCGCGCCGGACGGCGATAATCTCACGACGTCTCGTCCGAGCTCCGTCAACAATAATTTTGGCCGTTTGGACTGCGATTTTCGTCGAAACAATACGCCGCGGTAGTCGGTCATTTTAAAATCACGTTTACGCGGAAATCAAGTGGATCGCGCGCGTTCAGTATTTGAATTTTTAACTTGCGAATAATTTACATTATTCGCGATCGATAAAATTGATATTATAATGTTTGACGACTGTAAACGTAAGCTAAACTCGCTACACTGCGCTTATATGGACAAGTCGCGTTACGAATAGGTTACGATGTTGAAATAAACTGACCTGTCTCAAACATCTATATACCGCGCGTTCGCTCAAGAGTGTTTTAACTGATTTAAGTGATATTAAAAAAAAATATATATAAATTATATACCCGTCTGCCATTAGGGTTAAAACGTATATACACCATTAGGTATAAGCGATAGCGCGATACGGGGCGCCGATAATTTTTTTTATATCCATTTCTAATTAAACGAATTAACGCGTTACCGCGATGATGATACTCGCGACGCACACAATCATCATCACGTTGTATATATAAATACTAATATATTATGTGACAATAATGTTACCTCGCGTGAGAAGCACTATTCTTTCTTTGGTTTTTTTTTTTTTTCGGCTTTTACGGCGAAACGGATTCGTCGAACGAATATAATAATACGCGTAACGTCATCGGACGGTTACGAAAAAAAAGAGTAGAAAAAAAAGCGAGCGCGGACAAACGTGTATCGCAGCCGTATGCCTGTATATGTGCCGCGCGCGAGAACGTCGTCGTGATGTGTGTTTAGTAACCTGCTAATGGTTTACAAATTGTATCTCGACGATTTTCAGATCGTTATCGACGACGACCGAGGGGAGGGAAGAGAGAGAGAGAGAGAGAGAAAAAACCTATCGCCTCCAGAGATTCTCCGTAATAATAACACTACGCCTATATTATTATACAGGTACACGCGCTTCGGTGTACGTATACCGCGGTATAGGCACTCTTCGCAGTGCATTATTATTTCACTATAATACTGATTGTGCGCGTGCATTGTCCCAACACCGTAAAGGTATGCGAGCAGCAAGCAGCAGCGGCACAAGTCTTCTTCCATATATTAGGTTTTTTTTTTTTTTTATAAATCACACGCGCAACGTCACGTCGTCGGTAAAATATTACAACGATATTATAATTATACGCCGCTGGTTCGTCCGCCGCCGCCGCTTCGGCGTTGAAAGTTCGATTCGGCGCGCGTAATATAACATTTGACGTCGTCGGCCGCGGCGGCGCGGCGCGACTTCAAAGATCGCGCGCGCGCGCGTTCCGAACCATATATTATACGCGCTCCAAAACGTATATTATTAATATAATTAACGATCTTTAGAAGAGAGCTCGTTCGTGTATACGTTATTATAAATAATATCGCGAAAAAACGTAACAGCATAATCGCTGCGATTTATCACGAGTCCGTTCCCCCGCGCGCGTCGACGAGGTGCGCGCGTATAATTAATATTACGATGGTATATAACATTCGAGTACGTCGGAACGTATTTGTGACGATGCGCGCCGATATATCACGCGAAACAGGTGTAGATTAATTCGCCCTTACGTCCGTCCGTCGTCACACAGTCGCCGAAATTATTCATCGCGGACATTAAAATCGCCTCCTCGCTACTAAAGCGCGCGTTTAACGTTTTTTTTTGATTTTATCGTGATTCCGAGCAAAGCGCGAGGATCTGTTTTCGACCGTAAAAAATCGGACAGCCGAACGACGACGCTTGCCGTGTATTACGCAATACGTACGGCGGCGGCGGCGGCGCGCCGTATCCTGCGGAACGAAAGAGGAATATTAATGAAATGAAAAAAAAAAAAAAAAACACGACCGCCGACCACGACGATAACCATCCGCGGCGGCCGTCCGAGGGGAGTGTTTCGTATCGTATACGCGGTGGCGGCGGACGGCGCCCTCCTGCCACTCCGCGCCGCCTACCCGTCCTGGAGCTCCCGCGAGTCGGCCTTGGCGCGTTATCTCGGCGCGGTGCAAAGAGACTTGAACGCCGCCCCCGGGTGAAACGTGTGTGTGTGTGTGTGTGCCGTACGACTGGGATAGTGTTTATTATAATATTATGAGTGCATAATATAATAATAATAATAACACGACGTATAAATGTGTACGCCGAATAAAATTACAATAAAACTCCGGCCGCCGCTGCACGGTACACAATCGAAACGGGAAAAAAATAAAAATAAAATAAACGTTTACCGCGCGCGCCTTTCGCCCGTTGCCCACCCGTAGTACCCACACGCCGCGGCGCAATGAATCGAGATATCGCGCGGAACAAATAACCCGCGGAGGTGTCCGACCCGCGGATTTCCTATTGTTGCCACTCGCGGGCCGCCGCGCCGCCGCTGTCGGCCGACTATTAGACAACATTAAGATCGTAATCCGACTTTGGCGTATATAAACCACCGCGTTGTAAATACGTCCGCGAGCTACTATAATATGATATTATATCATGCGCAGTCGTACACACCGCCAGCTGCAACTACGGCAGCGAGTTCGCGGTGTGATATCGGCGGATCGCATCGATCGCGCGTGGGCTTCCGCGTGTGTGCGGCCGAATAATAAAAATATTCATTATCATGTAAATACACCGCGTCGGTTTGGAAATCGCTTCCAAGTCGGACAGCGAATACGTCGTAAAATCGTTATAATTTCCAGCCCCATCCCCTCTCCCTTGCCAGAACGTTTTAATCCGTTTCCTCGGATTCAAGCAGCTTTAAGGTACGATTTCCCTTGCGCGATCGCGAACGCGAACGGCTGCCGATACAATGTAAATTAAATATAGTTGGTTTTCCTTACGCGATCGCGGTCGGCGATTTAAATTTGTTCGCGCCGCGATCGACTCGTTGTTTTGATAATAATAATTATTATTATTATACACCATGCAATGTTATCATTTATGTTTGAACACTCGTTGACATCGGTTATTCAAACATGAGTTCTGCAATGGTCGAGTTTACTAAAAAAATAATTTTCAACATTTCTTTATCGACTTCCATTATAATAATTTTTAAAACCAATAGCACTCCACCGTGGACTTGGCAATTCAAAATATCGAATACGACAGACGGACAAAATATAAATTATTTATCTTTCGGTCGCAACGAAGAATCGTCCAGAGCAAACTTGCAACATGACGCGAACGCGATCGCGCAAGGGAAATCGTATCTTTAGAGAGCTTCGTAGGTTCGCGTCGCGCTTTTTCCTAAACAATAACGATGCGCGCTGCTGATCGAATTCCAAGCAATGGTGGAGCTCGGGACGTTTTGAAATCGACGCTATGACAGACGTCGTTCGCGTACGAATTGGAAAATTCCCATCGAAAATCGATACAACAGTCTATATTATACAACGACCGGCTCTCCGAACTACCGTGTGAATAATTAAATTCACTATGCATTGCGCGATTTTTCTCACGGTACATTTGTACGGCGGGCGGGCTGCAGATTTGCTGCAGCGGGCCGAGAGTATTCCGTTATTTTCGTGTAAATTATCCTCGTCGGATCGCGCCGATCGCATGAAATTAGCCCGAGCTCGTCCCCCGCGGATTAAGGAAAAGAAGAAAAACAACTCGATTGCGTCGCACGTACAAGAACGTCCGCTGCGCGGCGCGTATGTAAACGTAAAATATTTCATGTGAAAAATACTGTGTCAAATTCTCAAAACGTGTTGCCGCCGCCGCCGCCGTTGCAGCGGACCGGTATATATAATTCGACGGCTGCTGTTGCAGTAGTAATCCGCGGGCTGCAATCATTACCGCGCGAGATTGTTATTTTTTTCTTTCCGTACGGTTTTTTTTTTTACTTCACATCGACGCGACGCATGGGAACCCATCATATCATCCATCGCCCGTCATGTGACCGGGCGGATAAAAAGTAGTCCTCGCCCGACGACCGCGCGCGTTCGATTTTTTTCGCCGTCGAAACGTCGCGCGCCCGAGAAAACTCGTATTACGCGCGTGGGTTTCTTTTCTTGTTTTTTTTTTTCTGTTCGTATTCTAACCGTCGCGAAAGGACCGCTGGCGCCGCGACCGAACGTATGTTTCCGCGCGACAGTCGGGCGCGCGTCGCCCGCAGGATTTTCAGAGGCATCGAACAAAAAACCCCTTCCCACCCGAAATCAGAACCTCTTATATAGTGAGTATAATAGACAGTGGCGTGGCGTAGTAGAGAACACGGCAGTGATAACCTAGCTAGATAAGAGGTGAAGTATATCATATATAATTTTACGGGTACAACTTTAACGAGTTACGACAGTACGTAGTAATATTACAAAATATAACGTATACGAAATAAATCAAACGCGTACTTATAATATCGATCGACGTACAATGGCTTTTTTCAAATTAAAATTCAGTGTTTTACGGAAAACTCATAAGAATATACGGGCAGTTTTTTTTTTTTTTCAAACTTGAGGTTTTTTATAAATACATACGTAAAGACCGACCGACCGACCGACGTCGTTGACCGTGAACGTTTTTCAAAAATCAAGAGTGAAAACAATCGTCGGGTCTAGATTTGGGCGTGGGAGGGGAGCGCGTGTGTTTTACGTTTTCTTCTAAAACGCTCGACCGCCGCGCGGCTTAGTGTGACGTCGTCGTAGGGACGAGAGAACAAAAAAAAAAAAAACGAACCGATAGCGGCGAGAAAAGCAGGCGCGTGCGTGACTCTACGATCCTCGCGCGCCGACCGGACGACATTGTCGCGCGCGCGCACGGTGTGTTTTTCTCCGAGCCGCTCACACACAATAATATAATATGATATTATTATTTATTATTATATTATTATCGTCGTATTATATATACGTACGTGGCCGCGCAGCACGTGTTTTAGCCCCGTTTTCTTGCCGCACGTTCCGCCGAGCTACGACGGCAACCCATTGTCGGCGACCACTTTATAACGTCAAACCGGTATGTACGCGTCGTCGTCGTCCGGTATATCTATCTATCTGCGACGACCGCGCGAGTATACCTACACGTATTTATACGCGAACGCGCGCGCGCGCACACGTGTTATTGTGGTGTATATATATGTATAAACAACGATTTTTATATACGTGTGTGCACACCAAACGAGGTGAACGACCGACCCCAGTGGTGGTGGTGGTGGTGGTGGTAGGTACGCGAGCTGCCGGATCGTTTGAAAAAAAATAAATAAAAACAAATCCGAATCGTTTAGAAAACGAAATTCCCCGCGACGGTGACGTTCTACCGGCCGCGGCGGCGTGGCGCTAAAAGACGAATTAAAAAACCACCACATAATATTATAATATTGCACCGTCGTCGTCGACGCGCCATCATTTTCGTAGGAAAAAAATACGAAAAATTTGCCATACATGTTCGCAGTGAAAATCATTCTTTCAATCGGTAACGACGGTTGTAAATCGCGAGTAAATCGCGCGAGAATTGAGTTTTTTTTTTTTTTTTTTTCAAAAATATACGCCGTATTAGCGCGGGGCGCGGCGAGCAAGAAACACGCGTTCGGAAAACAAATACGTCATCGTAATTAATATATTATCATAGCGTCGTCGGGTCGCGTTAAAAATAAATTAATTGTTTCGAAAATTCGGATTAATCGTACGCGCCGCATCGGCGATAAATTTCACGGTTATAAATACGAGACCCGTGCGGCGGCGGCGGCGGTGTATTTTCGTGTTAGCCAACGCGCGCCACGTTATATACATGTGCACACATATTATTATACTTTAGAATAACGCGCGCAGACAAATTATTACGCGAACGAATCGTCTCAACGCGCCATATATTTATTTCATTTTTTTTTTTTTTTATTAGAAAACTATTTTAAAACGTAATGAATTTCGCTCGAGACGTTTGCGCGCGCAACGGACAAGACAATTAATATCAATATATCGCCGGCGGCAGCGGTCGCAGCCTTTGTGTGCCGTCGTATAGAGACGCTGTTATACATCGCGATAGTCTCCGGTTCGCATAGAATCGACAAAGGACCAAACACGTTCGAATCGCGCGTCGGCGATTGCCAGGAAAACAACAGTGAAAATGCGTCGAAATAAGTTTTGTAAATCCGATCAGCCGACGTCTTTACGTTCCGTCAGCTATGTATACAAAAATATATTATACCACAGCGTTTAGCTGCAGTGTACGACGGCGCACCATTTTTTTTTTTTTTTTTCGAATAATATTCGTAACGAGAATTTTTCTCGGCGTCGTCGACGTCAATATGATTGCAAATCACGCCGGTCGTCGTAAAGAGTCAAATCGAATTGAATATTACGTTGAAATCTGCAGCGTATATCGAACGAGAGTTTAATAAGAACAAACGTAAATAGAAAGACGGAGGAGAAAACGGAGAAGAGAGAGAGAGTGAGAGGGTAAGAGAGGTAAAAAATTGTCCTCTCGGCGGTAGAAAGAAATGGGAAAAAAATGAGACGGGACGAAGGGAAAAAAAGTCTTAATTGCGTCACGCAGCGAGAGAGCAAAAACAATCAGCGACGGCCGTCGTCGTCGTCGCCGTCGCCGTCGCCGCCGCTGCCGCCGCCGCCGCCGCGGCGCAGAAAATCAATGCCTTTTTATTTTTCATAAATACTATCGCGATATTAATAATGTTTACTCTCGTCTTTGACTTTCAAAAGTCTGAACGTGACATGTAAATAAATAAGATTTCCAGAGCGGGAGAGACGTAATTTCATACTCGTATTTTTGCATCGAGCAATAATAATAATAAAAATCTGGTAATAATGACACAAAGGCGGAAATAATGTTTAAAGCAGTGTCGCGTACATACGCGGAGGCGGCGCGTGCGCAGTCAAACGTCGAGGGACAATCAACAATCAGACCTCGTCGCATGTGCATACAATAATAATAATAATAATTTAGGGGTACGCGTGTTCCTGCCACTACCGTGTAGTAGTCGACGGTCCTACGCACGTTCTTCGCAACGTATTATTACGTCGATTTTTTTTCCCCATTTTTGTGTGTGTGTGTGTGTGTGTTATCAAAGTACAAAAAAATAACGTCGTCACGCCCATATTTCGAAATGTGTCTAAACCAAACTAGTTCCCCGGGCGAGCGGCGTACAACAATACACGCCGCGAGTGGGCAACCGGCTCTTAAATTTTGTGTTTGGTATAAATTTACAATATCGTATTTGTCATCGCCGCCGCGCGGCAACGCCGAGAGAATGAATCTAATAGTGTTTATAGACACGTTTTTTTTCCCCCCGTTAGTCTCCGATTTCGCGTCGAAATTCATATGAGATCAATGATATTATTATAATAGCGATACGAAATATATAATGTTAATTTGATAGAGCGCGTTTTTTTTTTTAGTTATTTCGTTTTTACACCCCCCGATTTATACGGAATATCGACTATAAATTACAATATTACGAGTTTATAATACTACTTTATGTTTTTAATTTAATCGAATATCATTTCACAAGTAATATTAATTATTAATCTATTATCCGCTTTTGCAGAGATCTCATTATATGACAGTTACTTGATGCGTTTTGTTCATTTACCTAATATTGATTTTGTTTATTTTTCAATCACTATACAGTATATATTATTGTCATTTAAGCGTCATTATAATATAATATTGAATTAGGTTAATCGTTAAATCTGTTATCTATAATTTCTGATCTATTATGATAACATATAATTATGTAAAGCATGTTAATTATTTTTTATATTATTTAAAAATGTTTTGTTTCTTTATAATGCGTACTGTATTTAGTTGGAAAATAAATAAATAAAATAAAAAAAACGATCTAGTTTTGTTTACCGAACAATGTTACTCGTACAATAGAGCGTTACGAAAATCGTATGAAAATTCGTTCTTCGTATATATAGTATAATAGTTCCAAAAATATTAAAGAAATCAGCTTTATTTTTAAAACCGTCGTCGGGCTCGAAATATGACAAAAGCCGGTTATCTCGAGATTTTCCGGACCGGAGTTTCGACCCTGCCGGAAAAATATCGAAAATCCGCACGCTCGACGACGAGGCACACATAATATAATACACTCGGCAGTTTATCTCCGACGATTAACTCCCCTCGCCCGCAAGAATTGTTTATTATATTAAAACTATTACTATTATTATGATTTCGAGGCATACGATGGGAAAAACGGACGCGTTGCATATCCGCCGCGCGATGTAAAGGGTAACTAGGGGTCGTGGGGCGTTGTGTATAGGTCGCATAGGTGAAAATGATGATTGAATTTTTTTTTAAAAAAACCTGTGGTGGTGTGTGTGTGTGTAAAATAAAAAGCGAGCACATGAGTGTGCATTTTTTTTTTTACAATATTACTTCGCTATAGTGCAGTGCACACAATGCAGTCGTACATCATCGTACTGCGGATTCACCGCGGTGTGCATTTGTGCGCGCACGCGTCATCGTAACGAGTAAATAGAAACAAAAATGTATCTTTTCGCTCTCGCTCGCTTTCACCTCGCAACGCTGCGATACGGCGGTTTATCATTATCATTATTATAATAATTATTATTACTACTACTACTACTACTATACGATGACGATGACGACGATGATTATAAATGCATGACGGCGGAGGAGGAAGAGACGATACACGAGCGCCGTACAAACACGCGCGCGGTATAGTGTCTGCAGGGAGCGCGAGGGGACGCAGGAGGCGTCGGGCTGGTGGCGGAGCTGGTGGGGCGGAGAGGGGAAGGAAAAAAAAAAAGGGTTTCTTCGTCATTCATTATTGTGTAAACGACGCCGCAGACACATGTTATATTATTATTACAACGGTATGGGATTCGCGAACAATGCGGAACGGATAAAAAATGCACGGCGAAAACCTATTGACGGAGAAAAGTAGAAGGATAAAAAATAATAAAAAAAAAAAAAAAAACACTCGCTCGCGCACACACACACACACACACACACACACACACGTACGCGCATAAAATAATAATGAAAAACCGCGTCGCCGCAGCACCCGGTTGATGGGAAAGCTCTTCCCGCGCGCCCGCCGCCGTCGTCGCCGGACAAAAGCCACTCGAGTTTTGTTTTGTTAAAGCTCGGTTTATTTTTCGAGTTGTGCGCCCGCGGAAAATAATAACAGGAAAGAAAAAAAAATCGTTGTCGGCCACTTAAGAACGCGTATTATATATTATGCGCGACGTCGCGCGGTCGCCGCCGTCGTCGAGAGCACGTCATGACGTAGAGAAGAAGAAAAACAAAAAAAAGTCGTTTAAAACAAGCGCCGCGCACATATTTCATAATAACAATATTGTCTTGGTTTTTGTTTTTTTTTTTTTAATTGTGACCGCGATGGAAACGCTGCAGTAATTATTTCAAAACGCGCGGCAGGCTTGAATTGTGATGTACGCAAACATAACGACTATAGAATATTCCCGCGGCTCGACGTATGATGATGATAATATGGCGTTTGCGGAAAAAACAATTTTCCAACTCTCGCGCAAGTTTTTTTCCGCCTTTGTCTCGGCGCGAGTATAATAATAACGTCGCGGGTATAACGCGTCTGCGCCGCGCGCGAAGTTTTTAATCGATAGCGCGCGCGCGCGCGCCAGGTGTACGACACGTATAATATCGCTTATACAAGACGGGTAGTACCTGAACACATTGTTCCGCGAGGACGCAATATTGTTCTTAGAAAGGACGATCTACGTGTAAAGAGATAGACGAAAGAGAGTAGAGAGGTAAAAACGGGCGTCAGACATCAAGTCCGCCGTCGAGAAATCTACGCGCTCGTCGTTTCCATCGTTTCGTATGGAACGCGCACGCGAATCGCGTCTCGCCCGGGCGAGGGGATCTGCAGGGCACCGTTAGTTCTTCGTCCGCTGCATTGCTGCTGCAGGCGCAGCAGCTGCAGTTTTGATGCATTTTTAATAACACGGCGGCGGCGGTACATACGAGAGTTACGAAAAACTAAAAATTCCAACTGGCTTCGCGAATAGAGCACACGGTCACGGGTTGTTTATAATATACATCGAGAAACTGATATTTTTTTATTTTACCCTGACTGGCAATCCGGCCGGTATACAAGTTTGTTTAATTTTCGTTCTCGCACTATTCGCAGTCGGTACGTATAAGTAACGCAGTAGTAGTAGTAGTAGTAACATCGGCAGACTGTCGTCGTTATTAATATATTATACATTTTACGTCGCGGCGGCGGCGGCGATGATCGGTACAAATGAACCGCAGCGGCAGAAACGTGCGCGCGTGGAATTCTCTCCGGCGGAACGCGTGTGTATAACAGTCGTCGAGACGAATAATTATAGATAAAAAAAAAAAAAAATTCTCCTCTATAATGCGTGCGCGCATCGCGATACAATAATATCGCATGCGTGTACGGGGAATATAAAAACGTCGAACGTCGTCGGCCGATCGATTTAAAACATAATATGCGCGCGGATTAAGCCATTAGCCGCCGCCGGAATGCGTCGGAAGGACGAGAGAGAGCGCGCGCGCGTGCGAGCGCGTGTGGGCACATCGCATAATATTGTTATTATTTATTTCCACGTAAGCGCGTTTTTATTGTGTACGAGAGAGAGAGAGAGAGAAGACGCGCGGCCGATAATTTAGTATTCCCAGTACGCGACAACTATACGCGGAGGCTACACGTCATAATCCGCGCGGCGATGGGATGGCGTGTACGGTTTTTTATTATTGAAAACAACACGCGCACAAAAAAAACACATAAATAAATGGGTACGCATCGCGCGGCCGATTATTGTTATTTTGTTGTTTTTTTTTTTTTTTTTCGTTTTTAATGAGCTCTCTACGACTAACGACGACGACGACGACGACTCCTTTTACAACGAACGCCATAATATAGTTATAATAATAATAATCTTACGTTGATATATTATAATAGAGGTGCGTACACACATATGTGTTGTGTATATATATATATTATAAATGCGTACGTACGCATTCCTCGTCGTAATATATGTAAGAAAAGATCCATTACGCGCGCGAAACGCAATAAATAACGAGTAGTTATTTTCGAGGGGAGGGGGCAATCGGAAAGCAACCGATTTTCTAATATCATATTTGTCGTGTATTACAGTAAAAATACGTCGTCCGTACGTTGCGCGATGTCGCGTGAGACGTGTTACTCCGACGTACTCGGGGTGTCCCGAAAATAATATTCATCAGATGTCAGTTACAATAGGCTATATAATATAATGCGATCGAACCAGCGCGACGGTGTGGGGCTCGATCGGGCCGTAGACGCGACCCGATTATTAAAAAACACGAATTTCCGACGACTTTTTTTTTACATAAAAACCAAGGTTAAAATATATCATAGAGTAGGTACCGCGACTGATAACCGATCAGTTTCAATACGTTTCAATATCACGATTATAATATATGGGCTAGCAAAAATATGATTTCTATATCTATAGACTAAATAAATAAAAAAATAGTTACTACTTACACGGCCCGCCGTCGTTGGTGGGTTGCTGCTGTTGAGGTTCGTATTGTGAATTAAATTATAAAGTAACGGATGCACAAAAGTCACTATTAAAAGTTTGATTTAGTCGTCGACGAGATGAATAAAAACACTTTAAAAACACTATCGACTATTACGGAGAAAAATAAAAATCACGACCGAGAAGAAGTTTCAGGAGCACCGTCGACACAAGACTGATCGCCCGCACACCGCGCGCCGGCAAGCTGCCGTAAATTCGCTCGATCGGTATCGGTTGCGTGGGCTGCTCGGCTGTCATTGGTCGGGTGGCGCGCGCAACTGGCTTTCATTGGCCGCCTCGTTCACGCAGTATTACGTAGACTTTCGATTATTCCGATTTCACGTAAACACACTTGTGATTACTATTTGTTACATAATTATGTATTCATAACAAACTATATCTTATATAATTAAGTATCTAATAATAAATCTTATATAATAATAATAATAATCTTAGTAAGTTCTATTTTGTTGTTGTTTTTTATTTTGATACTTAATCTGTTATTACTTATTACTGCTTTTACCTTTGTTTAATTATTGTTCTATCTTTATTTGTATATAATCGCCGTGTATTGTTTGGCGTCTACCTATTTATTGTTATAATATTCATTTTCATTACTACAAATTGTGTTGTACTATTGGGCTTAGCCCGTTCATACATAAATAAATAAATGCCTGAAATCGACCGAATTACACGGCATAAATAAATAAATAAATAAATAAATAATCTGTTCGATTGTTTCTGATTTACGTTTACGTTCGTAATACGTATTACGATGCGAAAATCACGATTTTTTTTTTTTCAGGATAGCAAAAATATGATTTCGCTACCTCGTTAAAAATTTGGTCGCAACCCCTGTGGGTGACTATGATTTTAGACTATCATTTATGTTACATTTTTAGCGTCCCCATGTCCTAGTACATGCTGCAGGAAAAAGTTAAAGCTGGCACATAGTTCGATCAGAAGTTAGGATACTATAGTAGTATGCCCCTGCGTTCCCTTCCCCTTTGACCACTGCTCCTACTGAACCTATTCTGTACACCCTCTGCAAAAAAATCCTGTGCGCGCCCATGTGATACGCGGTTTCGTTTCTCGATCGAGGACGAAAAATCAAATACGACCCCGAACAACGGCGGCGGCGGCGGCGGCGGTATGCCCGTTCGGGTGTTTCGAGTACCGGCCACGACCGGTCGCCGTTCATTACGCATATTATACACGTCGAATTAGAAGCGAAACGATTCACCGCCGCGCCGCGACGACGCGTAGGTATTCGAATTGATTTTTATTTTTTTCGTTTTCGGAAGTCATTATATTATGTACGTTTTACGGACGGGAAAAAAATCGATTATTAATCGCCCGGCGATTTTTATCGTCAGATCGTGATCTACGCCTCCCCCGCAGCCGTGGCCCGCCTTCCACGGCGGAACGCGACCGCCGCCGCGTACAACACACACGTACGTTATGTTTATAAACTCGTCCGCAGACACTTTCCTATAATAATATATCAGTGTTTGCATCATCGCCGCCGCCGCCGTCATCGTCCTTCTTCGCATCTCGCCGAATAAAATAACGTACAACACGCGATCGTTCTCGGCCGGGCTGTGACGCGTACATTTCTCTTCTTTCTCTCGGTTTATCGTTTTTTTTTTTCATGAGGATGTCACTGTTGTTGACCCATATGAATTTGAACTGTTTATCTTTCCCAGTTGTTCTTGCCAGCCCAAATAGAATTCGACGGTCTTTTGTAAGTCTTTCGTTGACGTACCTACACTTTGATTTCATTCGACCAAGCACTAAGAATATTATTTGCCGAGAGTTTGGAAATTTTGCTATTGCGTATAAGGGTTCTTTTCATCTCAGTAGTTTCAAGTTTGGCAACAATGATTTCTGTTCTTGGAGTTGTTGGTGTATATTCTTTTTGCTTCTATGACGTTGATAGTAGTACTTGTTTTTAATCCAATTTGTTTAACGATTTCAGAACAATTTTCATTTGTGGTTTGAGGTATTCCAGTTATATCGATGTATTTATTTAAATTGAATTGTTCAATATTATCGATTTTGAGTTTAAGTGACGAGACCTCGCTTGATAGATATTTATTTTCGTTTGAGATTTTTTCGTCTTCTATTTTTAAAATTTTTATTTCGCTGAGCATCGAGTCTACTTAAAAACATCAAACTGCTTACCCATAAATTCAACAGAGTTAATGAGTTCTTCAATTTTAGTTTCCATCTTGGTTGTCGGTTGAATTTTGGTTATGCTAGATTCCGTTATTTTGCAATCACAACAAACAAATTTGCTTTTATTTAACTTTGATAGTTTTTTAAAGTTGGTTTCAGAGATACCTGTACAGTAGAAATGTACCGTATTTTTGCAAACATTACATATTAGTGCATCTCCAGTATGGGTTAGAATTTCTAAACATTTGGCACATTCTGTATTCATAATAGTAACGTGAAAACTGAGAAAGATAATTAATTAATTGAGAGAGAAAAAGAGATAAGGGAGTCGACGTATTAATCGACTGTATCGGACGTTGCGCAGAGTTGTACTGGAATCAAACGACAATACTATCGTATCGTTGAATTTTAATAATCATACGCGCGTAACATCGTCGGGACGTGTGTGTGAATAGTGAAATGATATTATGTTTTTACAAAGCCCGGATTATAATATTTAATATAATAATAACGCCGTGTGCGAGGATTAACGAGATCGAGTTTATATCGAATCGGTCGAAATATATATGCGCATCATAACAATATTATAATCACACGTTTTTAACGAGTCGCATTAAACTAGTTTTTTTTTTATTCTTATACACTCGCGCGAGTTCCGACGTAGTAGTAAGTTTCGTAGTAAGGAATTTGTCGATTGTTTCGACGACGACGGCACGATAATAATAATATCGGACTATGGTGATCTATGTGCGTCGGACCACATTACGATTTCAATGGGCGTCGAGTGGTACATTTGTAGGTCGCATAATAACAAACTATATATAAACGCGAGTTCCGATCGATACAGATCGCGCGTGTTATATCGAACCGATTAGGCGAATAATAAATTATTTACTCTTTCGACTTGACTCTTTCGATTTCGAGGACTTTGAAAACGAAAACGTCCGGTATGCGTTTTCAACAATCGATTCGAAGAAACAACCGATTCGAATATAATTCATACGGTCGACGAGTATTATATTTCATCCGAAAAACATTATCGTCGTATAATATAATATGTTTATATATTACGTTTTCACTGCCCACGCGCTTAGTTAGTTACGACTCGACTTCAGAAGTTATTTCACGTGTTTTTTTTTCCCCCTTTTTTTTTTAATTACGAGACGTCTATAAAAATATGATATAATTATTAGTTGTTCGACGTTTATAATCACCCACGCCACCCTATTTCTACACCGTTGCGTTTAACGTGTGTAGGCAATTGAGTTTCGACTTGGACGTCCGCTGCCATTATATGTTTTTTCTTTTTTTTATGCGGTGGGGGAACCCACCGAGACTCGTGTTTCTTTCATTATAATAATAATAATAATAATTTTTATTATTATTTCACCGTAAGAACGCCGCCGCCGCGATAAATTTCGAAGACTCTTACGGTGCGCGAATAATAAATCATTTCGAGTATAAATTGATTAATTTTAATTAATAATCAAATAAATTACGGGCCGGCGCGGCGGTAGAAATGTCGAGTATATACGAGAATACGAATTAAATTTGACCGCATTGTGTGCGTGCGTGTATACGTACGTATATTATACGGAAAACAAATTTTGATGGGACGTGATTTATAATAGGTATATGCGCGCGCGTATATTATTCTTTATCGAGAGGGAAAAAAAAAAAAAAAAACTTTACATGTAAGCACTTTTAATTAGTTTCTCGCGCGACGGTGATTTTTATTTATGGGTAGGTTTTTTTTTTACAATAATTAGTATTCAATTTATATATATATATATGTATACTAGTCGAGAGTCAAATACACATTGTCGAATCGATAATCCTATCGAATTATTGTTTAATAAATAGTGCAGTGAATTAAAATTTTCTTTGGCCGCGGCCGACTAGCGAGAAAAACTTTTTAATTACATATCGATGACGTCGTCGTCGCATTGAAATAATTTATTGTATTAGCTACTGCGCGAGTCATTACAAATAGTTTATAATATAATATACATATTATGTCGTACAATGTACGGGGAATTAATCGGCTCCGCGGTGCTTACTCGGTTTTTTTTGTGAAAAAGTAATAATTTTCGTTTTAAACTACATCATAATAACATGTATTATAATACCGTTATTATATCGCGAATCGTATACGCGAGTCGTTTTTTTTTTTTTTTTCTATTTTCGCAAAGTTTTTTTTTTTTTTTTGCCGCACGCTTAATATGCCATGACTATGCCCCGACGACGCGTATACTTCTCTCGAGAAGTGCTTCAACTACGTCATGACGTGCGCGCCTAATGTTTTAAGAACGTTAATTAACGCGATGATAAACGAATCGCGGGGCGGCCGCGAGCGTTTTCCGCATTATTATTTCCTCCCGACGAAACGCACGACGACGTATAATATTAGTATAATATGTACACATAGTACCGCGGCGCCGCACTAATAAATCTGAGTTGTTGTATTTATTAATACTATACTCTACTCGAACGATGTTACTCGGGCGGATATTGTGACGTTTTGAAACGCGACTTTTTACGAGAGGTCGCGAACACGACGTTTTTCCAATTATTATCTAATGCATTTGACGAATTTATTTACTTTTATAAATTCTAATATGAGGGTTTATTTAATTATTTATGAACGTAAGATTATCTAACCTTAATGGTTCCTTCCTTTGCTGCGCGTCACGGTGGCCACAATAGTACGACGACGATTGTTGTAAGTTTCTCAGCGACGAAAAGAATCTTCGTGATTTAGCATTATCCGTATAGATTGAGAGGCAGTTCGGCTCTGGGTAGATTTAGAATATCCCATTGACGAGTTCGCTAAATTGAAAAACAAAAATTTACAATACGATTATTGTTTTATTCTTACCCGTTCGATTATAAATGTTACGGTTCCGTTACGATCGATTGCCAAAACGAAATGTCTATTATCGAATTATAAACGATTTAATGTATATTTATGACAATTAAGTAAATTAAAAAGATATACATACTCGTATTATATATGTATAAAAACTCCCAATGTGCAAAAGCAAACCAACGCACAAATAGGTACTCGTCGTCGCCGGGCTTGCGTTCTGGATTTTGATTCTGAGCACGCCTCCGAAACTACTAAATAATATCGAAGTTGACGTTTTTCAAATTTGTTTTTCAGGTGATTCGTTGCGTTTGAACCGTCGACAGAGCGACACGCGCGTCCGTCGACGACTATGACCGTCGTCCATCGATATCGCTCAACTGCACAACGCAAACGATCAGGTGAGATATTACTCGTGTTTATTTTCGGTCGACCGTTATTTTTTGTTTTTACGTAGTATACATCACACGGGAACAGAGATAATTCTCCCCGCCCTCTTCTCTCCACACACACAACGTATACGCTTATCCCTCGGGGGGACTTAACGTATTAATCTCGCCGCGGCGTCGTAGAACGCGTCTATATATACGAGTATAATATTAATTCCTTCGGTTATTTTTTTTATATTTTCATCTCGTCTTTTCACGTGCGCGTCCCTCTGCCGGTCCCTTCCCCGTCACCTGTGGTAAATAGACGACCAATCCTTTCACCACGTGTGTCTCCGCGCGGGCGCATTAATATTCACCGCCGCGTTGTAGACCCGCGGAGGAATTCGAGCCGGGCGAACGACGCGCGTCGCGCTCGCGGGCCGCAACAGTTGGCGCGTGGATTTCGGATTTAAACGGCGGAAGTGGCGTTTTATTTTCGTATACGACGACGATATTTAACGGTCGGGGGGGAAAATGAAAAAAAGAATCGAGGATAAAAAACGATTTGTTTTTCGTTCCCGAAACAACGCCCGTTTTCTCCCTCGTCCCGCGCCGCCGCCGCCGCGCGGTCGCTTTGCTTCTATACTAACTAAAGTTGTCAGGAGAGGAAAAAAAAAATAATAATAAGAGAGAGAGCAAAAAAAAAAAAAAAAAAGAAGTAAATAAATAAAACCCGCTACGGTTCGTTTTCTATATATTATTACTACCGTCGTCGTCGTACGTATATTATAATCCCGTGTTGACAGACTCCGTTATCCATAAAGTAATTATACGATATACGCGACTTGACACTGCGCGGAGTCGTCGTCGGGTGATTATTTCTAATTTCTTTATTTTCCCCCAGAGTGATGTTATGCTCGCGCGCGCTCACACACACACACACACACGTATATATATTTCATAATAGCTCTACGTGATATCCGATTACTCGAGCGGCTATTCGTGAGATAAACGCGCGAGTTTTTCCACGTAGGTGTCACTCGAGTAGATAATAATAACTGTACGTTCGTGGGGCGTATAAGTATAGTTCGTACTTGCGACTGACAACCGACTCGAGATTACTCGAATATTATTCGACGACGTTACGTCCTTCGCGTATCCGAAAACCACCCCGAATCCTTCGTCGGCGATCTCTCCGCGAGCGTGTCGGGTACATTCCGCGCTGTCGCGTTGATCGCGAGGCAAAAAAAATACCATCCGAGCCAATAAACGCCGTGCGCGCGCGGGTATTGTAATGATAATAATAATTGTACTGGCTCGGCAAAGGTCCTGCTGATGCGAGATAAAGCGCGCGCGAGTAGGCGACGAGGTGCCGCGCCTCCTGACCTGTCGGGATAGAAGTCCCCGCAATAACAGCGGCGGCGCGGCGTGCGTACCGCGGAGATCCACGAGGAGGAAATGTTCGATTAGACCGCGCGCATCGTCCGACGCGACGACGACGACTTATTATTATAATGCCCTCGCGCGATCCTTACCCGGGATTAGAGAGAGAGTGCGCGCGCGTGTAGAAGAGGCGTAAGTGTGATGCTCTCGCCGAGATCGTTTCCGCGATAAACGTATTTCCAACGCGAAACCGATGAATAATCGCTGGTCCGTCCGAACCGAAAGGATCGACTCTAATTATCGCGCTCAATCGCCACGCGTTGCTTACAATTAGACGATATTTGCTACAATTATATACGTTTGAAATCAAAAAATTTTTCATATCAACACGAACGATATACGTATATCGCTGCTCGACAACACTCGGATTAATATTACGTCAGAGTTGATTATTATATAATATTGTATTTAATTCGTTTTTCCTTACATTCGTGTGCTAAGCGATGATCGTTGTTTTCAAAAACTACGTGATTCGCCGTTTTTCGGTTTACAAGTTCAAAACAACCCGGTCGGTTGTGATTCAGTCGAATCATATATTTATGCACAATCCAATAACATTTAAAAACAAGTGAAAACAGTCGTTTTAAACAGAATAGGTATTGCACAAACTCGTAGTGGATTTTGCGTATCGATTGGTAATTACGTTTTACCGTTGAAACGATTTTTTCGAAGTCCTAGTCGATATTTTATTCGTTTATATCAAAATCTCTTTCGAACGTTGAGAATTGATTTTTTTTGTTTTCAATATGAATCGTTGTCGATTCTGCAACGTTGCACGCCTATCGAACGCACGACGACGCTTCGCCGTACACAGGAATCGTCTTCTGGACGTGTATACTCATTGAATGTTCATTAAAATAGCAACATAATATCATTGTGGAGCGGCATTTAACGCGCGCGCGTTGGCGGCTCGATTTTTTTTTTCTCCTTCAAAATAGAACGCGTCCGCGCGCTGTCCCGTATCGTCGTAACAAATGATCAAAATAGCGAAAATACTAGCGAAATAAAAATACGCGCGCTTTCGCGATAATATAATATTTTAAATTTAATGGCCGTTGTTTAATATCATTAGAGCGTGCGTACGCGCGATATATAGAACGCTTAAAAGTAAATACTCGTTAGCGCGATCTTTTTTCATGTGTACATACACGTGTACATTGACGCGGAGTAATAAACTAGCGGGTAATTTATGTACGGAAATATCAATGTAAGTACAGCGCGTGCGCGAGCACACACACACGCGCGCGCGCGCGCGTGCGCTCGCTCACATCATTATGTATATTATTACGAAATTATTCATATTCTTTTTGTCCATGCCAAATATTTTTCCTATAGTCGTCTTTACGGCTTACGCGCGGTTATTTCCGTCGTCGTCGCAGCAGAGGCCGCCGCGCCGCGATCTCTCTCCGCGCGCGTCATACGACTGCCAAGATGAAAAAAGAAAATACCCCGCGACGCGCCGTCTCGCAAACGGGGAGGCCCCTGGCATCTGATCGCCGGGGATCGCGTTACCTCGAGCCGAGACGTGTCCTGGAAGCGACTGCGCCCGAGCGAGTGGCCCGCGTTTCGTCTCCGACGACGACGGAACAATCGCGTCGCGGCGAATATCTATTTCGGATAGTTTCGCATGCCGTTCGCGGGCGCGTGTTTTTATGGCCCGTACAATATAATAATTTTACTGTCTCGTTAAAAAACAATTGCCCCTCCCCGATAAACACCGAACGCTTATCGAGATACGCCGGGCGGTGTTTGAATGTTTCGACCGTACGGAACGCGATTCGATGACGTCACGAGTCCCTGCAGTGTTATTAGTTCGTTAGTATTTTGCTATATGTAGTTTCCAAGACGTTCCTCGCGCGCGTTTGACAAAGGACTCGCGTAGAATACGTTTCGCAGACTAGGTTTTCTCGGTTGAAAATACGAGAGGCGTTTTGTACATTTTTGGCTCCGCGCGAATCGGCCGTGTATAACACATAATACGCGTAAACCGCCGCCACTTCTCCGCGTCGTCGCCGTCGGAAAAACTGTATACAACGACGACGACGACGAAATGATTAATGATTACCCATTCACTTTTCTTGTTGAACCCTTTTCTTTGCCGGTTCATTTGTTATACATATTCCACGTTCGAGTTGTTAACTGATAGTAATTGACAAGCGGATGTTCATTAAAGGTTGGTATACAAAAACGAGGCGGTTTTTTCAATCCGTTCCCTTCCCGATGCCGCCGCCGCCGCCGCCGCCTACGTTGCATTAACTACGGCGGAGAAGACGTCGTCGTCGGAGGAAAAAAAAAATGTTTTTCGCGGGGGTCGGGTTCTTTTTCAGTAGAGTATATAGGCAGTAGTAAATCGTGTATAATAACTACACGGCGGCGGAGCGTAGAATAAAAGTTATCGCCGGCGAGAAAGAGACGCGGCGGACGTGCGCTGAATTCGACCCTTTTTTCGTCCTTCCCTCCCCCCCCCCCGTCCTCCCGGCGGACGACAAAACTTTTGCCCTTCGGGTGACAATTACGTTTGAATTATCATTCCCCCGGCGCGCCGCATCTTACGTTACAATACGGCCGCCGCGCGTATTCCCGGGAATTCAGTTACCAATTATATCTATTACGATTGTCTCGTTTCGCCTCCCCGGCGGCGCGGAAAAAAATACCGAGTTCAATAGCTGCGTCGTCGTCGTCGAACGACCGGAGGGGCTGGCGACCCGAAAACACGCGCGTCAGAAATTCGATCGAAACACAATGCGCATATTATACAAATCTAATCCGAATTATTGCGCACTGCTCT
The DNA here is from genome assembly GCA_948098885.1 of Drepanosiphum platanoidis. Taxonomy (NCBI): domain Eukaryota; kingdom Metazoa; phylum Arthropoda; class Insecta; order Hemiptera; family Aphididae; genus Drepanosiphum; species Drepanosiphum platanoidis. The sequence goes on along the minus strand of OX402538.1, from coordinate 9,288,841 downwards.
CGCGGGCTTTTTTTCTCTCCACGTTTTTTCGACCCGTTTATTTTATTGTGTTCGCGGCGCAACAACACCCCGCTTATCCTGCCCGCAGGACGCGGCGTCGTCGTCGTTGCGATCGCGCCACGCGATTGTTGGCAGCAGGACACACACACACACACACCGCGGGACGCACATCATAACATTATAATATATACTTGTATATATTGTTATTATTTTAGAGAGCTGACCGCGCAGCACTTTGGGCGAAGAAACGTGGCTCGCGGGCGCGCTCGTTCGGATCGTATGTTGTTTGTACATATAATAATAATAATATTATTTATCTTATCGCGTAACAATTCGGTCGGTCCGCGTCGATCGAGATATAACTACCGGTCGGCTACTCGAACGATATTATAATATCGTTGCTGCCGACCGGACAATCGTACTCGACCGTATTAAATGAAAAAAAAAAAATAAAAAATAAAAGCGCATATTTTAATTCGATATCGTTTGAAAAATGTCCCGCGGACGTCCGACCGGACTGCGAATAACGATAATTTCACCTCGCGCCGCGGTCTATCGCGTCACGGCTGGACGGGGAAAACATTATATTCATACGCGCCGCTATTTCTTTGTATAATAATATGACTTTTGAGCAAATATTATTCTCCGCCGACTGTTCAATATTATACGTCGTCGTTTAAAGTACAATAGTTGCGGCGCGTAGGAATGTTTTCGAGACGTGAGGTTCAAGTCTTTCGAGGGGTTGGACAGGTGGAACGGTCGGATGGAAAGTCGATAAAAAAACATAATATACGTCGTAAATCGATATCGTATTGACATCTCGATTGTTAAAGTATGACGTGTATGAAGCTTAAACGAATCTATTCGAATATCGTACGCGCAAACCGTAATATTGTATGCTTTATAAGTACCTAATTTGAATTAGTCGTCCCAACGAAAACTTGAATAATAATAATAATTGTGTTTGATTTTTTTCTTTTCTCAAGATAAATAAATATGTTTTTAAGGCTAGGTGCTGTCCTAGTCCGCATGTTTATGTTCGAAGACAGTAATAATATCGGTGATTGTTCTAAATCGCGCCTCACGAGTTGAAAGGTTCGCGGCGAGCCACCGAGGCGACGTGACGTGTCCGGCGAGAGTCTGAGCGAAATCGAACGTTTCATAACGTTCTGGATGATTTTAAAATCGCGGAGACTCGAGGCGATGATAATAATAATATGAAATAATAGTAGAAACGATTCGATTACGCCCGGTGAGCTACGACAACCGTCGAACGAAGAGTCCAAGCGATAAGTCGATCGCGATTGCACACGAATGCGGCGTGATGTGTGCGGACGAAAATAATATAAATTCGAGCACAGATTGCGTGCGGGGGGACAAACACGACGAGACACGCCGCATACGTATGTGCGCGCGACTAATACTATTTCGATACGAGTATATACGATATTATATACATTAAATAGGTACACGTAATAATTACATCCTCGTCGTCGTATTATTAATAAAATGGCTTTCTCTTCTGAAAACGTATATAATAATAGATAACACGTGACGCTCGCACACACACACAATGAGCGTAATGAATAATTTTTTTTTTTTTTCGCGTTCGCTTCGAGAGATGGGCCCCGGCGATCGACCATCATTCATCTTGATCAACTCGTTTCGTTTCCCCGTTTTTTTTTTTTTTCCCGGAGGCATGTCGAATTCCAAACGTTTAACGCGCTGCTACTGCAGTGCGCGCCGCACCGCAGACGAAATAATATATAGTGTCTCTTGGAAACTTTTTCCTCTCCTCTTAACCTTATTACACTTAGCCGCCGTATAGGTGTACGCGCCGACATAATAACATTACGCGCGCGCACAAAACTACAAAGTCGCAATAAAAACGGTGACGCGCGCCGCAGCAGCCGTGTCCTCGTTTTCGCGCTGAATTACCGTCGTCGCGCGCGAGCGCCAAAACAGCTTTCTCATGATGCAATTAAAAGGGTTCGAACACAAAGGGGGCGAAGCCGTCGACGGCCGCCCCGAGTACGAGACCCTATTAATTCTTGTGTTTCGACTGCCGTTGTATGTTAAAATATACATAAAACGCGAACAAAATACGACTGGAGACCCTTTTCGACCGGAATGTCATCGCCGCCGCGCTCGGCACGTAATAATAATAACACGGCTGGGAGCAGGTGGGCGCCACGAAAATTAAGTAATGTAAACGTTCAATTCAAAACGCTTCGATTGATTGTGTGTAGAGAAAAATAACACTGTGAAAATACAATCGATGATTTCGATGAAATGTGTAAATATCCTATATCACTGGTTCCCAAACTGGGGGGCGCGCCTCCCTTGGGGGGCGTGTACACATTGCTGGGGAGGCGCAAGCAGTCATTACGAAATACAATTTTTATTGATTAAATTATTTTTATTTTAAAATGTAGGGAAAATATGAAAAATTATAATTATTATCATCAATAAAATTGAATTCATCCCGGATATTTTATAATTTCTTCGTAAAATACACAAAAAAGTGATATATTTTTCACGTTATAGAAGGTGTGGAGGGGCGAGAGTTTCGAAAATATACAAAGGGGGGCGTAGAATAAAAAAGGTTGGGAACCACAGTCCTATATAATTAAAACGCCAATTTTATATTAATCACAACAACGGCGTTCTATTATTTCTCGTTCGCGCGCGATTACGATAGTTTTGAGAAAAGAAAATATAATATTTCGGGCGCTGCATTTTCAATAGGGCCGGGCCCAAGCGTTACGTAGATTTGTTGTCCGTCGAAACTCGTGAAAATCGATACGGGCCGCCGCCGCCGACAATAGTGATTGGATGGGAACGGTCCGAAATTGCGGTCATGAAATTTGTATTAGGTTCATAACGCGGCGCGTGCGATATATAATATATACGTACGACTCGAAGCGAACGTAAAAAAAAGAAGAGAAAAATAGAAAACGCCATTGGTACTCTGCCGATACGGCGCGGCGCTCGGTTTCATAGTGGCAATGATCATATTTATATGGTTATTTAAAGGTTTTCTTCTCTCGCCGCTGCGAGGGCCGAATCCCTGCGGGACGATAAATTCGTGCCGCGGTCGAGCAGAAACGAGCTCCCGTCGTATTTCCACTGTTTTTCAATTTTTTTTTTCCTCTCCCCCTGTACTCCCCGCTCTTCCCGTAGTTTTTTTTTTCCTCCCCGTTTCGCCCTCTACGTTTTAAGGATAACCACCACGCGCGTGCGGGGCGGACGGCGCGGCGGCTCTCGCTCTATGTGTACGTACCCCGTTGTTTATGGTCCGCACAATAATCCATTGGCTCTAAATCGTGGGCGGTTACCCCGTGCGCCGCGGGTTTTCTTTATTTATTATTTTTTCTTTCTTTCTCTACGTACGGGCATACACACGTACATATTATAGTTATACCTATATATATATATATATAAAAAAGCGTCCATAAAATTTTACGCCGGCCAATATAGTTTTACGATGATTTTACATTATCAAAGTTACAAGCCAAGTTTATGTAAAGAACGAGACTTGTACGTAAATCGCTTTACAACCGAACCAATGAATCATGACGTAAAACCGGCAGTGTTCATGTACAACTGTATACGAGTTATAAGTGTATATATATACAATATATAATGCATGTGCGCGTGTACATTATTGTATATATGTGTTTACGCGTGAGTTTCTACACGCGCCGCGGTATATATATATATATGTATGTATATGCTTTCTATATATATTTGACGTGTGCACAATAAATAAACGGGCGCATTAAAATATGGCGAGTAAAGTTCGACTGCGTGAACCGCGCGCGTAAATAACCCTTCGAACGAATGGAAAATAAACGCAGGCATAATAATACCCTATTATAATAGTGCGGCGGCGGCGGCGGTGTCTAAAAAAATAGTCTGATATCCACTGCGGCAAGTGAGTTTCTAATAAGTTTCCGATAAATTATTTTATAATAACTTCGTAACACTTTGTTATTATTCAGTTCAAAACCTACAATTTAATTTAAAACTTGATCAGCCCGTCGTAATAATATGTCAGATATATCCTTCTTATATAAATTAATTAATGGTATAATATCTCTTGCCCTCCTCTTTTGGAATGTATTTCGTTACATTCCATATCAAAACACACCGCACTAACTATGGACAAAATAATCCACTTACGTAGACTCCTAATAAATTAGGAAATACATCAAATTTCGATTTCTTTTTTAATAATCTGTCAAATCTAAAACGTCATTATTTAAATCATTAATTCAGTCCAAAATGTTAATAATTTTATTCACTTACGTATTTATGTTTTTCTTTTTCTTTTTGATCCTATGTACCACATTATAATATTATGTTCTTATCACATAAATCATTTTTGTAATTCAAAATTCTGTAAACTTTATTATTAATCTGTACTTGAGCCTACAAGGCGTTTATTCAAATAAATAAATTATTAAATATGAGTATTGAGTTATTTTCATTTATACAAAGAGATATAATTGTTTGAAAAAAAAAAAAAAAAACGATATAATAATTTTAGCACAACAAATTCTTCATCGCCTAATCCATAACTCGGACATTTCATTTAAAATGCCAAAGCATTGTATACTTTGCCCGTAACACACACACACACACACACACACGTACGTATAGTAAATAATAGTTTACCCTCGCTAACGACGTTAAATTCAATGCGACGGCGCCCACACATATATAAGACAAAATAATATGGTATTTCGTTCCGTCGACAATGTAACTCGATTGTGAAACGGCCGTGTGCTCCGCGGCGGCGGCGGCGGCGGAGAAGCCGAACGAGGCGAACCGAATCGAAAACTTGTCGAATCGAAAGTTGTTTATCAAAAGTTTATTTTATATACGTATAAAATCGAATTTTCGGCGGTTGTCGGTTATATGCTTTGTGTGGGGTGTATACGTACGTATATATGTGTGTGTGTGTGTGTGTGTGGTTCAAATATATTTCCGATCAAACCGTGTCGCCGGTGGAAATCAAACTGAATTAATTTCAGAACGCGGAGAAACGAGAGAGAAAAAACGACGAAATTATCGTGCGCGTGTGTTTTTTTACTTACGACTTTCCTTCGACGGTGTCTCCGGATCCTGATTTTCTCGACTCGCCCGCGAGCGCCAGAGACGTGGAATTTCGAGCGCACTCCGAGACGGCAGGACGCGATATAATAATGCGCGCGTCGGCGGAGACTTCACACGTCCGGAACGGCGCGGCGCTCTCGTCGTCCAGTGTTTTTGTACGAAAAGGTCGTGTTTTTTTTCTTTCTTTCATAAATCTGCATTATTTGTTGCAACGTTATTAATTCTTTTTTACACTCCGCCGCAGCGCACTCGTCGGTACTCGCGTCGTGTAGTGATGACGTGCCCTCCCCTCCACATGCCCGCCACACACACCCGTCCCTCCCAGGACGTGGTTTTTTATTTATTTATTTTTTTTTTTTAAAAATCTCTTGTCGTTTGAACGCGTAGTCGAGTGGGCGGAAGGGCGAGGGTGATCGCGCGGTGCAACGTTATTATATATTGTGTGAGCGGAAACGCTATATTTTTTTTATTTTTCGCAAATAACGATTATTATTATCGCGAATACCGCGATTACACGACGTTGTATAAAATGTACATGTATATAGTACGGCACAGCCTCTTTGTAAATGTATTTCTTTTAACAACTGCAGCAGCGCAGTACTAGGTGACACTATATACCTATATTATTATTATTATTATGCACGGCCGGTTGAGTTCGTTCGCGTGAATTTTCCTTTTATTTATTATTATTATTATTTCTCGCGCACAAAACCCGAGCGCACTTGGCGCGGTACGCTCGAAAAAGCCGTGCGCCGGCGGCGGTACTCGCAGGACTCGCGCGCTTACATTGTATACAATGAAATATTATAATATTGTATTCGCGCGTTAATAAAACACGTATAATGCGACGAAAGAGACGACGGACAGAGGGAGGAGCTGAACGCCGCGCCGCGCCGCCCGTAACGAATCATTAACTCGATTTAAAACCTTCGTGGAAATTTCACATTATCACTCGGCGTCATTATGATTATTATTATTATTTTTTTTTTTCAAAACTTAATCCGATCGAACGGCGGCGAACGTGTACACGACGAGAGGAGCTCGAGAGACTGAGCGCATGCACACACACACATATATATTGAGTGCGACGGCGGCGGCGGGATATAAGTATTCAATCAAAATTCTCGGCGGGAGAGGAAAACGCGCGTTTCGAATAATGAAAAGGGTCAAAAGAAAATTGGTATCGCCTGGTAGAAGTGGTGACGACGATGGAAAAAGGGAGCAACTCCTCATTGTCGTCAGTGGCGGCGGCGGTGATCCATCTTGGCGCCCGATATATAATTATTGCCTCTGCGGCGGCGTTTCTCCTTTTGTGCTCGTTTATGTCGCGCGCGCTTATTATCCTGCCGCGCGATATATATAACATAATGCCACCGCCGCAGCTTTCGGTATATACACAGTGTCTTCCATCAAACAAGTGTCAACGCGCGACGCCTTTATATATTATGTTTGTTCGCATATAACGCGTGCGTTAGGTGTATACAATATATAATAGTTCGGCGCGGCTCTTGTTCGCCGTATAATACGCGCGCGCGTCGTTGCCACCGCCGCCGGAGAGGAGAAGGAAAAAAAATATATACGTAAATCTCATACTCTAATTGATTTCTAGAAGAAGAAAAAAACGTATACTCCTTCCCCCCCCTCGCGTTCGACTTTCGCGCGTGTGGTTTTAACGCGCCCTCGTCACGGGGGCCGAGTTTCGATCTCCGACGACGTACGTGCATTATGGTTTCTTTATGTTCGTGTACCACCACGACATTGTGAACAATTTCATTAGAGCCACGATCGCAAACTATTTTCGACGGCAATACGCATGTAGATATTATATTGTATGTAAAACGACTGGTTCTATCTCGCTGGGAACACCGACGAAAGCGTTAATTATACTTAAAAGATTAAAATCGAGTAAAGTTAAAATAATCGATTTTTCCAAATTGATCCAAATACATTTCACGCGGGTTTTCTTAAAAACATCTCGATTTACGAGCAATTTCGTTAAAACGCACTTTTACAGATATAACGTCTTCTTTGGATACGGCACGACCGTTATATTATAAAAGACGTTTTACTCATTGCTGTACGCTTGAGGTCTGACGGTCGGATAGCAGAGAAGTCGCACGCGTTTTTCTCTACTGCCGTGGTGAATCCGAGACTAAAATACCAACCCGCGCGTTATAACGCGCATTATTATTATTATTAATATTGTATATAGTCGCTGTTGGCTGTTCCTGGCACCGCAGTCGGGATTCGTGTCGGCTTCGGCAGCGCGTCTTTCGGTATGCGTGTTATGTAAATGCAAAGTCGGCGCAGAACCGCGCTAAGAGCCCCGCGCGGTCGGCAGACCGCAAGTATGCGCGTATTTTTACGAGCGTGTGCGGGCGAGAAAAACATCGGACGCGTTCGCATTGATTTATATATAATAATATAGTAAACGGGAAAACGTACGCGACAACGTGTCGGGGCGGAGAGCCGAGACGGAGGACGGCCGGCGTTTATGCAAATCCGTCTCCGGTAAAGAACACGGGCACACGACGAGTACGACCGTTTTCGCGGCACATAATTATTATTATTGTCGCCGCGCGAGACTTGCATGCGCGCGGACGACTCGGCGCCGCCGCTTTCGTGCACCTGTCGCGTCGCGCCGCACGAGACAAACGGATTCTCGCGACGCGTTTTTCATATAATACGAGTTTTTTTTTTTTTTGTTTCTACTCCTCGGTGTTTCTCGCGTCCATTCCTTTAGATGCCAAGTGTATCCGCACATGCCCCGTTCGTTTCTTCGTGGGAGCTTTTTCCCGTGTCGCGTTCTGTCCATTTCTAAATCTTTTGAAACATTCGCTCGTGACACCGCTTGCGTTTCGACTAGAAACTTTCGAACGTCTTGGGGAACGGCATGTTACCAGGTGATATATTTATTTATTTATTTCAAATATACCGACACGTGAGTCCTATTACAAATTATTAGAAGCAAAGAGCTGTAAAATAGATATAAATCTTAAAACAGATTATACAAATACACATAAACGTATATTTATATTTACATACGTAAATTTAAAATACATAGAGAACTTGGATTATAAAAGTGAAACGTATGAGACTATAAGGACCACTAAATATAATCACACTTAAATCGATTGCCTGCTGCCATTAATAGATTAGCAGGGCAATTGATAATATAATTTTTATAGTGGAATGAACTGGGTAAAAAGGCTTATATGATCTCTTGTGTTTTGGGAATTTATATTAAAATTAATGAGTGAGAGAAGATCCGGACAAATATGGTATTACCTAAAATCGAGTTGTGTAAAAATTTTGATATAAGGAGAGAACGTCTGTCCTTAAGTGAGGATAAATTAAGAAAATTATAGACATAATTATTATATGTCCCGTGAACCTGTGAGAACCTGTGTGCCTATCATAATATGCCCGTGAGCGAGATTTTGGATCAAAAGTATTCGTATGATTACTCTAGGGGCGGTTGTAAAATAATCTTCGATTGAAACGTTACTCGTCGTTTGTTGAACGCCGAAAGCCCCGGCCTCGTCCTGCGCGTCCGCGTCGTCCACAGCACTCCGCCGCGGCCGCTGCCGAAAAGCTGTACTGCGGTGTTTTTTATGCGCGTTTTCTCAACACCGCGCCGCCTCGGCTTATCTCGATCGCTCTGTGCGTTGTACAATGTTACACATTTATTTGCACACACGTGTAAAGCCGCGCACTACGTCTTATGAATAATTCAACGCGGTCGAGCGTTTGCCGAAACGAAACCAGGTGGGATGGGGAAGGGCGGGGACGTTCGTTTGATGTTCGACAACTGGTTCGCGGTGAAAAGAAAAGAATAAACAAAACAAAACACGGGGAGGGGGGGGAGGGAAACGACAAAAGGGATTTCACGGCGGATCGCGCGTGTCGCAAGGCGCTGCGCCGGCCACCGCAACACAATAGGTGCGGTGATCGTTCGGCTACGATATATACGAGTATAATTTGATATGAACAATGATATTATGTAAAAACGCTCGTCCAAAGTAAGTGCTGCCGATGTTTTTTACGCACTACAATATGGCATTATTATTCATATTATTACGGCGCGACCCGCGTTACTTACGTAAAAAGTGAACAAATAGAAAAAGAAGAAAAAACGCTTCCTTTCTTCGCCCCATTGTCGCACAGATAAAAAATGATTGCGAATTAAAACGCGCCTCGACAAAGGAATATTATTCGTCATCGTCGACGCGACGTCGTCGTCGTTCAAAGGTTTCGCGCGCGCGCGAGCATTGTAGTATATTGCCTCATGCCTCCGAGGTCGATGCCGCCGCGTATTTCGTCATTTTTTTTCCTCCGCGTGTTTAGGGATGTTTTTTTTTTTTTTTTGTTCGACGAAAATTGCGTTCTAATTTTCTCCGCTCGTCCTTTTAAATACGTTTTGATACGTTCGATTTATCGCTTTTCCCACCGCCCAAGAAGTAATCTATTCCGCACTCCCGGCCGGACCTGCAAAATCGAACGATTGTTCACAACGAATGACGACCGGCGCGATTTTTACACACGTTTAAATTGTTGATAATTATTTCAAAACGCGGGCTAACCTAAAACAGTAGAAAAAAACGAATTAAAAACGTACGACATCGATGTCTCTCACGATGACTGGCTGATGGGTTGTTAAATCATCGACGACTAATAATCCCGCGCAATAATGTGAGTCTAGTCGCGCCCATGCACACCGCTGCAGCGGTCGACGTTCGTTAATATATTATCATGTAGATAAGTAACAATATTAATACTATCTTATATATGCCGAGTAAACGTTATTGGCGCACGCGCGTACCTACAAGAGAGTTATTACGTAACGTCACATGTCATATAATCTTTCGCATGTACGCCGCAGTGCCTACTTGAACACGATCAGGAATGTGGGTAGATGAATATTATAATTTATAATGAATTTACAATATTATTGCGCAAAACGTTGCTGTTATGTCAATAAAAGACAACTAGTTGTTGTGTATGTGTATTATTAAATGTGTGTACGCGTACGCGCGTGTACCGCTGCACCGAGAACACAGAGACGGGGACGTTTTCTTTTTCCCACTCGTCGTACACGCGTACGTAGAAATTCCATCGGTGACCGTCAAACCCTCGTGCCGGTGTCGTTTCGACACGCGTTTTTCCATCTCGCGTTTAGTACTTTTTTGTGTCGACGCGTTTGCGGTCCGATCGGGACACACGTGCCGAGTCGTCGCGGGCTTGAACAACGCGCACACGCGGGTTAAGGACTATCGCGAAAACATCCTTTGGACACTCGTTCCGCGCGACGGCAATCGGCGCGGAAAACTCAAAAGTCAATCGAAATCACCTGCACGTACGCTGGTGGTAATACAATAACCGGCCACGCGACGGCGTCGATCGACGAAAAAATCAAGCGAGTTCCGCGTGTTTCGTGAAAAAATATGAAAAAATTCATAACGTCCAAAGTACACATACACGCGCGTATCGCCTCGCCTCCTAGTCGGAATCGACTTTTTGATTTGCGGTGGTGGCGCGGGCAAATGCCACGCAACAGTCGAATAAAACTCGTTATTTTTTTCTCGTACGAAAGCGTATATAGGAAAACCGTTTCGCCGTCGACAAAGCGAGCAAATAGACTTTGGGTGAAAAACTTTCGGCTAAAACGGGGGGGGCCGTATTAATCGACGTTTTATTACATTTCGCGGTTACATTTACACGAGCCGCGAGACAAAAACGCGTACTATACACAATATAATATATATTACGTGTGCCGCGGCAGGAGAATTTAATTTACTTAATTTACCGTGCGAGTGGCGCAATAACGTTTTACGCGCGCGCGTGTGTTACGTACGACGATAGCAGCGTGTGTTGTTGCGTTGTGCCAACCAACAATCGACGAGCTACATAATAATAACATCGTATCGTATATTGTGTTGCGTTATTATATGTATATTATTATATTATTACGTACGGTTGGTTTTTTTTTTCTTCTCACTTTGATTCGGATATTTTTTCGCTCTACATGAGCGCGGACAAACGGCTGAACCGAATACTATATAAAAGACGACGCCGCCTAGGAAAATAATAACGCGGCCGTTTGTATACGATACGTTTTACGTGTACGCGACACGGTCGGTCTCGTGCGCGAACGCTCGTGTAAAACGTATACGATTAAAAGCGCATTTAACGTCCATTAATCAGAGGCCGGCGCGCGCCGGTCTTGTTATCAGGCCGGGTCGTGTGCTGCAAGTCATCCGCGAGAGAGACCGGGGAAAGAAAGACACGCGCTGCTCGCTCGCCTACCCCCGGGACGCGCACGCCCGCGGGGTCGGTCGCTTTGGCACGCCACTATAATACGCTATCAGTGGCGACGACGACGACGACGACGACGGTTAATTACCGCCGCGGGAGAAGTGAGCGGCTCGCGTTCACAATGCGATATTATCCCCTTCGTCGTACCTATATATATACGTACCGCATATGATATTGAAACGTCGTCGGACACCGCGCATCAATCACTCGGTCTCGACGGAGCTTCTTCTCGGACCGGAATTCAGGCCCACGGACCGTGATGATAAGGTTTTATTTTTTTTTCGGTTTCCAGTGTCGTCCTTATGGGTCAGCGTGACCCGAGACTTTTTTTTCCACGGCCCTCTGGAAAAATAAACGAAAACATTTCGTGAAATCTAATGACAACTCTTACTGTTGTAAGGTGCATCGCGACAACTCGTACGTATATTATAAGTAGGGCTGGGATTTTAATGCCCTAAAAAAATGACTTAAAAAACTCAAAAAATGCACTAAAAAACTTCAAAAAATGCAAAAATGACTAAAAAAACTAAAAAAATGCATTTAATGAATCACACGAAAAAACACGAAAAAACTAATTGGTTACTAATTCAGTAATAGTTATCTAAGCCTAGCTATGATAAAATTGTTATCGACGATAACTTGTACCTATGTATGTGTGTATGGTGTAATAAAAATAATAATTTATAATAGGTATAATATAACGGTGATAATTTTCGGGGAAAAGCCTAGCTACGATGAAATATATGAATATATGATACTATATATAATTTATTATTCGTACCGTCAGCAGTTTGCCGAAAATTTCTTGTGCATTGCAACAATTTTCGTTCATTTTATGAAAAAATTGTGAAAAACGCTCTAAAAACTAAGAAAATGCACTAAAAACGTCAAAAAATGTCCTAAAAATGCAAAATAAATAATACTTAAAAATAATCAGTATCACCCAAAACACATTTTATACTTACGGATCAACGTTTCAAAACATCAGAAAAAAAGATGCCTTTGCATCAAAATCCCAGCCCTAATTATTAGCATCGACCGAATTTTTCTTTTTTCTTTTAATCCTATGTTACAATGAAAAGTTTCGTTTCACGTTTGAAACACACACATTCCTTTCGTATCTGCGAATAAAATCAATTCGCATTCATTATAATACCAATCGAACTCTGTTCGTTACGACGACGCGTGTCTGCAATTCACCGTGTCGATTCGCGCGCGCGCGCGCGCGTGTGGGAAGGAGAGCGGGGGAGGGCACAAATGTAATTTTTCTCCTGGAAAAAAATAAAGGAAACGCACTGCACACCGGCGGTGGCGGCGGCGGCGGCGACGACCCGGTGTATACGGCGACTGAGAAATTCCGAAATGAAACGCGAACTCGGATAATAATTCGCCGCCGTCGTCGTCGTCGGGCTGCACAAATAATGCGCGCGGCGGGGCCGTAATGCAATTTAAAATGAAATAGGAGGCCATTCGAGCGCGACTAATGCGATGAACAGGACACACACACATATACATTATACATATATATATATATACAGTAGTGTACGCGTATAAAGAAAGAGCATAAAAAAAAAAACAACTCGATGTGTTTCCACTGCCGCCGCCCGAACTCGTCGACTTTCTCCGCCGCCGCGAAGAATATAAATAAAGGGCATCGGCGACGAAGGTGCGCGCGCGGTGCGTTTTTTTTATTTTCTTTACACTAATTTTTATTCTATATATGCGACGAGGAAAAAAAAAGGTAACGGTCGCGCGAGCGAGTGTGTTCTCGAGACACAATGCGGTCGTTTTTCGGAAGTTTTTTGAAGGAAAAAAAATCTCGTTTTCTCGCGCTAAACCTCCCCCACTCGCCCACCACCTCGTCGTACGTTATATTATACGTACGTAGTTTATAATATGTCGACGGGGTGTGTGTGTGTGTGTTTGTTTCGATCTCTGCGGCGCCGGTGTTTGGCGAAGACGAGACGACCACGAAAAAAAAAAAAAACCGGCTCGTTACAGAAACAACACCGAAACACAATAAATATGTCAAGCGGTACCGGATAACGCGCGCGGCGTTATCTCGCGTACATACGTTATATTGTATATGTATAATAGAATGACTTCATCCATCATTTCGGTCCCTGTTGCTGCAGCTCGAGATAATTAAAACCCGTGTAACAACGGAAAAGTTGTTTTTAAAAGTTACACGAGGCGGCGGCGCACCGTTTTAAACGTTATGATTGATGACAATGACGGTTATAATATACCACGGCGCGGCGGGCGGGAGAGAGACTTGCAGCAGCTTGTTGTGTTGCGTATTTATTTTAGAGTGTGTGTGTGATACTTCTTTACGTCTGCGGGGCGACGCGTGTAACGCGCGTACGGAGTTCTCGTACTGGTTTTTTAGGATCGCGCCCGAGAGCGGATTTGGCCGCGACAAACATTATTTTCCCTCTGCGGCGGTGAAACGACCGCTGGCGCAGTTCGTGGGCATAACGCGCGCGTATTACCGGACCCGTTCGCTCTTAGACCATGACGACTCCCCTTCATTCGCTCACAGCTACTTCGCGAGTCCGAGCACAATTTGCGAGTAGATTTAATGTCTTTAAATTAATTTAGATTTAATATTTTCAAAATCTCGCTGACTTTTCGCAAAATTTAGTCGTGAAAGCAGTGGCGCATCGAGATGGTCACTTGTATTTTTTCATTCATTGGGCAGCTCAGATCGAAACGTTTATATATTATGTTTATTAAGTATGGATTGAAATTGACGGCGTTTGAATTGTAATTATACGACCTTATTCGGGGGGGTTAGTCGTCTAAAAACTTTTGAAAATCCTTTTAAAAATATAAATAGAATATTACTTATATTCAGTCAATTTATTTAGTAAACATTTTTTTTTTTTTTTTTTTTCAAGGATTCATTTGAAATGTGTACCCGCTCAGTCTTTGAAGTCTTAAATGTCTATTTAAAAAAAAAAAAAAAACATTTTAAGTGAAAATTCAATTTAACGGGAAATAAAACAGCAATTGCAATATTATACAACGGTATAATGTATTTCTTAATTTTAATAAGATGTTCCGAGTATCTAATATTTTTCCAGTAGTTTGGGGGCGAGCTTTGAGAGATTATTTTCCACCGGGCAACGTGAAAACAACACGGTCGAGTACCTACTTGTAGAAATCGAGATAGATTCGGTAACTCGAGTATTTTAAATATAGAACGCATGTGAATACCTATCATAGAGAAACATAAAATATATTATGTATAATCCTCGGTAAAAAAAAAAATAAAAATATGTTTACACCTATCCGCTACTGAATGTAAGTTTGGAGCCGTAAATTATCTGAATGCGGGTCGGTTAATTTCATGTAGGCACGAGTCGATATTGTCGCGCAGGTAAGACGCGTTATTGCAAGGTTTTTCGAAATGTTCAAGTCTCGGCGACGTTAATATAGTTTCACCATAGTTCTTGTCTGTGCAGTGTACACTGAGCACCGTTTCGGCATTAATAGACGTTTGTAATATGTAAGAATATGTGCGCACGTAACATGTATGTGTGTGTGAAACATAATATCTGAACGAGCAGCTATTAAGGGCGTCGTTGTTGGGAAAAACGAGAGTTTTGAAACGGGAAAGCAGACGGGAAGAGTATGGTAGGGTAAAAAGCCGTTGGCAAATTTCACGATCCATCATCCTGTTCATTCTTCTGGGTGCCGATTTCTCAGCGTTTCTCCTGCCAGCGCCGCCGTCGTCTTGGTGGTAGAGTCGTAGCCGTATAGTCGTTGCCGTTTCTCATTATTGCAGCACCGCTCCGACCAAGCTCCTCCGCTCCCGGGGAAAGGGTAAGCACGAGGAGGGTGTGTGCAGGTTTATACGTATATATACTGGTATATACATACCTATTATATAAGTTTGGCGTGAAAAGTTTAAAATATATATAAGCGCGCGGCGAACGAAGTTTTGCCCCGACGGGGACGGGGATTTGACATAACCAGCGTTAAGTGTCCGGATATGGATTTCGCATTAATCACCCCCTCGCGGGCGCTACCCCCGACCTCCCGCGCGTAATGACAGTGCGTCGAACGCTATATGTACGTATATATAGCTGCCATTATGTGTTGTATACGTATAGATAGTACGCGCTTTATCTCGTCCTTCCGTCACCTCCCTGTATACACGCGCGATGACTGGTAAAAATATTTATTTTTTTTTATTGTATCCCCCTGTATTCATATATTATATCTTATAGAAATGTGCATATATACGTTTATACTCTCGTCTCGGGACGACACACCCCTGTCGTACGCGATATTACGTGCGCGTACGGATAAGTACGATTCGTATGTTCGGTCGGGGGGAAAAAAAAGAAGATCAAGGGCACGACGAGAAAAAAATAATCGCATACATTATTATATTATATACGTAGAACGCCGTGCATATGTGATATTACAATGACGACTGCGAGGACGCCGCACATAAAACGTCGTGTGCGTTTTTTTCGGCGGCGGCGGTGGCTGTTGCGTGTAATAAATAATTACAAATGACAAATCGTTCACGGGCCGTTTAGACAAAGCTGGTTACACGGTAGACAAATCAAAGCGGTTGTCGCTGCGCGCACGCAAGTACCGCGGTGCCGGCGTACATCTCGCACGCATATTTCACGTGGACGAGGAAGGGTCCCAGGGGAGGTCCTCTAAGTAGCTCGCATAAATCAAAATACCGCCGCCGCCGCCGGAGGAAAGGGTTCGGCGGCGCGGCCACCAACGACACGGTCTGCTCTGCACCGGGCAAATACGCGAACGCGCGCGCGCCAGTCATACATTTTATATACGGCTGCTATTTTAAATATCACCGCCGTCGCAACGACGTGTGTACGTATAATAATGCGTGCGGCGCGTATATAATAATTCTTCTTCTCTTTCATCCGTCCATGTGGTGCGTCTCGCGAGACAAACGTCTCATAAATATTATAGACACACTGCATGCGCACATGCTCTTCCGCGACGGATGCGTACGATATGTTACGTAAAATCGGTATAGGGTTAAAAAGACGTTTTTACTTTTCTCTTTTTTTTTTCTTGTCGTCCGAAAAGTAACGACTAGGAAATATTATACTCGCAGTCTGTCGCCCGCGCGCGTGAGAACACGCGTCCCGGATATAATAATAATACACACCGCTGCAGTCATCAAACCCCTTCGCGATTTCCGCACCGGAAAATCTGCCCGTCAAATATATACGCTCCAGTTGTAATCAAACACACACTCGGGCTGCACATGCATATTATAATAATCCTTTGTTATTAAACGACGACGTCTCACCCGTTCGGACGACGTGCAAACGGCATGTAATCGCGCGCGGAATATTAAAACGTACAAGTCTCGGCATCGAACGATTATGATACATTGTCGAAATCCCTCTATTCATCGCGTTTGATATTTTTCGTTAACGCGTTATTGACGGTATAGCTTCCCGCAGTGCACACTCCACACACACACACACACACACATACACACGTACATCTTTATAAATTGGCAGAGCTGACGATATTGTCGAACAGGTCGCGTAGTAGTACAACAACGACGAGTACCCCGCGTAATACGCGCACACATAATAATCTGCTTTGGATAGAGAGAAGAGAGTCAATTCCACAGACTTGCCGAGGATTATGGTTTTTACACACACACACTACTACACATTACAAGAGACTACTCCGTACGTATTATATTTATACGCGAGTGTGTGTGTGTGTGTGTAACTCGTGTCGTTGTGCCGTAAAGCCGTTTGCAGAGAGTGTCAATACGACAACGGCGCAGCCGTATAGTAGTAATGACGGCGGCGGGCTCATATTGAAAGATTATGTTGCTGCTGTTCGGTGAAAGCGCACCACGGAATCGTCACATATTTAATACGTCCCTTCGAACGTGTGCCCCTTACTGTCAGTGGCGGTTATGGGATGACAGACCGGTGGGGTTTGCGTGAGGACGCGGCGAGAAGTGAGGGGTGAGCTTAGACCTCTATACACAAAAACCTCCGGGGCATTACGTGCCGGTTCTTCTCCTCTCTCACTGTCTCTCTATCTCTTTCTTGTTCGCTCTACACACACACACACACACACACATGTAAAAATACATATACATATCTTCCGCGGTGTGTTATTAACACTTCCTCAGTCCCGTCGCCGATTACTTTACGGGGAAAAAGAACGAGAGAGATAGAGAAAAAAGAAAAGAAAAGCTTTGCCACATATACTTTCTTTTTTTCATTTTCAACGCCCTCGCGTTGAAGCTTATACTGATAATATATACATGTATATCGAATCTACTTGTATGTCATATTTTCGTATTGCATGCCATCGACGCATAGACGACACCACTACGCCACCTGGTCAAGAATATTACAATATTTTAGTATAAAATATATTATAGACTCTATAGATTAAATAGTTTTTGTATACTCGTCATAGTATCGCGTGCTTTGCTATCCCACTTTGTTCAGGCATCATGCGACAATATATAAATGTGTCAATGCCCTAAATTTTCTAACACTTTAAATTATTTAAATTGTCCACACTTGAATTATCTTACTCACACGTAAAACGAACGAATGGTAAAGAAAATAAAGCTCGCCATGTCGTATCATCGATTAGTTGAACGCAGTTCAAAGACTCTGAACCTGAACAAATCGAGAACGAGAAACGCAATCGAAACGTAATTAGTTTACGGCAATATAATAATTAGATTCGCGTGGAAACATTCGAAATACATTTTCAGCTGTAGGTCAAACAATCGTCCAGACGTGACTCTATAGAGTGCACTCTTCGAAATAAATGCAAAAGTCACCAACACCCGGGCTATAATTATACGATAAGACTTAAATATAATGTATACTATTACGTATGGGTCGGAGTTTTTTCTCCTGTAATTCTGAGACTCGTGTTTTTTCGGCAAAAACACAGGTAGGCGACACAGTTTACGCCAGTTTCCGATGCGAGTTTCAGTCGTTTCGCCTGCAATTACTTTTTTCGAAGAGAACAGCGGTTTTTTCGTGTTTTGTCGACGTTCACCACGCCTTTACAGTGTTTCGAGTACAATAAACAAAAACTTAATTAATAGACACATATATACGTACGCGGGTGTGCCGCGGCGCGCAGACGTTTATAATATTGTGTTATTGTTGTAGGTACGTGTTGCGTACGCGACGATGATTACAGTTCGTTTTAAGAAGAAAACGTTTGTGCCGCTTTCCGCGCTGCACGACGTCAATATATAATATACAATCTACATATTACGCGCCGTCGCGGTGTATCATTAAAAAAAAAAGAAAAAGAAAAAACGTACCCATACGTTTACGCGCAGTTCTTCGCGGAGACTGCCCCACGCGGTCAGTCCTTCACACGGAGGCATTGATATAATACTAGTAATTAGCCGCGTACCGTGCGCGCGTTCTGTATGTGTCGTGTGATGCGTATTATACATACCCAACAAAGTGGATAGATATTAATTATAATAATACTCGCGTAAATTATGATGCCCGCGCGTCCCGTTTGTATAAAATATTTATTATACTCTCGGAGTTTGAAAAAATAAAAATAAATATGGCTTTGTATATGCCGTTGAAAAACAGTCGTAAAAATTAAGTTTCAAAACGAATTTACTCACCACGCGACCGTTAAATCGGATCTTCCGTCTTCGTGGAGTAATAATTATTATTGTTTAGAGTTTTTGACTCGAATGTCCCGGCAAATCGATTTGCAGTAACGGACGCGAAATGAAATTATCGAGTAATGCGCGCACAACAAATTTATAAGTTTACGGACGTTTTTAGACTTTATCCGTCACTATTGGAGCGATGACGACGGGATATTATCGACGAATTCGTCACGTGGTTTTTTTAACAAATCGTGAAAATAAAAAAAACCGCGTTTTCGTTTCGTCGTACGCGCGTGTCCGGGCGATGCACCGGCCGTTGTTCTCCGTCACATGTGTTTTGCTCGCGGCCGAAAAGACGGCAGCCACGTGGGCGTGCCGTTTCCAGTACGCTCCGGGTCTTTTGGTTGAAACGCGCGCGCGCGCGTGTACACATATACGTACATGTACCTATACTATTTCTGAGTGTACGATGATATTTTGTCTCGTTCGGAAATTACACGTGGCCGATTAGAAAGCCCCGAGGGTCGAAGATATAGGACGGCAGTATAGTGCGTATTATAATATTATTATCTAGGATTTGTATGCAACAGCGTGTTTTTTTTTTGCGACTTCTGATTATTGATTTTGTCAGTAATGTCCACGAATCACCTAATGATGAGGTAAATGGCGGTGTTTTTATTTTGCATGTTTTTGCATATTTCGGATGAAATGCATATTAAATGCATACGTATATTGAATAAAATGAATATTATTGCATATTTCGATTATAAGAATGCGAAAAATGCATGTTTTATAGTATATTTCGACTTCGTGTGACGTTGAACGGAGCTTCGGTCAATACAAAGCCATATACTACGATCCGATCGCCGATAATTCGTTTTCGAAAATTTCAAATAATATGTGGTCGTGGCATGTAACACACGTAGTGAATGTGAATTATAAATTGTATTTCTCAATAATTATATTAAGACAAAAAGCCGCTGCTGCTGCAGTTCCACGAAGAAGCCAAAACGCACACGAGACGATCGATAGCGTTAGTCATTGATTTCTTTTATTAATTTTACGTATTCGAGATGAAAGCCGCCAACTCCACCCTAATAATTGTCGTCGTCGTATTCTCTTTCTCTCTCCGTCTCGTTTTCCCCGACGACGCTGCTATATTATATTTTAATTGTCGCACTTGAAAATCTTGAAATCTTAGTCGATTTAATTTCGTTTTTCACTTCATGGCATTACGTGGCGGAGTGCAGCATACCAGTATCGGCTACTGAACCCATACGATAACGAAAAAAGAAATGCGCAACATTTTATCATTTGTTTTTCATCATTACTATTTCGTGTATTTAAATAAATTAATCTTTCATTTTCATTCCAATTCACGTTTAATTCGAATGTTTTTCCATATACCGTTTAATTTTCTCGATTTTTAACTAACGCGATCTTAAAATATGATACGTCTGTCGGAGTATGTCTTGTGTTAGAAAATGTCGACAGCGTGCAGATTATATGAAAATATATAATAATTATGTGTTGTAAAAAATATTAAAAGCTCCGAAAACAGTGCGCGAACATCGCGTGACAACGACGCCAGTGTCGATTATAAACAAATAAGAGAACTCTGTAGGATTTCTCATTTACCGACCGTTTTATAAAAATATATATTTCGTTTAGGTCCCGGAAGTCAATGATATTGTAGCAAAAGTGGCGCAGAGGTCGCGTCATTATTATGGTACATTCTATACGCGTGTACCGTAAACGTCAACGTCATTAAAATGATTAATTTGTTTACGTTACAATTGAGTTGATACAATATAACGTGTATAATAATGGCCCCCGTAGAATTATGATTTTCGTAAACGGTCGATTCATTTTCGTAGACGGACCGAACTATAATAATATTATACTGTATAATATAGTCCACATAGACGTCGCGCCGCGCATCGCTTGAAAACAAAGTCATTATTGTCGTGTCGTATTTTTCATAATACGTCATATTATTTTAATTTATTGACAACGTGCACTTGTTTCGACCGTTACGTTTTGCTCGGACCACCCGAGCGTAGTGTCTCCCCCCCCCCCATCCCCCCCGACGACGTTCGATTCGAAACGATTTATGGAAATTATTAAAAACGTACCGCGCACAGGTACTTTTAATATGGTATTTATAGTAAATACGCTATTGTATAGTATAGCTGTCGAATCGACTGCGAAATCCTCTATGTCGTGTCGTGGGCGGCGGTGCAGGCGTATGATTGTCGAGCGCAGTTGAACGCGACGATTTAAAACTCGCCAATACGATCGCATAATTTTATTACAAATGCATTTTAAAAATTGTCAACACGATAATTAACTGGCGCGTAGGCGTTATAATATTGAAATGTAATCTATGTAATTTATATTTTATGTAATCGTTAACGAAATAATATAATGAAATACCACATGAAATTCTACAAAGGTACGCATAGTTTGTGACTATAATAAGTGTTATATGTTCTCGTATACAATATTACGTGTATACATTTCTTAATAGTACATTCGTTTTAAACGCGAGGCGCCGGCATAACTGCGGTGTTATATTTTTTTTTTTATTATTTTACTGACCAGAAATAACGTTTCATACGGTATTACATACGCACGAATAAAGTTAATAATAATATAATGTATATGTAAATGTTTTGAAAAATAACAAAAAATCTTTTATATACTCGTATTTTTGTGAAATATAACTGGCGGAAAGTTTTAATTAAACACTCTATCGACGACTACTGCGACGCGCGTTTTGTACAATAATTTAGAATACATTAGAAACACGTGTAGACGCAGAGATCACGCGTATTGACCACGTTTTGAAAACACCACACAGTGACACTGTTGACGTATAATCGAACTCGATAATATCAAAATCGAGAACGTAATTTTATCATATTATATTTCCTCGATCGCCGCAATCGTGTAATTACAATGGGCTTAAAAAAAATATGCTTTATTATCATTCGATTATCGGACTTCTGCAGTCTAACGAGGCGAACGGGACGAAAGACAAAGCGCGCACGTGTGTGAAGAAAAAAGAGGGGACGATATTTCGCCTAACAATCGAGTGTTGTTACCAAACCACGAAAAAAAATAAAATAAAAAAATCCGTAAGCCATTAACGTTGTGCGGGGCTAACGATCATTGTAGGTACACACAACTCGCTACATACGTCGTCGTCGCATGTGTATATAAATATAGTAAATATAGTATATGTGTGTGTGTGTAATAAAAGTTGAATGGGTCCGCCGCGGAGGACGCGAGGATGGAAGGGCGTGACGAAGACGGGAAATAATATAATATATACTAATGGATAAAATGTTTGTCCGAAAACAAACGGGTCCGATTGTTGGCAACAGATTGATGGGCGCCTGTCACTAGTCCATTACGGCCAGGTACCCACCTATATGGCAGTATAGTGTTACCCTGCTCCTCGCCCGTCTCTCTCCGGGTCGTTAAATATACTTTTCCCGTACGCGATGGACATGTCGTAATCGGTGTAACTGAAAAAAAAAAAAATTCACTATTATAACACACACGCGCGCGCGCGCGCGTTATTTATTATACCGTCGAGTTACTACCCAGCAGCGCTGCCGAGCACGCACGTACACCTATTATACGTAGTATATAGGATCTAGGTACGTACAATATATAATGACCGAACAAAAAACCGAGTAAAAAAAAAAAACGAAAACAAAATAAGTATCCTTAAGTACACGCGCGCTTCGTACCTATCCTTATAATACGAGTATGGCGAACACTCGGTCGGCTTAGCGTTGTGCAGGTAACCCCTTGGGGTATCATATAGCCGGTATGTGCGTACAATACGATGTGATGCGCTATCGCGACGAGACGATAACCGCGCGCGGATGGTGCAATCCGCTGCCGGCGGCGGCGACCACTGTGCGGCTACTATTATACGCGCGTCGTCGTACAATAATATAACAATAATAATATAATTGAAACCGCCGGGCAACGGACCGTGCGAGACGCGCCAGTAGCACGTGATTGCCGTTTATTGCCGTCATTAGCGCCGAAACGACGACGACGACGGCCGGACACAAGCCGAGGGGAGCGAAAAATATTCCGTTCGGGTCCGCAGGAGTAGTATAATATCCTGTCGCGTCCTCCTGTGTTCGTCCTGCGCACGCTCTCGTTCCGCGTCGCGATGAAATTCTATTTTCATACCGACTCGAATGTGTTTTTTTTTTTTTTTTATCCCTACGTTATTCTTTTTTTTTTCACCACGACAATATATATATATAGGGTCAACGGGTTCACGCCATCCGTGCGCAGCACAATAACATATTCATCGCCATACGCGCGTAACAAGTTGCAACAGTGACGTGTTCAAAAGGGGGTGAGAATACTTGAGGGATGTTTTGGAGACGTCTCGGGAATCCACAAACCATTCGACACATATATATATAAAGCTCACATATAGAATTCACTATTTAATCGAGAATTTACTGAAAATTTGGATTCTGATATCATCATATTACATAATTAATTCAATTACAATATGAAATTATATATTTAGCGTTTACGGTTTTATCATCATACGTACATGAAATGCTGCGAGTCGTACCTTACTCTGTGGTCTTTAACTATTTGCAGAAAATCTGAGGTTCTCCAAGTTGATAAATTGAAAACAAATCGGTCATTATTTCACCCCATACTTCGTCGTCATTTCGACTTTATGGTTTTATTCGAAATTCATTGGCTGCCCATTAGACTGCCCCGCCGATAAGCTGACAAAAGAAAAAAATACACATTGCCCTCATAGAGTATGGTAACATTTTGTATTTTCAATATTTAAGTTTGACCCTCGATAACCTGCTGCTACTTATTCAAATACGAAGACTATTATAATATTACTAGCTTACCCGGGGACGGCGCGCGGCGGCGTCCATGATTGAAAGAGGAATGTAGCGCGCACGCACGCAATTTCGGTAAAAGTTATGTAATAATATATGACGTTGCGAAATCCTTAGCTTTTGGTAAACATCGTCGGGTTTTCGCTTCAATTATATATACGCCCATCGAGCTTATCGACCAATGACAATAGATTTGCCTGCGATCGTATTCAATTGTCCGATGAAAAAAGTTCTATTGTATTCGTTCTATTGTTCATCGCACGCACGCGATTTCGATAAAAGTTATGCAACAATATGATATTGCAAAATCAATACCTTCCGGTAATGATCGTCGGGTTTTTTTGATGACATAATAATCTATTTATATAAAATGCAAATTACCACGCCGATCGTGTTGCGTCTCGAAATGAAAATCGGAAGAAAGTTAAATAGCGTCGTCACAAAAAAAAAGGCCTGTTCTTTTATAATATACAATGTATATTATAATATAAAGGATTATTTATTTGCTCGCGATTCCCTTAGATTTTAACCGAAAAACGCCCTACCGTGAATTAAACCAAAAAACTACGCAACGTTATTGAATAATATTATTATAAAATTTGTTTATATCCATTTACGTATCTACACGATAACATATTTAATACAAAGTAATTACTAATTATTATTTATTTTATTAACCTTTGGTTTTTTACTCATTTAATGACACTAGTCGAGTCGTTTCTTACAATATATGAATATAAAATATGTTATTGTACATAATATTGAAATCGTTTAGTTTTCGCACGATAATCGCTCATAAGTTATAAACTCTGAGGACTTGTCGCGAAAGTATATTAACATATAAATGAAATTATTTTACAAAGTATACCTACCGATAACCAATATTGGGTATGAAATTTAAATCCTGTTCTCATATGTGTGTGTACACGTATTATATCGGTATACGATTTGCATATTGTGGAATTTCAGTTTTGAAAACAAATTTCGTTTCTAGATGTTGCAATCGTGCGCGTAGCATTAAATTAATTAAAAACAAATTGACGATTTAAAGAAATTTTCATAAAACGCTAAAAAATAGTGTATTTTTATTCGTGATTGGCCGGTCGGCCGGTTGGGTTTAACGTTGATGGTTTTTTTTTTTTTTTTTTCGTTTTAGTTAATAGTACTTTCACCCGTGTTCGATAAGGTGTACGAGGTTAATTAATTATTACGATACTGCAGTATTAATAATAGAAATATTTCTTTATTTAATACACATTAAATCCGAGGAGGCGTTTACCGTGTTTCTCACGTGCCAATTATTATTTTAAATTGATCAAACACGAAAAACGTCGAAAGTATTATGTTCAAATACTGTCCGCGTCGACGGACGCTGTCTCATCATGGGAATTTTTCGAATTTAGCAACGCGTTCTTTTTAGCGTATAATAGGAGGAGCTCTATAGCTCGATCTACGAATCGATTCTAATCTCCGACATAATTATTGTGAAAAAAGTACTCGCGCCCGGGTGTCGAATGGGTTTCGATTAAATAATGTCCGTAACGTTTTTAACGCGTGTTTTTTTTTTTTTTCATTTCGTTCGACAATATTCGAATATAAGCGTGTAAGATATTTATTTTTTTTAATTATATGTTTAAAATCAGTTTAATGTGCGTACCTCGTATACGCATAACTATATTACAAGACACAAACATATAATATGTACATACGTTACAATATTAAAATAAAGTTTGTTTTTGTAATGGTATAAGTAGAAAAACGTGTTTCGATCATTATAAATTCTAAGTAAATAATAATAATAATATTCTAAATCGTTGTAGATTGTATGAATACGTTATAAAAAAAAAAAAAAAAAAAAAAAACCGAGTATAAATTAAATCACCGAATAATCTATAATCGCGTACAATTAATTTTATTCAATAAAAAAAACGCTAAATATTTGAAATATAAAAATTGTAATAAAATACGTTTCGTTACATACTATAACTTTTCGCTGTGAGTATACCTAGTACGTATAATATAGTTATAATATTGCCCACACGAAAATGTGCGGCGGTCGACTAAATGATGATAATTTATTTATTTAATAGCCATAATAATTTAACAACTAACTACATATGTGTATTTGAGCGCGCGCGCGTGTGTGTGTATATAATGTGCATGGAGATTAAAACTTTTTTTTAATTTTAATAGTTTTATTTAGTTAGTTTTAAATAGTTTTATTTAACTATAGTTATAATCTTCACGATAATATATAACCGCCGCCGCCGCCATCAACCTTATACTAATTTTTTTGATATTACACGTTTATCCCAGATCCCAGTAGTAGGTACGATTAATATCTGTATAACGTAATTTTTTATATCTCGTTTATATTTTAATGTTTTCAGTATAATATTATGGCAGTAAACAGCGATGTGTTTTCGGTATAAGCTTATTGATTAAAACAACAAATTCAAGGGAAACAAGTGTTATTTTCCCTGAAAGAATAGTTTTAACACTGTATATGTAATTGTATTTGTTTTATTGTCAATTTTAAATTATTTTAATTTAAAAACCTATAGACGGGCGTTTGTGAGTATCACGATTATTGTAATCGTAGAATTCGTAACTGCATAATGGCCAGAATGCGCCCCTAGCCTACCATTGGCCAGTGAGCTTTGTCCTGTAAATACATTCAGCCACTATTGTTATTAGGCGGATATGATTATAATTTATTTGGTCGCGTTATTATTAGTACTTGTGTACTACTATTACAGTTGATTTTACCGACGATCCCGAAAGTGTTTTCGATTTCTGTCCAACGGATTCGAGTTTCTGAACGTATTCGTCCGTAACTATTGCATAGGCTTCCCGCACAAGCCTCACGCGTAATAATAAATTATTTTAATCGCGGCGCAGACTTACGACCGAGTTGTCTAAGTAAAAAAAACGAAAATCCTCCGCGGAACTGAGGTCAGAAGACTTTGTCGGGAAAACAAGGAGAGTGTAATTATCGCTCGGTCGAAAAGTCGCGCACATCTTGCCGGGAGCAAGTCGACGCGCAAGTACCCGCGCGCGTTTATGATAAATTCACTTTCGAAAAGACGTCGCGCGTTTATAATAATAATCGTCGCGTCGGGGCTGAACGGAGGACGTGGTAAATCTGTGGTCGCGCATCGCGTAAAGGGGCGACGGAAACCCTGCGGCGGCGGCGGCGGCGGCGGCCTGTTGCTGCGACGGCGTGCAATTTCGGTGAGCGCAAAACATATATTACAACGACCCTATTATGTTCTGTTGTCTGTCGCCGCCGGGAGGGATGTTAAAACAAAAGGGAGACAACAAGTGGGTCAAACCGTTTAAGCCGAAACCGCGAAACGACGGGATGTTATTATAATATACGCGCGTATATAAATAGTAATTTATTTATTGTTTCGACCCTCTCTCGTTTCGTTTCGTTTATACTCCGGCTCCCCAGCAGCCGGTGAAGTGAGTGATATGTAATCGTTTCTCGTCGTCATGATGCGACCAAGATTGCGGCAACAATATGCCGCGGCTGTTCTGTATGCAATTTATTAAACGGCGTGTAATAGATTACAGGTTACCACGGTGGAATTTCCTGACCACCGAAAGCGTTGTCTTGAACTTTGTGTGTGTGTGTGTGTGTTTTTTCCCCGCAAAACATCCTCGGTAAATAGACGGACGATGAAATCG
This sequence comes from Drepanosiphum platanoidis, assembly GCA_948098885.1. NCBI lineage: Eukaryota > Metazoa > Arthropoda > Insecta > Hemiptera > Aphididae > Drepanosiphum > Drepanosiphum platanoidis. Next base: position 9,261,169 of record OX402538.1, on the reverse strand, counting down.
ATTTTTAATTTTTAACATTCGATAATAATACGCAGGCCGCATACGAATTGAAATTCGAACGAACATTTCGTTTTGCTTGAGCTATTGTCACAAAGTATTGTTCAGCTCAAAGTCAATTCGTTTTAAAAGTTTTTTTCAAAATGCGCGTATAAATTATACAATAATAACATATACATATTATATTAAAGACGTTTTAAAATGTATTAATTCGCAAAACGACAAGCGTACTAAAAGAATATTACATAATTGTCATACATGTCGCGTATCTACAAAATATACCTACGCGATATTATGGTGTCCGTCGACGCCGCCGCCGCCGCCGCCACGCCACTATGAAACACATTAAATGTCTTTTCTTTTTCTGTCCATTATCGTCAGTTAATATTATTCATCGAGAATAATTATATTATATTATATTATTCTATGTACGGCGGCAATTTTCATCTACTACGCAGGACATTATTTAAACGCCGACAAAGAATCAGCAGGAAGGGAATAAATAAAAGCGCACTTGCATTTCTACATAATATTATTATCTATCTGAAAGACAACCGTTGTGTAGCATAAAAGTGCATACGTGTATTATAATTGTTAACTATGAATAAACGCGTCGCCATATTATAATCTGCACCGTATAATATTAAACAACGCGTATTCCAGTCGACAATATTTTAATCGCTGTATTTTAATGTGCCTAGATTCATCGAGAAATGCTCGGACCATACCAATAATATGTATAAAATATGTGCAAATGTGTCCACGATAAAATGAATATTATCGTCACCGACGGATGGTATGTGTGTGTGTGTGCACGCGCGCGTGGCACTTGAGGTACACGTGGAAGGGCATGTTATATACCTACACACGAATGCATTTTCAATTATTTCGAATGGTTATTACAATAAAATATTCCGTTTCTATATTATCCAAATCGTCTGTCTGCCGTATTTTATTTGATAATAATTAATAATAACAATAATAATAATAATAATGGTACTCGCCGTGAAATCGATGAATTTTATTAATGTGTATGGACTTTTCTTTTGCAGGTCATTAACCGAGGACGATGCCGCCACCAAACAACAGAATAATGAGACAAAAACATCATGTGAGTACATTAGAAAATTACATAAAAACAATATACCCTTGTAATGGGTTTTGGCCTAGGGCTGACACATTTGCAAGGGCTTGAATGTTGATGCTTTGAAAAACTTGTAATCGCTGCCGAAAATGTCCTTAAAACTACTAAAATCACTCGAATTTTTCTATTTTTAATCGACTAACATGTAATGCTCATTACACACGCAAAATGATTTCTATAAAGTTGAGATATAAAAGCGATTTTTAATCTATTTGAAACGTGAACAATGTTCTAGAACGAAAAAGCTCCACAATATTCAAATTTAAAATTCATTACCTCGTTTGGTTAGTGTTGTGTCAAAATAAAACACAAAACATCCGGGACCTAATAATTAATAACGTATCAAGTAGATTTTTTTTTTAACGAGAGCGGATAAAATTCGTACGATAATAATCATGTGGTATACGTGTCGCCGCCGCCGCCGCCTAACTTATACAATACGATGCGGCCGTAATCGTCGACTCGTACGAAATTCGATTTTCGTTGTGATTGTGTGCTCGGACGTGTTAAACAATATAAAACAATAATGGTAAAGATATTAACGTACAACCGGTTTGCGCTGCGACCCGAAACGGACGGACGGTGGCCGGTCTGACGCGACGGCGAATTGTATAGGCTCTACTTAGCACACAGCTGTTGCACAACGGTATGACAACACAGCGTTCAAGGCGTTTTCTTTCGACGTAATAATATTATTATTAAGAATATTATAATGTTCCGCAGATTCCGGGATTAACGTTAATACAGTCGCAGTATATTATAATAATTTTATCATACCGATGACATTTAAATAATAATAATTATTTTAATATAGCGCGTCGTCTTCCGCCACGCGGTCCCGATACGAGCCAAAACGTTTTTTTTTCCCTCTTTTTTCCTTCTCCCCCTCGCACGTCCGCCGAACAACAATACATCGGAATAGCGTTTCGATCGCGTAACTCTTTTTTTTCCCCGTCCGCACGACAGAATTATTATTAAATTATACATTGTCATAATATCACGCCGACCCCGTGGCTTTGCGAGATGACGTATCAAGTGTTTTCGACATAAATAATTATACGTGTAATATACAGTATAAGCAGTTTTGGCGTTCGTATGCAGGCGTGGTTCCAAAGCCTTGGGGTAGAGTGCACTTTTTCGAATACCAGACAACGGCGTCATAGAACACTTATCCCTCATCCCTCCGCTAACCTGTTTTTCAACGATTAACCCTATTGTTTACCAAAATATCTCGACCATCGATAAAACGTTACCCGTAGTGTTTTTGTTTTCAACCACACGATTCCCGTAAAATCTTAATTTTTCAATATCTTACAAAGAGAATGGAAAAAACAAAAAATAACATAAATTACCGAATTTAATATAGCGATCTTATGGATTTATAAAACGATATGATTTTGTTCACAAACAAAACGTTTAAAAAAAAAAACAAAACGATTTCGTCAAAAATCTAATTGGCATTTTATCCCCTAGTAGCCTCTTTAGACGTGTTTAGGTATGCCATAATAGTTGTATATGTGTATAGTAGTATTTCAATTAATATTCGTGACAAACTTTTTTCTTTTTTTTCCTCCTTTTTTTTTTTTAGTCATTTTCCGTTGACCTCAATATCAATAATCAAAAAAAAAACAAACCGTATCTTTGTGTATTTTTTTCGTGCGCGTTTTATTTTCGTATTTCACCCTAATATAAATTTCCCTTTCTCTCTCTATTTTTGTGGGATTTGTCACCCGCCGACAAATGAGCTATCTACTAATCTATCCTTATATATATACGAGTATACTCGTTTGCTCGTAAAACCGTAGAAAAATTACGCATAATTTTTCCCTAGTGGACCGTAAGCAAACGTAGTGGCGGGCAAGTTCACAAAACTATCATCGTCGTTGTTTCTCATTAACGAACCACTGCCTCTCTGGAACGACGACGGTTATGTGATGTAGGCGGCGAAACAACGTCGTGGCGGAGCGGGACAAGGGTAGTGGTGGAATGGACTTCCGGCCAGTTTTTCTACGTCACCTAAAAATAAACTGTTGCGTACCTTTTTTTTTATTTCGTTTTTTATTAACATCCATGCCACTTTTGTCCGTATTATAATTTGTTTTTTAATTTGTCACATTTCGTTATTATCATTATCATTATTATCATTATTATTATTACTATTATTATTATTATTTTATTTTTTTGTATTTTACATATTATTATTATATCGTTGCGCGTATTATTATTTTTTTTTTATTTTTTTTTTTACTGCATACGCACGCGCGCGCGAGCGTATAAAATGTATATAAAAACAGAAATATACGGTTGCTGGACCGGAGCCCACGGCGGTGGCAAGACGATTCTTTCCACCCACGAAGACGACGACGACGACGGTCGCCAGTGGTCGGGGGGAAAAAAAAAAAAAAAAACAATCGCTCTCGCGAAATAAAAAAAAAAAAGCAAAGACTCGCTCCTTTCTCTCCCCCCCCCCTCTCCTCCCTCGCTCGGCCCAGCCTATATACGTATTGCGTAGATCACTAGAGCCTAGATGAACTACATGAGAGAGAATCATAATAATGATGAAAAAATAAAGAAAGAAACAAAGAGAGAGAGAGAGAGAGAGACGAGGGACAGAGAGAGAGAGAGAAAACGCGTATTATTTTTGGCCTCTACAAAGGAAACGGAGTCAACGCGCAGTGCACATATGATATCGCCGCTGCTGCTGCGTCGAGTTTTCTCATTCAATCGCCTCGAACGCGTGCTCATACTGTAAATATACCACACACACACACACACTCGCACGCGCCCGTCGTCCATTCATAAAAACGTAATATTATAAATATTATATATATATACAGAGAGAGAGAGAGATATACACGCTTCGTATTCGTATCATCGCCGCCGCCGCCGAGGCATTTCCGTTAACACAGTGGAAAAAAAAAAAGGGTAAAAAAATTCTTCACGCGTTATTATAATAATACGTTCATCCCCTCCCTGGCGTTTTGCTGCGCCGCCGCCGCGGTGTGTGTACAACACACTCGTTTGCTGTGTGTCATTAATGGCCCGTGAACACAAAGCGTTCCGCGCGCGCCCTCTTATTAATTAAGAATGCGCGCGCGCGCAGAGCTGCACCACTACCGTCCATCGTACATCGATATAAGTAATAATAATACATCATATTATATATTATTATATTTTATACGGTCCGAGTATTATAAAAGGCCTGAGAAAAACGTCCGGCGAGCATTAGCGCGTCGCAACGATTTGGCCTTTGGAGCCGAGTCTAGCACAGATCGGTTGTTGGTCGGTTTTGTCGTTCGCCCTAGTTTAAAATTACTTTTACGAACCCCCGTTTCGATAAAGCCCATATACGGTTGTGTAGTGAAGGCGGCGACTTTATATCGTGTCCACACATAAACACAATAACATTTTATCATGTTCTATTGTTTATCTGAACATTCTTGAACACGACTTTAGGAGAAATAAGTTCTTTTATTTCAAACGTTCGTTGAAATATTACAATACAGTAATTTTGTACTTCGTGTTTAATTTTTTTTTTTTTTAATTCGCCGTAAAGTTGCATATCACTTTTTTATGAGCGTTCGAAATTTAATTTATGAATAAATTCCATGAATAGTTTCGAAGTAGAGAATTGGTTTATAATCGTTTTTCTGTATGGCAACGGTTTCAAATAAAAGAACTGACACAAATAAATCACACGTATCTAATCTGTTTTTTTTTTTAAATGATTTGTAATTATGCTAAACGTTTGATCGTAGTAGATTGTTGAATCCCGAGTTTTCCCGTGTCGTCGATTTGATAAAAATACAAACGTATTCTACCCTTTTTTCGTTGGTGGGAACAACTTTTGGACAACCAGTAAAACGCGCAACGCGACAATTGACTATAGAACGAGCCAATACGGACATCATATTATTATTATAATGCGTGTATACCGTTTCGAAACCCTCAAACTCTATTTGATTTATTTCTCTATATTCGTCGACACCCGTTATAATATGTGTATGTCATTTATAAAAAACATATGCGTTACGGCGGGGGGACTTGTGTATATAATATGTATTACGCGAATGATGGCGTATGTGTGTGTGCGTTTTATTCGCGAAACCGGATGTTGTCGCGTAAGGTATTCCTATCCGTATACAACATAGTGTCATATAATATATAATAACGTATGTGACATTATAATACAAGTATAGAAGAGCGAAGATTTTTTTTTACACGCGCACACGACGATGTAGGTACGATTCGCGTTCGTCTCGTGCGTACGTATAATTATATATTATATTTAAAGAAATAACAATACGAGTAGGTTGAAATATATATATTATAAACGCGGTGGCAATTTGAAAAAACGGATTTTGATATTTTTTCTCGTCGTCTTTTCCAAACTAATTGATAACATTAAAAATAAAATCTAGTTCTATTTTTAAGACGGCGTGTAGTCTTCGGGCCAATGAAAATTAAATTGGGGTACTAAAACGTGTGACAGAATTAATAATATATTGTATACTAAACCAACATCTGTGACGTAAGTAATAGAATATGCCGATTATTTTTTTTTTTTCGTTTTTATTCCGTTTCGTTTTATGTTCTATAAACTATTTTATGTTTGCACTATAAATATACACACACATACTCGTGGTATACCTATGGCGTTCAATTATGGCTAATCAACGGCTTCTGTTTTCCATCGAGTTTATCTATTTTACTACATTCGTTTAACGAATCGCTTGCATAATAGTATGCTGTGCATAATCAATAAATATCAAACCCATACGTATAAAGCAATGTCACATATTATCTTCTTAAATCTTACGAGTACGGTCAGATCAATGCTTCTTTTTGACGAAAATAAAAACAACCTTCGACATTTACATCATGAGTACCTACAGTAACGTTTCGGTTTTTTGTCTTGATTCTCATACGAGTTATTTGCCTAATATTTTTTATTCCTTCCGTTTAAAACGAATTTCTCGCTTCTTTCCACACGTGTTATTAAAACCACATCGACTCATCGACTGTAACATTGTGTTTGCCATTATTATGATGTAAAAATTACAACCAACACAGCTGAAATAATGTAAACAACACTATAGATATGCCTGCCTAAACTCTTGGTGATTTTAATAAGTAGTCTTGTGAAATAATAACTACAATAAGTATCGGAGTTCTTATATTAGTGCAGCTTTTGTGTGTAACATAAAAACAGTTAAACATTCATTTCTTATGTTATATAGCTCTCGTTTAACTTCCGTTCACTTCATTTCGTTAAGATAAATGAAATAAAAAGTCGAATAAAAAGTTTACGAATTTTTTATTTATTTCTCGCCAGTGAGAAACAATCGTTCGCTCATTCGTTAAGCATTATTACACGTTTGCTGTAGCCTGTGAAATAAATTGATCCGACTGCGCTGTTACTGAATATTATGAATTCTAAATTCTCCGTATCTTTAAAGTATTTAAATTAATCGATTTTAGATTATTGCATAATATAAGCGTAGTAAAGTGTCGATGGCACAGACGTTATATTTAGAAAAACGTTCGGTTTGGATTTGAAACAAGTGAAGTAAATTTGTTCACATTAAAGCGGGCCGGTATAAACTTACGCTGCAGTTATGTTGCACCTGAAACTGTAGTCTATGAAGTACGAACGCCACGGTGCTTGTGGTGATGAGTCACGAGATAAAAACAAAGTTGTCACAAAAAATATCCCTTATTTAATATTCGTACAAACGTATACACGTGAAATAACTCGTTGAACCACTATTATAGTATTATAGAGCGTAGAATGTTATTTCGTCGTGGGTTGCGTTGCGGTTAAATTTTTATAAACTTTATATTCATAAAAACGATTAACAACAATAATAATAATGTTATTATAGCCTACACGCACAATCTCATATTATTTCAGCTACTCGTCTATATAACTTTTGTATCGAGTTTATACAATATTAATATGTGTTTTTCTCGTTTTCCATAAAATAACAACAACAACAACAACAATAATAATAATAATAAATTAAACGTCAGTTACAGCCTAGCCAATATCGTATGTACTCGTATGCGTATAGACTGCGGCAGCACTTGTTTGACCGTGCAGCGCAGCAAATGTGTGCGTTATATATTTTTAATATTCTTTTACGTAATCCTTTACTCCGAAACACTAATAACATAATATATAAATATCTACGGTGCGCTTTGCGCGCGTGTACATGTTTCTGTGATTCGATTATGCGTGGGCAACAAAGTTTCATTCGTTTGACGTTGTTACGGCGTAGGAGAGATGACGAACAAAAAAGAAAAAAAAAAAAAACAAAACAAAAAAAAGGTCTGTGCGACGACAAAAGCCGATAAATTTATAAATATATATGTGTGTGTGTGTGTGTGTGTGTGTGTTTGTTTGTGCAAACAGTATTGTGTTGAAAACTGTAAGCGGAGAAAGAGGAACGCGGTAGGAAAAACAACGCAATTTGTTTGCCACCACCACCGTGCCCGGGAAAAGTTTTTAATTACGTTATCCTGGAAAAGACGGTATAGCGACGGCAGTGGCGGATAAAATTGGGTCCTTTTTGCTTTTATCTTTACCCCTCGTCTTCTGTGTACACTCCGCCGCTTTTCGCTCTTTCTCGTTCTCTCTCTCTCTCTCTCGTCACATCTGCACATTGTTTATGGTCGGTTCAGTGAACTACGGGGGATTAAGGGAATTTCGCAGATAAATCTACTTACAGTATCGCGAAAAATCGCGTTTCGCATTTGATCATCTCATACAATACATTCGGGATGAATAATTAAACTCGAGCAAATCATAACGACGACACTATTCATTCCGTGTTCGCGCAATTACATAAATCCAGTATCGATTTTTATAGATTTCGCTTCTGTTCTCGGAAGTTTTAATTTTGACAAATTAACATTCACAATTCAATTAGTATGCGTAACAAAAAGTAAACGCCGCCTCGCTAGAAATTAAAACCACCCCGAAGTTATAATCATTACAAGTTCATTTATTTCGTATTATCATCAACGATTAATTATAAATATAATATAAAGAGCGAGATAAATTTTACGAGACGACGGCGCGGCGATTCGAATGAAATCAAAAAGCAAGAAATATTATTATAATATTATCATAACGAGAACTGTAGCGCTATGAAAACGGAATTCAGAAATTATTATCTCAGTAAAACAGAGAGTCGTATTCTTTCTACCGTCGTCGGTATTTACAATGACGCCAAATACTGTTATTAATTAAAATATTAATTATCAATGACAAGATTTTTACATCGTTTTTTTTTTGTTTTTAAATAAAAGACTATACATAATTTGAAGTGGCCGACTACGAGACTTGGTTTTTGTAAAGACAATAGAAAGCAAACATTTTTATCGTTGTGATTCTTTTTAGATTTTATACTTTTACAACACAAATTTTTTTATTTTTTATTCTCAAGTATACATAAATATCACTACTGCTGTTTAAACATATTAATAATGTTCATCGATCTTTTGTTATATAAATATAGTTTGTTTAATGCTAACATGAATGTTTGAGGCGTTTGCGCACAAGAGGGTCTTTTATTTTCTGTAAAAAAAAATCACCCGACGAACAAAGAATTGCAGTGCGTTGTGGGCTAAACTATTGTAAGACGATATTATATGTTTTTCAAGTAATTTAAAAATAATTATTTAAACGTACATTTGTATTTACTGCCTATACAATATTCACATATTATTATACAAACACTGTCAGCGGCAGCAGTAGTTGTATAAATAATGATCACCGATAATTTTTGATTTTTTCATCAAGTTCGAGTTCTATAGCAGTTCTATATCATAACGTAGGTGTTTACACATAAATGTACACAGAACAGGTTTCGATTTGCAGTGTATTATATAATATGAATTATGTCGTCAAAAATGCTTCCGAGTCTGCTGTTATAAATCCACCGTCATTATTATTATAGTTTGTACCCGAGGGTTGGATGACGGAGTAGGAAGAAAAGTGGGAGTGCAATACACACACACACACACACACACATATTCGTTGACATAATATCTCTATTCTCTGTGGCAATCAAATAGACGGAATGGTAAACAAGGGGATAACACAATAATTAAAACATAAATAAAATTACAAAAAAAAAAAGGAACCCTATATACGTACATATTATGCAGTGTATACACAAAATTATACACACACTGGCGGCGGCGGCGGCGGCGGCACTACAACGGGGACAACCGTACATGAAATTCACTTTGTGCTCATTCGCTGTTTCGGATTAATTATTACATTTTTAATGAGTCTTCCCTCTCACTAAGTGCTCACCCGCGCAACCAACAGCGCAACGGTACGTGATTTAATAAATGTATACGTAATATACACACACGCGCGCAAATGCGGTACGGGTTTGCGTCCGTATACTGTTTAAAATGAGAAAACATATGCATATAAAATATAGTATATACTCGTAATAATAATATACGTATTGTGCGTTTGTTCGTCTATATTATCCGCGTAATTCGAAATCCACTGCTTTACAATAATAGGTATATAAAACCCCACGACGATTATAATAATAATAAGTCCTTCAATCGAAAACGTATTTATTTTTTTATTTTTATTTCGAAGTCTTGGTAAATAAAAAAAAAAATGAAAAAAAAATCGAAAATCCTATAAAAGGGGCGTTGGACACACACCGCACACACGTGGATGCACACGTGGCTGCAGCTCGGGCGCTACTTCCGCGGTTACTGCGCGACTGCTACTCGCCGACGACGACGGGGATGGAGCGCGCGGCGATCCACGTGCCGCCGTTCTTTTTTATTTATTTTTTTTTTTTTTCGCTCTTTCGTCGGCCACTTAACACAAAACACAGTCAATAACGCTCGTGGTGCACGGCCTATTGTATTGCCGCCGCTCAATTGTAGTCGGCCGAAAAGCGCAGGGCGAGGGGTGTGCACGCGCACGCAGGAAAGGGACAATTGATTTAGCGAATAAAACGACCACTACGAGTGGTGTGGGAACGTGACGACGACAACTATGGAAATCGCCTCTTAAATCCGACTAACGATTTCCTTGAAAATTCTTATGTCGCGCGTAGACCGCCCCCGCCGTTTAATTACACCGCGGGCGCGTGCTGCGGCAGTCTATTCTATAAGTGTATACGATTGCGTCGTTGCGGCAAAGGGTACGTCAGTTGTCGTTTCGAACCGCGTCGGGCAGGAGGAAAAGATTTCAGAAACGGGTAAACGTCGTCGTCATTGTTTTCGAGGATATAGTTCGCGCCGTTGAAAGATGAGCGCGACACTAATTGCTGTAATGAACTCCTCCTGTTTAGAAGCCCTATATAATGTTATACATAATAATATACGTAAATACATACCACATATTTTTTGACGCCCACGTGGACTTCTGAGAATTCTCGTGATGTTCGTCATTATTGTCGTCGGCGTTATTATTATTCACTCGTTTCCGAAAAAAATACGAACAATAATAATCGCTTCCCCCGCATAATTCGCTTTAAACCCATCGCCTCCGGCGCCGACCGTGTTCAAATCTGGCAACGTATCCGAAAAATCCTGCGACAACGTATATCCGCTGCGCGCGCCTCGCATATCAAATACAAAAGTATAATAATACGCACATAATTGAAGAGTTCACTGCTATAACTATTTTTTTTTTGTTAATTCGTTTTCCTTATGAAAAAATTTTCTCGGCCAACAAATTGATCACAATCCTATAAGTCTGACTAATATTAAAACTCTTAGAAATTAATACATAATATACATTAAATCATATCGTAAATAGTATGCCTTCATTTAAAGATTTAAATATTGATTGGTAATTGTTCATAAAAAGAATCTTAAAAATGTAACTTTAATGGAAAATATAATTTTTCAAATATATATACCTTGTTCTTAAAAATTAAAACAACGTGTTATCTACAATATTATGTTTTTGAATACAATCGGAATTATATTTTAGTATTTCATACATGTTGACGTGAACAAAAATAATCTTTTTAATATTCAGAAGTCACAAATAATAAATGAATTCAACGAATAGTCAATAAACGTGCGTCCAAAATGTTTGTGTACAGTTCATAAATTCATAATAATTATGCTCGATTGCTTTGCGATTTGTTATTTTTTTTCTTTATTATTTCTTCTTTTTTTTTTTTCAATCGATGCATTTAATATTTGCAAATTGTTCGTATTATTATCATTATTATTTGTTTATTTCTTCGAAAAGATAATGGGCCCCATCGAACGGCTTCGCGTGGGGACAGTATACACACGAAATATACAAGTCTAACGAACGATAATTTTTATGTTTTTCAAAATTCAAACACGTCGAATCTTGTATTTATTTTTTATTTTCACACATTTGTACTGCAGCTAAATCCAGCTAGAAATATTCTGTTGAACGTTTTAAATGTCTTTTTGCGTTATTATTATCAGCACAGCCTTCTCCAGACTATATTATTAAGCCATACTGCTCAACACAGTTGTTATACTAAATATTATCGTCCGCTCTACGAAAAAATAAAATCATACATTCAAATATTACATTTTTGTTATGTATAGCTGTTAAGCGATAATTTACGATACACAAGAAACATCATACATTTTGTAATATTATCATAATTATTGTGCGAAGGACGCTTGTAATGAAATTGTTCGGAAAAAAATTATTACCAAACAGTACGGGCGTTTATTTGATTTGATTTTATTATTTACAGGTTTAAGAGAAATGTTTTCAAATACCAATGATCAGAAACAAAATTTGACACAAGACTATCTCATTAACTATTTGCGTTCAAGATTTTTACTCTCAAGGTAAGTTATTTTCAATTATTTTAAAGTATAACATTCACTCAAACACAAACGTCGATCATTATAACTTGACAGATAATATACAACATCGTGTTATTTGGCGCGATCGATATTATTAACAGAACGATCGATTCCATATACGTTTAAACATGGCTATTATTTACATTCTATAGTTGATATACTCGTCGAAAAAATGTGGGGGAAAAAATGACAAAACAATGGCATTTTATTCGTTATCATAAAAATTTTTTTTTTTCGTACAACTTATCGCCAAAACTAACGTTTCGTTCTTTCTTTATAATATCTTTCTTTCGCTAACTTTTAGCATTCATATGTATAATAATTGTACAACTTATGCGTGCTTATAAAAAAAAAAGTAGAAAGGCACACAAAAGGGTGTATGATGTGTGTGGGTGAGAATGTACTCTGGAGAAAATCGACAATATTTCCTGTTCTCGTGGTGGGGCTCCCGGGGGTGTAGTGGTAGAAGGAAGGGGCGGTGAGGAGGAAAGGTTATCGGGTATTATTACGCCGTTGCCGTGCGGTTTATCGCACGTTCGCGCTTCGTTCGCTCATTCGTGTATTGTACATATATATATTATATAGTATACTTACACGACGACGCCCTGGGCGTTTTGTGTGTTGCCCACCCGACATCCCCCCTCCCGAAGTGTACCCGGTATTCGCATCCTTTTTCCAAGGAAGGGATGAAGGGAGGGCATGGGCGTGTTTCCCTTCGTACGGACCCGTTCGCCACCCCCGTCGTATCCCTCGATTCTTGCCATCTCTTCGGCTCGGAGACAGGGGGGGCACGTGATTTCAAAAGACCCCTTCCCATCGTCCGCTTTTGGAACGTTCGATAAAGCAAGACGTCGTCGTCGTCGTCGTCGTCCTTTTATTTTCGACACCGTTTCATTCTCTCTCTCTACCTCTCTATCTCTCTCTTTCGTCCTGCTTTTCGTCCTCGCCACTATGCTCGACGCCCGTCTTCTCTTTTGTGTATATACGTATAATACGCACTCCCCCGCCGCCGGCCGGAGCATCGCGGGCGGTTCGGTATTGGTTTTTTGGATTTGTTTCGGATTCTCCTTGTGTCTTATTCCTTATATTCGCACTATACTCTTGCCGCTGCTGTGTTGCAGTGTTCTTCGTCGTATAAAAGATCCACGGAGGGGTGGGGGGGGGGTTGAGGGTGGGGGAGACGTAAGAAGTTTGCGCGCTGCAGGACGCGGTGTAGCAGCGAGAGGAGGTCGAACGGTTGTCTGTTTTAGAGGGGGCCGGTGGTAGCGGGGACTATCAATAACGCCCCGTCCCGAGGGTACGGCCGGCAAAGCGATCGTTATTTCCCCAAAGGCCATCACGTCTTATACACACATACATATATATATACATTTATTTATATATATATTTAGTCCGAAACCCTTTCTTGACCTACCGGGCCCTGCAGGTCGATACGAGCGCGCGCGCGCTCGACCATCGCGGCGGTGATGATGATGCGCTTGTGTAGATAGTTATAAATATACGTATACACTGAATTTCGGTTGAAACAATATTCATACGGAATTTTATATTTTCTTATGTCACGGGCCAATATAAACTACCGCGTATTCATATTTTTATTATTGTTACCAGTATTGAAACTTTTCATCGAATTAATGACTTTACTTAAACCACTATATTAACCAATGTTATTAGTACGTTTTCCTCAGTAAATGTTAGGCTTAAAATAAGCCTTGTTTTCCCAGCGTTTAATATTTCATTATTGCAGAAAAATGTCGGCCTCAAAATCTGCATCTGCTTCACCAGTAATTCCCGCAATAACAATCTTTTGCGGATCCGTTATAGATTTAGAAAATTCGAGCAACTTAAATTGTAATTTATAATAAGCTACACGTATAATATTATGATCCCTGCAGCGTTATTTTAAACCACTGCTATGAAAATATGTGAAAATTATATTGAGATCGAAAAAACTGCACACGAATTCCTATATTTTATTACAACAAATATCGTTTTAGACGATTTTCACTGTATTTATATTTGCTTTAGTTTCGGATACTATTATATATATATATAGTACATACAACAACATATATATATGTTGGAATTGTAAGTATAATATTATTCGATGTATAATAATAACAACAATATTATAATATTGTATATATGTGTATGGATACGTCGACAAATCCGGTTTTTGACACGTCCGTTTTTATTGCTTTTGATATTTCGGGATGAGGATATTTTAAGTTTCGCGCGGCGGCAGCACATATACCTAGTCTTTACGGACGCACGCAAAACAAACAAACGTCACGGACCAACCAATTCGGTATGGCAGCTGTACAAAGTAATAACAAGGACCGCCGTTTATATATTGTGAAAGCGACTCATTTAATCATATTTCATAAATAATAATAATAATAATAATACTAATAGTAATAATAATAACCACGCGGCGGTGGAGATAGTTATGGCGATGAGCACGGGGGGAGGGGGAGAGAAAAAATTATAATAATAAATGCGAGCCGCTGTGGACTAATTTTCTGCCAAACCGCCGCCGCCGCCGCCAAAAACCCGAGAAAAATGTATTTATTTTTCTTCAATACGATTTATTCGACTTGTTTATTATTCTTTAATTAAATAGAACTCGTAATATAAATCTCATTGATCACACGTTCGTCGTCTTAATAATACGAGTATATCAGTCGGCACTCGGCCGCGACACGGCCATTCATAATAGAACGAATTAATTACCAGTTAAATCGGATGCCGCAATCGTTTTTGAGATTTTCATTTGTTTTTTTTTTCATGTAATTATATGAAAACCCGTACTTGGAGTTGACCCACATTTTTATTTTTATACAATAGCACGGCCAGTACTTGGGGGCTGAGCACTATTATATTCCAACATCGAAGAAATAAAAACGCGATAAAAAAATACTTATATAATACTCATTTCACAATAATTATCAACAATCAAAAAATGATTAACAAAACTATATATTCATATTACTAATATATAAAAGAATTGAAAAATGACGTATACTCATTAATTAGAAAACGACCTCTTCGTCTTTTATACATCGTTTTGATGATGTTCGCTTACATTCAGACATATCCGAGCTTTTCTACTCTAACACGATAGTTTCAATTGAAATTATTTTAAACGTGTGATTTAAACATTATTTTAGGTTTTTTTAAGAGAAAGAGTTTTGCGATTTTATTGATATCATATTTTTTCGTTAAATTATTATTTATATTGATTAAATGCCCTGCAAAGAGCATAATAATATCAATTCTTACGGACTTGAAAATAATTTTCAACACCATTTTATAATTCGTATTGAAATATTAGTCCTAAGTGGCGTTCAATTAATTTAGAAATCGTTGACTAAAACGTATGTCAACATGTAATATTTTATAATCTTTGCATAAATCGTTTTTTTTTTTTTTTAAGTAGATCATCGATGAATTATCAGGGAATCACTATGTGGAATCGTCTGCGATATTACAATACGCGCATAGAAATTGACGATAATAACTGCTGATTCAGCATTATTATAATTTTTTGATATTTGCTCTGGTATAAAATTATTAACCATGTATTTGTTTAACCTGCGGGTTATCTATTTCTTCTCGTAGATTTCACTGAACACTAATAATTATTTAACTACATCGTCACATCCGCTTACGCGCGTTTGTCAAACCTTTTTGTTTTCCGAGTTCATAAAGTTATATAATTTACGAGTAATAGTGATTATAGATAATCGCCAATGTAATTTACACATCGGTACAGTGTATATTTTTAAACTCGTCACATTTCTTGATTTAGACATTAACATGAGTAATAATATAATGTCCGATCGAAGTTCGATAATAACTAATATATTATTGATCACGCTTAAACACTTGATATCATATCATAGTAAACTTTGATTAAATGATTTTCCTAAAAACTTATTTGCCATCATCATAAACTCTATGATCTGTAAAAAAAATTAAAAAAGTATGTTATATAATGCCTAGGCAATTTATGTTCAAATTATTTTTTTTCAATATTATTTGTCTAAAGTCAACCTAAAATATGAATAAAGCCAAATTTATATAATAATTATTACAATTATAAATCTATTGTCAGTTTCACACATAATATGATCTACAAATTATATTATTATTAATATAATACATATTATATATAATATTTATATTATATTATACACTATCTCGACTTTTAATAGACATTTTTTTCATTTTACAAACACAAATACACAATATATTTATGCATTTTATAATTCATGACATTCGTGTGCACGGATATTCATTATATAGGTACTTATTATTTGTTTTTAATTTAAATATACATTTTACGGGTTTTGTATAACTATATAAATATAGATTTTTACGAACAAATTGAAACCGCAAGAGATAAATAAATATGATTATACGATAGTATTAAAAATTCGTATTGAAATTACACGAGTAAAAGCACAGTTGATCACATACTAATATTATCGTGAAGCTTATAACTCTAATTATACAATGTTTATATAACATAAGTTAATCTGAAAATCATTAGAGCAAGTTCTAAATGTGTATATATATGTATATATATATAAATATATATATATTATGACCTCATGAATACGTTTTTATTTTCCTAAACGAACCTTTATGCCCGATTGGACGCGAGACTTAGACTTATGAGTATTATGCTCATACTCAAATGTATCTATAACTATTTTCCTCTTCATGGTCTTCTGTGATCTCTCATCACTATTCTACTATGTTATAATCTATTTTCATGAGTAAAACATATTTTTAATTTATTACGTTCGCTTGTCATTATAAAACGTACCTACATTGTGCAATAGTTTTATTTGTGTATCCACATGGTTACATAGTAATTATTATATTATGCTGTACGATCGATGAATTCGTACAGAGACAGTATAAAATATAAAATAATATAAAAAATAAATATAAAAAGAAATAAATATAATATTATGGGAATATGTAAATGGCCAATATAGAATGATGAAACGACTTCCAGGCCTCTATCTCGTCGTAACAATCGTTGGATTTCATAAAATCAAAAAATCACCTCGCCGTTCAACTAATATCGTTATTAAAATTACCAATTGATTTGGTCATTTTTTTTTAAATTTCCATTAGTAAAAACATCTTAAAATTACGAACGAATCTCATGAAAATCAATCGAAAATGTACACCACGTGTTATTATCAAGGACATAATCCGGTCGGTTGTGAGTATAACATCCAATGACGGCTCATTGCAATGATTATTACGTACGAGATATCAATCGTGTGATAATATGATATTCATCAACGATAATGAGACTGCGGAATGCGTATTCTCTGTGCTCCTATTAAATCTACCTAGCATATTTTTCTTATCTGTACAGCTAACTTAGTTTTTTCTAAAATATTTTTTTTTTATCGTTTTAGAAATTATATAATCGTGTCATATGCGTCTTTTGTTTTTATACATAATATACCCTATATAATGTTTTATGTATATATATATTATGTGTATGTGTGTGCGTGTGTAAAATCTGATGAGATTACAATGTCAAACGGAGATTTTAAGGAACAAACTGGCACGTCATTTTTAACCCACTTACGCCATGTAAACGATTATCAACAACTGTTGTTTATTTGCTAGAGATATCAATAAAATTAATTAAAAAAATATAATAAACGCACTTCGTGATAGATCATTAGGTTTGTAGGTTTGTGATATTAATCCAAGTACAGGCGGAAAGTACATTCTACCAATTAATACTCAATAATGAAATAATTTTATATTTGTAATATATAAATATTGTTATTATAATATTATTCGATTCAACAACAAATTTAATTCGATTTTGTAATTATTGGAAAATTCAGAGTATAGTCTTCAAAAACAATATCCCGTCCATTGGTCGTGCGGCTTCTGCTATAGACATGAAATATTATACAAGCGGGCTAGTTATTCATAAAAATCGTTATGAACGTTATTAATACTACGACAGTATCGGATAAATGAATATGACGGGCGGCATATGATTCGATAATAACACGCGCGTATATAATTTGCACTTTAATTTATGAAAGTGTGAGTGTGTGTGTGTGTGTGTGTGTGTGTGTGTGTGTGTGTGTGTGTGTATTGGATAGAAAGTGCATTAATGATTGTAGTGTACGAAGTATGATTGGTCATAGAACAACAACTGTTGTTATGGTATGTAGCTGCAGCGACGATCTGGACAGTGACGATGTTATTGTTTGTACATGACTATATTTATACCTACATATTTTAAATAGTTGCAAATTGCAAACGTCTAAAAAGACGACTGTCACAAATTATACTCACGATAATATTATGTAAAGTGACATGCGTATACGTATTATATAGATGAACGATAAGAACATTGAGTTTGTGATAGAAAGCACGCGTGTATTTATATTATAAATATTATATATATTTTGTTTGTACAAGAAATTATTAGGAGTGGTCACACGTCACTTAAGCACACGGTCGCGCGTTTATAAAATATAATATTATTATTATTATCATAAGTATGTAACGACAATAAGTGCTGTACTTAAAAGGCGGGGGAGGGGAAAGCTTATTTTCATATTCGAAAGAAAAATAAAAAAGAAAGCGAGCGAAAGGAAATTATTGCACTTAAATTTACTTTATTTAAAAAAAAAATGCGTATAAACATTGTTCCAACAACGTACGCATGACGTGACGTCGTCGTAATCAAAATCAAAATGATAAACACGCTGTAATAATAATAGAAAAAAAAAACCATGGTAAATAAATGAAAAATATAAGTATACGCAAATAAGACACGTTCGGCTTTGCGCGGCGAAGGGAAAAATATTCGATTTTTGAAAAAAAAAAATTCCGTCGCGGCGCGGCCAACGCGCGGCAAGATATTAAGATGACAAATCTATTAAAAGAAAAGTAGTTGCCGACGTGCGCGGGGAGGAACGCGGGGAATGCGGGGAACCCGATAACGCGCGCAACGGCCGCCGAATAATAATAAATCGAAACGTTTTGTTTTTCCCCGAAACCCGCGAAATCTCGTCTACGCACGACGACGCCTGCGATGTCACTTCGGTAATGGCGGTGCAATTTCTTCGTTCTCGGCGTCTGAAAGAATAGTGCGCCCGAACGGTCATGGAAAAATATACAAAACGAATCCAGACCGCGTTTTCGAACTCGGTAAACGGGCGGTATCGGTTTCGCGGTCGATGGTATACGATTTGGTCGTGCTGGTGTCGCGTCCCGGCGCCTGGCAAACGTCGCGTACCGACGCTGGTACTCGACGTTACCGCGGTATCGAACCGGTCGGGACCGCGGTAAAAATGGCTACGATTGTTCGTCATCGGCGGTCGTTGCCCGCGGGCCGTTTAGTCTCTCGCCGTTCTCGTCGCCGTCGTTATCGTCGCGTAATCGTGCCGTGTTTTTCGCCAATTTTTCGTCGTTAGTTAATCGTATGAGTGCGCGTCAACGTTTTTCTTTCCATTTCGAGATTGTCGCCGATTGCCACCGCGGCTCTCGAGGTCGACGCGACGCGAATAAAATCGTACGCGGGTGAAGTGCTCGAAGTTTCGAAAACGGCGGCGCGGCGTTCGTCGAACGTGAAATCGGACCGAGAAAAAAAAGATGGCGGACCGTGAGTACCTATACGTTTGATTATCGTTTACAACATTCACCCCGCGCGTATTTTCCGGCAGGCCGTCGTTATTGTTTGTCGTCGAATAAAAATCCCACAAAGTTAGGATGATTGTTTAATTGTTTAATGAAATCAATGTTTAATTAATTATATAACATGAATTGCGACATATAGCGGGCGTGGCCCGGGCTTCGCCCCCGGTTTGGACATTCAAATAGTTATCATTATTCGTTTTTTTTTTTTTTTGTCTTTTTTAACCGTCTACAACGGTTATGTTGGTTTGACAGACTTTTAATAGGGATCGGGCGGCAAGATATTAAGATGACAAATCTATTAAAAGAAAAGTAGTGGCCGACGTGCGCGGGGAGGAACGCGGGAAATGCGGGGGACCCGATAACGCGCGCAACGGCCGCCGAATAATAATAAATCAAAACGTTTTGTTTTTCCCCGAAACCCGCGAAATCTCGTCTACGCACGACGACGCCTGACGATGTCACTTCGGTAATGGCGGTGCAATTTCTTCGTTCTCGGCGTCTGAAAGAATAGTGCGCCCGAACGGTCATGGAAAAATATACAAAACGAATCCAGACCGCGTTTACGAACTCGGTAAACGGGCGGTATCGGTTTCGCGGTCGTTGGTATACGATTTGTTCGTGCTGGTGTCGCGGCCCGGCGCCTGGCAAACGTCGCGTACCAACGCCGCTGGTACTCGACGTTACCCCGGTATCCAACCGGTCGGGACCGCGGTAAAAATGGCTACGATTGTTCGTCATCGGCGGTCGTTGCCCCCGGGCCGTTTAGTCTCTCGCCGTCGTCGTCGCCGTCGTTATCGTCGCGTAATCGTGCCGTGTTTTTCGCCAATTTTTCGTCGTTAGTTAATCGTATGAGTGCGCGTCAACGTTTTTCTTTCCATTTCGAGATTGTCGCCGATTGCCACCGCGGCTCTCGAGGTCGACGCGACGCGAATAAAATCGTACGCGGGTGAAGTGCTCGAAGTTTCGAAAACGGCGGCGCGGCGTTCGTCGAACGTGAAATCGGACCGAGAAAAAAAAGATGGCGGACCGTGAGTACCTATACGTTTGATTATCGTTTACAACATTCACCCCGCGCGTATTTTCCGGCAGGCCGTCGATATTGTTTGATAAAAACCCCACAAAGTTAGGATGATTGTTTAATTGTTTAATGAAATCAATGTTTAATTAATTATATAACATGAATTGCGACATATAGCGGGCGTGGCCCGGGCTTCGCCCCCCGGTTTGGACATGCAAATAGTTATCATTATTCGTTTTTTTTTTGTCTTTCTTAACCGTCTACAACGGTTATGTTGGTTTGACAGATTTTTAATAGGGATCGTTGTGCAGTGGTTTCTCGTTGCATTCTGCACAGGGGAAACGGTGGTATCTCTCTCTCTCTAGAGTCTAGACAGTTGCCTGTACACTGCAGAGAGAAGCCGCCGTGGACGAGCTCGGCCGCCGTGGCCGAGCTCGGCCACTCCGCTATTCGTATTCTTAAAGAAAAAGTGATCCAGAGTGATTCGCACCAACTTTAAATATCCATTAAATAGG
Source organism: Drepanosiphum platanoidis (assembly GCA_948098885.1). Classification (NCBI taxonomy): domain Eukaryota; kingdom Metazoa; phylum Arthropoda; class Insecta; order Hemiptera; family Aphididae; genus Drepanosiphum; species Drepanosiphum platanoidis. Next base: position 9,239,937 of record OX402538.1, on the reverse strand, counting down.
CCCGAAAACAACCGCGGCCATAATAAAATTATGTTACGTTCAATTATTCCACGCCGTGTATAATATCTATTTCATACTCGTCGTGTATTCGCAACAGTGACGGACGGAATCCGACGGCGTTTTCGCGTCTCCTCCCTGAGATTATTATGTACCCGTACAATATCACGCGCGTATACACAGTACCGTTTTGTGATTTTCCTAGGCCTAGGACGACACCGCGCTTATTGAGGCTACGTCATACGTTTTAAAAACAAAGGCTTCGTCATTATTAATACTGTACAATTTATTGCGAGAAAATAGGATAAAACAATTATTTTATAAATGGAAAATATTTGTTCTCTTTTGCCTTATACTTGCTTTCATTCTATTTTCGATATTGTTTGTTATTGAATCGTCATCGATATCTCAAAATCATTTTGTTCGTGTTTACGTTAGTTTATCATTTTGTTCGTTTACTATACATAATAATATCATCGTATAAATATTATCAAATAGTTTGTTGTTTTGGGCGTGTTGAAAATAATTATTTACCATTTATTTTCGTGTTAAAAATAAAAAGATTTAAATCAAAACTGCAGTACAGCAAGGGCTGAATGTTATTATATTCCTAGCTTTCCGTATTGAATTCATAGTCGATCGTATTTCATTTTAAATTATTTAATTTTTACGAAAAATCAAACTGTCCTTTATTATAATGTCGGTAAAATGCTATAAACACCTATTGTACGCGGCCGGGCCGGCGACGACGACAATCCGACTAATCGTCGTGGGATCGGGTCAGGAGCTAGGTGTTTCACTCGTACAAAGTCCGCGATGTGTATTCGATTTCTATTTTCGTCTATTCGCCCCCCCCCCCTCCCCCGTCGTAATGAAATCCTGGGTCCGCGCCTGCGCGCGATTATACTAGACAGAGGTGGTGTACGATAATAATAATAATGACGAAAAAATTAAAATAAAAATAAAAAACCGTCGACGACGACACGTCGCTCTATACGGTAGGAGCGAGCGGGCAGCGACGGCGGCGGCGGCGGCGGCGGCGGCGGTAGTAGGAGGCGGCGGCGGCCCGTAACAATGGCCGGGGCGCATGCCTGCGCGGTCCGTCTCGACGGCGGTTCTTTGTTTTCCAACCGTTTGATTCGCCCGAGACAAAAGGTGTGGGCCACCCGTCCACGCCGCCTTCGTCCGGGGGCGGGCGGCGGCGGCGGCGGCGCGCACGGAAATCGCCACCGCCACCGGCGCCCGGGACGCGCACGCGAGCGCACGCACACCGACGCGCGAACGGACCTGCGCGCGCGCCCGGCACCACTGAAAACCCCGTCGGCGCGGCGGTGACGGCGGCAGCACCCGAACGGTCGTCCACCCGCCCGCCGCCCTCCGCCCTCTGACGGACGACGCGCGACGGCGGCGACGACGACGACGACTGCTGCGGCGGCGGCGGCGGCGGCAGCGACGACGACGACGACGACGACGCCGACGACGACGACGACGACCGCGACGACGCCGCGGGCAGCCGAACCGTCCGGTCCGCGTCAGTCAGTCAGTCAGCCGGTGTGTTAGTGTACGTCGCGCGTTTACGGTGTGCACACGTCCGCGTCCGCGTTCCGTACGTCCCGCGACATCGCTCTCGCTCGGCCGACCCATCACCACACGCGCGTTCATTTATTTATTCGATTTTTATTTTTTCGAAAATTATTTTTCACTTTTTTCCCTCCGCGTTTCCGTCGCTCTCCCGGTTCACCCGTGCGATATCGCTCTCCGCACGCTCCTCTCTGCTCGCGCCATGTCCGTCCGTCGTCACCACCCCGACGCCCGTCGAACGCAGCCGTCGTACTCGTGACTCGTATCGTTTACTAGATTTTTAAATTTCGCACTACAACAGTACACACACAGTCCGTCCGCGGTTTTTTTTTTTTTTTTTTTTTTCTGCTTTCTCTCGCTGCTACTTCCGGTTCACCTCCCAATGGCATTGCCGGCCGGTGTCGTCTGTTCCGTTCACGATAGTCATTCCGGTAAGTGATATAGGTGTTGATTGTCTCTGTCCTCCATCTCCCTTTTATGCACGTACCTTTTGGGTCTTTTTGTTTTTTTTTTTTTTTTGATTTTTTTTTGATTTTTATGAATCGGGTACTTTGTTTCGGGAAAACCAAAAAAAGGAATTTAAAATCGACAAGTCGCGTTGTTTTTATTTTTCTTCTCCGACACGGTTATTCATTTTTTTTACGATTCGATCTGTCCGTCTCCGTGATTCGATTATGCGTTGGTAAACGTCGGTATGTTTTCAAAATCTCTTTTATTCCACGGTATTGGTCGGCCTCGTCCGTCGGCCAATTCGTATTTGAATATTTACGCTTTTCGATCCGAGAGTCGTCGTCCCGAGAAAAGGGGCTAATCACACGCGTGTTGAATTTCATCCCTTCCCGTTCTACGAGCGATTCCGTCGAAGCGTTTCGAAATAATTCCCGCCTTTTCATGTCGACGCGATCAAATCGTGCAGTCGTGTTCGATAAAAATTGCACTCAACACTCGCCGGTTACAAAACGACATTATTCTCAGAAACGCTGTATTCTTTTTGCGTATACAATTATCGGAACTTTTTTAATTAGCAAATTACACGCGCATTTGAAAACGTGCACACGAAAGAAATAGGAAAGACAGGTAAATAGATAGGCACCGGCTATTTTATTTTATTTTTTCACAATACCTGTGCGGGAAAAAATCGCGTCGATTCAATTCCGCGCGTATTATTATAACAATTATTACTGTTTTGTTCAGGTCGTGTGCGACAATCACAACGTGTATACACGTTCATATGTATTATATATATACACGTATGTGTAAAATAATTATGTTATTATTGTTGTTGGTCTCGCGGTCGTTTTTCATAGGAAAATAATAGACATATTTATCGTAATTATATATTATAATTTTATCGTTTCCGTTTACACGCACTTCGGTGTACGCGCTGCGGCCCAATCAATCGTGTACACATTATATTTAACATAATAATAACAATTATTATTATTCGCGCAAGATATAATGGTGCTCGTCGTCGACGACGACGACGACGACGACGACGATGACAATAATAATCGTATAATGTAATATATCGTTTGTTTATTGTAACATTGTGTATAACGCCGTCGTCCCGCGCGCGTGTAATCCGTTTTCCGCCCATTCATTAACGTTATTCTCATCCCGTCCGCTTTGATGTTGCGGACGTTATATACGGTTTTTACGTTTTTTTTTTTTTCTCATCGTCATCAGAAATATTAATAATTATCATAATTCCCTTCATTGCACACGCGCCGCGACTGTGGCAATGGACCCTTACGGCGTCCGGATGACGTTTACAAAGGTGTTGCGATTTTTACAACGCCGTCGGGTCTTTTGATGTTTTTTTTTATTTTATTTTTTGTCGCCGGTGACTTGGCGTCGCGCGATCATCGAGAATCGGCATTCTTGTTTCGTTTGGGTGCAAACGACGCGCACGTGCCCCGAGAGAAAGGGTTAGAGAGACGGAGAAATGACGCTGGTGAATTAAAATTCAAACAATTCTAATACATCTTACCCGGTACACGCCGTATCATATTGTTTTTGACAAAAGACTAAAATTTTATGAATTAAAGGTGATTTTTTTCTACAGCGCGTTCTATGAGCTACGAGTTTATTATAATCTGAAACTGACCGAAACCGTTTAGCAGGTCCGCGCACATGAAAAGATTGACGACGTTAACGAATTTCCGGTGTTCTCGTCTTTTGGTAAATGTGCCGACAAGTAATAAAAAAAGAAAAAAAAATGGAAAAAAACGTATAAATTCGCGTGCCCAGTTTCAAACGATTTTTTCGACGCGTCGTTTAATCTCATTAACATGATACGTCCATGTATCATTGGTGTGGTATACTGCCGCAACAAAAAATAATTTATATAGATATATTAAATTCGTGTACCTACATAATAATATTAAAAGAATAAAACTGTAGTGTCGTGTTTTTATAATATATTATATACGCTAAGAAAATTGCTAATCAAAAGAAAACTAAAAAAAAAAAAAACAAATGTGAATTTACCACACATTATACGTATGTATTTTATTATACCGATAACGCGCAAGATCGTTGCAGCGTTAAAACGATGTAATTTTTTCTTTTCTTTTTTTTTAACACATTTCGTATTTCTGTTCTTCATTTCCACGTGTCATTATATCGCGCAGAGGTTTTACCGGTCAGTAGTAATAAAAACGTAGGTTTTTTTTTGTTTTTTGTTCTTCATTCATTCGAATTTTATTTGTCTCTTGCTCGGGGACTCGACGTGTGTACAGTGGATGCGTGAACTTTTTTAGTTTTCGAAGCTAACCTACTCCATAGATTCTGTAGAGAACGCCACATTTTCTGAGGCTCTGAGATCACCACTGTTTCAAATACTATTATCTGCATGACTATTGCATATTTATTTATTTTAATCATAAACATTCGTATATATTTTGTAACTTAAAAACGATATTACCCCGTCATATTATACTAAGTTCAATGTCTTCCGACAACTCGAATATTTGTTTTCTTTTGTAATTGTGCCCTACACGGCTACACCTTGCACCAATATTGGCCACGAACCAATCGCTTCGACGAATTATTAGGATTCGCCTAGACTAAAAATTTTAGGCAGTGTATGGAACGCATCGTCGTCTTCGATTGACCGTTGCAGTTTTTTCGACATAGTACATCGGTATTCCACGCATAGTGAGAATTTAGCGGTTATTATTCGATCGTTATTGCTATTATCTCTGTAACGGTTAATTATTTTTACAATCGCGCTTGGAATCGATCGCCGAACTTTCCCGGTACTGTGTCGCGTGAGTGACTGTAACGTATCGTTAATAGTATTACCCGCAACGTATTTATCTCGATCTACGAAAACTAAATCTATGATAAATGCGACGTGTATTTTATTTTATTTTTTTCGTAGCGACAATAATTATTCCCGAAAATCTTTAATAGCTTGTAGTATATTAAAAAGACCGATAATAATGATTGCGTTTTGTTCTAATCTAATGTCGTGTAGCGTTTCGTTTTAGAATTCGCATGTCGAATAGGTAGGTTCACGCGTATATATTACGACTGTGTAGGATCGTTATGGATACGAAATTTTCTCGGAATCCGTCCGTGAAAAGTTTCAAATGACGGGGTTTCCATTAGGTATTATTCAGAAATTCAGTATAGAAGTCGAACCGAAGATAATCACTCGTAAACGAAATCCACATGATATAATTAATTTAATATAGCGTTTTGTTTCGGAAATTTGGATGATAAAATAAGAGAATTAGATTTTTTTTCATTTTAATCGTAGATTTCTCTCCGGGCATTTAAATAAAATGCCTTGTGTAATAAATATAGTACGTCCCGTCGTCTACCGTGAAGACGAAAATCATGACATCATGACGTTCGAACGATTCGATTATTTTAGACTTCACGCACTAGGGTCGGGTCGAAATGCGTTTATTATTTTACGACAAAGTAGTTAAAAGTCTAGATTTAACGTTATTTTTATTTTCTAATTATTATCAACGAAGTCCCTTTATTTCTTTATACGAAATTATTTATATTCGGGCGTGCAATGAATTAACTATATATTTAGATGAAACTATTTTTAATTGTCTCTCGCCGCGTACATATCGTGCGACACGCACGGCCGTTGTTTTCGCGGGGCGTTGTTGTTATAATATATTATTATTTTGTTGAATTTGCTGAATGATTTTTGGGGTCGAGCGAAAAATAAAATACAAACGAATTCCGTATTTTTAGCGAATAAATCCACGCTCGTTTTTCTTCGCCGCGATGTCCCGACGTCTTGACAATGTCATATTATTACATTAACCGTAATAACGTGGCAAAGTCACAGAATTTTTTTTTAAACCAACAATTAGAAAAAAAAAAAAAAACAATTATGAGTTTTTCTCGGACAATTCACGTTAATTATATATCGTGGGGGTAAAGAGATTGTCTTTTATATTATGAAACGAAAAAAAAAAATATACATTTTTCGCTACGGGTGTTAACCAAAGAGGAAATTTCGTTTTTTTACACATGACACGTAACATAGCAGTAGTTACTTGCTAGTGTCGTAGTAATAATAATAATAATAATAATAAAAGCGCGTAATGATACATGGGACCATGCCACCGCGTAATGCACGCACGCAAGGCGTTTCTGGAATCAAAAATAAAACTCGACGTATCGGCCGACCGATAAATTATTATAATATATTATGTAATACACATCGGTGGTGTAAACGAGGGGGTTTTCCGGGCTATGACCCCCCTCCGCGTGATTATTTCAGGCACTATTTTTAAATTTGGTATTATTTTATGATTATCATATTTTGTATTCGCTATTGTGTATTCAATTTGAGTTACTCGTAAATTTGAGTTACAATTTTAAAATCATTAGAATTTCGATCCAATTTTATCTGAAATATAACCCAAGACCCCGGACCGTATTGCGTTTTACGAACATAAAATAATATCGCTATACAGTTATTATAAATTAATCGATTCTGTGTTTGCGGGTCGGACAGGTCTATTTTTAGAATATCGGTTTTTTTCTTTTTGTTATCCATAAAATTACCTCTTGTCGTATGATCGAGGTTGTGGTTCGCCAACGCACTCTCGGTGCACTATGCACCCTGCACGGTGTCGCATACATTCCGTTATTTACTGTACATGGTATATGTATCTCGTGTACGGCGGCGTAACTTGATATTATTGGTATTATAATATGGATTTCAAGTCTTCTTAATATAGCGATTAATTTAATAAAACTGTTACGATTTTTCCAGTGGGTAACTTCCTAACATTTAATATAAATTATGCTATATATATATATATATATATATATAAAAATAAATACCACATCAATTTTACGCATTATAAATAAATAACAGATTGTAAAAACTATATAAATAACTCTTTATATTTCTGTAAAATACAATTATAAATTTTTTAAGTTTAGTCGGTGTTATTTTTAAATATATTTAATATTTATATACTACTAGGCAAATCTAGTAAAAAACGAAATTTTTTTCATTTCATTATTTATAAATTGAATATTATAGTAAATAAAATTCAAACTACAATTTACTATCGTAAAATATTAGGAAAACAAAAAGTATTAATTATTAAGTAATAAATATTAAAGGTAGTAACTTTTTTTTTTAATTTGCCCGTACCAAAATTAATTTTTATATAATATGCTACGGTGTTACATACATTATAACTTATAACACAATAGTAATGAGTCGGATCAGCATGGAGAAATTTAATATCGCGCGATAACACGTAAAACAATAACGGTTGTATATTAAGTTTGAAACAAAAAATAGAAAAATGTGTTTGCTATTAGTATTGTGTTTGTGTTCCAATTTCATAATTTCGAAATAAATGTATTCGACGTGCGTGCTGTGTGATGAATTTAAAAGACAACCCCACATTTACATAATTCGGGTGGGGAATCCATCTTTCCAATCTTTTTTCATAAATAATTTCATCGAATGGAATTTTTTTAATTTTTAGTTACTGAAATATAAATAAAGGGATCTGATATAAACATATTTCTTTGTCATTATTTGTAAACGTAACTATACACATTTTTTTTTTTTTCTCATACGTATTTTATTATACGTGTACAGTTTATTTGTAATGTATAGTTGTTTATATCGGATCGCATTGAAAACGAATAAAACAAAGTTAATTGTATATTCCAATTAATAATAGTCGTGTGCCTTTCCGTCGTTTCGGGCAATCGCTTTGTTATGATTATTGAATATTAAAATCTATTGATTGAAGTATAAACATTATTGTGTATATCGATTTGAATTTAAAACACCGTTTAATTAATCGCTCCTATCATTATGCTTTTACCTAAAATAATAAATGCATCTAAATTCGTAATAAATGATAATAATTTCTAGTCGATTCCAGCGAGTTCGAGTGTGAAAGTCATAGAATTTCACGTGAAAACGTCTACAATAAGTTTTTTTTGAAATTTCAAACACTCGATTCAATGAACCATAATTTTATTGAAACGATTTTCGTTATAATAATATATTTTATACAAACGCACTTTAATATTACCTTTGTATGTATAATAATATTATGTCGTCCCACCTTTGAAATTGTGAAAACTAAACCCAACCACACATAATCTAAATACACGTGTTATAACAGTTGCATTTCGATTCGATTAAATTATTCGCAATTATTATGACCAATACAATTTATTCGTTAATATATTATACTCGACGTGATTGAACATTTAAAAACTATATGCGGCTCATATTTTCATAATGAGCTCGTATAATAACGAGCGGAATTTTACAATAATGACCGATTTCAATATATTTGATGTCGGTTAAAGTACGTTTTAAGACTTGATTTTTTTTTTTTTTTTCGGAAATCGTATAACGTTTTATGCGCGTACGCGTACTGTATAAATCTGTTTCATTGCAATTATTAATGAGCTAAATCGAGTACCATGTATGGTATATACCTAATAAATATTATTATATCATGGTAATCGTCTGATGTCGCGGATAATGCCATCATCAAGCGCGCCGCCGTCGCGCCTCGTGTCGAACGAAAATAAAGCGCCTTCTTTGACCACGTTTAACATAATAATAATAATAATGGTAATAATAATATATTATATTGTGTGTGGTGTACCGGTGTACGCCCGTGTGCAATATTATTTCGTTCTACAACGAAGGTTTGGTTTCTGACTTGACAAACGTCATTAATGCGCCGCAACACTATATACGCGTATATAAATATATATAATATGTATATTATATAGTTTGTGTATGTGTGCGGGTGCTCTTTATATTTATTTCGTTTTTATTTACTTTTTAATAAATGGAGCGCATTGTAAAAGGATTGGTGCTCGCACTCGCGTTTGTACACGTATATAATAAAGTGACTGTTGTTCGATGGGGTCACATGCATTCCACGCGCGCGCACACAGAAGCTTAACATAATAATAATAACGATGTACACTCGACTATAATTAATAATCGTCGGTAATTATGCATGCTTGTGCATTTGTATATATGTATAGGTGTATAAGGCTCTGGCGTGAGTAAAGGTCCCCCCGGACTTCGCAAACGCATCGCAGACGAGACACGACTTGACGCCGTCCCGCGCGGCCGAATAGAGGTCGTAAAGATCTCGTTTTTCTTTTTTCCGCTTCGTCCACGTGGAGAATCCCCCCCGATCGCACTACTAATCTGGAAGTCATGTTAACAATAACTATAAAACAACCACGACTCGCGACTGCGTCATCGTTTCCGGCGTTTTAACGAGTCCGAGGCGAGGGGGGTACTTATTTCTTTTCGTTTTTAACGATCGCGCGTATATAAAATACGCACGTCGGACGTGAAAAATCCCAACGCGAGTGTATACCTATGCCTACCCCCCTCGGCAGCTATATTATACTTGGCGCGGGAGAATCGCGTTTTATTTTGATATTTTTTTTCTCTCCGGTTTTTTTCCGACCGAAAAAATCGGATGCTCGTTCGTCGTTTGTCACACGCGCGCTGCTGCCGCGCATGTTGAAGATATTAAACCATCACGATTTCACGTTTTTACGGCGTTCTTTCTATTTCCGTACGCGGATAAGGACGTTTTATACGCGACGTATTATATATGGTACGTACGTGCCCCCGTGCGCGAGCACCGCCGCGGTATTACGACTTCGTTTAAATTTCCCGAATCTCGCGAGACTCGTCTCCGCGTACGAAGAAAATATCAGGACGTTTCGTCGGACGCGATCACGTGTTCCGTTTCGACGGGGGGGTAATTACAAAAAACGACGAGCCTGCGCAGTTATTTCGGACGACTATAATAGTGGTCCACGTTTTATAACACGTAACATTTCGCGTTGCCGTGAAAACCCTTAAAATTAATAGCTCGCTCTGCCCGCGGCGATTACTGCGGCCGATAACGCGCGGGAACACTGCACCGCCGCCGCCGCCTCCTACGCGGTTACTATCAATATAATAGGTATTATTGTAATAATTATATCGTACGTATTACTATTATATTATTGTAGAAAAACTATTCCGAATTTAATTTAATTAGCGAACGCTTGCCAGAGACCGACGCGAGCCCGTTACGCGATAAGCAGACTTTACCTTATCACGAATACGCGCGTATTGTATTATACGTACGTATAATACACCTATAAATACGCGAGTACATAATGACGTTATTAAATTTAATAATTAGGTACTTTCGTAATGTTCTGCGCGCGCGCGAGGCCGTAGCTGGGCCAACTTTTCGAGAAGGGATTATAATCAATCCAATCGTCTTATTATAATTTATACGAAAAAACAATTAGAAACTACTATGAATAATATAACTAATACAATCGGGTAATAATCGTATTTATTTTTTTTTTAAATAAATTGCAATTAAACGAATCTTATAATATGTTGCTCCGAATTTCGACATTGATAAACGCGATTAGGACAAAAGAGGTTGGGTTTGTAATACAAACTTTGTATGTCGTGTTAACTACGGGTAAACATATTGGACGTCATAACGCGCGTGTGTTGAAAAACAAGAAAAGAAAAAGAAAGGCAAACTCTTACGTTGTCCTTATTAGTGTGTCTTATCGGGTCTCGTAGCTCCCGTTGTAATTATCCCTCCAAATCCATTCCCGGCACCGTCTAGGGGAGCGTGTATTGTCGACGGGCGGTGATATAGAATATAAGTATACGATGACGTTGACATGTGTTCGCATGAGAAGCAGCAAATGAGGAAAATTGAAGGGGAAAAAAAGGAGATAAAAATCCTTACCAACAGGTTTTTTCGGGTATATATGATTCTTCGCGTATACATGATGCGATTCCACTAAATTCGGTCTTTTTCCCCGTATAAGAATAATAATTTGTTTAAATCAACCGACGTTATAGCCACCACGTGCGCGCTGAACAACATTCGTTCCTCGGCCGTAAAACCCACCTACGGCCGGTGTCACATATGTGTACGTTAATATCACGCCATTCGGTACACTACGGCGAACAAGAGACACCCATTTTAACATTGTTTTAAATATAATATTATGTTTTCACTACGACCGTTCACAATCAATTAAAAATATCGTTGTTTTCGGTAGATCGCGAGTTGGCGAGTTTTTATTTTTGAAATTTCGACCGAAAAACGGTGTACGCGTCACTCCGCCGGACTCGGCTCGACAAAATAATATTAAGCCAAGCCGGTTGTAATTTTCCCAACGTGTAGCAGCGAAAGAAAGATCGTGATTTACTCTATGCCGGTGGATTGTCGTGAGCAAAAATAATCTTAAGGCTATGTTATATAACCGAAATATTATTTTCAAAGACCGTTCGAATAAATAATATACGTACGAAATATTATTATAATTAATTATCATATTATTGGACGTGGTATTCGTTCGCGTGGTAATCATTTCACTTGGACGACGACTCGCGAACGTAAGGAAGTATTGAAATTGCCTACACGGTTCGCCGGACTCTCGTAATGATACCGGTAAACTGTAATATTAATAACAACAATAATTGTCGTATCGATCGTCGATGTCCTCCTCCTATGCGGACGAGCATCGCGGGTTAATCAGGGGTTGTGACGGTTAAAAAGGTATCTATTTTTGTAAACAGTCCGGCAGCGGCGGTAAATGGATTGTGTGTTTTCTTTGGATCGAGTTCAACGTACACGGCGACGTAAAAGGCGTATCAATCCGGCGCGTTAAAAGGATTAAAATAGTATCCTTTCAATTTAAAACAAACACCGGTAAATCCGTCTTATTATCGTTGGTTTTATTGGTCGTAAAAGCCCCGGTGACACACGTCGCCCGGCGTATAGCTTCCACATTTCACCGGAGGCGGAGGCGGCCCCGGCGCCCGCGCCCGCGCGCACATAATAACGTTATTATCTTCGGGCGGAGCGGCGGCGGCGACGGCGCGCGCGCGCTCTCGGAGATTCGGTCGATTTAAAATATATCCATCCGACTGTTCGCTCTCATCGTCCGGCCTCGTGATCCGTTTTGTACGAAATATCCGTCGTTTCGAATACGGTACGAAAATATACGTAATATACTCGGTGCACTAATGGAAACGATAATAATAACGCGAGACGACTCGTACCATACGTACGTATACGAGTAGTATAGTGACGACGACGGGGGCGCGCGCGTGTTGTCCGTAACAATAATAACAACACATACGAAAACGATAACGCGCCATAACGACTATAATATATACTATCGTACACACACACACACACATATTGTTATTATACATTATATATTATGCCACTATTATTGTACGCGCGTTCATTCTTTTCGAAACGTTCACCAGATGTGTCATCGTCCTCGCCGTCTCAGCCATGTTGCAGTTTCTCAGAAACAAAAAAGCCTTTGTTCTATATAAAGTCGCCGCGTGTGTGCGCGCAAATGCACATTTGTAGCGGCGGCCTGTGCTGCAGCAGTAGCGGCTATACGGCGGCGGCGGCGGCGGCGCGCGCGTGTTGTTAGTCGCGCGCCCGTCATAAACCACAAGCGCAGTATTATAAACGCGCGTATGATGTTTTCGAGTGGGAGGATTCGGGCGGGATACGGGCTTCCTAACAGACTCGTATAAACCGTGACTAAACCTCTTTTTTCCGTACACACTGTTTTTTATTTTTTTTTTTTTCATGCTTTCCTTTCCTCTTCCAAACACTATTTTTATCCGAATGGCTAAAACGCGTCCGCGATGTACACACAACTCTGCAGTTCGTATTTTATACATACGAGCATACGCGCGCACACACTATGCGAGTTATGACAAATTCGTTTTAAATCCGCTTCCGGCGTCGTCGTCTTGGTCCTTCTACTCGTTCTCGTTTTCGTCCGCGGACCAACGAAAACGTCGGCGCGTATAAAAACGTGCTCGGTCAAATGACAATACAACGATATCACTAGAACTTATTAATTAGTCGTGTGGCTCACTATTCACTGGATCCATCATTTTCAAATATTATGTTTACATTTTTGTTTTCAAAGTAAAATTCTGGTAACGTTAGTTTTTTTAAATGCTTTTTTCTATATTTAAAAAAAGAAAAAGAAAAAAGAACCTACCTATAATACAATATTTATTTGTAATTTTGAATTTATAAGGAAAACGGTTTTTTCTTGCAACTACGTATAAGCGTATTTCTCGGTAATTGTTTTTCAAACGTTTCGATCGACGTCCGGCCACGTTTCTCTAGGTGTTTTTCATACATATTTCATTTGTTTATGTTAATATTTATGTTTGCGCGCGACTGATATTGTGTGAGAAATCGGTCGACATTTATGTTTAATCTGTAGAACACAAACGGCCTGTGTATAATTTTTATTATACACACATGTATTGTATTATAATACTTCCCACGTGGTATTTTATTGAATTTCGTAAAATATTTTTATAATTTACTCAGCATCGATGATAAAGCAATAACAATGTTTCATTCAAAATTATTCCCGTTATTATAATCGTAAACTTTTGTACAACAATTTGCATTTAAATCTATTGCTATCGCATTTAAAATGTGTCGCGTTCGATAGCATTAACCGAATACCTAGATTATAATATTATAATGTCCTCTTTTTATTTTCGATCACAACAAATATTATTATATACTGCGCGTATTACAATAATAAAATCGATCGGGGGGATTTTTTTTTTTTTTTATACCATAGCGTTACGTTTCATAGACATTATAAAATAGACGTGTTTAGTTTGAGCGTATATTTGTATTTTTTTTTTCTCGAAGCGAAAAACGAAAACAATTAAACCGGTCGACCCATTGTAGTATTGTGTAGTTTCTCTGTAAAATCTCTTTCCGACGCGTCGAACTAATTGTGTCGCTCTGCATCGTTCGTCGTTGTTCATTTGCCGTGCGTGCGCGTGACCCTCTCTGAATGGGTTTATTGTTATCGTTATTATTATTTTTTTCCCCGACAAAAACACATCTCTTAATTACACCTATTTACGCCGCGGCAGTTTTCGTGTCGGTTACGGACAATATCCGAGTATTTTGTTGGTCTTCGCGCAAGGTCGCCGCCGCCGCCGTCGTCGCCGGTAAGGTTTTTTCCATTTCTCGTGCGGTGTCTTGAATTTTTTTTTTTTTTTTTTCCCCGCTATTCGGTTCACGTAAAAATAACCCCCGTCGAACGCGTCGCGTCGCGCAGTACACACACGGCATTATATGTCATCGTCAGATGTGTCTGTTGGGGTCTTGACGGACAATTAGCTCGGGACTGACGAAGAGTAAAAGTCGTCATGCGGTCGGCACGGATCGTTTGGGGCCGTAGATCTCCCGCGCGCGCGCCCTCGGGTATCGCGCCTTATCGTCGCGTTTTTATCCGTCCGCGGAACACGGCCGCGGCGCGGGTTTATCTGCTCCACATCTATCCGCTATTACATTATTATTATTATTATTATTATACGTCTAATATAAATATACTTAATGCGGCACCGGCACGATACGCGTTCTTTTTTACCACTCTCGTCCCGTCCGGGCCGCGTCTATTTTTATTTACGTCTCCGCGAAGATTTTCCGTGTAAACGCGTATAAAATATCGTCGCACACAGACCGTATAGAGACCAAGACGCGCGCGTACAATCACGTTATTATGATTTATATGTTAATATTTGGTTATGTACATCATAATAATATATACTTTGCAGTCGGACTCGGTCGACTCCGATGTACGCATATATAGTCACTATACCGCAGGGGACCGGCAAAGAAATTCGATTCGTCCCTATGGCACCACCACCGCCGTCGTCGCGTGTGAGTCACGAGAACGGTTTTTGTCCGATCGAAAAATAATTAAACGTCCAATTACATTTCGATTATTATTACTATTAAATCATTTCATCATCATATAGGCGTCGTCGTCGCGTTAATAATTATTAACACGTTTTATTTTTAAACATTTAAAAAAGTATTGATTTCTTGTAATCAGTATAAATAGGTATATGTATAATTTTTTTTTTTCATTTTTTTTTTTTTTTTTTCATAATAAATCGGTATCAATAACAATAATCAATTTATTTCAGATAGTATTATCGCGGGTCAAACCAAACCCCGATAACATTTTATACACGTATATCATTTTTTTTTTTTTTTTTTCGTAGTGATTTCAAGTGATCCTCGCGAAAACGTTATCTTCGGCATGTGTTTAAATGTGCAATTTGAGTTTGGCGCGATTTCGAATTACATAGTGCCGATTTCACAGAGCGAAAATCAGATTCGACCGTATTTTTTGTAATATTTGCCATTCTATTTCGACGTCCATATTGTTCGGACGTGTTAATAAATTTCGTAGATTTCGTGCCGTTTCGTATGCGTCTACACCGTCTGCGTGTTTACCCATATATACGTAACACATATACCTGGCGTGACTAAAACGCGTATTATACATTATAATTATATATGTATACGGTTTATGCGACGAACGCGCGGTTCAAACGTTGACGCCGCGCCGCCGCCGAGCGTGTGCGCCATATAATGTTTGCGGACCATATTATTTACGCGAGTTTATGTGTGTGCGCGCGCGCGCGCACCGCAATAATAGACTTCAAAGCGTACGGTCCATTGTCGTAGGCCGCGACAATAGTAATCAGCCGATTGCACTCACGGGACGGCCAATTGCCCCGATTATGTATCGATTATTTCCGGTAGCACGCCGATCCACCCCTCTTCGTCTTGACGCGTGTCGGCTTTACAGCTAGGACTGTCTGCCTGTTGTTTCTGTCTGCCGTGTTAAGGTTTGCCAGTTATTTTCAAAAGCTTTCTTTTTGATTTATCGATCCCGAAAATTCGCAATCTGTTATGATCATAATGACGGAAACCCGACAAATGAAACGGCGTTGAAGATAATCGAGATTATATTATGTGTTGTACAGGGAACACTGACCGCACTCGCTTGTAAGGGTTTAAAGAAGATGATTTTTTTCCATACGATTTTGTAGTTTTTAACGACTCTAGATGATTATTGTCATTTGCTTTCGCCTACTAATGCTTGTATTTATAGTAGATAACTTTGCAATTGCGGAACGCAAGAGCGACAGAAAATATGCACATTCGTTTGCAAAATACGAAAAATTAATCTCTTCGCGCGCGCGCGGTTTTTTATATATACATCATATTCTAGGAAGAAGGAAAAAGTGACGGCTTTTTCGATTCATGTGTAACTCTCGCCATCTTTTTTATGTCTTCCGAACGAAATATTTGACAGTTTATGACGTCCGTCCGTTAATGCTTTCTGCGTTAGATATGTGCGTGTGTTCTTTTATATAAAATATATATATATATATTCGATCGTATATTTCACGTACATATAGACGATGATATGTTCACCGGAGCAATATCGTCGTCGGTTTATCATTCAGCAGACGGTCCGCATTTGCTTTTTGATGGAAACAAAAAAACACACACACACACAGTCACAACCGCGTAGTGGTATACGCACTTTGAGAAAGAAATGTCGCCACTGATGGTATATGCCGCTACATACAGGATCTGACGATGAATAATGGATGATATACATCCACCGTCGGTGTTTTTGTTTCCTTTGCGGCCGAAAAAAGAGCGAAAGAGAGAAGAATGAAGAAAAGAAAAATAACTTTGCGATTTTCCCGGACCATCGCGATCACCACACCGCAAAATCCATATAATATATATGTGTGTGTGTGTGTGTGTGTAAAAAATCGGCTTCGTGTATATTATTAAATATTGTAAGAGACTGAGTGTACGGCGGGTGATTTGTGCGATGAGGTACACACACACATAAAGTATAAGCGGTCTTGCAGTATACGCGCGTTCACTATACAATAATAATAATATACGAGTGTATAGAAAAACACTCGACCGTTTACCGGATCATTTGTCATCAACAAAAAAATACTACTTTATATAAAAAGCCCCGGACGTGTAAAAAAAAGAAAAAAAGAAAAAGAGAAATACCCTAAAAAGGGGGAATCGACAAATAGTGTTGGTTTATTTATTATATCGGTTTTTTCGTGTTCGGCGCTGTATATATACGTATATATTGTGGTATTGTCTCGGCGTAGCTTTGTATTGTGCGAATTCCTATGTGTATGGAAAATATTGAAAAAAAAAAAAAAATCGTCGGAGCTATTATCGTTTTGCACGCGTACGATATTTGTACACATCGCGCACTGTATTTCGTTCGCGTTTTCCCCGGCGGCGCCTTTTGGATTTTCATATTATTTCTCTCCTCGACAATGACGCGCGCGTACACCATATTGGCACGGCGTTTTAATTTATGCGAACAGTACATTACATACTAGTACATATCGTATTATTATAGTACGGTGTTGGCACGGGTTTGCGGTGTATACAATATGATTTCTAAAATTATTTATTCGTTAATTTGTCGAGAAAAATCTTTTTCGCCCATATATTATGTAATATTTATCCTTGTTATTATTATACGCTGTGGAAATGTTTTTCGCGGCGCAGACGCGCGCCTGCTCCGAACGAGCCCAGTGTACTGCGTCGTGACGTCGCGACGTCGTTGTGCATCGTCGTGTTTTTTATTGTGTTTTTCTTTTTACACCGCGTTTTATCGTGACGAATAGTTTTTCTGTTTTCCGTTTGTTTCGTGAAACTCGTCGCGTATTATATTGCCCTCGGCGGCGGCGGCTTCTTCTGCGTCTGTCGAGTTCGTGTGTATTTAGAATTTTAGTACGTGGCGAAACGACCGTTTATCGTGCCAATAACCGTCGTCGTCGTCGTCGTCGTCGCGTTGCTCGATCTCTCGGGTCTGTCGTCTATTTTATTTAATTTTAATTTTTTTTTTTATGTTTTTTATGTTCGAAAAAAACCCATCGCCCCGCGCCCCGGGACGAAGGAGGACGCGGAGGTGGGGCGGGGCGGGGCAGGCGGATAATATTAATTTGCCTTCTGCTTTATTGCCGGCCGAAAACAACCGAACGATATGATATGTGTTGTCCGGGAAAATTTACGAGCCCATAAAATTGTAGCGCATTTATCATCGATACATATCTGCTGCGGGACGCGCGTTGTTACCGCGTTACTTATTGTTGCCGTCGCGGCGGCGGGAAATAAATAAATAATTATAATAAAACATTTGTAACAGAAATTACTTGTTGAAATTCGCAAACCAGCGACCGGTGCCGTTTTCTAACACGTCGTAAACGTGTCCGCCGCAACTAGTCCGATCGTTTATTTTTCCGTTTTAACCGCTTTGATTTGTAGCCTAAACCCTGTGCTCCGATGGAATTTCTTCTCTCTATCTCTCTCTCTCTCTCTCTCTCTTTGCCGACGATGTTATGCGAATACATGAAAGAAACAATAATTTACGGAATGACTTATTTGCTTTTGTAAAATGTCGCTTGTACGAAGTATATATAATGCAATTATTCTGCAAGTTATTGAGCCGTGTATTCTGGGTTATAACCAGGGCCATACTTGGGTAGAGTGGCAAACAGGGCTCTGGGTCTTTTACTAAAATAAAAACGATAGTTGTTTCAAACAATCAATTCGAACTGTAAACATGGAGTGCACTATCTCGAGTTCTCGCAAATATTTTTATTCTAGACCTACGTATATATATTTTATAAGATATTATAGTACATTTTATTAATAACGACAAAAAAAGCCATCGAGTTTAATTAATTTTTCGCTTGAAATAAAATACGACATTATTAATAACGATATAAGTTTAGTGTACAACATATACCTATAGGTATATTTACAATAATTTATCTCTCGCGGACGGAATGTTTTTTTTTTTTTCCCGTTGGAAACGCTTTTAACTTTCTTTTATATAGAACTGTACCTACAAACTATATAATACTGTGCGACCGCTTCAGTTGTTGTTTTTCTATATATTTACTATCCCTTTTTTCTGAATGAATAGACAAAATATAATATGAAGGGACCGTCGTCGCGGCAGCAGTTAGAAGCATTTCTATTGAAAATTATATTTACGTGGTGCGGGCCGCTGGGGCCAGAGGATAATAATAATAATAATAATAATAATCGACCAGCTCGGCGGAGCTCTCAAAATGATTAGAAATACACTATATATCAGTTATTTATGAAAAAAAAAAACAGAAATAATATTTACAATAAAGAGCGAAAACCGTTTGAACTCTTACAATGTGCCCTGCTCAATCAGTAGATTATTATGTATTAATGTATATATACGCCGTTTTACTTTTCTCGTCAACGAGACGTCGACGACGGTTGCTGCGCATTTTGGGGATTTGTTTGAGGTGCCGCGTTTCGTACGTCCTCTATTCATTGGATTCTCGGTTACACGGCGCGGCGTGTACAATACGCGCGTAAAAGTGCCTATTTATTTTTTCGTTTGATGAAAAGTCAACGTCGTTTTCCCCTTCGCCATACACTGTTATTACATTATCATTTACGTATTTTATCGCGTTCGATTTCGCCGAGTTTGTATCTATCTAATCGTACACTGCGCACCAAGATCGCACAATTTATTCGTCATAGCCTCTCACAAGGTCGCGACAGCGTCGTTTCTGTTACGTTCGAACACGTGACAAGACGAGCACGGAATGCGCCGAGACGGACATTATTCATCGGATAAGATAGGTTTCAATACAATGCGGACGTATTATCGTCGTCTCGGGCGACGGGAAACGTTTGGCAAAATCGTCGGGATTGGGGCGAGGGAGGGAGGGAGGGAGAAAAAAAAAAACAACGTACACGCGAAGAAGTCACGTGCCGCCGGCAATGGTAAAAAAAATAGCAAATGCCATCAAAGCGAACGCCGCCGCGCCACCGCATTGTATAAAAAGGTATTGTACAAATAAAGTACATATTATAATATCGGTTCGGAGGGCGGATTTTTGTTGTTTTTATCTCGTCGTTTCTCTTTAGAATATTCATTCGGTCGGTAAACGGTTCGTCGAACCGCGCGCGTGTGTGTAATATAATTGTTTACGTCGTTTTTTTTTTTTTTAAATATACACGGGCGCGCGCGCGCTCCGCAGTTTAAATAACTCGGGGAGATTTTTAATGGAACGTCCGCGCGCGTCGGCGTAAACATTCTCTTCCCCCGCCGCCGCCTCCTCTATTTGGCCGGCGTGTGTGCGCGTGTGGTTTCTATACTATTACTATTATTATCACCATTATTGTTGTTATTGTTATCATCGTCGTCATCATCAACAATGGCGACGAACGATTTATACCAGCGGCGGCGGCGCGCGTTCGAGAAATATCGTAAAACTCGTCCGAACGGCCGCGGTGGCTAGAAGCTAGAATCGTCCAAAGCTTCTTGTAGTATACATTATGATTTAGCACAATGTACGCACATGTGTATGTTCAGTGTTCCGCCAAATCGCGTTATCGGTTTTCCAATTAATAATCCACAACGTCCGAGATTTGAAACGTTATTTTTGGAAACGTCAATAATTTTGTAATGCGGTAATGCTCGTCTCTGTGGTATTCTCAGTCGAGGGACTGTTGTACGTATTTTGTGAAAAATCAGAGAGGAAAACGTACGACGATGTGTGCGGCACAAAAACTAGTGATAATCGACCCTTGTTCGCGTGACCAGTGGTCTGCAGATACCACGCGCTTAATATTATACATACAGTTCTCGCGTGATAATATTTCAAACGTTGCGCGTCACCGGCAAAGTGCGCGTCTGACCGAACCCCCCGTGATATTTCCAACGCGCAATGGTTTTGTGACGGCGTCTCTCGCGGCCTATATTAATATTATAATAATGACATACGCGTTATTAGTATGTAACTGCAATTTGGCGCGTCGATTTTGTAGACGTTCACCGCGTCGTCCGTCGCAAGAAGACGCGCGCGCGTGCACGGGAAATTGCGTCCATTTCCCGTGTCTTCTTAGCCGTCGTCGTCGCGCGAAAAACCACTTCCGCCGTCGCACATTACACATCGGAGACGCCCTCGCGGCGCACACATCCAATTTGCAATCCGACGTCTCGTCGCGCACGTAATAATAATAATAATAATAATGATATTATAATCTCGCTCGGAATCGGACCGGCGGCGGCGGCCGTCTCTCCATTGCGTCTGTTAATATCGGATTATGTTTACGAAAATCGATTACGAATTTTCCTAATAATTATTATTATTATTATTACGGCAATAAAACGGTCTTCGTATTCGGCGGTCCCAATTAAGGAATGTTAATATCGTGTTATTGCGCGTTCGATTCGCACTGCACACCCTCCCACACACGCGAGCCCGTTTTGTACATTTTAATATTATCATTAGAATATTATAATATTAGAACATGTATTTTAATAAAAAAATAATCGATTTTATTGTAATTTACATTGCCTCCGACGTTTTTCGTTTGCGCTTATTGTGAAATAAAATATTTTTATAGATTGTGCAATTTGTGAAATTTAAAAAGCGAAAAATGTTTTTTTGCGCGTGATAAAAATAAACATCCAATCTAGTACACGCTGATAACAATATTATGCAAGCGTCGGTTGTCCGCGAAATTTCGTCCAGCGAAATATTTCGATAATAATACGGTCTCGTAATTTATTTTTAAAAAAACGATAATTATTCAATATCGTAACACGTGTTCATGGTGACGGGCAAATAAAACAACTGTTTATCAATACCAAATATTTACCGAGTATTTTTTCTCCGTGTAAATGTCGTTGTTTTTTTTATAATTTTGATTTTCATAAGGATTACCTAATAAATAATATTTTCACCTTAAAATGTAGTCAATTATAATATTATGTATGTATCGAAATCGATCTAGTTTTCTGATCATTTTTCGACTTGGGTATTCTATAACCGTTATAGTATAACGGATTATTATCCCTTTATATAGTGGATACATAAATCGTGTAGATTTAATTTCGATTTTTTTTTTTTTTAGTCCACCAAAATTATAAATATAATAATACTACTATTTATTCTATCGATAATTCGAAATTTTAAAATATAACAATGAATCATGATTTTCGATCGCCGGTATCGCAGCTTTGGTAGCTGTGTGATACTCGGATTGCATAAAAAGCGGCGATTGTATATCGGCTATTTCTATTTAAGGAGTAAAATGTAATGCGATGTAAAACGCAATAATAATATTGTAGATCACAGAATAGATTTTCCCAAAATCGCCGATAATACAGTATAAAAAAAAAAAAAAAACGGATTGTCGCCCGAAATAACGCAAAACAAGATAAACAGATTGTATAATATTATATACATCGTTATAAAGTGAGGAATACGATTGACGTTATTATGCATACAATCCGTTGTGCTTTTATAACGGTTGTGTGGGTGTGTGTGTGTGTGTCTATATTATATTGGAGTAGTGCACGCGTATTGTTATGTGACATTTGAAGGAAAAAATTACAAAACCGTTTGTCTAAATCGCAATTCACCGTACGAGCGCGTATTACAATAATAACAATTGTAATTAAAACAACGAGGGGCCATTGGTGACGAAAGAAGTGTGAGCGGGCGCGCGCGTATATATTATATTGTGATAGCGGTGGAACCAGAAAGAGACGGCGGATAACGCGGTGGCGCGCGTTTGCGACGAGAGTGAAAAGTGTCTATTGTCAGAGAGAAACAATACGAATTAATTGGCGATTTCGAACAAAAAAAAATTAAAACATTTTTTCGACCGACTCTGTCGAGCACGTAATTACGATCGTCCACGCGTACGCGTACGCGTTGTTGTTATTATTATTATTATTATTACTATTATTACTATATTATAATATACTATCTTCGTATTTATATCGTTTATTGTAATCGTTTAGACATTATTATACGTACTGCAGAGTATTAATTGTGTTATTGTAAGGGCAATGAGGTCTTCTATATTTGAAACTCGTGTACAAATTATGTACACATAATAATAATAATAATAGTAATATTAATATTGTGACGCGTAAAGAAGAGAGACGATAGAGGTAGGACGGGTGAACTGTAAGAAAGAAAAAAAAATCGTGTTACAAGGTGTGAAGGGCCATCGTGTACGTATTTGTATGTGTGTAATTTTTTTTTTTTTACGTACAAAAATAATCGTCAATAAATTCAATAAAAAAATAACAATGATTGATAAACGCGCGCTCGTATGTCTATGATAATAAATATGTAAAAGCGTTTAATTATCTCTTTCAATTGGTGTTTTGTTAGATTCGGAGTCTCTTCTGCCGTACAGCGCGCGAGTTATCGGCGGGCCGTTGGCTCGAGCTGATAACCTCGGGAAAAAAATGTACCGCACATACGTACGTGTGTGTGTGTGTGTACGTGCGTGCGTGCGTATACGTGCCTGTGTGTGTGTACCGTTTTATTTTATCGGTCTCGTGTTACCTAAGTTGAATTTTTTTCTCTTTCCCCGAAGCTTCTAATTTTTTTTCCGTCGATTTTTTAGTGACTTTTTGTTGTACGAGTATAGTTCAAAGACCCGTCTTATGTCTCGTCGTTTTGTCGTACGGCCGTCACGGTTTATCTCGTGTTCTGTGAATGACCCGTCGTCGGGGAAACACATCGGTCGATTATAATAATATATTGTTTTAACGTAGGTACACTAGGGGTGTATTTCTCTGCCGATAATCGACCGTTCGTCGAGATTTCGGGCCGCCGGAACTCCGTCGCGCATAATTATTTATTTGCCGATTCCGAGTGTTTGCGAGCAACGAAATCGTTGTGCAGCCACGTTTTCGAAACACGATAATGTTATGTATATCGTCTCCGGTCGTTTCTTTCGGATCCGTCTCGGAGCTATTTATATAGTCGTTGCACTGGCCGCGCGAGCGTTTAGAATATCACAGGGTCTTAATTATTATCCCTTTCCCCGTAGTTTGCACGCGCGCACGAAAAGCCGATCATCATAATATTGTTCCGGTGGGTTTTTTTTACCGTAGAGACGTTAATGAATGGAATTCGTCAGAAAATCTTTCGAATAAATACCAAGTATTAATAATAAATATGTCACGGACTGCAACTTTTGGTAATGCGCGTGCATTTTTTTTTTTTCGCCTTTTTTTCACGTACGTCTCCTTCTAACACGTGGCAAATAATATAATACGGCGTTATGACGTATACACGTCCTATGTGACACGGAGAAAAAAATAAATAGTGAATCGCGTGCGCGCGCGCGCTTCCTTTTTTTACTACACGTGTCTTCCCGGTCCGCGTCGCAATCAATTCCAGCCCGTAGAGCATATTATACTATCGCGATGGCAATAATAATGGTATTATTGTACTGCCGGAGCACGTGCAACGTACGAGCTGCGGAGGATTCCCGATAAAACTGACCTCCTCAAACACTAATGGAAATGTGTCGACTCGGCCCGACGACGACGAAAGAATACAACTTACAATGTGACCGTAAACTGTTGCGGCGCGTGTGCGCCACGCACGCGCTGTTTTTTTTTTTTTTTTTACTCTCCGTCTATCGTGTTTATATTATATCTATCTATATAATATAACGCGTATTCGTATAGGATTCGCTTTATATAGTTTCATTGAAATAACCCGCTTATCGTGTGCCGCCGAGATGGGTCGGGGTTTTTTTTTTTTTTTTTTGCGTCTGAACAATAAAGGGGGGACCCCGAACACGACTGTGTTACGACGACGTGATCGTGTGAGAATGCCTTTTGAACAAGTATATTTTATTGTACGAACGAACGTCCCCAATACAATACAAACATAGCGCAGTGAAATAATATATTCGACCGATCGAATACTTAAAAATACAGATTATTCACATTTGCTCTTTTTAATCAAACGAAAATATTTACATATAACAATGACCTAACCATCTCTCCTGTCGACGAGGTAGCTAAGACCTTCTACAGACGTTTTTTAATTTCAACCTACAAAACCACAAAAATCCTTTAATCAAAGAACTTGCGTCTATAAATATACCCGGCAACCCACAAAAAAGGTTGAAAAGGCGGTGGTGCAGGGACCTATTAGTATTAGACCAATCTAACTCCTTTTGTTCTTCTTTCTATATCTATCTTTGTTATTTCCACTTATCTTTCCTTATGATATTTTTCTAACATTGTTGGACACTTTTTGTTTTTTTTGTTTGTTCTTTAACTGTATAAGTGCCTTCACTGGAAGGTATCTTTAATCCGTCCTTCACGCCATAGTTATCTATTTCATCAATTTCACTTATTGTTCAAAATTTATGTAACAGATTGTGGAAATATAAATTAAGTAAATCAAAAAAAAAACATATAACAAATTTACCGGAAACAGATGCGAATCTTTTTTGATTTTTTTATATAATATTATAACGTCGAAAAATATTAGTATGATATTCGCACATATTATGTACATGACAATAAATACGTAGATAATTAAACGCCATCGTTTTGTTGCAGTGTAATGTCATCGAAACGTAAATCGCCGCCGTCCAAACTGCTGGAGAACGCCGCCGCGAGCGCACCGGACACGACGACCGCGACGACCGCGACGACCGCGACGACCGCCACGACCGCCACGACCGCGACCACCACGACTGCTACGGGCGACGTGACGGTCGCGACCACCGCGGTGGCCGAAGAGAACGGCAGCAACAGCGGCCACCAGTCGGACGACGATTACGTCACCGACGGCGGCCACGAGAACGGTACCGCGAACGGCGGTGGCATGACGGAAACCGTGGCCACGGCGTCCGCGGACAGGAGCTGCGGCAGCCCCGCGGCGGTGGCGAGCCCGCCGCCGCCGCTGCCGTCGTCGTCGTCGTCGGCGGCCAAGCGGTCGGCCAGCAGCAGCGGCGGCACGTCGCCGTCGCCGTCGTCGGACAGCGAGAACAGCAGCGGCGGCCGGTACGCGTCCGGTTCGTCGCCGGTGCCGGGCGTCGGCCGAACGTCGTCCAGCAGCAACAACAACAACATCATCAACAACAACAACAACAACAACAACAACAACGGCAGCAGCAGAATGAAGAAGAAATACAAACGTCAGCGCACCGAGAGCCCTTCGTCGGCTGTCGGTTCGGCCGCGGCCGCGGTGGCCACTCTCAGGGTGTCGCCGTTCGCCGCGTACGCGCGACCGCACGCGGCCGGGTCACCGCCGCAACAACAGCCGTCCGCCGTCCACCCGCTGCCGCCGCACATGGCTGCCAACTTCATGACGCTCAACCACGGGTTCTACGAGACCATAGCCGCGGTCGCGTACGAACGAGCGTTCCTGAACGCCGGCGGCCATCACATTCAACAGCAACAACAACAGCAGCAACAGCAACAGCAGCAACAGCAACAGCAGCAACAGCAACAGCAGCAGCAGCAGCAGCAGCAACAGCACGATCAGATGCCCGCCTCGGCGGCGTACCATCACCTGATGGACGGCATCCAGGCGGCCGCCATGGCGGCGAATTCGCCTTACTTCGACACCGAACAGCAGCTGCTGCGCAAGGGCGGCGCGGACGAGGCCGACAAGGCCGCTCACTTCATGCACCTGAACAACAACACGTTCATGCACAACCACAACAATAACAATAACAACAACTCGGCGCCCGCGTTCGGCGGACCGGCCGCCAAGAGAACCATGGACGACGTGCTGAAGAAGATCTCGTCGAAAAAGCACATCAGAGACGATCACGGCGTCGCGGTGGTCGCCAGCAGTCCAGCCCAGTCGCCGTCTCCGAAAAGAAGGTTAGTTATACTATAAAATAATTATGTCGCACGAAATCCTTATTAGGCAGCGGCGGGTTAGGCTATATCCTATACCTATGGTGACCAGATATTAAAAAAAAAAAAGGAAGTACATCGGTATAATATGTATAATATAATATATAAATGGATAAAAATTATAATAGAACATAAATTTAAACTCCTTTATTACTTTATATATAATACTTACATAAAGTATCATAGATTTTTAATCTAACAGTTGAAAATAAAATATATATATATTATAAAACTTGGTGTTCGTTAGAATTTTCAAAAGTCTTAGATTTCGAACATTTCCTAAGGTATTTTATTTTCTTTTTTTTTTTCGGACCCGTTTCATTTCGTAGAATCCATTTTTATAGTCTCTGTGCGCGTGTAGGCGAGTTTTAAAACATTGAAAAAGTCTCGGTTATGCGACGGATAATAAAATATGATAAAATATCAACTCGCCGTCGTATGTGTTATCGATTAATATTCCACCGGGCACCGACAAATGTTTATGTACTTTACATCGAAAAATCGTCTTTCGCGTGTTCGCAAAATTGACCGAAAAGGTTCTCGCGGGCATTGAGTGAACACCACTATACTCTTCAATTAACTACCGGTCCAATAGGTCGGTTGGGAGCATACGTACACGTGTTTTCGATGTTGACTTTGACACGTCTCTACACTTTTAGTATTGGGGCCCCTGTTTCCGGATCAATGAATTGCAGCTGGCGATTTACGGTTTCGTGCTCGTTTAGGCTGCCCGTAGGCCCTCCACTCGTCTCGGTCAATTGTGTGAATCCCACTTCCACTTCACGTTTAATCACGGGAAGTAACGTGTAGCCCTCTTTTCAAACGTATATGTAATACATATCGTATACCGGTTTTCGACACCGTCGTGTATTTTTTTTTTTTTAATTTTCGTAAATTTTAAACGTTTACACCATTATACTCGTTGGTGGTACAAATGTTCAAAAGATTTTATTTTGTGCCATTTATAGACGTTTTGAAATTTTGAATTTTCCTGATTTTTTTTTTTTTCTTCGTAAAACGTAGATGAAATAATTTTTGATTGGACGAAAAAAAAATCTTAACGCGACGCGCGACGACGTCGACGAAATATCATACATCATAATAATAATACGTATATAGTCTGTAAAGAACGCGAGCGTTATTCATTAACGATAATTTTTTGTTTTCTTTCTAATTCCATTTTATTGACGTGTAATTGTCTCTAAATTAATTTACGCTTCATCCAAAGAATACAGATAGAACCGTCACGGAATAAAATAATATCCTATAATTATTATTGCTGATACGATTGAATTGAAATTAAATAATCAAATTTTTTTTTTTTATTACATATAATAATCAACGTCAAACGTGTATATATATTTTTGTATAACTAATTGTTTTCACTCATAACCATACGAGCAGTTTAGATTTAAACGTACGTATATTGAATCTCTTTGTAGGAACTCTAAAACAATGCTTTACGAGCTCGAAATTGGGTTCTTATATCGTATGAGATTTGAAAAAAATTACGAACAATTATTATTGTCTTTTTGTCGTTTCAATAATTTTATTATTGAGGAACTCTATAGGAACTCTAAAACAATGCTTTACGAGCTCGAAATTGGGTTCTTATTATATCGTATGAGATTTGAAAAAAATTACGAACAATTATTATTGTCTTTTCGTCGTTTCAATAATTATTATTATATTAATATTCGTTTCGTGATTGACGAAAACATCGACGGGGAGAGGGGGCATTGCCCTTTTAAATTTTCGTCCACTTCCTTCCGATTCCTCAGTAGTTATCCTACGATTCTACGCGTTCTGTCCAGTTCGTCCGCCGCGAGGTGGAAAATAATTCAAACGACTGCAGCGAGAGTCTAAATTCGCGTACATAATATAATATATTCCAAGTGCATAATAATATTATAATAATAATATACGTATAGGTGCGAGAAGCGTCGTCGTCGTCGGCGTGACGAGTGCGCGTTCGAGTTTTCGGTGACAATCGAAAGCGGTTATTTTTTCGGGATTAAGTCGAGGATTACGTTTTAACAGATAAAAAAAGAAATAATTATAATAATAATAATCGATTGTCATATACATACATTATTGCCGTGTTTCGAGTGCAATTTTTTTTTCATCTTCTTTTATAGACCACTCGAGCATATTAAGTTTACCCGCGCGCTCGGGCGGACGTAAGAATCGCGCGCGCACACACACACACACACACATACACGCACTCGAGTGTTGGTGTGTTTATTATATAATATTATAAATCGATATACTCATTACAATATAACACGACTGTTGTGTGTGTGTGTTTTTCTCGAGATAAAATATTATTCTCTTAAAAATAGCGATCGGCGTTGCTATATCGAGAAAGACGGACGCCGGACGCGGGCGGGGGTGTCGCATTATATTACGTATATTTCTCGCCGCCTCGTGCGTTAGTATCGTGTATATTATAATATACACTTATTATAAAAATATGGCACATTCGCGCGGTTTTTTTTTTATTATTTGGGCGGGGTCTGCGCGGATCGCCGTGTGTGTGTACGGAACACAATAACTTCGAGCGTGTGTGCGAGTAAACTATATATATAATATTTAATTCGATATATTGTACACAGCAATAATATGCGCTCGTTCACGCGCGCCGCACACGCTTGTCACTCTCTCTCTCTCTCTCGTTCAATGGTTTTTAATCCCATCGTGACGTCATCGTCCGACGGCAGTGCTGTACGTTATTACTATTATTATTATTATTATTATTATACTATACTAATTAATATTATTATTTCATTTAATCTCGCGCCGTTCTTGTAATCTCCGTGCGTGCGTGCGTGCGTACACGCCGCGGCGGCGACATATCGTCGTTTCTTCAGATCGTCATCGCATTCGACTCCGATCGCCCTCCGCTCGTCCAAGTGTTACGCTTCTGCACTCGTCGCGTCTATACATCGTCAACCCGCGCTCTCGTATATATTAATTATATACGTGTACGTGTATCATCATTGTTATTATATTACTCTGCAGTTGTCGCGGTGCATCGGTGCAGTTTGACACGCGGTGCACTCGGCCGTAGGTCGTTACAGCGTTTTCACCTCGTCGGCGTGCATCGTTGTTGTCGTCGTGTTGCGTCTCGATTTACTACACCCCGTCCGTGCCGGAGACATACGGAGAAGAAGCGATCGTGTTTTTTATTCTGTTTCCCCCCCCCTCCCCCCCTCCCCCCCGTCAAACAATAATCGATCGATCGATAGTAATAATATTATAATCATGTGTTCGAACTGCGTGTTACTCATCGGACGCGGCGGCAATCACGGTCTGGGGTAAGTGATGGCGCGTTTTTTTTTTTTTTATCGCGCGCAGGCAAGTACAGTATCACATCGTGATATAGTAGATCGATACCGCCACCTCGGCATTATAATATATACACACCGACAGACACCGTATACCGCGCGTTTCGTTTCGCGACGGGTTTTTATATTTCTGCCGCGGTCGACCGCGCGAGCCGTTTTTGTTTGCGGGCAAACGGTGTGTTTTCAGACACGCGGGCATAAAATAAATAATCTGCGTGAACTTTAAACCCGTTATTATGTCCGCGGGTGCAATAATAATACGGCAATATTAACAATCATCATTTCGTCGGTCGCCGACTTTGAATTCGTTATAATGATATATTTTATTATTATACTCGCTCTCGCTCTCTCTCTCTCTCTCTCTCTCTCTCTCGATTCGTGAGTATGTTTACATATACCAACCTTTGAAAACGAAATACCAAAGACCGAAATCGCAACGAAAACGCGAACAAAGGCCCGCGGTAGATTCTCGTTTTCTCTTTTTCTTCGTCGAAAACTTCACATTGCATATCCGCGGTTTGAAATTATTCAATCCGTCGTCGTCGGAACGAAATACAAGTGCGAGTATATTATAGTCGTAAAATTGTTAAAACTTTGGTACTCGTATACTATTTTTATGTGTTATTCAACAGTTTCGTATTCGTCGCACTCGTGACAAGTGTACACTAATCCATCGTTTCGTATGTGTACGTTGTTCGAGTGTTGTGCTGCAGAGCACGACGACGACCAAGTACAAAAGTAGATTCTCGAGCCTCTAAAAAATTTTTTTTTTTTTCACGAAAGATTCTACTCCAAAACGTGTATGCGCGCGTATTATATTATAGTCTCCGCGCATAATTGATTTACGTAGTTGATATATAGTTGGCGAAAAAGACAACTAATATGTAATTGTTTTACTCGAGTATTCTAATCATATTATACACCGTATATTATACAGTATATAAATAGTATATACACTACTTCATTTCCTGTTCGGACCGTCGTCGGAATCAAAACACGTATAAATAGGAAAAATACTTATGTATAATACAATAGTATCTCGCGTCTTCCGATTAATGCGAAGTAAAAAAGGCCTTTTTTCGCTTTTATATTTATCGTCGAGAGGAAATGTGTCCACGCGCGGTTTTCCGGGAAATCGTTTTACCTCGTTTTATATATTATTATATATAAATTTCTCGAACAGAATTTACATAAAAATAAAATGTTAATACGAATAAACTATTCGGGTTTCGGTCGGAATGCGCGTATTATAACAATTAGCCGCGGGAGCCACGCGTCTCGTTGGACGTTTCCAAATCGGGAATCTCTGGCTCGTTTGTCGCTCCGGCGCGGCGGCGGTCCTACAATAATTGATACAAATTTTCGACGGAGGCTCTAATAAATTTCAACGTGTTTTTTCTACTCCTGCACGTCGTCCGTCGTAAATTAACGATCTAATTACAACACGCCGACCGCGGTTCAGGGGCGACGAGGGCGAGGGGAAAGAGCCGAGAGGGCTAATGGACGGCGGCGGCGGCGGCGGCGCTTTCCCGCGCGCTAACACCGCTCGTCTCTTCTCTCCTCCGTCCCGTTCGGTCGCATACAATAATAATAATAATAATATATTACGCGAAGAAAAAAAAACCGCGGCCCGAGCGGTGGCCGCGAGCCAACAAAACGTATCTGTCTCGCGGCTACGACGGTCCGTGTTCGCGTGTGTCGGTTTTATAGCCTACGGGACGAGAAATCTCTGCGGCTCTGTATATTCTCCGCGTCTCGCCTTCTCTCCTCCGCCGCCGCCGCATTAAAACGGTTCGCGTCGATCTTCCGTCATTATTATTAAATATTTACGGCCTCTTTCTCTGCAGTAGTTATATTGTTTTTTCTTGTATATTTATATTTTTAGACGTTTAATAATAACAATTATCAAAACGATCGCGTATTAGCGCAGCTATAGACGTCGTTGTTGCTGCGCGCGTTCACACCTATAGCGACGAAACGGGTGAAACGTAACAACATCGTTTGTCGTAATAATACGCGTCTATTTGTCGCAGTAGCTTACCACTCGGCTTGCTGTTTTTTTTTTCTTCAAAATAAGACAATTATGCCGAAGAAATAATTATTATACAGTACGCGCTATGAAATGGATATTTTAATATTAATTAAACTATAATTATTGCTACAATCTATAATTATTATCGGTCTAATTTTACCGTGTGAACGTGTTTAAATGTTACTATTATCATTATTTATAACAATAGTATGCAAAGTATAAAATAATAATTTTTTATTTTTATAAGAAGCTTTCGGATAAGACACCGTTTTGTAGTATCGAGTAAAATAATATGTAGTTATCGGTGACCGAATACAATTCGTTTTTAAAAAATGATTTTTTTACGAGTCACTCGAAAACGGATTTAAAAAACAACTGTAGTCAAATTTTGGAACCTCGATTCGTCCTTCTCCCCGCCCGCCCCCCTCGGCGAGTGATAAAAACTGCCCCCGCCGACTCGGAAGAGAAACTATACGGCGGCGCGCGAATCGCGAACGTCTGAATCTTTCTTCGCGTCCGCACGTTATACGTTTGAAGATATTATATTATAATCTATAATGATTTCCCCCCCCCCCGCGTCGTCTCGCTCGGCATATTTTATTTAAACAATCCACTTTGATAACCGCCGCGCGATTTATTAATTTACAATGTTATTAATATTATTCGGCGAAACGATGAACACGGTGGAAGGAGGCGGTATACCACCTCGGAGAGTCGTATATCAGTAGCACTCCAAACGGCGTGACGACGAGACACGCGTTTCAGAGCGCGACTGGTCGTGTGAAAAAAAAAAAACAAACCGATAAAAACTCGTCGTTTGATTTTTCGCATAGATCCGTATATGGACACGTCGTCGTTCGAACGTCTAATCCCCGATTCTTCGGTTGGATCGGCCGGAAATCATTTCCACGCGCTCTACCACCCGCTTCGCCACCGAAACATCGGATAGGGCAAGGGTGTGCGATACGCACGACACGACGATAATATTGTCGCCGATTTTTTTAAGACGCGTTTTCGCCTAGATCGCAGCAACCGTCGCGTCGCCCGCGTACGGCGGCGGCATCGCGTCCGAGATGAATTTTTTTATTTTCGCGTTTATTTATAGATACGATACGCGGCGGCGCCGAGAGCGGCGTTCGTAATTGATTATCCGACAACGAATTAACGGCCGTGTTGATTTCCCCTCTCGTCGCCCGACCTGTCATCCCTTCGCCTCGAGGTAGTCGTACGGCACCGTCGCCGTACGGCACCGTCGCCGTACGACGGATAAAATATTATCATAAAATATGATAAAACGTTAGTTTTCACTCTTCATCGGCCCGAACGGAGGAGGAGCCGGTTTTTATTTTCGCGATTTCTATTAAATAATAATATTATACTAACGCGAGAGAATGCATGTTGCGTATACTATAACGCTTACATTCGCACTCGCGCGGAAAATCATATTTTTAATCGCTCGTCCTCGCGCGTTAATGGTATTAATAATAATATTCTAATACAATCATATTATTATTATTATTTGAGTACGGCGACGGCGGCGGCGGCTGCGTTATCTTAATTTCAATTAGACGATTTATGAACACGTCTAGTGGAACAGCCGCCGTAACATTGTATGCACCGTATTATTATTACTTTATATTGTGTGTGTGCTTTCGCCCGAGGCCAACCTGATTAGAGAGAACTTAATGGCCTTTACATTCTGTTGTCTAATGATGCTTGCAACTATTATTCTTATTATTTATTACGAAAAATACCTCTCCCGCCGAGCCCTCATTTTCATAAAAAATACGTACAATCATTATCGTATATAGGTGTATTATATTATTATAGTTTTGTTCTCTGCAGTGTTTTATTATTTTTACTTTTCATTCGTATATATATATAATATTATAATAATACACATATTATATTGCAGACATTTGCCCTCATGACCAGTGTGAAATATCGGTTAAAGGCAAATAATTGTATATAATTGTTCGTAATATTATAATATTGTATTTATTTTACTTTTTTAATCGCTCGCGAAATATATAATATTATTTTTATTTATGCCAATCAGAGGAAAAACATGTTTTACATTTTATCTCTCTCGGGGCGCACAATACATATGTTGTGCTGGACGATTATCAAACCGTAGTTGTGGGTCGTGTATAATCGTTGCGTATATTATGTATTTGCAATTTATTTTTCGTATTTTTTTTTTTCACATGTTCGTACTTGTGTCGCCGGACAAACGATGACGACGTGTATCTAAACGATTCGTTTAATGTTTATTAGTCTGCGCGTTTTGCACGTGACTCGCGCAAATAATATCACTCGTATTTACACGATACGTGTGTATTGTGATTACACCGGCCCGGTTATAATATTATAATTGTTGCATGTTACAGGTACATTTTATCCGTTTCCGTTTCCGCGCCCCTCGTCGGTGCACCAGTTCATAGCTTCGGGTTATTTCCCCCCTTGTCGCGGCGCTAATTATTATTATTATTGTTTTCGATTTTCCATCGCATTATAATGGCAATATACGTATATACTCGTATATGTATATATATTATTTTATATAATGCGCTTATTCTTTTTTTACTCTCGCATCCAAGGTCATTGAAAGGTGGCCGCCGCCGACAGATTTTTTTTTTTTTTCTTCGCATATAACAATGATGCACAATACGATAATGTTATTATATTATATCACACGAGTGCCATAATTATATTCGCTACAACAGTAATGTCCATCTGACGCGTGTACACGGTCGCGCCGCCGCCGCCGTGGTGAGAAACCACTTTTGTAAGTTATAAATTAACAACTGCACCACGACGACCACGCACTTGACGACGACCACCAGACGCTGCCGCGGGGTTAAATCATAATAATAATAATAGTATCATGACGACGTACGTCCGAAGTTTTGTTTTCATTTTCATTTTTTTTTTCTTTCTTCAAGCTCCTCGCAATACGAGAGGAGTATAGGTCAAGTTTTAATCTAAAGGTTTAATAATGTTTGATTCGTCCGTCGTGCTGTTTCGCCGTGGAAACAACAACAATAATAATATAATATCGCAGTATACCTACTCTTTAACACGGTCTATATGCATAATATATATATGCTGCGATTTTTTTTTTTCGCGTTTTTATCGGGATCGGAATGTCGAGACAGGAATTGATTACGCGCTGCGATAAAATCCGTATTCGCGAATGTAAAAACACGTTGCGCTAAATTTTGAACTGCATAACGCATATTATTTTATACTATGGCTGTGTAATTATCATTGTTATTTCATACGCCGGTAATCTATATTCTATACATTGCCGGACTAAAATCCAATATTTTATATTGTCGACGGACGTTTTTAACGGGAAAATTACACTTTAAACGGCTGCCCCGTCGACCGATTGAATCGACGCCACCGCGGTGTTGTACGAATTATTTATAATATCGTCGCAATGGCAATTATACAAAAAGAACCTATTCGTATAATATGTGACGGGATTTTTCATCGCGAAAATTCGACACTTTCTCGTGCAATTTCAACGTACATACCTAGTAAAAACACATTTATTCAGTTCAAAAAGGAAGGGAGGGGTGAGAATTAATTTAGAAATTAAAAACAAGCCGAGTACTTATACTGCAAAGTCGAGTATAGAAAATCACGTTGATATAGGTTTTTATTCCGGAATCGGGAACGAGGCTCGTGCGATTTTAGAATTAATAACGTGCCACCCGTTTTTTTGGAATCGATATAAATGTATACGTCCGCGGGGAAACGGAAATTCGTCTTTTGTTGTTTCGTTTTTTTTCGTTCAAGCGTGTTCACTTATTCATGACGTGCACGCGCACCTAATATTATATAAAACAACGGTGCACTTGACGAAATAACAGCGACAGTATTAAATACAGGGTGTCTCTTACCGCGTGATGTTTGCCTACGCCAATAACTTATAAATACTAATTCCAATTTTTAGTTTTTGAATGCACACCGGAGTTCGTCTTATGATTGAGGGGGTCGTGTTTTTTAATGCTGCTTTTTGAAGTACTCAAACGCGAAATTCGTTTTATTTTTTTTTTTTACAAATTTTCTTATGTTAATTAAAATCTAAAATTGAATTGGCCGACAGCAAACTTACGATTAAATTAAAGAAAAAAAATTAAAAATTAAATATCGGTTATTATATACGTATAATATAGTTGTAACAACGAAAGCGAACATTTTATTATCGATACCGTTTATAATAATTTTTAATATATTATATAATACTCGTATTTTATACATAATATAGATATGTTTTAATTTCGATAACATTAGATATTCATGATTGTATATTAAAATATTGTTAAACTTTTTTAATTTACACAATCTGTTGATTTTTATTTGCTATAAGTAGTATATACAGAAATTTAGGTTTGATATCATTACGTAATGGAAATTTATTAAAAAAAAAAAATCCGCGAGCTCTCGATTTAACAGTTTCGACTGGACTGCAAGTGCAATTTTAGAAATTTTTTCACACAGATATCGTTTATAGATGGAATGGGTCGGAGGGACGAGCGTGTGACAGTTCACCCTGTACATATAGTATATATAACTACATAGACATATGTACCATTCGCTGTACGGCACCGCGAGGGATGATCCCTATCACGCGGACTTGCGACAGGGGCGTCCGGCGGCGGCGTCGACGTAATAAATTTATACACGGTGGCGGTGGCCGCGTACACGCGTATACTTTTTTATATACATTGTATGCGTCGAATTTAAGAACGGCGAGAGACGAATTTCTCGGGAAAAGGACGATGGCCAAAGAGTGATGGATAGAGAGAGAGAGAGAGAGAGAAGGATATAGCCACGGGCAGGATCAAAAGGGTAATTGCGTGCGCGCGTGTGTGTGTGTGTACACTTGAGAGACGAGCGGGGTCGCGCCCCCAAGGGCACTGTGAATAAATAATAAAACACTACTGTACTCGCGACTGTATATCGACTTACGGCGGCGGTCGTACGTATACTACACATGCGACGTGTGTAGGCGAGGGTTGATGACGACAAAGATGCAAGCGAGGGGGTGGAGGGCACGTTTGTTTAGGGTTAAACTCGTACGTGTATATAAATCACCATCGATTCACTTCCCGTCGCGTACATGCACTCGACGTACAGTATAATATATGTGTCACTCACTCTATACGTATATATTCAATATACACGTGCAGAGAAGACGGCGACCGATGTTTTTTTTAATTTTTATTTGTCGCGGACTTTCCCTTCTACTTTTCCCAAAGCCACACACGAGGTCGTTCTGATGCGAATTTTTTTTTTCTTCTCTACTCGCCGTCATCGATCTACACAGAGTTTTCATACACCTTGACGTTAAATTCAATTTGCTCTCGTATATTAAATATTCCGAAACTCGTATCGTTCCGTGTATATATTATTATAATATGCTTTTAACGGACTTAATCGAATGTACGTGTTCCTCGTCGTCGGATCGAATTATGAGTATAGGTAACGTATACGCGTACTTTCGAGGCGGATTTGTTGACAAAAAGTAATTTATTCTCTTGCAATAGACGACGCGAGGGAGACATCAGATTAAACATAATATTTGATTTATTTCTAGCACATCATGATATTGGATCGATCCAATACACTCATAATAGATTCATAAATTATGTGTAATAATATTATGTACGTATATATTATTGTATACCGACTCCGTTCGATTTCTTTTTAATTAGAGAATTGATTTTCACGTTAAATATTATTTATTTAATTAGTGCTTATTTTTACGTACGTATGAAGTCGATAAGGTGAAATCAGTAATTTTTTTTTTTTTTTTTAACGCTTCGATGTCTATTGAGAAACGATAAAATACTGTTTACTGCGGTTGCATGCAGTATAGTGTATAATTAAGGTAAACAATTTATATTAGATTAGCATTGGCATAATATGCTCGCGAGTCGCGCGTTACATATGTATTGTACTGCGAATAAAAAAATATACTTACGTCTATTATTCGAAAATAATCCAATAAGTACATTATCCAAGCGATATCCGCGTTTTTTTGATATCAACCCGTTCGTCTTTTCGCTATTGTGTTGTGTCGGTCCGTATTGTTTACGTGCATTTACAGTACATGTGCTGGAGCGTCTTGTAATTCATTCCGATTTCTGTACATTGGTGTAACGTATAAGATAAACATTACGGAAAGCTATTTTATCGCTCAGAAAAAGTACAGTATATGTATATAAATATATACATACCACGCGTTATCGAACAGTTCGAAAAAACACGCTGCAGTTTATTTTTCTTCGGACGAGTAGTTCTATTGTTGTCCGCCGTCTCGTTTTTTCTCCTGCACGAATAGAAACAAATCGTTCGTACATTTTCTCAATGTGCCACTTGAGCATAGTCATACTCTTCTTTATTTCAAATGTATTATATTACATTTACAACAATGAATGTTATCTCGCATGCCGTGTTTAATTAAGTAGGTCTGACGTGTCCTTGAAAATATGATAAATCCTCGTTTTGATTTTTAATAATCCATTAACTGATTTTAATTACAGCCTTTATATGGGTGTACCTATAC
The DNA here is from genome assembly GCA_948098885.1 of Drepanosiphum platanoidis. Classification (NCBI taxonomy): domain Eukaryota; kingdom Metazoa; phylum Arthropoda; class Insecta; order Hemiptera; family Aphididae; genus Drepanosiphum; species Drepanosiphum platanoidis. Next base: position 9,201,239 of record OX402538.1, on the reverse strand, counting down.
ATAATATGTAAACGATCGGGTTTTAAAAATTTTTTGTGTCTTGTCCACAGTAAACCAGACATCGGCACATTCGCGGACCACGTCGACGATTCCGTAGGAGGTCCTCCGGGCATGGAACTTCTGCAGCACTTGCAGGGCGACGGGTGTACGATTATCGAAAAGGAGCGCAAACTGTCCGAGATGATATTACAGTTGCAGTTGTTCCGAGATCAGCTGCTCACCCAACAAGATCATACGAACAAGGTAAATTTTTATTTTTCACGCATTTCAATAATATCGATATACGGGTAACATAATACATCATATTATAATACGATATATGAGTCATATTGCGATATTATTGTCTTTTCGCGTAGTTTATGTAATAATTGTTCGACACTCGTGAAATGTATACGTATATAACATCATATCGCGCGTAATATTATAATTATATAGACGAAGCTTAGGTGTTTGCTTCGCTGCAACCGAAATCGATTGGAAAACGTTTCGTTGTTTATGCACATATAGGCATTGATAATATATCATATGATCCTTTTTCAATACAATAATAATCGTTATTTTAACTATATTTCGTTTGCGTAGCTACAGTATTCGTGCAGTCATTTTGGTTGATTTGTCGTTTAAACGTACGTTTTTAAATCTTAGTTATCTATTGTACGCCGATGGCGTGTTTCAAGCGCGCGGAAAAAGAAATCCAATAGAAATGTTAAAACTATAGTTTTATTCGGTGAAAATTACAAGTGTTTTTTTGCGGAAACGTTCGTGCATAACGGACATACATTTATATCGTTCGAACCGACGCGTCGAGAGCAGCTTTAACTGTGAATCTTTTTTAAAACGTACCGACCGAAGAAATACGGATTTCTAGAAATCACTTCCCCGGTACAATTTCAAACGATCGCGAGTCACAACCATTCTTAACGCGCCGCGCGTTTATCGTCAGCGTCGTTATTACGTCCGCCCCGTACATTTTTAAACGATACCTAATACCACGGATTCATAATGAATTCACGCTTCTTTTCTACGACGTTATCTAATATTTTACGAGTACCCGCAACGTGCTCGAAGTACCCCGACGGCGCGGCGTCTGCTTCGAAATCGAAAAAGAAACGGAAAACTCCATCGTACGGCGTCTTTACTTTCGCGACATCTTATCGACGAACGATTTGCACGCGTTCACGGAAAACGCGGTTTTCAGCGGGGACAACTACGTATATTCGTATAAACAATAACGTTTCGGCCAGGGAACCACCGCCGGGGGCACTTGGAAAATTTTCAGACGCTCGTCCTACATACATTATAATAACACGGAGATAAAGCTCTCGATCGAATGATACGTGCGCGCGCGCGTGCATATACCCGTATATACGCGTCTATATGTATACACTCGCACGTCTAAATGCGTACGGAGAGAAAAAATAATTTTACTGCCTTCTCCTCTAGCCGACATTTATGTTTCGCAATAACATTTGATTTACTACCGTTTTCGCCATGCCATAATATAATAGTAATACGCGCGGTATACACACGCACACCGTCCACACACTCGACTGGGCGGACTATTTTTATAATTCAAATGTACGCATCGCCGCCGTCTCCGCCGGATCGACGCGATAAAGGGTGGTTTTGTTATTATACACATCGCCGCCGTAAAGTATATTATTATCATCGTCGTGTAGTATTATTTCCGAGCGTTCGCTATTCCGTTTTTCAGCATCCTACGTATATACATTATTATTAATTACATTATTTTTCCCGACAAACGAAAACCCGCGGAACCGCTCGTATCGCGCAATAATCTTTAATAATTGATATTTATACACGCGCGTGCATCATCACTCGCGCATTGTGTATTTAATTTGACGGAAATTTGCCAACTCGAGCGCGTAACAAAAAAATAAAATAAAAAAACAAGACGACACGATACATTCAACGAATAATAATAATAATAATTACGATGCGGTTATTATTATTAAAATTACACGGGAATCGATTTATTTCACGGCGACGACGGTTTATTTACAGAGAGTCTGTTTAATTAGTGTATTGATAAAGCTTTTCGTGAATTCTTTTGTACCGCTGTGCCGCCGTTGTCTGCTAGGTAGCATTTTTATGATTGGAAACATAAAAAGTCTCGTGCGCGCATTAATTCCACACAATCGGAAAAGCTGGGTTTTTTTTTTTCACCGTAACACAGTGGCATGTGGTAGTGGCGGCGCGTGCTGCGCGTTCAATGAGAAATTAAAATAAAAATATACCGGGGGGGAAAAAAAAACCCGACTTGAAACGAGGTCTGCAGAAAGAGAAGGAGAAGGGTCGTCCACTGCGGAAAGACGAACGTTTTACCTAAATTATATTGTAGTACTTTTTTTTTTTTCTTCTTTTTTCATCGTTTTCATTAATAACATAACGCGCCGGCTGCGCGCGTACTACACGCTTCCTTTATTTTTCATTACTCGGCCGTTTTTCTTTTGTTCCGCGTTCGGACTTTAATCTGCTTCTGTGCTTTTGAAAAGAAATGCTTCCCTTTTGCGTTTGCCCCCTCCCCTCGCGTTCTCTCTCTTTCTTGTATATTATTATGTATATAATAATTCTGTTTCTCCGCGTATATATCTCATTATTTCCGGCCATTATGTAAACTTTTCAACGAACGGACGTGCTCTGCCGTTCAAATGACCGTAAAAACGCCGTTGCAGGTTTACACAGTATACGTGCGCGCGTTTACGCTCGTATTTATGTAATATACATATTGTGTATTCATAAAGCCGTGCAGTTGCAGTGCAGGCCGACGGTAGTGGCGGTTCTACTCCCACCGCGCTGCGGCGGCGCATGCACTTCAACTTTTTCGCGCAATGCCCTCGAAAAAAAATCTCGCGAAAGGTCAGCGGACGATATAAGCGATTTGAAAATTATTAAAAATCGGCTGACACGGTTTCACGCGAGTTGACTCTGATTAAAACATAATTACGAGGAAAAAAATAATCGTGCGCGAGTGCGCGCGTGTACGAGTGATGTGTAACGAGAAGTTAATCCGTCGCGCGCACGCGGTCACGTATACATTGCTCGCGGCGAGGACGAGAAGCGCGTAAAATGCATTTTTGATTAATTCGTTCGACGGCTGCAGACGAGTGACGGTAAAAAAAAAAAAAAAAAAAAAAGGAAGAAACCGGACAATCGGGCCGATTGGGGTTGCAAAGGGTTGGCGTGTAATGTGATTTATTACCGAGAAGAGCATTCTTGCGCAGCACGCCGGGGTGCTGTTTACAATATGTATTTATATATGTACACATATACATACATACTGCTAATTTCGACGAGGGTTTCGGCGCAAAGTGGCCGGCGCATTAAATATTCATAAACATATGTTTGATATTTCGCGGCGTTATTGCGCGCGCGGGCGATCGACACAAACGAGAGGAACACTGCCTCGAGGGATGTGGGTACGCGCACACCACCATTACACTAATACATATATATATTTATAATATTTGTGTACGTATAATAGTAATATTATTATAATATGACTAATTCGTCTGTGCGCCGCCGCGCGCGTGTAGATTATTATATACGAGGAGATCAATAATGCGTACGGCGTGTACACATCATAATACATAACTGATAGGCATTTAATTGTTCACGGTTGACAGACTTAAACGTCCCGCGGACGACTTGATCAAAGGGGTCGCGAGTTTTAAGGGCGTTCCGTGACTGCGCGGCGTAAATACGTATAACGTAATATCGTGGATTATATCGTACGAGCACGATAGCGCAATATACCAAATACTAAACGTTATAGGTGCTAGCCTATCGGGAGAGACGTATAGTATTATAAATAATCTATACTCAGAGACGTACGTGTCTTTGAAATCACAGTGTCTCTCACGCTAAGTCTTGATAGTAATTATAATAATAATAATAATACACTTCCTGCTCTCGTCAGAAACATTTGAGTATATAGCGTGACAATAAAAAATTCATTACACCGCTCGCGCGTATCTGCTGCTGTAGAACTTTGGCCGTGGCGCGAAGAGTTTAAATTAGAACTCGTCGCCGCCGTCGCCGCGCGCGCCACGCCTGTCCGACGATTTGCCAACGTCGACGGTTCATTCATTTCCTTGGCCGAGCAACGCCTAAAACGTGTATTGTCACCCGCACTAAGTACTACGTGGCCTGCGTATAATACGTACCCCTGGGACTGGACTGTATTTGAGGAATGGTTGGGCTATGGGAGCAATTATCCACGGCTGGTATTTTTACATTCTTTTATTTTGGACGTTTCACAACCTCGAATGACACGATTAGACTCAATATAGACTCGTGAATTCGACGATTGTCCCAGCTTTGTTATTCGTTTTTCAATACTGTCAATGTTATTGTTATACTTGTTAGTAATAATTGAAATGATTGTCATGTGTGACGACCGCGACTATTCGAAATTTAGTACTATTTTCTGTATTATGATTTTCCGATATTTCAACAATATTTTTCGTATTCGTGTACAGATTTAAATTTTCAAATATATTTATCGGAACGTTTGGATTAAAAACCAGAATAATTATAATTAAACAGGGCAATATTAAGGTTGTTTATAGAGAACCGTACGGTTTTCTATTGCCCAGGTTAAATCACAGATTGTAATAATATAAATTATATAATATATCGCCTGTAAAATCACCTTAAACATATATTACCGTATACACGGTGGTTTTGTTATGTCTGAAACGATATTGTGTCGTGCCTTCTGACCGCGATTGATTAATTATTATCAAACGAAAGTCGGCGGTCGTAATGATTTTTTTCTCGGGCATTATGACTACGACGACGATCATAATTTTCAATTATTATTATTATTATTAACGCCGTCGTCTTGGACCGAACGGAGCAAAATGGCGGCTATTGTGTTGGCTGTACATGCGATTGTGTGAGACTCGAACAACGACGACGACTACGACGACGCCCGCCGCGGCAGTCGGCTACAATAAAATAGCGAGAAGAGAATAAAAGAAGCGAAGGATACCTGAGAGAACAGAAAAAGAAATATCATTTATCAAAGTATACTGTTTGTTTTGTGTATTATTTATTATTATTATTCCCTCGGTTTGTTATTATTATTATTTTTTTTTTACAATACTACGCGTATATATTTATATACATTTTTTTTTTGTTCGTAATTTTTATTATTTTTTTTTCAAAACTAAACGCACATAATGTACACAGCGACTTTTGTTGACCACGACCTACTTGTATTATAATGACGACGCCATTGTGGGCGCGTACAATGCACGTATTGTCTATTCGCCTAAGCTTTATAATAATAATAATAATAATAATAATAAAATTTTAACTCCGCACGGTGGTTGACGGTGGCAACGATATAGGTACACAGGTACACACCTTTTGTCAGCGCGTCTCACACCGGGTTGCATCATTTTTTTTTTTTCTCAACTCGTTTTTCTAAGACCCGTCCATTCACCTTGACAGTCGAGGCTCTCAGTCCGAAGTGTCTGTGTGTGTGTGTGTGTGTGAAGACTACATTTGTGTGGTAAATGTAGTCTTCACACACACACACATATATATACTTATATAGTTACACGAATTTGCATACACAAACGAAATGTATATGTCACATTACCATCGGATTCCGTTGAACAATATTATGATATTTATTGTTGTTATCGTCGTCTGCCGTTATCCTATGTGCAGAGATGCACGTACCTATTATAACATAATGCGTACTCTACCATTTACTTTTATAATTATTATTTCGAACCTTTGCACGTCTATTACGGACAAGCGACGCGTGAAGCCGCGCTGCAATGTATATTGCACGCGTTATAATATTATATACTATGGCAGATAATAATCGGCTTTGCTTTTTCATCCGTGTTATTAAACGTCGAGTTTCCCCGAATAAATTTCGTCGCGGAAATAAAGAAATACGCGATACAAACACAACGTGTATTATTTTTTTTTATTTTTTCTGTACAGAGAGAACCGGCGTGAGAGCGTATAGAGGGGAGCGCGCGCGAGAGAGAGAGAGAGAGAGAGAGAGAGAGAGGAGATAAAAGACGGATGGGATTCTTCGGAAGAGAATTATAATATGGTAAACATATAAAAATAATGTGAATTCTTTCAATGTTTTCTTTGCTTTGTCTTTTTTTTTGGCACAGAGAAATCGATGGTTGTTTATTGTAATATTATTTGTCGTAATTTATTTATGTATATAGTGTATAATATCGTGGATGCCAGCTGGTTTCGGAGGCTTATGTATATACATACTTTTCCAGATCCCGAATTCATTTTATTTTATTTTTTCTTTATTTGTCTCTCTTCGTTTTTTTTATTTTCGAATTATATTAATGTCCATTCTCTTACGAAAAACTATAGGTTTCAATTGTTTAATCGCGCGTACTAAATAATAACTAAAAGTCAATAATATAAATATAAATTAATTAATCGATCATTAGATCTCATATTTTACCTCAGAACAAATGAATATAGCCCATGATATTCAAAATAACTATCGAACAGTCGTAAAATATTATCGTTAATTTTTGAATACCAATGTTAATGATTTGCTCGAACGAATCTCGACTATGCGTTTCATCGCTGCGATTTTAAACAATATAGTATTATACGTATGCGATGGCTTTTATCTGTACATTAGAAAATCACGATGCTAAATAAGTTATATTCAAATAAAAAAAATATCAAAATCCGATCCCCTAAGTGCCCCGTCTCTTCGTACTCGGCTCTAGCGTATAATATATTTTATTTTATTATAATATAATACGTCGTGTCTGCAGTATTATAACATGTTGCAATATACATATTATACATATACCATATACGACATCGAAACGTGCTATTATTATTATTATTATTATTTTACGTTTGGGGTTTTCGAGTAAAGTAGTCGCCACGCATATTGCCTCGCACATATGTAGGTCAGCAAAGTGATTTGTCGTGTAAATATACCAGACACATATATAGTAAATTTGTGTGACGCGTCGTCGTATATAGTCATTTGGTCCATTTGTTTTAAAAACCATCTGCATATACGGACACATCTGGAAACAGTCTCGAGAAGTCGAGGAGACCCATTATATATATATTATTGCATTATTGACGACGACTGCGTCTCGCGAATATATATTATATTATACACGCATTCGATATACATATATATTTATCGCTACAATAAAATACGTACACGTCGCGCGCCCATACGGAAATCGTCTTAAGTCCTCGCACACTGCGTATATATACGTATATATATGTAAATGTACACTGAAAATCCCCTCAGCGATTTCGATACATAACAAATAGTGACGTATACGACGGGTTTGCGTGTATGATGTATATATATCATGTGTGGGAATGTATTTCAGGGGCCCGACTGCAGAGTAGAGTTTTGTTTCTTTCCCACACGGCCGTTTTCGTGTAAACTACCCTTGTGCGCGGGTGATGTAACCTTAAGACCTGCCGCGCAGTATAGTCGCACGCATATATCCTGGTCCTCCTCCGCCCGCTGCAATTCGTTTTAATTAAAAATCGTTCGTCCTCTTTCCGTTGTGGACGAGTTTTATAATTAAACAATTAATATGCCATGTCCGTCCCTATATATCCTCGCGCGCGCTGCGCAGTAAATATATAAATATTGCGACGTCGACGAGTTTCCCGTCGTCGGTTCAAAGTGTTCGTCGTCGTCGTCGCAACAGTGTAAATAATACGCAGCGCGCGGAAATGCTATATATATACTACGCTGTGTACTTACCTTGTTATAAGCGGTTTTCCTATATTTTTTTAGAAATTTTCGACGTCTTTTACGAGGTATAGTGCTATTTTTATCGTGCAAAAACAGTCGTCATATTATTATATTATGTACGGCGACTACATTTATCGCGCGCGTCCGAGTTTTCATTTTCTCCGTGCATAGGTCATCGTCTCGAGTACGGTTCTCGTGATATCGTAACGTAATTATACATTGTTTACTGTGTTTCGATTGTAATAGCGGCGGCGCATCGTAAAAATACACAATAAAATATGTGCGTTCCCATTGTAATAAAACTATTACGTTTGTACGCGCGCGTCACGTCAGCGTGATGAGACGACATCGCATATGAGATTTGTTTCTGACCGCAGGTTGTACGGTTGAAAATGTTTTTTGCCGGAATAATAATGAAAATATCAATTATTATTCGGAATTTTATAATACTCGAAAGATATTATATACGTATTATATTTGCAACGCAGACGAAAAAATCATCGCGTTATTTGGCAAAATGTTCTGCGTCGAACGCGACTCGACGTGTAATATTATATTATATTCTAATCTATTCGTATATGACGATCGCGGTGTGCGTGATAAAAAAAACGTTCGAGGCCCGCGCGTCTTGGACGCTCCGAATGATACACGCGCGGACGAGAGTAGGAGAACAACAATGGGATTATTATTATTTTTTTTTTATTACGATACATTTTTTATACGCCGTCAGCGCTCCGGTAGGTGTAGGTAGGAACATCATCGCCATTGTTCGCGCACCGTCTGTGTCCACCTGTGTGCGCGCGTGCACGTGGCAGCGGCGGTGGCGGTGGCGGTGGCGGCGGCGGCGGCGGTAGCGACGTGAAAATGTATTGTTGTCGGAGGCGGCCAATAGCAGCCCTTCGTGTGTCGCGCCAATCGCGTGCCGGCAGACCCTCCGAAAATGTTTTATTTTTATTTTTCCTCTCCTTTGTTTTTCCTCGTCACGCCTGTTCGGAAAGCAAACCACGCGGAAACTCCCTCCCTCCCCCCCCCCCCATCATCGCGCTCCCGCAGCGCCGTACATTTTCTCCGCCGAACAAAGCAAATCGAGCCACACGCGCGTTATATATATCGTCTGTACAATATAAACAACACACACCGCAGTCGTCTTGGAAACGCGTTTTATTTCCAAATAAAAAAGTATCGATTCCACCGCGTCTAATATTACATATTTATATGCGTACAATGTATTTTCGCTTTTCGATACGCGTATTTCGTTTCCGTTATCCTCGCGAGTATACGCGAGTATACGCCACGTACATTATTAAACAAATACTATTACTGTTATTATTTTCTTTGTTTTTTTTTTCCCAAATTTTTTGAAGCTCATTATTTTTTTTTTCACTCTTTAGAGTGAAGCATAAATAAATAAATACGAAAGCGATACGAGTTTCATGAAGTCATGTCGATATGAACGTAAGTCGAGAAACCGTTCGGCAACGCCGCCGTACTCGTTACTTGACTTGACGGGTGTGAAGGAGCTTTTTTTTCTTCAATATTTTCTGGTTAGTGTAAACCGTGTGGATATAAATAATTGTCATGAGTTCTGATATCACTCATATTGTCTATATAATAATGATAAGGCAATAGTATTATAGTTATTGTTGTTGCACAAACGCGCGTTTCTTACGAGGCATGGCGTCCATGTTGTGTGTACTCTGTACTTGATTTTAGATGTCTTAATTAAAATGGTAATTATTATTTAGTACGCATGTTTAAAATTAGACTGTAACATGGCGCAATTAGATATGAACCAAAAGTGAATATTGGTCGAATAGTTTAAGAAAGATTTTTTTTTTTTTTTAACGATGTCGTTGGAGTTCAATACACTGATCTGTGTGCAGCAGGTAATTTATCTGAACATTTTTAACTATTCGAACATGAAATACAAATGTATATTTCAAAGGCGCGGAGATTAATGAAAAAGATGTTGACAGCTGCAAGCGGCTCGTTTATTAAATCGAATTGCGAGTCGAGACTATTTTAAAATAAAATTTAATGTTAGGGTTGTATGGAAGTTTTGAACGCGCAGGATAAATAACAGCTGTGTTAATATTAGGCGATTAAAACACATATATATAGAGTTTATTATAATAGATAAACATAAAATAGTTAGTTGATTATACAGGGTTAAGTAGTATAATTTTTAAAGAATTTTAACTATTAAAAAAAAAAACGTAATTTCTTATACTTTATTGTACCCGTATATTATGTTAAGTAGGTACATATCGTATAATTTACGAAATTTAAAAAAAAAATAAAACAATAAACAACAATTATTCAACTGTCCGATTGTTATAATAATATAATATTTGATATTGTACATTTAATCGGATTCCAAATTACCGATTTATAGATTTTAATCTCTTTGCTGATTTCTTTTAAATTCTTTTATTGATCATTCTCGTTTGTGTTTTTTTTTTTATGCCGCGTATACCTACTCTGCTACTCTCGCCGTATTCGTGACGTTTCAAATTAATATACACACGTATAATATATACTTGAAATAAGCGGACGGCGATGGGGAAGCCTTTGAGTTTTTCTGTTGCGAGAGAATAATTAAAAAATAAATTATTCAATTCCTTTGGTGGAAGTTTTTTTTTTTTCTCGCTTTGTCTCCAAAGGGCGCACTTTATATACATTGTATATTTGAACAGCGCGGCGTGTATCTAGGTATATACGCGCGTTGTATCGAGTCGACTCGACAAGAAGAGCGTAATAATACAGTATAAATAATTCTCGAAAGGAACGGTTAATAGTACATTATTATATATACGTAATCAACGGAAAACTACGTTTTATTTGTTGATCCTCTACCCGGGAAATAAAAGGCGCGGCAAAGGATATTATAATATATAGGTACATATATAATACTATCTATTTGTTCTCCTCTCGACGCTTTGCCTACAGCTGCGGCGTATCCCTTCTGCAGTCTAGTCCCACTCGTCCTCGTACATAAATATGTATATTATGCGCGCATATTATGTTCAGATTATCCTACTTATACATTTATATACACTGCAAATCTCGTTAATCTGGTGGCTTCCAATAATACTCATATATATATATGTACGATTATAATAATACATATTATTATATTATATTGCTGTGCGGTCGTTGTTGTTAATATTATCACGGTCTCGGAATAATAATAACATTATAATATAATAAATTATTATTCTTGCGCCGCCGCGCTCATGTGACAATACGTAATACTTTGACTATTTTGACTCGATAAACGCCGTTATACTCGTAATTAAGTACAACACGTATTACTGCAGATAGTAATGTACGTGTACGCTTATAACGAGTTTGAATCGAATAACGTTATAATATAATTCCGGTCCCCTCGCAACAACTGTACGTAAACAGATGGCGACGGTGGCGGTGGTGTACCTGCTGCAACTATATATACACGTTTCTCAAGAGTAACGCCGGCGCGTTCTCCCTGTATTCCTTCCGATTTAATAAACAAAGTGTAATTATGCTTGGCAAAACGAGCATAAGCGTTTTAATAAGATTTCCACTAGCGCGGCGGGATAAAACTAGATTAAAAAAATAAAAAATAAATAAAAATAATTATTATTATTTTTTATTATAATAATATAACCGCGCGAATATTCTTTACGCGCGCGTACACATATATACTGCAATAAAATAACTACTACTCTAAACGCGCGGTTCGTTATTTTTATTTTTTTTATTTTTTCCTCATAATCAACGGAATAAGTCTCCTTGCCGTCGCACCCGTCGCGCCACTTATTATATTCGACGGAAGTTATATTTACTTTTTTCTCCAATCCGTTTGTACACGGCCAACCGCTCCGTTTCCACCGCTCGCCCTTAGCTCTCCTCTTATTACGCGACTCGGGGAATCACCTCTTGTCCCCTCGTTTGGCCGTGTCCGCGCGCTTTTATACGTGTCCCGAACGGCGGCGGCGGACTTTGATGCCTCGCTTAATCCGTATGGTATAATATCATATACGTAGTATAGGATATATATTATTTAAACGGTTAGCGTGGTTCCGCGTACATACGTATAATATATGTATATATTCTCGAAGCGAAATAAAATAATTACATGGTATAAAAATGTCGTTTTCCCAGAGTTTATAATATCATGTTTCCGTGTATTTTTCACAACGCCGCTTTTTCCAACCGATGTTTTTTAGGTGCTATGAAATTCCATTAATTTTCCGTAAATCCCATTCGGCGAACACGCGCGGAACAACCGGACTGCAGTTTGGTTTTTTACCAATCGTTCGATTATGTACATAATCAATTATTCACATTACGCACTCGAATACCTAAATATTTTATCCGCACGTTATGTTGTTATGGTTTATATCGAAAACGACTACTCTTTCGATCGAAAAACCAAATCATCGCGTTGTTTTGTTTTCTGAATATTTACGATCGGTATACGCGCATGTATACCTGGTCATGTCATTTCAATCGTAAACGTACATTATAGTAAAAGAGCTGACGTATCGTGATCGCATATGATATGAATCGACAATATTTCACGCGTCCGTCGGCTTCAAGTAGATGAGCTACGATGGACCGTTATTTATGATAGACTGCTGCGGCGACATTGATAACAATAATTATAATTATACAATATTAATATCTTTTACAATAGGGCGCGGGCATTGTATTATTATTATTATTATTATTATTTAATAATTACTCTGCACTCGGTACGTATACCTAGGTCCTAGACTATACATATCGTGTTAACTCGGTTTATCACTTGATATGTGACGTACAATTATTAGTACGACTATCAACACATTATAGCCATATCTTACATGAAAACATTCTTTTATTATACTTGTGCATCGATATATTATTATGTACAATAATACTAAATAGATAACGCGTCTATAAATGTATCATAGACGTTATCGTCGTTTTACAGTGTATATCATCACCTGTGTCATATTTCATCACGAAAAAGTTCGTAAATAACTTGTATTTTTTTCAATTAACTATTAGATTTTTCAGACACGAATTATAATTATTTTTATAATTATTCGACGCGTACACAAACATACGTATACATTATACATAGGTATATTATAAACGTCGCGTTATTACACGAAATAAATATTTCGTCGCGTACATCAGTGTCGAACGAACATCTCCGAGGAGAAAATAACAATATAACTGCAGTATATAATACACGGGACGAGCGGTGCGCTGTGTGTTTTCGAAATGTGCTTCTCGTCCTGCGGCCAATTAATTCCTTTGCCTGTAAACGACAACAGACACGCGCACACCACATAGCGCGACGGGTGCAAGACGTCAATCGATGGCGCGCGCGTTTTATATTATTACGGCGACGACGGCTGTGTTTTTTTCCTATATCCGATGCGCCGCGCGTAATAACGTATAGTCGTATAACACAAAACGCAGTTCGGTTTCACGGGCCGGCGGCGGCGGCGGCGGCGGCGACAAACCGCTCGCGCTGACAACCGTTGTTCCTGTCAACACGTCACTGCGACGCCAGGCTGCTATTTTATAATGTAAAAACTTATTACGACTCGCACCTGTTCGCGTGACGAGTGAGATTTGATGGTTTTTTTCCCCCTGCGACGAGCGTATCCGATTTCGCCCGCAGCGGGGGAAAAAAAAAAACCAATCGAAAACCAAAACTATTCGCCCGGCGGCGGCACCGTGTCATAATGTAATATCGTGTTCGCGGAATATTCCGTGTGCGTTAAAAAATTCTGACGACGCCGTCGATGAAATGACCAAAACGCGCGCGATATGTCAGCACACGTCATATTATATATAATATTATGTAGTTAACGGTCTCCGAGTCTCGTCGGATTTGCATCAACGTACAGCGTTAGCCAACGCGAAAGCGCCTCGAGCGAAAATTCACCGGTCCGGGGCGAAAATAAAAACGAAATTCCGGTCATAATATATAATATATAACGTCTCAGCGACGACGCCGTGCAGTAAACGTGATGTTTTGGTATGCTGCAGATATTCGACGTGTGGCGGATGCTGTTCCACTCGAAAACCGTATTTTCACATATATTCGGTGTCCCACACGTGTGCGCAACATTCGTCTATTGTTATCCTTTGCCGCCATGTAAACGATGTCATTAGAGCTGCATGCGCATTAGGGCAGTGTTATGCGTGCCGCTGCAGTCGATATAAAAGGTCGTATCGTCTGGCTGCAGACCGTTTCGTATTCGCTCGGTTTTAACGACCCTGTTTTCTTTTTGTTTTCGTACGTAATCCGAACCCGACGCGCGGGGTTCTTTATTTTTTCTTCTGCGGCGCGACCTTGTGAAACGATTCTACCGGCTAGACACCCCCGGTGACCGCTATAAATCATCGACACATTTTATATTATTTCTCTTGTTTTTTCGACAGTTGTTTTCTTCTCCGTAGCACAATCTGTTCGCAATATGTGTTTTTCGACAAAATTCTCACTCTCTTCCGCCGCCGCCGCCGCTTCGGTCGTGTGCATACAATATGTACATGTACACAATATGGTTTCGAGTGACTCGCAAGACCTGACGGCAGTGGTGGGGCATACGAGGTCGATATCGAAAGCAACAGTCGGGGTAATCTCCGAGATAAATTCGGCGTAGCATTTTTTTTTTTTCCCTCTTCTCCCTTTATATAGCGCGTGATGCTCGTAATCGACGGAAACGATTTTTTCGCCTCTAAGGTCCAATAATTACCGTCATATATATATATATTTACAATATACAGTCGAATTCTAGTCTCCTCGAGCAATCGAATGATATTGTCGTTTGATAATATTTTCGCTGTCGTCGCGTATTTGTGTCGGTTGAATGGAGAGAGAGAGAGAGAGAGTGAGGATAGGGTGGTAGAAGTATACACACACACACACATACATATAGTGGCATTGCGCGTTAATCTCTTTTCGTCCGGGGCCGACCAACTCCCTGCGGACTTCGCGGCGGCAACCAGTGCCAAAGAATATAATGAGAATCTTTTGCAGCTCGTCTGTTCCGCCGCGTACATCGCGAAACCCTCTGAAAAACGAGCGGCTTACGTGCGCGTGCCCGGCACAAAGGACATGAAACGTCATCGCGTTATTCGTCTCGCCCCCGTCGCGTTTCCGTGGTTTTTTCGCCGCCGCAGGTAATCACGATAAACGATCTACTGTTTATATTGTTATATTGATGCGATGCGAATCCTACAGATTCCGAGCCAGATTTTCAAATGCGCGCTCTCGGTGACGGCGCGGCGTGGAGTTTTTTTTCCCGCGATGAAGCGTATACTGTTACGCAACATTATCGAGTACCCGCCCACTATATACAAAAATATTTATTCGCCTATTGGCAAAAGAGCTCGGTCATTAAAATATTATTATTCCTGATAAAAGTAATAATAAATACATATGATTTTTTTTTTTTTTTAAATGCTCACGGTATTATAAAAATAAACACCCAACACTTGTTTTTGAAACGACCGAGCATCACTTAAAGTTATATATAAAAAAAATGTCTCCAAATGTCATATAATACGTATGACGATGGAGGGCGTATTATTATCCGTATTAATTTGTCGTTCTATCGGTCAGGGCACGTAATACTCGTTGTCGCACATACGTACGTGTTCAAGTACTATTATATTTGTTTTTATTTCATACGCGATACTAGTCCAAAGCCGGACAAGGCCGGTCCAGTCAGTCATTTCGCGCCGCGATTCGTCGTAACGAAAAACATTAAAACAACAGAGTACCCAATTGTGTGACACGCGTATAAATTGTTGTATTATTGTCGGGCAATAATACAACGACGAAAATCGCGGGTCGGAGGTGGCGGATTTTTTTTTTTTTAACGAGATCATTAATCCGTCGTACCGTCGTGCATTACGATTTAGGCAGAGGTCGCAGCTCCGCGTACGTGTATATCCATACATGTATATGTACGTATATAAGTGTGCGCGCGGAGTACGGTTAATCCGTATTTACGACGAGATTCGCCGTAGGAAGGATGGGACATAAGAGTAGGAGGGAGAAAAACGATAGCAGTAGCCAAAGTTGTCATAATTCATATTTTTCAGACAGCATATGTGCACCGCGCGCGCGACTCCCTCGCCGCCGTCGCCGTCGCCGTCGTCGTCGCGGCCGGGCGCGGTGTAATATTTTCTCATAATTTAACCCTACGCCTCCCCCACCCCACCCCGTCACAATCGCGGTGGCCGCGGCGAGTTTTTAATAATAATTCATAACGCAGGAAATCTTTATTTTCAGTTCCATACACACAATATTATTAATATAATAGACGACTTTCTTCTTCGTCATTAAATGACGTGTTTTTTCTTGGCGTCGTCGTACGCTCTGAATGACCGTCTTTGTCTTTTTCCCGTGCATACGACAACGCGCGCACACGAATAAATATCGTAATAAATTAACCTGGAGACCGATTTAAAAAATATTATCTCCTCGGTCGTCGTCGACGTAGTTGCTCGTGTGTGTGTGTGTGTGTGTGTGTGTGTGTATGTGTTTGTGTGTGTCTGTATCTGTGTGTGTGTGTAAGTGAGTGAGTGAGTATTTGTCGACGGCTGCGGCAACGGTCGGCCGAGTTTATTTTTGATAATCGTTAAAACGTCCTTACGCCCGCGGTTTATACTTTAAATGTGTGACGGAGAAATAATAATTATAGTTATAAAACGAAGAGGAGTTCCTCCCCCCCAGAGGAATGCGGCGGCAGCGAGTATTTAACTATTCGCGCGTATTTTTTATTTTTTTTCTCCCGTCGCTCAACAATATGATGATGATGATGCGCGCGCGAGGCCAATAAACCATAAGGAAAAGAGGAGAAGCGTGTAAAAAAGAAAGAAAGAAAAAAAAAAAACTAGTCTCGCGCGATGTTCAAAATAAAATTTCTGTTGTTATTCGGCGGACTCGCGCGCGTAATAATAGCTTGGTGTTATGCGTATATATAATATAATGCGCGTGCGTGGTGTATACTTTATGTAAAGTCGAAAGAATCGTGACGATTAATATATCACAGTGCCGCCGCCGCCGCCGTTCTACTAATCGTTCGGAGAACATAAAATATATGTCAAAAAAAAAGAATAATAATAATAACGCATTTCCTGTCGAAAACAAAAGGTCAACACTGTGCTCGCGCGCGCGCGCGCGCGTGTGTGTAATGTACAGGATGCTCGCCGATGCACTACATAATATAATTATTATGCTCCATCAGCTGTATTTTTTTTTCCTTTTTGTTTCACGGACGCCACTAGTGTATTTTAGTGTGTGCGCCGGTGGAAGGGAAGTCTAAATGAACATGTGGTATGTGTCAAACGGATTACGAGATCGTGATGTATTTAATATGAGGAAAAGGACACACGCTGCCGCAGAAGACGGGCGCGCGGTACGAAAAAGAAGATTACGAAACGCTGCGAGAGCCGAAGGGTAGGCGGGGTCTGGCGGGTGTGCGGACGAGACCGGACGCGGGGCATTACGGTTCTTAACGCCGCCGCAAAGTCCGTTCGGGCTTAGCCGGGTCCGTTAAAAGGTTTCTGCCGATTTACGCCTTTGTCGAGAGCTCGTGGCGAAGACGGCGACCCGACCGCACCCCGAGATGACAACGACGTACGTCCAGCGGATTTCGTGCGGCCGAAACACGAATTATATAACCGTAATCTTCAACTCCTGCAAAGTCTATTTGTGTGCCCATTGTCTTTTGAATTTTTCATGCGCTTTTCTTT
The DNA here is from genome assembly GCA_948098885.1 of Drepanosiphum platanoidis. Taxonomy (NCBI): domain Eukaryota; kingdom Metazoa; phylum Arthropoda; class Insecta; order Hemiptera; family Aphididae; genus Drepanosiphum; species Drepanosiphum platanoidis. The sequence continues at coordinate 9,183,718 of OX402538.1, read as the reverse complement.
TTCGCGGCGTCCGACGATATAATTCGTCTTATAGCCACGAGTTATATGAACTATACGTATAAGTGCTTGACGGGGAAAACGTTGTTTTTATAATCTCAATCGAGAGAACTCGAAAGTTGAAAACGTATATTATTATACCAATACTCTCGCGATGATTCGTCTCCGCGGTTAACAAACGATCGCTGTGGATCGCCAAAGGATTAGTGCGAAATCGTGCAAACATTATGTTGAAATACAAAACACATATTATCGCAGAGAAAACCATTCGTAACGCGCCGCGAGTTTTTGTAAAATAATATTTTAACATTTCACTCGAAACTGTTCTATATTTTTTATGCGAATTTATTTATCGTCCGCAGAAAACTCAGTCGTGTCGATGATATATTATTATTATTATGATGGGTGGGGTGTACGCGACGAGATCGGCGCGTTATTTTTACGTAGGCGGCGTGCCGCGTCGTCAGGTACAATTTGCCATTGTCAGATCGCGGTCGACAGTGTCATTAGTAATCCAAACCATTCGAGTAGAGAGGCAGAAGACACATTTCGTACTGAGTTTTGGCAACGATTTTAATCAATTAACCGGAAAGAACTCGACACAAGCGCGCGCTCGCACTCGCACTCCTTTATTTAGAAAAGTGAAATCGCGCAGCAACTATTTTGGCGCGACCACGTCCGACCTAATGAACCGATTTTACTCTTATCTTGGCACGCGAGCGCGCGCACGCACACGCACATCGCGCGCCGCGACGATTTTTTTCTTTCATTCTCTCTCACTGCGAAGCCGCTTAAAACATCAATACTTTTCGCATCGACAAAGTCCCGTCCTCGACTTTCGCCATTGTCTAGGTACACGTGCGTTGTTCGCGCGTTATTATTAGTAATTTTTTCAATTTTTTTCTTATTTAATTTTCACCGCGGCGACAGTGTATGCATATATATATATATAGTAACGATACGCGTGCGATGGCAGGGTGTGAGTGTACTGTATATAGGTGCGTGGAGGTGTATTATTTTGTATTATATTGAAAAACCTCGCGACCGTTGTTTGTGCGCGAAACGGAGCGCCGAGGAGGGGAGGTTAGGCCTCATTAAAAATAATAATTCTTTGAAATAACCGCGTTGTTAAAAAAATAAAAAAAAATTTAAAAAACCGCGACACACTCGTAAAACACCCCCGCCGACACTCGCCGATCGGACGGCCGTATACACTTCAGATACCGCCCCCGCTGCTGCCGCCGCCGCCGCCGCCGCCGCCGAAGTAACACAAAACTCTATTATTATTATTCATTTGGATTTATTATTATTATTATTATTTTCTAAAGTGAAAACTCTTTGTGCGAGTGTTCTTGCCACGATGATGGCGGCGCGGCGTGTTTATACCATTGTGAGACTTATCCACTCGTTCTCGCGCGCGCTCTCCGTGGGTCTTGTCGCTCGCGTATACCACGTCATAATACTTACGTGCGATTATTATTATAATTATGATTATTATTATCATCGTCGTGTATCGCCCCTGACTCTCGAGGAGTTTCTCTCCGCCCACCCATCGTTCGTCACCGCCAATAGTGTAGTGGATGTGCGGTATACGTGTGGTGTATTACCACCTCCGACGTCGATTGTTTATTTTTTTTTTTCTTTTTCCGCGCGACCGTGGACAATAGTACATGTCTGTGCGCAATATAATAATTGCACTACACCCGTATTATTCAGTCGTAAATTTTCTATAATAGCAATGGTATAATGGTATATTATCGTTCCGCTTTTCTTTTTTTTTTAAGCGTATCGATAACATACATTTTCGCGTTATAAAGGTTTATGCCTATTTGTAAAATATGTTTCGAAAACCAACAGACCGTAAAAAAAAAAACCGTATAGATATTACAAAGTGAAAACCGATGGTATCTTTAGAAATATCGTTTTCGAAATAGCCAAAAATAATGTTGATCCTTTTTATCTACAATCTATTCGTCGATCATATCAGACGACTATATTGGACGTTTCTTTTTTTGCCACAAATTTAACCTGTCGTACATACCGTTGGTTGGCACTTGTGTGGAGCGACATCATTATAATTAGTTTAAATAAGTATGAGCCTCAAATATTGTTTGATCAAATATAAATTCTAATTAAAACGGTGACAATTATTTAGCACCGACACTTTTGAGATCATTATTGCACATAGATTTCGTCGGACGATGCGAATGTTAATATCGTAATTGGCCTTCCTCGCTAATACATTTGTTATATAATAAACACATATATGATGTTATCCCGCACCTCCCTTTTATGCGCGTATACCGTCGTGTCCTGCATATTATTATTCTGCTTTTTAATCTACTCGCGATCACGAGATAACGCACGCGCACCCCACAAACCGACACGATCATCACACACACACACACACGCGCGCGCGCATAGGTGGACAGTTTCGACAAGAGTCCATTTGGTTTATTGGTGGAGGAGACAAGCGAAAGCTAATGACCGTCCGGGGTACCTATTATATACATATACATGTGTCAGATATACGTACTGCATATAGGTCGACAGAATAAAAGGAAAATCACAAAAAAAATAACGACAAACAAAACCACGCGCACATACCGTAGAGAAAGAGGGTAGACCAAAAAAAGAAAAAAAAACCGGACCACGACGCAATGTACCTAATGATTTCTGGGGGGTCGAACACTCAGACGACCCTAAGTTTTTCGGTAACGACAAAGCGTTGTGATTACGCGTGTTATATAATATATATATATGTGCGTGTGTTACATCGGACCGCGGGGACGTTATTATTACTCTGATGTTTATTAGAGAGAGAGAGAGAACCCATATTATCGTCATCATATGATATGATGAGCGCGTGTGTGCGGTGCGTACAATGCTACATTGTTTGCCCGTTTGCGCGCGTTATCCGCAATGTTATCTCTTTGATACAGCCACAATCGCCCACCCCCCCGAGGGCTAATCACACGGGCGTGTGTATTGTCATCGGCCTTTGGTGGTGCGCCGTATTATAGTTATTAAAAGTCTATGACGCGACGCAATGCGTGTAAAATATACATGTGTATTGTCGTTATCGTGCTGCGGAGGAGGCATCATCTGTTCTCGATTATCAACGTTTTGCCCACGGGTCTGTCGAATTCATCGATAAATTCCCACATTTAGTAGGGCCACAATGACACGATTTATAATTTTATAATATGCGCCGTGACCGTAATCATATGGTTTTTTTTTTTCCAGCACAACGCTATTCGGTTCGAGTAGCAAACGTGTTACTGTAGACCGATAAATTGCCGTTGGGCATACTTTCATACCATATTTTTAACGTTTGAAAATTTAAAAAAATAATCTAGAATTAACGTGTTTACATTTTGGGGCCGCTGATTTCCAATAATTAGGCTTTCTACCAGCAGACCCTGGTTGCGCGACTATACTACGCGAACCTCGTAAACGGTGTGTGTTTTTCTCTGTCCAATAACGATAATAATATAACGATTTCGACTGTGCGTGAAACAACAGTATAGCGACGACCGAATACAGGGGTACTCTCCGAATGCGCGACGATTGGTATTTATAATAATAACGCGCAATGTATACGATGCGTTCGAGTGCATCTACCCGTACGACTGCAGTAATAATAACAGTGAAACCGTATGGGTCGCGTGCGATCTCGGAAATCGGAAGCGGCACGTGCTCCTCCGGCGGCGTGTGTCCGCAATGGAAAACTTCGATAATAATTATTCGTCTAATCCTCGGTTATCGTCTTCTCCCCGCGGTCCCACGCGTCGGTCGTCGCCGTATACTTTTTATACTCTCGGCAGCAATATACTACGTACATACGTCGGCCGCACGCGCGCAATAATCTAAAACAAATACGTCGTCGGTCGCGATGATTAGCGCGCGGGGGACGGTGAAAAAAAGAGAAGAATCGCGGGCAAAAAAAAAAAAAACCAAACACAACGGAAAATAATTAGAACGCGTATATATGTATATATAAATGTTATAGTCTCTTGCATTGTGTTTGCTTTCGGCATATATACTCGGACGATCTGCCGCGGGTCGGGGGTAAAATAGGAATAATAATAATAATAACAGACACGACGCGAACGAGGGCTGCTGCTTACCATCCGCGCGCGTATACACACAGTTTCACTTTGAAGTACATTGTCAACAATAATAATAATACTATATGTGCTCGGCACACGCGTACGTATTGCATCGCTCGCGCATCACGAATCCTCCGCCTCGGCGGTCTTTATACAACGCCGTGTGTTGAAATCTCCTATCTGCCGCCGCGTTCTCCTCTCGTTCTCTCTTTCCGTCTCCATCTCCATACGCGTACACACTAGCACGTATAAATATAAAATCGCACGCACGCGGAACGTTATGTTTTCTCGATCGCCCCCGGAGACGCGTTTTTGCCGCGCGGCATAAACGCCATAGAGGTATACGTTTTAATTTTAAATACTATTCGAAATTCGAATTCCAGCTGTTTACCGAACGGAAGCGGAATAATAATAATAATACCGGTCACGTTCCAAGACTGTTTTTTATTATTTTTTTTTGTTTTCCGTTATCGCCGCTGCCCCCCGGCCGGCTCTCCTCTCTTTTGATTGGAATAAAACAACAACGCGCCGCGTCCCGCCGCCGATATTATTATATTCGATCCGACAGTAATACGTTATTATTACAATGACGTCGCGGCTCGCGATCGATGCGTAGCCGTGTACGGTACGCGGTATCGCGAATTAATAATTGAAAAGGACTTTGCGGGTAAACACAAGGCGGGGGGCGCGCGACTCAAATATTTTAAGGCCGCGAGGCGCACGGCCGGTCGTGCGAGCTCGTTCAATATTCATATAAACGTCCACCGCGCTGCTGCGCCCTCGCGAAAAATACGTTACAAGTAATAATAATGAACGCGAAAATCTTTTGCCCCGCAAATTTTCGGGTCACATCTGACACGCTGATAAAAAAAAAAAAAAAAAAAAACCACGACAAAAAGAATAATTTAAAAGCATTTTCTTTTTTATCCCTGCGGAGCGAGATTCATTGTATGAATAAGTCAACAGAGAAGAGAGGTGACGCGTAATAACAGTGCGCCGTAAGTGCTTTTGCCGATGTTGCCAGTAAATCCACTTTGTACCGAAAATATGACACGAAGTAAAAATATGAAAAAAAATAAAATAAATAACCGTCGTCGTCGAAAAAACTTCCCTCGCCGAGAAATTCATATTATATTAACGCGCAGGTATTATTTGTTTTACGGTATAATAGATATTATGACGATCAATTGTCGCACGATAACGGATGGGTATTTATTTTATTTTCATTTTTTTTTTTTCGCTTCTTCCGAAAACTATATGAACGTTTCGTTTTGTCAATGCTCGCGCGCAACGCACACTATTATCCGGTCGAATTGCTGCCGTCATGTATACGTGTCAAGTGTGTATACGAGAGAATAGTCGTATAGGCGTTAAATAATCTAATAAATAATAATAAATCTCAAGAATTGGATGGTTGCCTCCGATGTCGCCGCTAGGCTCCACTGCCACATACTCTCTCATATATACGACGGTGTATTATTATATTTTAAGTACTGGACCGTTGCCACGCTTTCGCACTTTGTCTTTCGGCCATAATCTTTTTAAAATGCTCCGCGAGTGTGTGCGCACGCGCGCGGGCGCGCGCTTATACGGCCAGAGAACTCATAAAAGTGTGAACAAACAACAATTCACATCCACTTCTCACTGTTATCGTGTGCGGACACATCTGCGAAGAAAGTTTTCGTACTGGAAACAAATTTGAGCAGAGAACAAAACAAACCGTGTAAACGATTAGAATTCTTCACTCTTCGGTCGGTCGTTTGAAATGTTGGTTTTCTCCAGATCGCCCGCCGCCACTTCCGGTTACATTCGCGTCGTCGTATCGTATCCCCCCAGAGGGTCCACGTGATGTGCGCGTTCTTTTTTTTCCGTATCGTCGCGTTCTCGTCGACCCGCGACCGATGACGACGACGACCCCGAGTGATGATTTGTTTTCGTACGCGTATAAATAACAGTGTGCGGCGCCGGTCGTACGAAAATACGATTCGCGAGTCGAATGGCGCACGAGGGTCGCACGATGTACCCGCGTTATAAACGTGGACGGACATGTGATGGTTCGTCGACGGCGCAAAGAAAAGAACGCGCTCCGCCGAGGAAAACACGTGTTTTAATCGCACCGGAAACCGGAACACACGGGCCGCAACGATATTAATAAATAAATTAGCACATATGCGTAACGATATTGTACACTGCAGTATTATGGCGGTGTATAATTTGAATATATGTATGATGGTATTCTTCACAGAAACGATTTTCGTCATAAACGAGAATAGACGGTGCGCGGAGAGGAGAGGCGAGGGGACAGGATGTGTGAACGCTGGCTGACGGAAGAGACGTTGCAAACGAGATGGGAAAAAAGATTTTTAACTATTCGGATAATTAAAGAAAGAGAGAGAGAGAGAGAGAAAATCGTCTGACGCGTCTTATATATATATACGTATACTGCGGCGTGTAACAATAAAACTGTCACGCGGGGGAGTGTGTAAACGAGACGCGCGCGCACGCACATACACACACACACACACAGAAAAAAGATGAAAAAACTGTTGTCCCTTGACAGTCGTGTGCAGAATTAATACACTTGGCTCCGATGTGTGGTGAGCGCGTATATATAATATATACGAGTATATACACACGCGCTAGCGTATTATAATATTATTATCAGTATACGTTTTACACTCGCACCATACGAGTTCATTAATCAAACGGTCGCGGTCTTTATAAGCAGCGGCCGTTGTTCGTCGTCTTCGCAGTGTCGTCGTCGTCATCGCGAACGATAACATTATTGTTATTCGTCTTGTATCGATTTCGGCCCGACATATAACATAATATAATATAATATTGTTATAATATAACGTCGTCGTCTCGTGTGCGTACAATATGTATTATATAATATGCCCGCCGCCGCAGCGCGATACGGTTTTTTTTTTCATCGTTCTTTTCGTTAATTTCTCCGTTTGTTTTTCGCTCGTTTTCAGTTCGGCCACTTGAACAAGGGAATGCAGAGCTTGCCCAATCCCCAGTCGCTATCCTTCCTCCCGCTGTTGGACCAACTCCGCAACTTGTCACACTGTTACAACGCGGCGCAGCTGGCCGGTCAACAACAACAACAACAACAACAGCAGCAGCAACAGCCTTCCACCACGACGGCGTCGACCAACTGCAATGTGAGTACAGCACCGCCGTCGCCGCGGCGTGTATTAATAGGATTTCATGGTATCTAGTTGGAATATTAGACGACCGATTCGGACGCGGTCGCAAATCGAACTCTGGAAAAATAAAAAAAAACCATCGTGACATTTTTTTAATCGATTTTCACCCCGTCTGTCACGAGACGTATTTGTAAAGTGATTCCTCTTTCAGACAACAAGAGTTCGAGAAAAACGCGAGCTTTACCGATATTTCGAAAAATTCTTATTATAGTAGTAAAATGGACATTCTAGTGTCCGGATCGGAGAAAAACGTCCGTCACGTTCTTTACACGCGTATTATTCGTACATACATTATGATGATGTGTCCCGAAAATAACGCAGCGCCTTTTCTCGTTGTTTTCGCAGGCGTGGTCGAACAACGGCAGACCGCCGTCCACGTCGTCGGCCAGCCAGTGTGCGATAAAAATGGACCAGTGCAAGCAGCAGACGCCGTCGCCGCAAGCGCAGCTGCAGCAGCAGCAACAGTCGACGACGCCCGCCGATGCCGCCGATCCGGACGCGCCGCTGAACCTGACCAAACGCAAGTTGCCGCCCTCGTCGTCGTTGCAGCACCAACAGCAGCAGCAGCAGCAGCACCACCAGCAGCACCAACAGCAGCACCAACAGCAGCAGCAGCAACAACAACAGCAACAGCAACAGCAACAGCACCAACAACAGCAACAAAAACAACAGCAACAGCAGCAACAGTTGCAGCAACAACAACAGCAACAGGCCAACCTCATGTTCCAGATGAGGGCCGCGGGCGGCGCGGGATGGAACTCGTTGTCGTCGTCGCCGCCGGCCACCACGCCGGGCACGGCCAACAGGCGGTCCGGCTCGGGCCAGGGGCTGGTCAGCCCGCCGGCCGCGGCCACGCCGAAGCTCCTGCCGCCGCCCATACCGGGGTCCAGAGGATTCATGCCGTACGCCGGCATACCGCAGCCCCAGCAGCACCAGGCGTCAGTCGGTGAGTCGATATACGCATTTATACCCGTTGTTTCCTGAATTATCTTAAATCAGGGATGGCCAACCTTTTTGTACCAGCGTGTCAAATAAAAATGTTGGTTGGATTTTGTTTTCCTCGCGTGTCAACCAGTTTGATAACCCTTCTTTAAACATAAAAATTCCTACATCTATGGTTTGAATGATCAAAACACAAGTCAAATATTATATTGAGCAGTGTAGATATTCAATTCAATGCGTTTAGGTATAATGCCATAAACTTAATATTTCATTTTTGTAATCTCAATATATTTTAGTCTACGTCCTACGACCAGTGGTTTTTGATGACAAACTTTTTACACAGTTGAGTGTGTCACTAAAATAGTATGCGCGTGTCATAGGTTCGCCATCTCCGTCTTAAATCGTTACTATTATAAATGTCAAATTTTCAAATTCAAACACGAAATAACCAAACGCGTTACAATTAAAAATAATTATATCATTATTAATCATTTTTCGAGTCGTTTTCATAACTCGTCGTATACCTACTTAGACGTATTATAACGACTATACGCAATGAGAACTTCGAAAACCTAATTGAAACGCGTCGTGTCGAATCATTTATTGCTCGATTACTTTGCCCTCCTCCCTCGAGTCATAAAGTCTATCGCGTCGTACGTTTCAGGAGGTATACCCTATAGCACGTGTTTTCCGATTTGCCCTATACATGTTCTTATCAATCTTAAGAGATACGTGCCGGTTGTACGTGCGTCACGCGTGAGCCCGTTATTTATTTTTTCAAAAAAATCTCAACGTTTTTTATCGCTGACCCGGTTCTGTGTGCAGCGTCAAAGAAATGCGATAAATACAATTCGGGTTGACCCAGAAGTTTTTCCCTTTTTTTTTTTTTTTGTTTTTAAAAGAAAACCACCGAGTTCAAATATTAAAAACGTACTATCGACAACCGTGTTCCACACCGCAGCCGTTACGTTTTTTTTTCCGATCGGATCACTTTTTGACCTCAAATTTTGTTAAAAAGATTAACGTTCGAAAAAAAAAAAACCACGTTCAATAATCGTAAAAAAACCCGATAAAACGATTCGCGTGAAGAAAAAGTAATAAGAATCTAATCGATGTTTATACGAAATTACAAACATATATACTATAGGCGATGTGTGTACTTCATTCCGCTATATAATCGTATAATTATTGTTTGTCGTGTGCAAATCGTACACACAGCGCGGTTATTATATTGAAGAAAAAAAAATCATCGTCGCGCGCGCGCGTACGAACGAACGTATTATTTTTATTTATTAAAACAAAAATCGCCTCTCCGGCGCGCCCGCCGTCCGTCCGGTTATTTTTTATGCACACAACGAGTGTTATTATAATACCTAGATTTATTGTTCGAAACAACCGTATTTCTTTTCGGGCCGAAGACGTGCGCGCCCCATAAATCGTGTGCGCGCGCGCTGAGTCGTCGAAAATTGCGATCTCGAAAATTCCAACAGCATGAATTATTTTCGCGTGAGCCTTGGTTCGTTCGAAATCCGGTGAACCGTTAATGACTTATTATATTATTATTCGCTTTATCGGTGTAGAGAGGTACGTATATACCTCCGCGCCCGCCGCCGCCGCCGCCGCGTCGCGGTTCAACGCAATAATTATTTTTCGAGTTATCTGCGCGCGCACGCCTCCTGCTGTTGCCCGATGATAGTAATAATATTCGAAAACGAGTCTGATGAGAACATAATGCAATAAAAATATAATTTATAATAATTGTATATTCGTTTTTTTTTTTTTTTTTCCCTTCTTTCTTAGATTAGACTGTATGACGTTGTTTTAACCCGTGAAGGTTTTTGTTCCCGTCGTGCGCACAATATACTTGGCGAAAACAAAAACCAACGTTTCTCTCTATTTACTTTTTTCCTCCCCAAATCGTTTTGCCATAAACGCGGCGATAATCGGCGTAATGACGGGCGCGGGCGGTGTCGCCCGATGACTCTTTGGCGCCGCCTCGGGGTCAAACGTCGATGTTTGTGGTCACTTAAACGGATCTTATCGGCATCGCGCACGTACGCAAACCGCGAGGTCAATCGATATAATAATGGCGGCGAACCGTCGAAACATTTGATATATTGTTTTTCGATGAAATCGCGTTGTCGCTTGTTCGGAACAATGTCGTGCGAACAGAAAAGTTCCGATTTAAACGCGCTCTAAACGACTTTTGATACTGCTTTCGTTCCAGTCTTGCCTGAATATCGATTTACCTGCATGTACGCGTCGAATACAGTTTAACGTCAGAAACGCCACCGCCGTACGCACAACCGCAAAACGGTGCAGCGTTGGCAAAAACAAAATAATATAATAATAATAATAATAATAATGATAATAATAATAATGATAATGACCGTTCGGTGGGATTAAAAATATAATAATAGACAAACGTAGTGTATAGTATTATAATGCGTTTAGACTACCGCACTTTGAACCCTTTTCACTATCTGAAACCCGTCGCCCGTCCGCGATCTAATTGAAAAATAAAAAATAAAAATAAACTTCGCGTAAAAACATAGTATAATACCTATAATAAACGTTATATTGGTAGGCGATTGGCATACCGCATTGCCGGCCGGGCAGACGAATATACAAAAAGACCAAAGTTCGCAGTCGATTAAAAAAACTAATAATAATTATTACCGTATAACGATGCTATATTTATTCCCGATAAACTGTATTAATCGCGCATAGCCCCAAATATTATATTGTTATCGTTTTTAATATTATTGTGATGGTTTTTTTTTTTTCCGCAGGAGTGAAATTAAGCTTATCGCCCGGCAAGGACGGCGACAAGATGTCGCCGTACTCGGGGCTCCAATTGTATTCGCATCACGCACCGCCGATGCACGATTCCGAAAGCATAGATATATGTAAGTACCGCTGTGATGACGCGGTGAAATTACGTTCGATCGGTGTTTATGTTTATTTATTGTTATTTTTCCATTTTTTCCCGTAGCTTGGGGACCCAGCGATCCGAATTTCAAACTCGCCGACGACACTAGCGATAGAGGTGAGAATAATCATAATCAATTATAAATCATCTAGTAGACGAATAGGGGTGGTTTCTCTCTGTTATGCAAGGCTGCACGAACACCCCTAGTTAGTTTATCATGTGGTGTACAGGACAATCGCGGAGAGTCGCGTTGCTCGTCGATTCAAATTGTACACACGCACAAATTTATATCACATTCGCGCAACTCCTTAATAGTACATATTATATGATGTGATGGAAAATGTATAGTATATTGTATTGATTATCATATGCGTTTCCGCAGGTCGCGTGATACGACAACAGAAAAAAGACGGCGAGCACATAAAAAGACCGATGAACGCGTTCATGGTCTGGGCCAAAGACGAGCGACGAAAGATTTTGAAAGCTTGCCCTGACATGCACAATTCGAACATTTCGAAAATATTGGGTAAGTAACGCGTTGCAAAACACAACGCGTCTTGTACGTTACACGTAAAATTATATTGTTTGGTTCTGTTGCCCCTCTCTTCTCCCCTTAAGAATTCCGACTTGAGTTTGAAATGTAGCGTTTATATCTAGAAAATGCTCTGCTATACGAAATCGTACACAACAATAATTATTACCGTCTAGCTATTAAAAAGTTGTAAAATTCACGCTTTATTGGGTTTTCGTTTTAGGCGCCAGGTGGAAGGCCATGTCTAACGGGGACAAACAGCCGTACTACGAGGAACAATCGCGGCTGTCCAAACTGCACATGGAGAAGCACCCGGACTACAGGTACCGGCCAAGGCCGAAACGGACGTGCATCGTGGACGGCAAGAAAATGAGAATATCCGAATACAAGACGCTGATGAGACAGCGGCGAATCGAAATGCGTCAGATGTGGTACAGGGGCGAGGGCTCGGGCCCTTCCGGCTCCGGGCCGGACGTGGCCGGCACCAGTTTCGGATATCCGCCCGACGGGTCCATATCGCCGGACATATACTCGCCCGTCAACTCGCCGCCCTTCGGCGGAGACAGTCACGACGACGACTAGACGCGTCGCCTCTGCTGTGATTGATCAAAAAAAGGCCAGTACCTCTACACGCGCGTTCCGACCGATACGATATGTATATATAATATATATTATATATAATATATATATGTATATATTTACATATATAGTACATATTATATAGTGCGTATAATATTATTATGTAAAATATGTATAGAAAACAACGTTCCGGCATTAAGCATTTAAAACGTTCAATAGATATTATTTTGTACAGAATATAATATATTATAATATATATATTAAAATATAACTGCAATATTGCGAACGCCGAACGGATGATGAAAATTTTATCATAATATTGTGTTGAAATTCCAAAAAGAACTTCGTTTAAACGGTAAATGATATTTATTATAAAAATGTTGTAAATATTAAATTTTTTGTGATAATACGATAATATATAAATAATAACGATATATTCTGTAAACGGTGCACATTGGCGCCCACACGGGCACGCACGCCAATCGCGGTGAATACACATTATGCGTAATACAATATTATTATTAAAATTTGTTAGTTAGTTTTTTTTTTTTTTCTTTTTTTCGAACGGTAAGAGATTTACGCGTGTAAATTATGATGTATAAGAGTTGTTGGTATAATATATAGTCGTACAAACGCCGTCGTCGGCTTTATGATCTCTGTTTTAATTTTAATTTCATCGTGTTTGTAAACAATTGTTAGGTATGAATTTTTTTTTTTAACTGTATAACATTTTATTTTTTTCCATATTTTGTACATAGTTTTTAATTCAATCGGATATTTTTAACGTATAATATTATATGACGTAAAACAAAAAAAAAAAATAAAAAATAAAAAATAAAATACTTGCGCGTATTATGATGTCGAGACAGACATATTATATTATAACTAAATTTTCTCGAAAAATATTATAAAATTAAAACCGTACGTAATATACATAATATATTATACATAGTGTACAAAGGTAGGCAATAGGATAATAGGTAAATTTTAGTCGTTAAGTAGATTTATTGAAAAAAAATGTCACCGTTTCCCCTCCCCGCGCTCGCAATACACACAGGTCACAGAGTCTGGCACGGCCAAAGCATATTATAATATTATGATATTGGCTCAGTTGTTGTAGTTTTATTCTATCTTTATATTATTTTGTTTCCTCGACTCCGCGACCCACAAACGTTTGTTTTTTTTTTTTTTTTTGTTTTGTTTTTTATTATTATTATTATTATTATTATTATATATATACTTATATGTATTTTTATTTTTTTTTTTTGTACATACGCGCATACATACATCTTATACTTTGATTTATATAAATATATGATATGATTTTAACTACAGTATTATGATTATTATCAAAATCATAATATTTGAATACGATAAATATAATGTGTTTTTTGATGTATTACAACAGAAAAGTCTGGTTTACTTTTTAATATTATTATTATTATTATTATTATTTGTAAATAAGGTACGTTTTTTTTTTTTTTTTTGTCTTAATTTTAACGAGCGTTTACTTTGACAGATTGTTATGTTGTGTACATAAAAAAAAAAAAAATTAAATAAACATGTGTAAAAGAACAAACCCCCTCCCCACGATCGATCGATATCGATCGAGCGCGCAACGGCCAGTCTTGTCGTCGGGAAGCGAGCGAAACACGCAGCCGTTGCGAAATTTTCCTCTTTCAATTATTAGCTAAATGGTGTCCATCGATTATTCGTGTAAAATAATTATTATTTATAATATAATATATCTATGCACACACATATATTATATCTATAAATAAATATAAGGTATTTTATAATCCCGTGTGTTGTACTAGTGTGTGTGTATACAATAGGTAGGTAGTTATTTATTTTGTTTCTTTTATCGTCTGAATTATATTATTATAAAACGTATTATATAATTATTCTTTGTCAAAGTGTTAAAAAAACAAAAAAAAAAAACAAAAAACAAAAAGCATAAAAATTGAATGAAATATATAGTAAACATAATTATTAATCATTTTAGTGTATTTTATTGTTTTTTTTTTTTTTTTACGGTCCTCTCCATAGCTGCTCAGATCGTATGTGTGAGTATCGCCCCACAGACGTCGCACGAAAACGCACGAAGACGTTAGCTTTTGTGACGAAATAAACTAAGAAAAAGGCTGAGACTCGGATGAAATAAAGGCGATGGGTGATTGATATAGGTATACATATAGGTACTGCAGGTGAATTGGTCTTTTGAATTTGAGACCTATGTACCAATGCTCACGAAAAAAAACGACCGTGACCAAAAGATGAGTGTGATTGGCTGCAAAAAGTTTGCGAATTTTCGTGTTTATATTATGGAATTTTATCAACATTTAAACGTTCGTCGAAAAAAAAAATTGAGAAAACACAAACATTTCAAATGTCTAAGAATAGCAGGAAAAAAGTTAAAAATCTTTTGAAATTTATGTGAGTAGACGGCAAATATTTTTAAGTCTCTATATGATTATTAACTTGTTTAAGTTGTGACGAAATAAAAAATCAGGTTTGTTAAAAACCGGCATAAGTTTTGCTGTGTTTGTTCGTTTTTCGCAATTTTTAGTTACGAGTGTTGCGATTAACAAAACACCTTGATGTCGATAAAAGTCGTAGGGTATAATACTATAGAGTATAGAGAATGGCGCGGGCGAGCATACTTAGATCAGTGGTGAGTACTAATAATTTGTGTAGAAACTGAATAAGTTTTACCGAATTTCCGCCGATGCGATTGAAAAACTCGAAATTTGGCAGGCCCGAAACACTAAACAAACATCCTGCGCCGCCGCCAGTGACAAAACGCTGTTATAAACGCGTTTTCTCTTCGATTTTGTTTTTTCGATACTTTGACGCGATTTTCGAGTACCTATATTAGAATGTATTAAAATTTTAAAATTGTAAAACCCCTCACGACAAAGCCCGGACAATCCGATCGCTTTTGAACTCGTCGATGAGTCGAATCACACCGCGTGACATTTAAAACCGACGAAATTAAACGCGAGTATTCTGCCCACATGGTCGCGAGACAGAGTCGAAAATGCTGTTGTGGGATTCTCATAAACGAGCGTCAAAATATAAATCACTATCACCCCGTCTGAATCAGACGAAACGATTCAGTTTTACGTATACGATCGAATTTCGACTGGCCAAACAAAATCGGTGTAACGATCGTCTTGACAACACAACTGCGCTCGCGTTTGTTGTTTTAAACGCGATAGACCGAATTTTTCCTCTGTTGTGAATGAACTATTAACGAAGAAACATATACGAGTATATTATTAAAAATGGGAAATTTTTTACGCAAACCAGCGGCAAAACCACCGAGGGTTCCGAAATATAGACCGTGGTTGCATGAAGGACTACGAAAAGAAGACATCGAGCATCCACATCTTTACGACGAGGTCCCGGTGGAAAACGAATACGACGAGGTCCCGATGGAACACGAATATTATAATGTTCCGATGGAAGAGAGCATTTATGAAGAGGTATTTATATCATTTATTTAGGGGTGGCGTTTTTCGGGGGCGTAAAATTAAAAAAATTGGTCAAAATGTGTTTTTTTTCCCACGATTTTAAACAACGATTTTTGGAATACTGGAGTGAAGCTCCCCTCCCCCTTTGGTTAGATCACTACCCCTTTTGTGTAAGGTTATACTATTATCGAAACTTCTAAAGATTTATTTTTGTAAAATATAAACTCTTGAGGAGGGGGGGCTTAAATTCGACTTACAATTACTAAAATGCATAATATAGATTGTTAAAAATCGATAAAACCACATTCTGTTTAATAAAAATTGAAAATAGTAAATAATCATATATCTAAGTATAATATAGAATTTTACTTTTTTTTCCTATTTTATATTGGAATAAAAACCGAAAACGGTATTATTTTGATACAAAAATTGGCAAAGAACATAATTTGATAATAATACACGGGTTAACACTTATCATCATCATATTATTGATAACGAGATGTAAATAGAATCAGTTACATTTTAAAACTTTATACTTTTTCTTGCAACATATCTTTTGAAACAAATAATAATTCTGACAATCGATTAGTTATTCTTATCGGTTTTTTTAAAAAAAAAAAAATAAATATAGAACAGGTCTGCTGAAATATTTATTATAAAAAAATGTCGAACAACCCTTTGATCAAGTAGTGTGTATATCATATATCAATGAATACCAATATCATGTGATGTGTTTTTAAATTTAAATTATATTAAATTACGGGAAGAAAAATAAAATATAAAAATCTAGGCACGAATTTTACTTCTAACCAACCCTGCAAAAACGGACGATCTCATGAAATTCTATTTATTATTCAATCATACAAATACTAATATTATAACATAATATTATTAAATATATAAAATTATATGATTTATCATTATGACTTTTTTGCACTCTTTATTATAATACTCAAGGCAAGACCTATATTTTATTTTATTATTGTTTAAATATATTTAATAGTTTGTATTAAAATAATTTTATATATTTGATAATATTTTGTTGTTATTTATGAAATCATTAAATAATAATATAATTACTTTATTTATTTATTTTCTATTTTTACTAATATTATGTATGAAAGTCGATTTAAGAAAACCAACTGTGAAAATGATAACAAACATTGTTTGTGAGATACTGAAATCAAACTAATGGTTTCTATTGTGTTTTTTAGATACAATTCGTGAACGAATCCAATAGTAAGCCCCCCATTGCTGCAGTGGAACTTAAAGACGCGTGTACGCAGACTGAGGCATCGCTTTTCACGGAGGTAAATCATTTTAATAAATAACCCATTTTTATTAGTTTTTACTACTTAATATTATTCAAACCAACGATTTTAAGGAACGTATTTTACCCCCCCCCTCCTCCCACCTCATAAATCCACTTTTATTTCCAGCGCATTTCTTAAATGTGTATTACTAATAAAAACATGAAACGATTATTCCTATATAACGAATTTCGACTAATATCGAAAACTGTTTGTTTTCATATGCTTTACAGAACCACCAAAGACCTGCAGTATCCGCGTCTTTCGTATTTAAATCGCGGCACATTCGTCTTAAAATAGATGCGGAGGGAACGGAAAACATAGAGGATGTGTACATTCAATTGTTTAAATACATGTCCGAAATCGCCAACGAAAATTCACCACCCGAAGGTAATATGATCAATTATTACATCCGAAATATTCTGCAAATCAATCTGTAATCTGTTGTGCTTGATTTGACATGTTTTCAATCACCCGCTAACCTCGCATATCCTTTGTCGTTTCGTTTAAACAGTTCGAACGCCTCCGGCCCGAAGAAACACCAGGATCGGCCGATGGTTTAAAAAACGTTGAACGCGCTCAATTTTTACCGATCGTTGCAGCAAACAAACGGACCATACATACATGAGTGATGCAACACAATAATGATTGCCGTCCATTGGACTGCTACAGCGTGCCGTACACGGCTTTTTCTACCTTTTCCTTTTTTCTACTTTATTGTTATATTATTGTTGTTTTTTCTTTCCATTTATGGTTTCTTACATTATTCTTTCATTTATTGAACATTTTTCCTTTTTATTGTTATATTATTGTTGTTTTTTCTTTCCATTTATGGTTTCTTACATTATTTTTTCATTTATTGAACTTTTTTCCTTTTTATTGTTATATTATTGTTTTGTTCTTTCCATTTATTATTCCTTACATTTCTTTTTCATTTATTGAACTTTCTTTACATAATTTTGTTATGAGTCATAAGTTATGACATACTATTTTTATATATTCTCCATGTTAAATTATTGTATTATATTGTATTAATTGTTATCAAATGTTTTATGTTTAAAAAAGGGCCATTTCTGTATAACTAAATAAATAAATAAATAAATAAATAAATAAAGAACCTACTCTTTAAAATTGTAAAAGTTTATTTTTGTTGTGTTCCGATTTGTTTTCTCATTTTATTTTTTTATATTTTGTTTTTTCAACACTTGTTGAACGAAATAATATATTAAATGTACAATAAATTATAAACAGCACGATCGTTCCCCCTCCCCTCTCTCCCAACACTATCATAAATGTATACATGTTAATTATTATTCGTGTTATTTATACACAGTGTTAAGCGCCACACGCTGTCCTGCAGCCATAATATTCAGTTGGGCCGATAGGAGGAAACTATATTTGCGAATTATAATGCACAAATTGATAACAAAAATTGAAAATACTTGGGCGATGTAGAGTATATTTCACAACGCGAATTCGTGGTGAGCAGAAATATAATTTATTATAATAAAATAATTTTGAATTAAATTTGAGATTAACATGTATGAAGAGAAAAAAAATTCAAATCATGTTTAATAATTCAGATAAGAATATAACTCTCGTGCCGCGCGTTGGAGAATTTTTTTTTTTTATTCTATTGTAGATATTGCACAATACTTGACCGGATTTGCATCGGGCGAACGATTTTTGTAATTTTCAACAAAAAAAATACAACATTAATATAATACATACGTATGTATTTATGTATGTATATAATAATAGCAATACACTAATACATACGCGCACGAGAGTATAATATAATATAATATATTATTCAATATTATTTATGATGCGCGCGAATTGATTATTATTATCTTTATTTATTCCGTACCGAGCGTTACTTTGCCAAATGTCGAATCACGTGTTCACGTTAATCCTTTATACATATTATGTATAAAAGAACAGGCCTTTTTATATTCCCATTTTGTGACGACGCTATTTAACTTTTTTCCAATTTTTTTTCACAGAGTTATTCCAAATACCTTGAACTGCTGGACCGATTTAGATCATTCTTTTTCTTTTTTTTTTATGTTTGTTATGGTCAGGAGAAGGATCTTACGGAAAAAATATTAAAAATATTAATCCTAAGGGGGTTAAAAGGGGTAAAAATGGAAAAAATCCGGAGCCACTGGAGCTTTGTGGTA
Source organism: Drepanosiphum platanoidis (assembly GCA_948098885.1). Lineage (NCBI taxonomy): Eukaryota > Metazoa > Arthropoda > Insecta > Hemiptera > Aphididae > Drepanosiphum > Drepanosiphum platanoidis. The sequence continues at coordinate 9,164,443 of OX402538.1, read as the reverse complement.
TTAAATTTGGTCAATAGTTTCGTGTTTTATATAGCAGAGGCCCCAAGAAAGGATTTTACAAAATTCAACCCATAAGATGCAACGATCAGCGAGTGCGTGGTAATTTGCATTTATTTTTATATAAATAGATTATTATGTCATCGAAAAACCAGACGATCTTTACCGGAAGGTATTGATTTTGCATTTGCAATATCATATTATTACATAACTTTTATCGAAATCGCGTGCGTGCGATGAACAATAGAACGAATACAATAGAATTTTTTTCATCGGACGATCGAATACGATCGCAGGCAAATCTATTGTCATTGGTCGACAAGCTCGATAGGCGTATACAATTAAAGCGCAAACCCGACGATGTTTGCCAAAAGGTATGGATTTTGCAACGTCATATATTATTACATAACTTTTACCGGAATTGCGTGCTTGCGCGCTCCATTCCTCTTTCAATCGTCGAAGCCGTCCCCACATACTTACAATAAGTCAGTTATTTTTTATACTACAAAATTTACTAGAATAGGATATTCGAACGGTTTGCAGCATCGAAAAGAGAATTTAAAAAAAATTAACGCCAGTCTAGATCACATACACGTAGCTCTAACTTCCGCTACCTATTTGCGCCACACGGATTCATTGCTATATTCGTAAATTATTAACCGGTGTGTGCGATTCGCTCCAAGTATGACGGAAAAAATAAAGACTTAAATCTCGATATAATGTGATTTTTGGGCGACAAAAAATTACTCTTTATATTGTGGCGCATTTAATTTTTATGTTTTTCCGAAATTGCCGTCATCACATTGTATCACGAGAATATCAAATGTAGGAATTTTTTGTTGTTATTTTTTTGTTGTTATTTTTTTTTCTTTTGCGTTTATTCGGCTTTTTTTCAATGGAACTAGTGCATAGAAAACGGAACGCGTTAGAAAATCACGAAAACCACGTGTGCTGCAGTTTTACAAACGGCAGTTTCACCTGAACATTTAATGACGGAACGTTTTAAAAATTTTGCCCTTGACTACTGGCACAATTCGTGCTCGAAATTCAAACATATTTACCAAATGAATCTGACTGTTAGTGCTATTTTAAAAAAATGTAAAAAAAAATCAAACATGCATAAACTGAATCCCCGTCGACGTCCTCGAACGTGTTCGGTTACACATTACCTCCGGTGTACGTAATGTAATCTATATAGAAGGCGCGTTGAGCACAAAACGTGTTTCTAATAATATTATTCTCACTAACATTCTCTTTACACAGCGTAATTCACAGTACAATATTTTACGATCATAAAAAACTTCTATTTGTATACCTATATTTTGATAAAATTAAAAATTATATGTGTTAATAAACTTTTGGCCCGTTAAGAGCATTTGATATATTTTGTGGCCCTTGAATAAAAAAGTTTGGAGACCCCTGTCGTACACGATCCTGTCGGCACTTATTATCGTGTAACTAACGGATCGGAAACACTCGCACACTCTCGATTGAATTCAAATCACTGCGGTTCGATGAATAAAAATCGGAAAACGCGAAAACGACGACGGTGACGCAGAGAGCAGCGTATACGACGCTGTCGGTTACAGACGCAGATTGCAGATCCTCAGAATGAGCGAACCCCAGGGAACGAGTAGGTAAACCATAATTTAAGAACCTCAAATATTAAGACATAAAATACAAAAAAATTGTAAGTAGTTTCCACTATTCTTTAATTTATGACTAATTTATTGATAAAAAGAAATAAACTCGGGCAAATAATAAAAAATATTAACAGATAAAATCCACTACAAATGCAACACGAGATTTATAATAATTAATAATAATTTTTACATAAATTGTTAAAAGTTATAAAATAAAGTTGTATATATTTTTTACCAATTAAATGAAGTTGGCTGTAGACTAATAAATTGTAACTAATAAATTTGTAACTAATAAATTTCCAATACACTTGTTTTTCTGCTTACACTTTCTCAAAACCCACGCTACGCCACTGAAACATATACGGTATCGTTTTATTACTTGTTTCACGCGCGTTTCCCAGAAGCGATGTACGCGCTGTAGAGCGTACTGTACTCTTATTTCAGAAATACTCAAAAAAAAAACAAACAAAACCTTTAATTACCGGCCCGACATTACTTAACAAATAAATAACGAACAAAAAGTTCATCTTTAGCCCGTCTTTTTCGGACCGCCCAACGGGGGTGGACGGGCCGGCGCGAATCTGGCCGCGTGGATCACGGGTGGCCTGTCGGTTCTCGCGTGCTTCGGCCGCGTCCAGCACGAGCCGCGCGCACGCGGTGCAGCCGCTCGGCGACCCGGTGATGTGCAGCACGCGCTCGTCGCTCAGCGGACAGTCCAGCGGGGGCACGTGACGATCGTCAGCACGCCGTGCGGCCCCGCATCACCATCAACGCGGTGTCCCGGTCCACCAGCCTGCGCAGGTCGGCCACGCCGGCGCCGTCTAAGTCGTGCTCGCGCGCCGTGCGCATGTCCCAGAACGGCCACTTGAGGCGGTCGAGCACGGCCGACACGCCGCGATCGTCAGCACGCCGGTGCGGCCCCGCGCAGTGCGACACGCCGACCAAGCGGCCGAGGAAGTCGTCCCGCACCAGGTCGCCGAGCCGCAGGCGGCCGGACACCAGCTCGCTGGCCACGTGCCGCGGATACAGGAACCGGCGCTCCGTGTCGGCCACGCGAACCGCCGCCGACGGCCGGCACCGTTTGCTGTCGGCCCGCGCGCCCTCGTCACAGCCGTCGCGGCTCTTCCTCTTGAGCGCCGTCGCAACGGCGATACACTCCTGTTTGCGACGAATATCACACGTTCCACGTGCGTTGTCACTTCGGTATGGCATTCTGTTCGCAGGAAAAACTCGAATCGAACGTCACGATGCGCCAGTCGAATCAGAAATGATGACGGGAAAACGTTGGTACGAGAAAATATCGCGATGACCGATATTGTCGTACGAGCCAATTAATGTATTTCACTGTCATTCGCGTTAATTATTTTCTTGTTATTATTACTATCGGGGCGCGGACTTTAACGCCCGGAAAACGTCCCGAGAAAACTGATTTTTAGCCTAAAAACATTTTTGATAAAAAAAAAACCATTGAAATCGTTTAAACCAGGCGTGCCCAACACGCGGCCCGGTTAATATTAAATATATAATTAACAATGCGACATCGCTCAATATATCCGACATTTTTTTCACGAATTTTTCAACAGAATCCGCACTAAACGAAGACATATTTTAAGGTTTTTTTTTTTTTGTTTTAGTACAAATCAAACAGTCAGCGCACACAGTTAGCGTCGTTGTATAGAATATATTATCATAGCATGGATTTACCTCAATCTATGGGAAAGATCGTTATATAGGCCCTATCGCGAGATCTTCGAATTTCACAGACACCGGGCAGCTGTCCTTTGTACTCGGCCTTTTCGGTGGCGCCGATATGAGTATCGTGTATAAGCATGACGACGACACAATAATGACCAGCCCGCGGTGTATTATCTTTCAGACGATCATATCCTCGAACAATCTAAAAAAAATACGACTCGCCCGCGGAGTTGGCCGCGACGAGAAAGATCATGCAACAATGCGATGTCGTCGATGACAATAACGTTAATGTACGACAGGCGTTCCATACAGACCCGCCGCTTTTTCAACCAGTCGCGCTGTACGAAAAGAAAAACAAGATAATAATTCAATTTTTTTCGGGCGTGACATATCGACTTTGATGCGATATTCACCACGTACGACCCACCCGCTCTCATACCATAGGTGACGAGCTGTCCTGTAGATCCTGCGGACAATGCCGCCGCCGTAACAGACGGATCGGTTGCCACTGTTTTTGTGCGCAATCTACAGACAATCTGAACGTTTTTTCTCGGTCTCGTCAGCACGCGGTGCTTCGTCGGCGTCGTTATTCCATCGACTCTGTAACGTTCAAGTCTCCACGGTTTATTCAAAAACGATATACGAGTACGACGCGATTTTGTGAGAATACAACACGCGCGTTTTCATAATAAATCGTCACGTTATTATTGTCGAGAAACGTACAAACCTCGCGTAGTCTTCTATGCATAAATTAACGGCCGGAATGGTTTTTGTATGTACGTCGTATTTTTCCGGGCACCGAAAAAGCTGTCAGACGAGAAAACATCGTGGACTTCTTTCGGTTCGTTTGAATAATTTATAACTATATGCACTCATGGAAGTCAAAAATGTTTCTACTTTCTCTGACCACATCTGCTCTCCGCATGTTCGTGTTCGGTGTACGTACCGAACCGCTCGACGGGGGTCGCTATGACACGGTGGAATCATTGGTCGTTCGACCCGGCCCGGATCACACGCTAGCATATTATATAATAGAACAGAACTACCCGTATTATCATTCCTTTTTTTCTTTTTTTTTTTTTTCTTAATTTTATTTCAAACATATTGTTTCACTCGAACCCGGGCCCCTCTAAATGACACTCAAACGACTCAAATATGATGTGGCCCTCATTTTTTATAATAATTTATTCATGCGTTAATTATTACAACTCGAATTTTGCCTGAATAAACGGTGCGATTTTTATTTTCAACGAATGCGTGCGGATAATATAAACCGAATTAATTTTACCGAAACGCGTGCCGTTTATTGTAATATTTTATTTTATTTACGAGCCCGCATATATCTTATAATAATGACTAATGGTGAAAAAAAAAAATCCTGTGCCATTTTCATCCCAATTTTATAATTTCGGTACTCGTCTACAAATTTGGGAGTTCATAATATATATATATATATATATAGATCTGACTGGGCGTTATGAGTTCGTGATTAAAATAACACAAAACGTCTATACATCATTTTTTCTGGGTAGACCGTAAAAAAAAGAGATTTATTCACACAAAAGACAAATATATATAAGAGGTTCGTGAAATAACTTAAAAGTACCGAAATCTGTTTTATGACTCCACGCCCTCGACACTTGCCAGCTGCAGGAATTTCAACCCATAACACAAAAAAAAAAAAAAAAAACGAATTAACAAAGGGCGTGTAATGTAATTTTGAAACGCATTCGACGAGGAGACTATAATATGGACAACAGGTTTTTGGGTCCTGCTCGCTATCCACCGTGGCCGGCAATGACGCGACGGTGGTCCGACCCTCACACATGTGTTGTATAACAAAATTATAAACGTTTTTAATTAAATGTCACATAAAACATTAAATATATAGATGTGATCAGAAACATCAATTAAAAATTAAATCCAAGATATGAGATTATAAATACGGCATCGCTGCAGTTATTCTCGTATATAATAATATATTAGTAAGGTTCTAATAAAATGACAAAATCAAATCAAAAATAAAGCGAAACCAGCAAAATTGTAATTAATTAAAATTGTTTCGAGGTGAAATTAATTTTTGTACAAGTATTATTTTTCCAACACCACCGGAAAAACATGCGTCTGGTTTGAAACCTCAACCCTAATTATTATTAGTCACGATGAGACATATGGTTATATGGTTTCAGCACAGAATCTCATCAAGTCTTTGGCATTGTTGTTTGCATTTATAAGATGTCCTTTCACACGCCCGAGAAAGAGCATTTATTTGTGTGACGTGTCCTATTGTCTACTCCGTCCTCCGTTCGCACATCCCACGTCCTCTTCGAATAGTGACGCAAATAAGAAAAATGTCCAGAGAGAAACCCTTAAAGGGCTTAAAGTATTCTTTTTGAAATGTTTACCGTTTTATTATTTATACCAGTTTATTGTTGTATAGACTATAGTTAAATTTCGATGTATTTATTTTTTTGACGTGTTGTTTTATCTGGTTAAGCTATACTACTATAGGTACGTATGAAAAACTAGGCGCTACTAACTATTCTGCTGTCTCAGTAAAGTGTATAATAATATCTATACGGGCGGCTGGTCGTTAAATAACTGGTTATACATAATATTTGAACTTGTGTCACCTAAAGATAACGCACTCGGTCTGGAGTCTGGACTATATTGTAAAACAAACCGAGTAATGGATTGTATAGAAAACCCCTAATCTATGATAACACCGTGAAACATGACACCATGTCGACGTACGTCGTATTTTAATCTAATCTTTATATTATGTAAATACATCGACGAAAACAGTCGTCGACGCGCGACGTTGAGAATGACATAGCGCAGCCTGCAGTAACATTACGTAAGATTATTTGTCATGGAAATGAAAAAAACAGATCAATTTTTTTTTTTGGTTTTTCTCTGTTTATGATAATAAATACTCACACGAAGCAAAAGTTTTTGAAATAATTTCACATGACGTTATATTATAATAGTATAATATAATGCACAATGATGTTATAACATTTGTATTCGGATTTCTGATACATCTATCAATAGATAGATATTTATTTTTCTGCTCGCTTTAGTTTACCTATAATGTATCGATTTCACCTTTCTTTTTTTCTTTTCTTTAAACGCCGCATTTGAAAATAAGTATTTTAGACGAATAAAAACAAAGCTCATTGTTAATGTATTAATTTTTTTCTTTATTGAACAAAAAACGTAACATAAATATAAGGTGTCCCACTTCTTTTTTTCACACATACATATATATATATATACAAATGAACTTTTATTAATCGGATCTAACATTGCTTCATGTGTTGTGAATATTATTTTTTCATCATCGTTCCTGTACGTTTTCATCCCGAATCACGGAAAAAGCGTAATTAAATTTCTTTTATAAAAAATTATATTTCCTATCGTTCATAATATTAATAATATACGATTAATATTATGTAGACCGTAGACCGTAATAGATGACACGAGCAGTCCGTGAAAAAAAAAGAAAGAAGACGACGAGAACCGCGTCGTAATTCTAATTTATACGTATATGTAAATAAGCCGATAAAAATCCGACAGCCGTAGATGGATTTTTTTTCTTTTTGTATTTATAATTTACATCTTAAAAATATTCTCGGGACTCGCCTAGGAAACTCGTCCGAAGGCCTATGTATACTAAAATAATATTACTGTGTAAAGCAACGGAAAAAAAAAAAACATAATAAACCGACTTGTACTGGTTTACAACTCGTTTTCACTTTAGGCTTTGGCGGGTACCTATATACTCCGAAATTATTATTATAATATATTATATGCGTAGGGAGCGGTTCTCTATGCATTTTTCATAATGCATTAGAACGTACACGATAATATCTGAGACACCAACCGCGTGCTGCAACCGACCAAGACGGCCGTCCGTTTCGAGACCTACGGAGTATATTCAAATCATCATTCAATCGAATTCGTTTAATATTCGTTAGGCGTATATTACGTAATAACGTTCCGACGGACCGTTTTCGTTTATTTATCGTCTTATTCAAATTCAAATGGGCATGCCTAACAAAATCGACAATTATCAACAGGTCCGTTTACAAACTTTGGTTTAGAATGTTTAGATCAATATTACACTATTTACAATAACTATTCGAATTGTGTAGCATTAAATATGCAGGTACTTCGTATTTCGGTAAAAGCGGCTTACCAGTTGAATGACTTATTATTATTTTTACGATTTCGAAACGCTGATAGCCGATATTCTAAAATTCTAAATCGTTATGAATGCGTAATTTTATTTGTTATTTAAATTTGTACTATTGTTCGTGTTTTATTATAATCCGTTCGTTCTGACAGTGACCTCTTGTTTGCCTTTTCGTGTTACAGATTCGTATATCCATACGAATACTCCGAGAACACGTCAAAACGCCAATGACAAATTATCTACGTCAAACATCGAACAGTTGCTTGTACTACAATTATTACCGAACGTCATTGTACAACGATAAAATGAACCCAAATAACATATTCGTTGTCTTTTTAGTTCTCGGTGAATATATTATGTTGTTTCGTCTAAACTATAAACATAATGGTCTATTTCAAGCGTATGACACATAAGGTTCAGGACACTAACATTATATTATTGTTATATTTATTAAGGCATAAATAATTATATTTTCCATCAGGCTGCATATTTCTCGGCGGCGCGGCGTGGCGTGGTTGTGGAAATATTGAAACAATTCGGGTTCCTCGCGTTGTGGACAGGGGTGGATCTAGAAGATTTGTGGAGATCCCCAAGTAAATAAATATAACACAATAAATGTCTCGCTTCTTAAATAACATTTAATATTTCCTACTTGTGCTGAATGTTACATTTTAATATATTGCGATCCAATCGGGTAAATGAAGAATAATTAGTCTGCACAATCTATTTTAAATGAGTTTCAAATAATAAAACGCTGATTTTAAAGTCTTGATTTATGAAAAATAAAAAACTACAAACATTGAACCTAAAGGTTATTAAAAAAAAATTTTTTTTATTTTAAATTTAAAAAAAACATATATTTGAAATACTTCATTACGAAGAAGATGTTTTTTCGAACATTTGTTGTAAAAAAATCGTAGGTATTCAACGCCACCGTATTATGCAATCGTATAAAATTATTATATAAATAATTAAATTGGATATTTTTAACGCGTCAAAATTGAAAAAATAAATAAACGTTTTTCTTCAAAATATTAAATAGCAAATATAACAAATATTATGTAAATCAGCCGAAAAAACGAATAATAATTGCAAGTTTAAATATAATTAGTAATTACTATCTAATGCGCGCTCTTGCACGCGCGTGTTATGTGTGTACCGTGACACCAGCTGTACAGTATACACTGCGAGGCGGCCATACGCACGATTTGTGTATCGTGGCCTGATCCGCGAGAGATCACTCCGGTGTGGCATCGATAGACATACTTATTACAAAGCCACTGTTGGTTTTTTAACGATTCGCACTGTTTTAAAATCATGCATTGAAATACATTTTTCCCAATCAACGAATTAACGATAAAACCGTAAAGAATATTATTATTATTATTTCATAGGACATCGCATAACCCGTAAAATAAGTATCTATCACGTAATATTATACTTTTATTGTAGAAAAATCATGTTTCAAAGTCATCATAGACAACGTATAATATTGTAACCAAACCGTTTTAATTGTAATTGTCGTTTATCGAACGAAAATTGAACGTCCGTGTTTAAAATATTTCGTTCGAACTCAAACTCGTACATTATCGTGTACTTTATTTTGTACAAATAAATTATTCGCCAATTATTTAACAGCAAATGAATAAGTTATATGCTTATTATAATTTTATGTAACGTAAAATTATACCGTAAAAATTAACGATTTAATATTTATATGAATATTAAAATATGTTTGTATATATTATATTACGTTTACTGAATGTCGGTAGGAAGGGACCATGAAAATAAATAATTTTGGGGGTCGAAAATCCAAAATAGACTGCGCACCACTGCGCTAGACTAGCCCGTAATCGGCCGCGAAAACGAAGAGGGGCAGACGTCAGTTCTACGCGGTGCAGGTAAACTACACGGACGATACCTATCCAAAGGGAAAACGTATACTCGAAATAAGATCAGGATTTACGCTGATTTACGTTTCGAACCGTCATCGTTATACGTAGTTATAAATTACATCACGGTATTAGACGTTGTCTGCGGATGACGCGTCGCCGCCGCCGTCGTAGGTCTAGTCGGCGGGTGCCGCGGGCACATTTTCGAGACCCTCGATTATCACGGTAATAAACGCGCGCGCGCGCGCGGTATAATATTGACATTCGATAATATTTTTTTTCGTCGACCGCAGTACAGGTAGAGTCGGCAGGTACACAATATACAAACGGTCGAAAATCTTTTCTAATGAAAACCGTCTCGCGACTCCGCATCGTAAAAAAAGATAGAAAAAAAAAAATCAACCGTAAACACATCGAATGAAAAATACCACGGGTCCCCCCGCCTAGCTGGATTCCAAATCTCCCACCGAGTTCACCCTCGACCGTACACGCATATTCGTGCGTGCGTGCGCGTGCGAGCGTTCGTGTGCGTGTGCGTGTGCGTGTGCGTGTGCGTGTGTTTTTTGTCGCGTGCGCGTGCGCGAACACAATATCGTCGGTCGTCGGTGCATCGCTCGTCGGGGGACGTCACAAGTCGTGTTTCATTACAGAGATTTCATCCTCGTCCGTCGCGGACCCTTAGACCGGCGCCGCCGGCCGCTCCAGTCGAACAAAGATTTCCGAACGAGACAGACCTACCTGACGCGGCACGCCCGATCACCACCACCACCACCACCACCACACCTTTTTCACTCTTCGCATCACACCTGCCGCAAAGGTAAGTCGTAGGTTATATTATAAATACTGCGCGCGTTTTTTTTCTCCTTTTATTAGATATTGAAAAACACCGCGTCGTCGTATTTCTTTCACGCGACGTCGTCGTCGTGTGCCGCCCCTTAAGGTACGATTTCCCTCGCGCGATCGCGAACGCGAACGGCGAACGCGAACTACGAACTAAGATCGCGTTCGCGTCATGCTGGTTTGCTCTAGACTAGCGGTTCCCAAACGTTTTTTTTCCGCGGTGCCCTTTTTTGGAACAAATTTAGCCGCGGTGCCCTATTTTGGACCAAATTCAACCGCGGTGCCCTTCTCTGTGAATAACACAAAAGACAGAACAAAAAAAAAATACTCATTGATGGCCAATTTTATTGATTTTATTAAACCTCATACAATCTAAGCATTCTGAGCCAAGTACACAACTAACTTAATTATAAATTAATGCATTTTTAAACTTGAAAAAAAAAAAACATACATATATTTTAAACTATTTGTCATGGGCCGTAGAACGCGGTGCCCTTAGAAAGTGCTCGCGGTGCCCCCAGGGCACCGCGGTGCACAGTTTGGGAACCGCTGCTCCAGACGATTCTTCGTTGCGACCGAAAGATTTATAATTTATATTTTAACAGACGTCCGTCAGTCGTATTCGATATTTTGAAGTGCCAAGTTCACGGTGCCAGGAGTACTATTCGTTTTTAAAAATTATTATAATGGTTACAGCCGAATAATCATTTATTTTAAACTTGAACGACACGTTCTACACGTCGTGTTCTACTCCAACTTGTAATATTATAATAATAATAATACAATTTTATATAATAATTTTACAAACAATATAATATTTTATAATATTTTGTTTACCACATCGCCCAACGTTGCCACTTATGTCCTTCCAAATTGCATCTCGTATATTCAAATCTTTATAATCCCTATTTTCAGGATTATAAATTGGGAGGTGTTTGGCTACACGTTCAACCAATATCTCGTCTTGCTCCTTAGTAAACTTGATCATTGCAGAACTCATGTTTGAATAACCGATGTCAACGAGTGTTCATAATACATTACATGGTGTATAATAATAATAATTATTATTATTATTATCAAAACAACAAGTCGATCGCGGCGCGAACCAATTTAAATCGCCGACCGCGATCGCGCAAGGGAAATCGTACCTTTAGGAAGGGCCTGGTCGTCACGCTGCCGGTGTTCTCGCCGCTGCCTAATTTTGCCTTTTTACCGTCGCGACCGTTCGCCGCGCGTCATTGCATCGTCGTCTCGTGCGTTCAATTCTCATACCTAACGCAGCGGCGGCGAACGGTCAAACCGCCGTGGTTTGGCGCACTGCATTGAAACACGTGTGCATTTCCGGGGACGGTAAATCCGAGGCCCTTGGTACAATTGCAGTCGTACGAGAGTGCGTCGAGAGGGAATCTTTATTGTCGTCAGCGTCGTTTTCGAACGAACACCGGCTTCCGATCGCGATTGTTTACGTTTCACGCATTAGTGCATCCGACGCGATTTCGCGATCCGGTGCGGGATGTACCGGTTGTTCGTCCTTGATATTGGCGCGGGAAATTTTACTTTCAAATGGCTTACTGACATATTTATTCCGTGGTCGGACGTCCACCGACTCGCGTTTCAGACATTTTTCAAAACATTTTAATTTTCTCCGTCCATACATTTTCGTCGATAACACGTCCTATCAAAATGCATTTTTATTTTTACGTCCTCTTTAATTATTTTATTTTTTATTTTATTTTCCATCATCAGATTACTGGGGCCTCACTGAGAAATCTCGTGTGGAGGCCCAGGAATTATCTTAGTTTACATTTTTTTTATATAATTTTTCACTTTAACTTTAAATGATAATTCAAATTACACAATTTATATATATATTTATATTACACCTGCAGTGGCTATACCTAAGGGGTAATTGAGAAGTCACTCGAGTAAGGTCGCTTCTCGATTTTCTAAATTATAGAATGGTGTATAAAAAACCGTACTTACATTTCTGGACGAAATGTGGGTGGGTAGGTAGGGTTTGATGAAACTTGCTTATGAGATATTTTAGATTCGTTTCGCCACTGGACACTTGTGTAATGTGTTTTTGACATTTTTTAAATCGATTCCGCCGATCATTTAAATGTAATTATAGTCCTCTTAGTACTTTTTAATGAATACATTTTTTCATTTAACAATTTAAAACGTGGTTATTCTCCTTTGTAAAGAATTATTATTCGTAATACGTTTATTTTTTTTTTTATAATTTATAGACATTTTTGTTGAATTTAAAGAGCTACCGATTTATTACTGCAGCAGTGTAGTTCCTAAAATATATGTTAATCGGAAAACAAAATAACTCCATCTGTCATTAGCATTATCTCAGTGGATTTTTTGAACATTTATAATCACTGTAGCTTTACATTTTTTATAAAATCCGATATTTTTTGTTGGTTATTTATTTTGTTAATTTTTCTATTCCTCGTATAATTTATTTTCTGTGAAAGTGAGAGAGAGAGAGAGAGAGAGGTCAAATTTGAATTTTCCCATCGGGTATCGATCACGAGTCGGTTCGAATATAAGGTCGATAAAAACAACGGGGTGCCGATGAGGGTAAAAACGTTGCGTGGTCATCATATTGGTCCGTCGTTATAATAAAAAAACGCGTATTTGTATGTAGTGCGACGAACACTTAGTAACTCTGTATAGGCTTTAACTATTGTGAAAGAAATCCGGTTTACAAAGTAGATACACGTGTATAATATATACGTATACATTCGAGTTTGTCCCGTATTGTATATACATACACCCGAAACAACATCGTAGACTCATTATGGCTCCGTCTCACATAAATCAATATTTTAATGCGTTCGGTGTCCTGCTATTAAAAACCATTTTAAGTATACTGTAGTACGTAAATTCATAGAATTATCTAAATACCAATCAAACGAAATAAAAAACATTTGTATGTATAGGTTTTCTTTTTTTCTTTTTTTAAATTATTTTCGTTATTTATAATGGACACGACGTACAATACTTACGATAGTTATTTTATATATACGAATGACACAAATCGGCTCCATTTGTAACAATAAAAACATTAAAAAACTACAATCTACACTTCGACAGACACTAAACGACACTAACTATGATTACGAAAAATGTGCGACCATATTATGAGACTAGAGTGTGTCTGAAATATATGAATTTATGAGCAGATTACCGTGCAAAACAATAATTGTATTCGACTTTTTCAATATAAATAGGTATATGCATGCAGTGAACAATGAAACTTTTTTTGAAATACGCGTATGTAAATAACAATAAAAAAAACTCGGAAATGAGTGCTATATGTGTATAATACTTTTTGTCTGGATCTTATATAGGTAGATGTATTTCAAATTCGTAACAAGCTTATTTATGAAGCGATATTTTTCTGTCCATTCTGTAAAAACACGCAAGTACCTCAGATTTCTAATGTATCAATTATACATTTTATTTGTAGCAAATGATGAATTATACCATGGCGTTCCAGAATTATCTCTGCTACCCGGAACAGAACATATTATATGGACTTATGGATGATAGATTTTACAAGATCACATACGAAATCACTGTGAGTGATTCATCGCCACGACTTTGAGTCTTTCGATTGGCGAACTTATTGTAAGATTAATGAATTAAAAACACGTGTGGATTTCAGCCCCGGAACCAGTCAATTTTCCGCAAGTATCGCTGTGATAACGGGCTATGTGTGCCGATGAATTGTGCAATGTTGGATTATATCATCGAAGATGTATCGGCGGCGTTTTTTAACGACAGACATTTGATCGTCAATGGAAGACCCAGATCCAACTTATATACGTACTCAACGCTCTTTGGTGAGTATGACATACGAATATCGTTTTAACGCGCGCCATGCGTTTCATTTTGGGCGAGTTAAAAATTAACATTTGCCACTCACACAAAACGGATTACTGATTTTTTCCATACACCAAACACATCGTTCGGGCGAACACACATAATACTCGTAAGTGCTCGCCTTCTCGACAATTTTCCGTCTCGACTTCATAGAGACATGCAGGGACTCTCGCGGCGGTAGATTTACAGGATTAGAAATTAACATTGGAATTATTATTATATGATTTGGTTTGGGTTTTTCTTTTTTGATTCTGATAAATAGTGAATGAATATTAAACAGTGAGCACGCTAAACGGAATATTCTTAGTTTAACGTACAAACTAGTCATTACAACAATAACGCTATAGAATATAATATCGAACTAAGAACTAAGAGGAGTTTTGTTTGTCATATTTTTCTCAACAATTTTGTATGGAAAAATGTATGGGAAATGTACGTGTATAAAGAAAATAACGTATCTACAACAACGCTTTAACCGTGTTGCTCACCCATGTATGTTTTTAGTAACTTATTTTTTGTAATATTTATTGATTAATACCTATAATTTTGGCGTAATACAAAGATTTCAACTCGCCCAAACGATGTGTTTGAAACGCGTACAAAAAAAAAAAAAAAACGTCATTCCCAAAACGAATTGTCCCGCCTTTTACGGCGTGGAGTTACTTTTATCACCGTTACCCGATTGAGCATATGATATATTTTGCTTTGTTTTTTTTTTTTTTTTTGCGATCTTTTTGACAACCCGATTGAGCGATTTTTTTCTTATATGGAACAATATATATAATATATATTATAATGAACATATATATTATATATACATATAATACACGGTAGTCAGTAAATTGTAAATTTGCATACACAACAGATATCTGAACTTGGGACAACGTAAGCCAGGGGGAATGACGTGTGGTTTACGTATGACACGGCCGTCATGCTCCATTGTATTCATGACCCGGTACCTACCAATGATTCGTTTGATACCAGTCTGGTTATGAAACAGATAAGCAGTATAGGCATTATGCTCAATTGGGTTGCAGCCATTTTTTTAACGCTACTTTTGTCTAAAAAGTGTATTTTGTTGTATTTTTAACAGCGGACTTTGAGTCCCAAAATGATGTTCAATTTCATAATTTTTGCGAATCGACATTCACTTCACCCCCAACCTGGTTCTATCAGAACATGGTCATAAATGATAAGCTTGTAATATACGTCGTAGCCTTCAGTTCAAGAAACGATTACACCAATGTGTTCGTTTCCGAATTGAATATACATCAAAAGTCTTATTTGATTAATCGTTCAATCGTGATGCCGTTAGACAATATTCAGAGCGAACCAAAAGTAGCACACTTCTTGGACTTGATTATAATGTTCATGTACTCCGGTATCAATGAAACTAATATCGCACATGCTGTTTTTAACGTAAGTCAAACTTACATTATTGTTATATTTTTCACCGTTCACCACGTACGATTTTATTGATATATTTTTGGGTGGGAAAAGAGAAGGTCTGAGTTTCAACCCTCCAATGCTCACAGAAACAAAGAAAAAATAGTGTGATGAGATACAAGACATGTATGAGATACACAGTGCCGGATCTAGGGGGGGGGCAAGTGGGTATCATTGCCCAGGGCGCCGTCGGTATGAGGGCGCTCTTGAATTTATGAAAAATCAAAAAGCTTTAGTATAGGGCGCTGCATTTTTACTAGCCCCGGGCGTCAAATGTCCTAGATCCGGCACTGGAGATACATATGATAGGTAATAAGAAATAGGTAATTGATTTTGGTAAATTGGTCTTTTAAATTTGGTCTCGACATAAAAACGATTCTGATTGAAAGAGGTCAGTTACAAAAAGTTTGCAGATGTTTGTATTTTTATAAAATTTCAGCAAAATTTGATTGTTCAAATTTTTGTAAAAAAAAATTGTGCTTACGTATTCCCGAAATGTTTTCGTTGAGGAAAGAGCTTTTGATGGACTAAAATTATTTTATTGACATTTTACGAAAAAAAAACTCGAACAACTCAAAAACTTAATATGTCTAAGACTAACACAAAAAGTCAAAACCTTTTGAAATTTATATCAACTCTAAAGAATGGTCATATAAATATTCGGTGAAAATTTCAAGTCCCTGCTATTTATAATTTTTGAGTTGCGATGAAACTATAACAATTCGATTTTGTCGAAAACCAATGTGTTGAAAATTTTACCGTTTTTCGTCAGTTTTTCACGTACAACTTTTAAACTGTTGGGAAATTCGATCGCAGCTAATGCGATAATATTAAATCTAATTTTTGATTCTTCGAAAAATGTTAACAAATATATAGTACGGCGACTAGCTTCGTAGTGATTTTAATTTCTAACCGAATACTATATTATAATACAATACTGTCCATGATTAATGTTATATACCGATCTTTTGATTATAACTTCTCAAAATAAACCGAATCAATATCCGAAAAATAAAACCTTTCTGTTCAAAATAAACACGAACCAAGATAAAACGAATAAAACACACACACACACACATACCCACACACACACAAAATGTGAGTGTCACGGGCCGCCCCACAAGCCCGCGTATCTCGACCGAAGACACTTGCAGCGTGCAATCTGAACTCTCCCGGGGGGCAGGGTCGATAACGTTCCTATGCACATATTATCTCCCTAAAAGTACGGCCCCGCTGAAAACGCTCCAGGCGCGCATAAAATAGCCGGACTGCAATTCGGCTGACGAACACTATAACGACAGCCGACGATATTTCGGCCGAAAAATATATTATAATTATTTTAATTTTTAATCGACAAAAATGTCTATGAGAACCGCGGTTTGCCAACACATTTTACCACGGTCGGCTGCAATATTTGTCGGCTGAAAAACGACCGGCTCGGTTACAACTGTGCCCGCCAACGGTACTGACACGAAACAGATCCCGGCGATTTGTTATATTATTCACCACGTGCGTTTTCACCGAAACGCGTTCGGGGTCGCTCTCGGCGGGGCTGTAACTTATTCGCGCGTTCGGATAAACAAAAAAAAAAAAAAAAAACAACTAAAAAACTACGACTCGACGCGCCTTCGTCGTGCTTTTCGCAGAGGGCCTACGTTTACGAAATCACCACCAAAGAATGGTACAACCCGGAGTCGAAACCGGATCCCAGGACCGGCCGTTACCCATTGAACCGCGTCGACTTCCATTGGTCGCAGTGGGAAGCCCAAAACAGATTCGTTTTCCTCATCAGTGGCCATAATGGACACCAGATTTTCAAGGACTTTTGGATTTTGGATCTGAATGACTTGGTTTGGTATGAGGTAACGGATGACTGGAGTTCCTCCCCGAACCTTTCGTCAGCGTTTATGCAGAATGATGTATTCGCGGGGTTAACGGAGTCCATGGTGTCAGCGATGGGAGCGGAGGCACAGGTGGCAGCGATGGCTGCGATGAAAACGTGGGCAATGGAGACATTGGCGGCAGCGGGGGCAACGGCGGCAGCGAGGGCAATGGCGGCAGTGCAGGCAACGGCGGAAGCGAAGGCAACGGCGGCAGCGAAGGCAACGGCGGCAGCGAAGGCAACGGCGGAAGCGAAGGCAACGGCGGCAGCGAAGGCAACGGCGGCAGCGAAGGCAACGGCGGAAGCGAAGGCAACGGCGGCAGCGAAGGCAACGGAGACAACGGCGGCAGCGCAGGCAACGGAGACAACGGCGGCAGCGCAGGCAACGGAGACAACGGCGGCAGCGCAGGCAACGGAGACAATGGCGGCAGCGCAGGCAATGGCTACGCGCAACGGTTACGTCGAACCGAATTACCCTAACGTCATGAACCCGCAATATCGACCTGGTTCGAGGGGACCCCGCAGACCCTACGCTGCCAGGCCAAACATCAACCGTCATCCAAACGACCGTCAGGTACGTCGTCTCGTAATCATACACCAATGTCCTGTTGATAATATCGCTCGCGCGTAACCGTGTGGCTTATTTTTTATTTACTTTTTTTTATCGACGGGGAGGAGGTGTGATTGACTTTTTTCAGAACGTCCGAGACTTGAAAAATGTGCAATCACGTTATATCACGTGATTCTTTCTTTAATACACGAATCAATAATCGATTATATTTTACAGTCTGCGCCATTTGTTGGCACGCAAAACATAGGAAGCCGTAGTGCAGTACCGTCCAGTTTTCCTCCGTGGCACAACATCAATAACAGACGTCAATACCAAGGGCGTATGTAATTAATAATTATTGACGCGCTATGAGAGTTCTGACGACAACACACAAGTTGTATTTTAGTTATTATAATATTATTCAGAAATATTGAAAAATTATCTCTCCTCATTCAAAATTGTCATTATTTTATCTGATAAGTACAAATTATAATTAGATTTTTAGTATATTAAGTATAGAAAATAGTTTAGTTCATAGTATCTAACGTATTTTTAAAACGATTTTAATACAATACTAACAATATTATACTTTTATTATTCTTATAAATAAATATTTTCTGGTTTTGGTGATAATTATTCATTTTTCTGATCTTATGTATATATGTATATTTAATACGTTACACCTATGTATATGTATATATATATATATACAATGTTTAATAATGTTTTTAATATTGGGAAAGGCAGGATCGTTTTGTTTGTAATGATTATAGTCATAAACACTGCTTTCAGTTTCAAATGAATGAAGAAATTACGATAATATCTGAAACAACATACTCCAGCACTAGAGAGCACATCGAAACCGGTTTGTTTTAAATACTCACGTGTACCCGAAATTCCAATTAAATATTACTGCTGTAATATTCAAAGAATAAAAATAATAACACTGGAATCATTTTATCGCATTCGATTCTAAAAAACATTAAGGATAAACGAAAAAAATCATTTAAAACGGCCTGTATTCATCTCCACTAGTCTGAATCTAAAAGTCGGCGCCCCGTCTGCAGTAAACTTAATTATCCGTATTTCATAGGTAAAACAATAAATTTATATCATTAAAAAATAAGGCCCAAATACATCTGTATAAAAATCAAAAGATCAAGAGTGTGTTTAAAAACGATAATTGTGCATAAAAATGTGCGCGAAAATGCGAAAAATGCCAAGGGTTAGTTTGTTATAAAGACGCAGTAGGCCGCGACCAATCGTGTGAGAAGGGCAAGGAAAGACTATAAAAACATTTTTTCACCCGCACTATGTAGTGTATACTATATATATATATAAATATTTCAACCGAAAATATCAAATAAGGGGTGTATTTACGAAACACGCTCGACGTGGGAACCCAGCAACAGGTTATCGACTACCTGTTCGCCGCCGCCCCGACGCAGTTTGTCGAGACGCGTTTTGTTCAAATAAACACGTGCAATGCTGAAAATCAGTTGAGGATAACGTTGGGGTGTTTCGTATAATCCTATAAGGAGAAAAGAAATACGAACATCTGCAGTAAATCCGACAGAATATCATCAGGTATTACACGAACTACTCATTAGGCAAGTGTCTACATTTTTTAATCACACGTTTATCATGTCGCAGTATGGAGTACAGAATTCCATATTTTAATCCAAATAGCAAATTATAATGGGCGCATGTTATAGTACCGAAAGGCAACCGATTTCACGTTTAGGCAGTTAAGATGATCGGTAGGTTTTCCGGATTTCCGTCGAGTTTATTTATTATGTTTTACTTTGATTATTTTTGTTCTAATAACTATCGTATGTGAATACTAAATCTATGATTGGATATTAATAATATGAAATGTAATAGCTGATGTGTATTATCAATTTATCAAGTCACTTTTCAGTCATTGCTGACGGTCGGAATTTATTTTACGTAAATATATCGTCTAACGTAATCATAAAAGCGCAGGTCGCCTCCAAAGATGTGCAACAATAATATTATCGTCGCACGTACATAATATACAGTGCCGTCGCCTTCACCTGCCGTTCCATAAATTACATTTATCGAAAACAGGTTTTTTTTGTGTGAGCCGCATCATACACACTACCTCCTATAATATATCGTATTAACGTTGTAAGCGTTGATCGCCTCAGCCTCCTCTTGGTTTCATTTTTAAATTATCGCATTGGAATAATATGGACGGAAGATATTTTTCTTCAAATATTATCATTTTCCAATACAACTCTGAACCGTTTAAATTATTATGAAAGAAATATGGACTATAATGATTCTTATTTAGGTACTACGACAAGTATAAGTGCATATTTTTATTTTAAAATGTACTTGGCGCGAATGCGATCGCACCATCGCGCGTGACACGAGCCGTAATTGTTTTTTTTCACGGAGTTTTGGCACTAAGTATTTTCGTTGAAATATCGGTTGTTTTCCTTTCATTTTTTCAATTATACGGAAGCCCTGATGGACAAAGAGAATAATTATTGAAAAATGCGTGTTTTATTCAAATCGGGATTGCTCGCTCGTAATAGAAACCGGAAACGTCATTATTATTAAATCGAATAATACGATTAAAATTTTAAAAAAAATGCAACGCGGTCGTGACGTTACCGGTAAAGCGATAATAACATAGGCGTCGAGTATAGTAACGAGTTTTTTTTAATCGGATAAGTGCATCGAAACCATCAAAAGTGCACGGCCGTTAAAAACTCGGTAAACCGTCTATTCCGCGGCCGTCGCGCGTCGCCTCGGACTGGTCCGAGACTCGTTAAAAGAGGGGGTAATACCGGAGGCGGCGCGGCGCCGTCACTTTCTGGTCAATGCAGTAGGTACGCGGCGACTAAAATAATATTACGAGACGTTTTATTTAAATATATTTATTACACTCTTGATACCTATTAGTATTAATAGTAACCTATTATTACTTGACTTTGGTTTTGAATTTTTTATTTTTTCAACAAATTCTCAACGGTCACGCCTTGTTTTTTTAATATTTACAATTTAGTCGGTAGTAATTTTTTAACGCATTTACACTTTTAAGTATTGTTTGGTCATTAAATATGTGACGGCCAAATAATAGATTTCTCGTCGCTAATTGTTTTGACGATTATTATTAGTTACAATAATTATTGTATAATATTATACAAAAGTACTCGTATTCGTATGCGTATTGAATCAAGACAAATTTATAGAGATGTACTGATTCTATATACCGACGTGTTGTTGTGTTGTACGCACCCTCGGACACGGCGAACGCATCAAACTAATATCAAAAATCAAATCGAGTCTTTAAATATAGATAATTTTTAAGGATATTATATAATATTTGAAATTACTTTCCGAATCAATCCGCCGGTGTTGTGTGACAGAACGCGCGAATAGCGTTCACGTTTTTCAGTTTTTAAATTTAATTACTATTAGTAATTATATATTTTACATAAATACATAATATATATTTATGTATAATATGTATCCTATTATTATGGACATAATTAAATATAGATATCTAATCGCTGTTTTTTTTTTTTTAAAAAATATCAATTTAGATAAATCAAAATAAATAATTACCAAATACAAAATCAATTCAATAATTGGTTGTGTTATACCGCTGAGTCGCTAATAAACAAAACAAAAGAGAATGGCGGTCGACGACGCACGCAACTACCTGCTGAAAGCTGACGCCAAAATTCACACAATATCTGCGCCAGAAACGAGTGTAGGAATCAGTGTGCTCTCAACAGCGAAACAGTGAACACAAGCTCTGAAAATGAAACCTACGATATCGGGTCCAAAAAAATGAAATCTTACGAATAAATAATTTCATCGTCGGAAGTAATATAAAATCACATATTAGCAAAGACACAATAAGTTTGGGTAAGATACCACTTTTTCAATGAATATAATATACCTAATATTATGAACAGAATCATAATTTAATTTTTTCTGCTTCTTAGCCAAAATTCATGTTCTTGCTTCTTGAATAATAATAATAAACCGTTTTATTAACTGTAAAGTTAAACAAACATACGTTAAATTTCGCGTATAATATTGTTCGGCGTCCAATTAACTATTAATTAACTCATTATTTTCTCGATGGCACATAATCTAGTACAATTTGTCTAACAGTCGTAAAATGTAATCTAAATTCGATCATTTATTTTTATTACAACACTATTAATAAATAGAATAAGGCACTTTGAGTTCTTAAAAATACATGTCACGCCCTGTGTTCGCGCCTAAAATAGTTATAAAGTAACAAAAATACGACAAACACAAAATAACTCTGGAGCATGACTTAAATTATTCGTTATTATCTTAACAGACCATCGCCTATTACGGCTTTTTTTAAATTTTTTTTAATGTTTAAATCTTGAATAATAAACATTTAAAATGTCTTTAATTTTAAAATATTTAAATCAAATTTTTAAGAGTTGGGGATAAAAATTTGGAAAAGTTGCCTGAGGACCGTGTAAACATAATAAAGAATTCAAAACCTTTGTCAAAAGTCTTATTGCATAACTGTAGGTCGATTGGAATGTTTCGTTTGAAATAATTCCATGTTTACAAACCCTTTTAAAATAATTTCATAAACACTACGTCAATATTTGTTTTCTCAGTCTGTAATAGCAACGCCTATTTGTATCTTTTTAAGCAGTAAAGTTGATTATTTTGTGATTTATAAAATATATAGTATAAATATATATATAATATTAATAAAATATATTAAATTGTGAAAATCAACAGATCACAATAATAATATCAGTTATAATGAGGATCACATACTCGTCAGTAAATATTATAGAATGTTGCGGTGATTTTATCAACTTCAAAATTTTTTTAAAAAAATAAATATAAAATTAACGACTTGATATATTTTAGAAATAATAAAACAGTTTCATACTTGATCTCATAAAAATAAATTGGATGTAATAAATGTAATATATGTCAATACATGTATTTGTAGTTTTGCCTAAAGTTAAGTTTGGATTAACAATAGGTAAATTGAATGCAAATATTTTTTTTTAACACTGTTGTAAATTAAAAATTAATAACAAAATAGCTATCAACTTTACTTCATTATTATAAACAAAATATCAAGTGTAACAAGTTTCAAAAATTACAAACTAAAATTGTATACTAACATGAAAATATAGTAAATCTAAAAACTACTATAAATTAACTAATCTGAATAAAATAATATTTAATTAAAGTCAAAATATATTTTACAATTGTTACAATATCAATGTTAATCTTAATTTACAAAATTACACCTCTCAATGATAGAAATTATACAATATCATACAAGGAAACACATATATACATAATAGGTATGTAATTTTTAACTAAAAATAAATCTTATCACCATTTTCTTAATATTAAATTTAAATGACCTACTTTAACATGTATGGTGAGATAGAATCATTCATGGTTTATAGTTTTAACATGAGATGATGTACTTGCCATTTGATAATATTTATATATACATTTTACTGTGATGTTATAAATTATATTAAACATAATACATATTATGTGTAACATTAGTTAAACAATTTTTAAAGTCCTATTCCTTTACACCTTAAATTTCAGAAAAAAAAGAAGAAAATAATACACACAGTGTGGAAAATAATTAATATACTGCATTACACAAAGTAAAAAACTTACAGCATAAGAAAAATCAAAAAGGCATATTTTTAAGAGTAACAAAATATAATTTTTAGAATCTTTTTTTCTTTTCAGGCAAATCGAGTAAAGTTTGTTTTCCTTTATTTATAATTTATCTTTCTATTAAGTTAAGTAGTAACATAGATTAATGTCTAATACTGTTTGAAAATAATAATAAACTGTTATTATAAACAAATATTAGTAGAAAAATAAAAATATTTTAGCCAGAATATTACAACAAAGGAATGAAGCGAATTCAAAAACATATTATAATTATTACATAATTTGTATTACAAACGCAGAGTAGATCTTTACTGAATTTTTTCCAGCCAGTCTTTAACCGGTTCTAAAACTACATCTTGAGAAGCAGATATTACTTCAGCAAACTCAACTGGCGTCTGACAATGTGAAAATTCAAAATGCTTCTTTTTTTTGCCCAACATAGTCTTGTTCTTTTTTCCATCAATACTCTCCAACTGATTTGACTTTGTCAACTTCAATGTATCACTAAAGCATGAAATGTAAAGACAACAAAAGTGTAAGTATAACAAAATAGTTTTGAGTACGTACAGTTCTTTTTCAAGCAATGTTTTTATCACTTCTGATCCCTTGGCCATCAGTTTGTCTTGTTTATTACACAGGATTAAAATTTTGCTTTTATTGGACTGAATTGTAACATCAGTCAAGATTCTATACAATAACCTGGAATTTAGAAAAATCAAATAAAGTTATTAGATGATAATGTGATATTGATTAAATATATGTTTCATACTCGGCCACATCACATATGTCGGTTTGCACGGTTTCTGAATCGATAACAAACATAACACCTTTACAATTAGTTTTATAAATGTCCAGGTATTTTGTGAACACTCTCTCGTGCCCCGGAATGTCGACCAAGCGTAACAGGTTCTAGAAAGTTCAGACGATTAATTACATACTGCTGATATTCGACATATGCAGATAAGCGTTCTTACCTTCTTGCTTTTATAATCACCGACGTTCTCTACTTGGGACGTGAACGATTGTATTGGTTTGTTGTACAACAATTGTGCGTACAGGGCAGTCTTGCCCGAATCACACAAGCCCAGGAACAGTACGTCGCGGTTGGTTTTATGACTTTTCTTCCATAAGATGAACAACACTTAGAAACGAAAAAAAAATCAATCGGTCGTTAGGTATTGAATGTCGAAAGATAATCTGTTACGGAGCAGCACTCCAGAAACTGAAAAAATCAAAACAAAACTCACCGACAGTGATGATCAGAACGAGAAGAGCCACCAACAGTTCTTTGGTGAGAAAATAATCGTCATTTTCACGTGCTTTTTCTGCGTTCAGAGACATGGTCAACGGCAAGAAACTACGATCTTATGATTTTCAACGTTGACCACTCTACACGAGAGCAAAATATATTATAATAGTAAACGCGATTGCAAAACGAAAACAACACGCTTATCATACGAATCGGTCGAGCACGCGTTATCACTTATCAGTGACGGGTGTCCTCGTGTCAACGATACGTGTGCTCGCGCGTAAACGTATGGGTCAGCTGTTGGTTGATGTCAGTCGGCAGCGTACGAGGCAGTCGTCGTCACTCGTCGGCAACGTTCGGATGATTACTCTTTGCTTTTCGAATTTCAACATTTTCAACCGTAGACCTATTTAACATGTCAATAGTTATTTAGGGTTATTATTTGCTCTATGATTTCCACGTACACTCGTAGTTCAACACAAGGTTTTGTAACGCAACGAAATAATATACAACAAACGTAATACTTACAACGCGTTTCAGAAAAATATGGCGAGTTCGAAACAAGAGTTTAATTTTGCACGTTTGAGGAATTTTTTAAAATTTAATTATTATTACATTAAAAACCAACAATTTAATTTTCAGGAGTAAAATAGACAATCGTGATTTCTGCACCAGAAACGTGTATAGCAATCGAACAGATCAGCTATTAGTGTAGGTGCCTAATTATTATAATGATATATAACACAGTTGGTTATGAATCCATAATTATGTAACATAATAGTAATAGTAATAATTATTATTATTTTAAGCGTGTTTGCGTGAAATCGGAATAAACCAAAGTTCGCGTCGGTCCGATATCGTGTAGGCGGACATGGCAACGAAAGCCAAGCTGCTGACG
Source organism: Drepanosiphum platanoidis (assembly GCA_948098885.1). Classification (NCBI taxonomy): domain Eukaryota; kingdom Metazoa; phylum Arthropoda; class Insecta; order Hemiptera; family Aphididae; genus Drepanosiphum; species Drepanosiphum platanoidis. The sequence goes on along the minus strand of OX402538.1, from coordinate 9,138,559 downwards.
CCGCCAACCGACCAATGACAGCCGACCTGCGCGCGCAACCCAACGGTTGATCAACCGATCGAGTGACTTGCGAAAGTACAGCTGCAGACGACCAGTAGTATAGTGTCGACGGCGGTTCAGTAATGTCTTCTAGTTTTTAACGTTGCAGTTTTTATTTTTCTCCGTATTATAGTCAATAATGTCGTCAATTTTTATTATTTATCTCGTCACAGACTAATCAGACTTTTAATCGTGACTTTTGTGCCCGTTACATCTTCATTTATTTCACAAGCCAACACTACTCTAAACCTAACCTCAACAGCAACTCACCGACAGGCCGTAAGTAGTACCGACTATATTATTATTTATTTACAGTCTATAGATAGACCCTAACCGCGGTCATAGGCCGCGAAGGGGGTAACGACCGCTAACCCGCCTTTTTTCACGAGATAGTAAAATCATATTTTTGCACCAGAAGCGTAAATTAAAATAAACGTTATTAATCGACTTAAAACGTCGTGTGTCCAGAACAAGTGGTGACACTAAATTACTCGCGAGAACGAAATTGCATCGTACCGTATTGAAATGTTGTCGTATTTAAATATTTTTAATGCTAATGATTTATAAAGTAAATTTATTTATTTTATCGTCACGCGCGCGTTCGACATACGCGCGATAAGAAACTTGGCCAGCTGCTACGTATTTGTCGTTGAGCGAGATTCACAACGGCCACAATAACATAATATTATATACACCGTGTTCACTTTTAAAGGGCTAAATTAACACATAGATTATAATATCTCGGTTTATTTAATTGGCCTAGTGTTAAAAAAAAGTTTTTTTTTGATTCATACGCGTGTTGTCCTCTTACCGAAACAGAGATCTTTAACTAGTCAGGCGCCGTACGAGACTTTGTAAATGAAAAATAGTGCAAGTGTCCTCGTTGAACTCGAACAGATAAAAAAAAAAACCACGCGCATTGACGCGCTCGCGCGCGCGGTGTATGACAACAACAATATAATATAAATAATAATAGCGCCACGGACGACCTGCACGTTCATACTGTGTGTGTTTACAGACGACGATCCGCGCTGCAGTCTTTCCCGAGCTGCACCACGCCCGATTGTAAACCGTCTGCGCGCGTATTTTTCAATCTTAAATCGTTGTTCGGCAAAATCATTTTAATATCCTGAAGTACCGGTTTTCTTCCCCGATTTGTCGTTGCAGATTGTTTTAAAACGGTAAGTCTGAGTTTCAATAATGTATACATTTACATGTTTATGGCTATAATATGAGTACATGTAATTACTACTTACTAGAAGTAGTAAATATATACATATATATATATTACATATCTATATTAATGGTTCGGCATAACCCTGGTGAAATATTTTGTAAGTAAGCTCAGTTTTTGTAAGCAATATCCAGTTTAGGTACAGTTTTCATGAGGAAGGACTTGCCGCAGAGTCTACTCAAGATAAGGCCATATTTATTTTTACTACCCAAGTCCAGCAAGAGTGTAGCCTGTAGGTATGTTTACTATTTTATATTAATCTTATACCGCCCTGAGATTACTTAGTATAATGGTGGATTATTATACCATTATAATGAATTTTACTAGACCGTTTTATCAAATAACAATTAATTGTTTTTGTCTTCATCTTTTTTTTTTGATTACTCAAACAAAACGGGCCAATTATATGATTCAATATTGTGTTCAAAAAAGGTAGATCCTACAAGAAATTCTAATTTTTCGTAGAAGTTCAGCCCGGCCTGATTTTTTATCAAACCCATTTGCCTATCGATAAAACAACATTATTTTACAGCGACGTTTAATTAACAATTATCTATATATTAAACTTAGTAGTTTAGACTCTTCGTATATAAATATCTCTATGTAGTAGCTATGTAACTTTTAGTTTACATGAGCACTGTTTCTTCTAAACTAATGTTTCGGGTCTAATTAAAAATATGAGTAAATACGTTTTATTGTTTTTAAAATGTTAAGTCGAAATATAGAATTTCAGAACATTTAATGCGATATTTAATAAATGATTGCAACATTCAAACTGCAGGTTTCCGTGATTTTATTTTATTTGCGTAATATAAATATATAATGTTCAATCATCACACGTGTCTCACACGTTAATTTCCAAACGTAATATTTATTAATTTAATTTTTAACGCAATAATGACATGTTGTATGTTACCTTGTACGAGTATGTATTAAGTCTAAATGTCGTTTACGTAAGATTTGGTACTCAAGTAATTATTATAACACAAACCACGATTTCCTCATTACTTATATTATAGGAATATGCGCAAAAAGACTGTAACATATTCACGCATATAAAGATAATATTTTTCTAGTTCAAACGATATAATATACAAAAAACAGAACAATAAATGAATAAACATCACTCGATGTGTTTTGTTTACAAACCAAAGCAAATCCAATGTTTCTATGTCGGTATTGACATAAATCATATGATATTATATGAAATAAAATAAAAATAAATGTTTTTTCTTTCAATTTCGACCCGTGTCAGTATGAAATAATATTAGAAATAATCATAAATTATTAATTTTAGACGTATATTTCCTTAGACACGTTTTGACTCTCGAATCACGATTATAGTTTATAAATTAGAGCTTAATTAGGTACATTGGGGTCTTGTAAACATTGAAAAATACAATACAAGTAAATGCACTGTGTGGAGAATAGATACCGCTATAACATTATACATCAAACATGTCGTGGTACGAACAAATTAACTTCGAATGAATCGATTATTTGCTCTCAAAAATCAAGTCCATAGGTCAATACAGAGATGCAAATTCAAAAGTAAAATATAACGCTATTAATATAAACGTATTATTATTTATTATGTATAATAAAAATGGTTTTCTAGGGAGACAAAAAAGAGAACAGTATAATCATCAAAATATCATCGACCTTTGCGCATACGGCGTTAATTTATTATTGACGCTAAATTACCTGATCACGTTTGTTTAATAATAATTAACACTCTTGTACATTTAGCATTCATAACACAGTCCACGATACTTTCTGATAAAACTATACGGTCGAACCCAATTTATATTAATTGAATCGAGGCAGACGAACTTGGAGGCTTAATTGTTTACCTTTACAGATCGTCATCGTCTTACATGACCTTCGGACTTTAGATGTCGACCTTAAAGGTTGAATCTATACAATTATATAACGTTATGCGGCAACGTATATTTGTATATGGTATAAAACTATAAACACATATTAAACAATACCGTTAATACCGTTTAAAAACGTAAAAAATACATAATAAAAAAAAACTAGACTGCAGCAACACTGTTACAGTGGTCCATTACTTTTCATCCTTCTTCTGCATATCATTGTAGATGCAAATTTAATTCGTATAAAAAAAAAACAATTACATGATACACTGTGAAATATTTTTAGTGACAACCATGAGGCTGATCATAAAGGATAACGCGGACAAGGTTTCGGAATGGGCCGCTAAATACGTGACGAAGAGGATAAAAGACTTCAACCCGGGACCTGAGAAGTATTTTGTTTTAGGACTTCCGACCGGTAACGACGTTTAAATATACGATTCGACTAGTCAATATGAAAACAATTCCGCTGACATAAAATAACAAAAATACTAATTCTTGTGTGCCTGATTATATTTATCACAGGTGGAACGCCGTTGAGAATGTACAAATATTTAATCGAATATTACAGAGCAGGACATATTTCCTTCAAGTATGTTAAGACGTTTAACATGGACGAGTACGTGGGTAAATAATAAATATATACTTACCAACTTACCTATAATTTATATGTGTATGCGCGCACGTGATTAAAAAGTAAAGTATTATCCCTATTATTATCATAGGTATATACTTAAATATTAAAAAAAACAACACAAGTTAAACGTATACAATAAGACCAAAAGTTTTTAATTTAATCGAAGGATAATAACTAATATATTATAACGCGCAAACGAACAAGACTGATGCAGTATTCGAAATAAACCGCTGTTTTCATCGGGATATAACTAGAACACCGTAGAATAAAATTCATTTCAATCTTCTTAATATGCAATTGTAGTAATATTGTCATAATCATTCCTAATATTGTGTTATTATCGTGTGGTTTTGGCTATGTCACGTGCAGCAGTATATATGCAGTACTTAACTGTTTCGCTTGTCAAAAACTCTACGTGTCATTACAGGATTACCGAGGAATCACGAGGAGAGCTATCACTACTACATGATGGCGAATTTTTTCTCACACGTCGACATCGATCCGAATAACACGCACATTCTGGACGGTAACGCGGCCGATTTGCAGGTGGAGTGCGAACATTACGAACGGTCAATCAAAGAAGCCGGCGGCGTTCATCTGTTTGTCGGGGGTGAGTGTCTATATTGTCTTTCGAGACGTTATTGTTGAAATTCTGTGCCGCAAGACTTTCGCGTCTTAATGACTACTTAAACGTTTAATAAACATCGCCTGCAGGACAATGTCGCGTGAAAACCCGTAAAAAATAAAATAAAAAACCATTACCTACCTAACCATCAGTCGTGTCTATAACCCACAGGCATCGGACCGGACGGTCATGTAGCGTTCAACGAGCCCGGCTCGTCATTGGCGTCCAGGACCCGAGTGAAGACTTTGACGTCGGACACGTTGGAGGCGAACGCTAGGTTTTTCGAAAACGACGTCAACAAAGTGCCCAAACAGGCGTTGACCGTAGGCGTGGGCACGGTCATGGACGCCGAAACGGTACGTGTCGATTATTTGTATTTGTTATATTTTTTAAAAAGATTTCTTAAAAAGCCACAACCACAGTGGCGGCGTGAATGGCTGTTCTATTCCTATACACAAATTATATGACGAGCTAATTTCCCGAACGCATTTCTCTCTTTCGACAGGTGTTGATACTGATCACAGGATCGAACAAGGCGTTCGCCCTGCACAAAGCCATCGAGGAAGGCGTCAATCACATGTGGACCGTCTCGGCGTTTCAACAGCATCCGGAAACGATTATAACTTGCGACGAGAACGCCACAATGGAACTGAAAGTGAAGACTGTGAAATACTTCAAAGTAAGTCTGTACTTCCACTGGGGGGGGGGGGTCGAACCGCTCACAAAACCGGGGCAGAATTTAGATATGTAGGGGGCCAGCCGCTCTTGGGCGCAAAATTTATGGGAGCTCTAAAAAATTTCATCAACACATTATTGTTTATAAGTTCAAGAAACAAATCATATAATGCATAAATCATTTTTATTTTCTACCTTAAAAATCTTATTCATTCATTAAATTCAAATTAAAAACGATTAAAATATAAATTTTATTGATATCTGAAAGTTATAATATAATTGAAAATCTTATTTAAAATGAATAATAAAAAGTTTTTCCTTCAACTAAAAAAAAATAATAATTTTGCATAGCATTGTAAAAATGTTTTTGTGCTTCCATAAAATAATTATAAAATTGTAGGACCCCTGGGCTGAAGACTACTCGCCTCTCCTTCTCTACTAAATTCGGGTGTGGCACATAATTTATATACGAGGCATTCGTGTGGGGAGAAGTTATTCAAGGCATAACTCTGTTCTTACTCCGGAAAGTCTGAGGAAAAATATAACAATGTTTTTAGTACTCGTGTATCAAAAAAATCTAATGTTTTATTAAGCGCTCGATTTTTTTAATATCTTGTATTTTTGAATAACACTGTACTTCACTTGTCAGAATATAGCGAATGCACATGAAAAAAAACTGATTATCATTGAAACAGTATTTATTGATTTAATTGGTTCATTAAACTCTGAATTATTGTTTTTATATTTATAGCTATTATATGTATATAATAGTTATTGTAAGCAAGCATAATGATTATAATTAATTTAATTAGTAGGCAGTGGTCACCCCTCAAATAGTAATGTAAATTTTTTCATTTACTTACAACCGAAGTAGGGATAAGTTATAAGGAATTAAAGATTGCTTATTGGGACGTATCATGGTTGGTGCTCGTCTATTGTTAAATAAAATACATGTTTTTTTTTTAAACATAAATTTATGTAAATTTTATTAATTACAGGCTTTGGATTCTGTCCACAAAAAATTAATAGAAGATGACTGACTGACACGGGCATTAATTGTAATTTTTTGATTTCCATAATATTCTTGTGCCCAACACAAATGTATATATATATATATATATATAAACATTAATAATATTTTTTAAGTGATTATTGATTTTTATGTAATTTGTCTTTTTTTCTCCTAATCTAATAATTGGAATTATTTGTCTATTTTTATAAACATGTTTAACAATGCAATGTCTTTTGTTTTAATGGAATATTTAATCTGTCTATTTGCTGCTAAGATAATTCTGTTGATGATGTTTGTCAGTGGTAATACAGAGAAAACATATGGCTTGGATAACGTGCAAGGCCATCGTTGTACAACGCAAAGATGAATGGAGCAATCATAGTAGAAAATTAAATGTGTTGGCATAGAAAGGTATTTCAAACGTTAAATAAACAAGTCCAGTGGCATGGTTTTTATACACATATATTTTTATTTTTTTTTTTTGTTCCAATAGGTTAATACCCTAAAACCAAATTTACGCAGATGACAATATTTGATTAAAATACAATAATATCAATGATAATAATTAAACAATAATATATAAAAGCAACATTGAGGATTAAGTATAATAATATATCTATATGATTATAAATATAATATAATGTATAAACAAACATGTAAGTTAAGAGTTAATCGTTCAGTACAAATTATGGTCAACCTAAGAGTGACAATGTATAAATACTACATTTCAATTTAACTAGCTTTTATACCTTTCAATAAAAAAGTTAGTAGGAAAAAATAAGAATAGAATAAACACAAAGTAAAATGAATACACAATCAGTACTGTGAAAACAATGAAGAAAAAAAAAATCAATGATTGAAACGGACGAAAAAAAAAAAAAAAATTGAAAAAGTCTGACAGTCTTATACACTTAGCGCGGCCACACTTAAAACAATCCGAGGTAAAAATTTTACTTAATAAATATCACAGTAGTTGTACATCAGTGTTGTTTCACGCATTTCTCTATATATAAACAGGACATAAATGAATATTATGTATTATTTAATTTTTTTTTTTTTGTTTTTTTTTAAATTTTTTTTTTTTAATTTTGGTGATTGATTTCGAATTAATAAAAAGGTAGAAAAAGCAAAGCAAATATCTGGTCCAAGTAAAATGTGTTTGAATTTATAATAATACTATTAAACCCAAAATCTAGTTGACATCCAACTATTAAGTTTTTCATAGAACATTTTTTTTTTTTAGTGTTACGAATAATATTATAAAGAATTTTTATAAAACTGAAGTTTAATGGTTTAATTAAACGTTATTTAGAATAACACGAGAAAGAAAAAAAAATCCCAAATCTCACATAATATGTAATAATATTATACGATTAACATTAACATAGAAATGTGGTCGTTAATAAATATTATTCAAGTATAAAATAATACAAAAGTGGAAAAATATGTCCTGAGAAGCAACCAAGAGAAATAATACTACATTGGATTATTAATAGATTGTCATGTCAAAATATAATTTAAATTAATGGGTACAATGTGGTACATTGAAGTCAAGTGTGTGTCGCATGGTTGTTTTTATTTAATTTTAATGTAATACATACAAAAACACATCAATTATATTGACTAAAAAAAAAAAAATAAAATAAAAAAAAAAATAGTAGTTTTGATTGTACATCATCACATTATTGACATACATTTTGTATATATAATATAATATATAATATATATCACGAAAAATACAAAGGTACGCCAAACCATAAAATATTATATACACAAATACTATGCATAATAATTAATAATCTAACAATTGAAAAATTAATACAAATAATGTTAAACAAATAGAAATAATAATAATAATAATAATCATAAACCGTTGAGCTAACAATTAGTATTTCAATAATTAAATATAAACTACATACTAAGTACCTATTATTTTAATAGTCAAATAACAGAGAAAAATAAATCATTAATCATTAAATATATCCATTATCCATACAGCTAGTAATTTTATGTTTTCATAGCAAACATTTATAAACACATAAGAATCACAAATGATTTCTGATAATATTGGGTTATTATAACGTCTATTAAAAAACTATTATGTGTGACTTAATATAAGTTAGCAATTTTAAAATTGTCTATTTTCTGTAATACATAAGCTACATTTATAATTATCAACTATCGTACACAGTATATAGGATCTTAAGACAACTCAATCAAATATACACCAGCGTTATCAATTAATTATACTTATTATTTGTACCGACACCAAAGAAAGGAACTCTTATATAAATTAAATATTTATTTTTTTAGTTAATGATTGACCCAAATAATTAACTTATTGTAAAAAAAAACATACAATAGGTATATTTATTATATATACATATACATATATATATTATATATATTATATATATATATATGTATATATATGTTTTATGGTGCTTAAAAAAAAATATTTTTATTAAATTATATCACATCAACACTTATAAAAAAACGTGTTTAGCCAAGTACTTTATATTATTATTACAAAAAGTGTTTTTTTTTTTAAATATTCATTTTTACTTTGTGGTCCAAAGATAATCATAATATATTATAATACGTTAAATAACTTTTTTTAATATTTCAAGATAACTAAGGATGAGCATCGTACGTAAAAGAACCAAGACATTAGTCATTAAGCTCACCTCTTCTAAAAATGGTTTTAATATTAACATCGATTTGCATAAGAGTGCGAGACTAAAAATGTTGATACAAACACATATATATTTAGGTACCTATATATATATATTTATTTTTTTTTTTAATTTTATTTTTTTTTACTTAAATAATAAATATGATTATGTTTTTTTTTCTTTTTTAATACAAGTATAAATAGTTAATATTTTATGATAGAAAAAAAACTTGAAAATCCCTGTAAAGTATAAGAATAATACCTAATAAACAACGTATGTGTCAATAAGTTTTAACTATTCGCAGCTATCTAAAGGCTAGTAATCACAAAGGCGCAACTAAAGTCTATATTAACAATTAACATTTATTAATTGGCATTCAATATTAAAACTATGTATTATATATATATTTATTGATTACTATTACTGTTACGTTATAGTTGAAATAAATTCAGGCCAAAATAACGATATTTTGTACTTCTTGATAAAAAATATAAAATAAGAATATCAAACCACCAAATTATAATTATATTTTATGTAATATAATATGAAACAATTTTATTGTTAGGAATTACAATAGTTTTCAAAAAATGGTTATTTAATATTTATTAAAAAAATAAAAGTAAAACACGTTAGTATATATTTTATGATTTGATCAATTAATTCAATCAAAGTATATAATATAAAAAAATTTAACTCATAAGGCAAATCGTTACAAATACTATCACCAAACATTTTCCCTAAATTAAATTTCATTTAATTATTTTTTGCTAGAAAATTCGGAATATTTAAGATTAAAATTAAATAAGATGGTTAAAATGTTGCGACTATATATTAATCATCTATTTTATAAATAGAATATTTTATTCTAAAAATAAATTAATTGAATTAAAATGCAGCCACAAATATACAACAAAAATAGCCTTTGACATTTAAATCTATGTTTAAAAAATATACTTTCCTATGTACAAAGATATCTAACACCAAAATAATTAAAACTTTAGATAAGTGTAATTGTAAAGCTAAATTAAAATTTGTTTAATGGGAAATTCAATATTAAAAAATGACTACAATTATGCACGAGGCTAAAATAAAAACTCCTTCTCAATTTTAATAATATATTTAGAGAAATAATTGCATGTGTAAGTGTTTTTTTTTTTTTATTTATTTTTTTTTTTTATTAGATATAATGAAATCATAATTGGCAATGTTATTGTAACTTAAAATTACATTCAATTGACAATGATCGTTAATTATAAAGACATTTGTAGTTTGTACTAAACACTAACTGTCGTGATAGTAAAATTCGAATGAATTATTGGGTAATTTTTTTTTTTTTTTTATAAAAAAATACTAATTTTAAATAATCTGTCAAAACAACAATTAAATTCAATTCAATTATCAATTTACTCTAAATAAATTTATCATCATTATGTTTATTTACCTTATAATATTTTATAGAAATTACAAAAACAAAAAAATTGTGTTTAATTTGAAATGTTTTTTGCATTTATGCATTTAGTCAATATAAAAAAATGTATTCAAAACAAGCTTGATTTATATAGGTAAGTATATACTTTAATTAATAACTAAAAATGTATTTTTTTCATTAAATAATTTTAAGTCATTTAATTTCTAAATGAAATTTGAAATTAAAAAATATATTAATACACATTATAATTTAATAAAGGTTAGTTAGCTTAAACAATTGGTTAGTTAGTAATTTATTACCGTGATATAATTATTAATTTTACTCCATAACCGTAACAATTATAATTTAAAAAAAAAAATCTGCAAAAGCACAAAGAATAAGTGGCTTATTGAAGTGAACATAATATATTTATTATGTATTAGCAATCATTGACCTTAAAACTAATAGTGACACATTTTGATATTAATTCAGACTAAAACAATTAAAAAAAATTCCTACCAAGGTCTAAAACCCATAATATCACCCATATTGTAAAACTATTCTATTTTTGTAAGTATTTTAAACCAATAATTATTGTCACTTTAAACAAATAAAAATAATATATTATGATATATGTGACAATCATATATACAACAACCAATAATAATAATGCTGTAATCTATCATTAATAATAATATAAATAACGACTACGTAATAAAAATAAAATGTATAGGATGATGTACTTTTAGATATAATGTAATAAAAATATATTTTATGAATATCTTTTCTCTAACCACTATGCTTAAAATAATTAAAAATTAAAAACAAAAATTGTCAAATAAGTAATTAACGTCTCACTAATATTATAAAAAGAAAATAATGATTAAGTTATGGCATATTAATCTTATTTACACGATTATATTTCAAACTTTAGAACTTGGTAATGTAAAATAGAATTAAATATATATTTATATAAATATATATATTATGAAACCAATACATTTTATGAAGTACTAATCGTGTATATACAAAGCAAAAAATTAAAAACTATGACCAGAAGTAAAGATGAGAAAAAAATTAATTGTTGATTAGATTGCAGATTATATTAACGGTCAAATAAAAAATCTAAGCGAATGCAATTTAAATTTATGTTTAGCATTAAATGAGTCTGAAATGTCACAATTTTGGTTTCGTTTGACAAGACAACGAAAGTTTACTAATATATTATATATTATATATAAATGTTTAAAATGAACCGTGCTATTCGAAGTCGAAAAATATTTTTTTTACAAAATAGGTGTACATTACATTAAGCGCGTACATTATCATTTTTGGTTAACATATACAGAGGTCTGACTTTAATGACTAGACGATCTGTGTTGTTAAGTAGAGGTGCCATTAATTCACTGTCAGACCTAAGAAAACACTACAAGTTAATATTCATGGTAAAAAACAAACAAAAAAATAATTTATTTAAATTGGAAAGTTATCAATATTTGGTATTGAAAATGTTGAACTATTGTAAGTATTTGTGTATCATATAGAAAATATAATAGATTACTAATTGTAATTTTAAAATACATACCCCTGTTGTAAGTCCTACTCAGTAAACCAAAGTGGTTGATATTGGTGATGTGTTTTTGCAGGACTTAAATAGCCGTATACAGCAGTTGGTTGCATGTGAGCTGGTAATGGATGTGTAGCATGGGTAGTAAGTAATGGTCTTGCACTGGCGTGATGAGCAGGCGGTGGAATTGGACTGAAAATATTAATAAATATAATAACTAATACTCACTTATGATAGTAATATATAATGAGATTTTTTTTTAAAATAAGAAAATATCTGTTTACGTAAGTGTTTACTTTTGATACTTCTAATATTGTTTAAGTTTAAATTTAAGCAATTAAAGTTTAATCTGACTTGATTAAATAGCTTTAAGACAAATGCCCATCTTTCATGGCAACCTATTGACAATTAGATTGACATAAAAATAAATTCTGTATTTTAATTCATAAAAACTTTAAATAAAATAAAAACGAGAAAAAACTAAATTTCATGGACATTTTTATTTGAATTATTTACAGGTTAAGTATCAATAATTACCCTGTAGTAAAAGCAGTAGCAGGAACTTGTGGTGATGGCAAGTATGCAGTAGCAGTTGGTGGTTGACCAGTAGTCACATATACTGCTTGTCGACGGTAAATATCACTCTGATGATAAAGAGGTTGGCCTGCTAATGGAGAAAGACCACGGTTGGTTCCAAGAGCTTGTGGTGAAAGATGGGCGGCAGTGTAGTCAGCAACATGACTTCTGTAAACAATAGTTATTGAAAGAAAAGAAAATTGAATTAGAAAATTTATATTCAAATGGTAATATTTTACATTCAAAATATAATTTATCTATACACTAGGAATTAAAAATGATAAATTTACCTGTATGCTTGGTGCACTGGGATTGTTTGTTGTGTCCATGCTGATTTCGAAGCACTTATGATATGGGAATCCCTGCTTGAATGTGCTACTGGAGGCTGTAATTGATAGTCCATGGGATTATTAATGTTGCGTTTATGTGCGGATGGAATTGCATACGATATACGTTTGTCACTGAAACATAATCATAAATTATTAACAATTTTGTCACTCGTGGTATTTTCATACACAGAATTAGATTTGCTGTGATTCCAAATATATAGTACAAAAATACAAGTATTTTTATCAATATTTAAAAAATACCTAGCATACACAATGTGTTGGTCATGTGGAGTGACATAATGGTAAGGATCCTTGCAATTTGTTCCACTACAGTAATATTCAATAGCTTGCGGTGGTTCAGGTTTGTTCACTCCAGCAGTATTGAAAATACTACAATCTTGGTTTTGATGAGCATGCTGTCCTTTCGAAACAATTCTTTTAAGTTGAGATTGAGACATGGTATTGCCGCCATGGGAAGAACTATCAAAATATTAAAATAAGTATGAATAATAGAATTCAATAAATTTGATTAAACAAAGAATGTAGTAATTCGCACCTATAATGGGGTTCATGTTTTACTTCACTAGGCAATTGCGGCATATAAATAGGTTGCTGAGAGTTGTTGCTTATTGAAGAATGTTGTGTATATTGACCTCCATTCAACTCTATACCTGAAGGACTATTGCGACAAGTAATATATTCACCGTTCTGAAAAAATTAAGTTTGAATAATTTAACAAAGTTATATTTTTAATCAGTAAGTAAAATTTCCTAACAAAAAAATATTTGTTTGCATCTGGAACATGATTTTATATGTTTTTATGTTTCACAGAATAATTCATACATAAGAAAATTGAATTAATGGTTTTGTAAGTATGGTATAACAGAATAAATGGTCATAAAATTCTGGAAAGTATTAATCCGGAACATATAAGTCCAGGATCTAAATACTTTAAGATCATATTGTCCGGAAAGCATGTGTACACGCTATGACAAATGTAAGTACCAGAAAAATACAATTTTAGGTCTCTAAATTCCTGGCATAGACAATCAGGATTTATACTTTTTGGCTAAATACAGTCTTCCGCCATTCCGGAAATAAACATTCCAATTTTTTTTCCGGATTATTTGAGTAATATTATTATATTATTATATATTTAATTTTGAATTTTTCTTTACTTAATTTTTAAAAATTTAAAAACAAAAATTCATACTTGAATATTTGAATTTTTTGATGAAGATTGGTAAATAACTGGTGTTGAACGTAAGCTTTGAAGCTGTTTTTGATGATAAGTCAAAGGTTTAGATGGTAATTGTTCTTCATTATCACTTTCCCCGACTGTCACACAAGAAATTACATTCTTGCGGTTGATACGATTAGTTTTGATATTCAACTGAGCTCTAGATGAGAAAAGAAAATTAATATAAAGCATATAAAAATTAATATTTTAAAAATATACCCTTTAGTTGAAGCTTCATCTTCACTGTCTGATATGGTAATAACAGAAACTGCTGGAGATGGTGTATCATGGATAGTTATAGTATGTTGTCGATTATTAATCTAAAAATTAATATTGGTCATTAATACTAGAATTAATTTTTAAAGGTGGTATTAATAATAACCAATTGTTTATGGGAAGGTGAAGGTTGGTGCCAATTTGGAACATTGTCTGAAGTAGATAATAAACTCCCTCTATTAACTCTTCCATCATATTCTGAAAAAAAAAAATAAGAAAACATTAAGTATATACAAATGTATTGGTTTAATAAAACCAAAAATAAAACCTTGAGGTGGAGTTCCTTCTTTAACTCGTTTTTTCACTGGACTGAGTTGATTTGTAGTACTTATAACAGTATCCTTTTTATCTTGCCTATGGTGATGATGATGATGATGTGCTGGTGGTGCTGGCTGATAATTTGAATGGTGATGATGAGATTGGGGAGCATTCATATGTGTTTTTGTTGAACGAGACTTTCCACTATTATTAGAACTACCCCAGATTGTACCAACCATGGTTGGACTATCTAATATACCTTCATAAACATCAGCTGTTGTAAATGCTACTTGTCTTTGATCCTGGTAAAACAATTGGAATATTAATTAACAAATAATTTACTTTAAATAAAAATATTACTTGTAGCAATGCAGTAGCAGAGTCAACAATTACAGGTCTAGGAACTGTTGCTGCCCAATCAGCTGTAGCAACAGCAGAACCAGGATGCCATGCAGCTGAAGTTGTTCCTGCACCAGGTGGAGGAACAATGGTCATTTGACGATGGTGAGGTCCAGGAGGAGCAGGCCAAGTAGCAATCATTTGACGACTTCCGTCAACCATGGATACAGGTACATATTGTTGCTGTCCACCCCCAGGCTATATAAATCAATGAAAAAAATATCTTTAAAATATTTTCTTATTATTTAATAATTCAAATCAGATTATTAATACTATATAAAAAGATGCATTTCAGAAATTTGAAATAAAACACTAATGAGTTTGAGACACGTATAGATGTGTATGGTAAATTTTATAAAATTATCAATTATAATTTATGTTTAGAATTAATTATTCAATTTGAAATCAAATCTGCTAATATTATTAGGTATATCTGATATACGAAATACATGTAATATTTTATTATCAATGTTAAAAATATAAATACTATAAATTCAATCACTATGTGCATATAGAGTTGGCCATAAAAACGTCCAACAAAATAAATGAAGAATAAATAACTTCTAGAAAAGATAACACCACTTTTGGAAAATAAATGGACAAAAAAAATATCACTTAACAATATGAAATAAGGAGTAATAATATTATATAATGAATAATGATAGTCATTCAAAAAACAGGACATACAAATGGTACTAAGAAACAGAATACTTTCATGAATATAAAGTATAATATTTTTATCTAACCTAAAAATGGAACGAATTTTAGAATGAAAACCCAACAACAAAAAACTACTATATGATCAAAACAAAGGTAAATAGAAATAGAGAAGAATGAATCAGAGGTTTAATGAAAATTGAAATACAAGATGGAGACGTAACAGATCAGGTCAGATATAGATGAAATATGTGTTTTATGGTATAGGCCTTTAAGAAACCGAATAATAATAATATAATATACAATAAATACCTATATATAACATATAAATACCTGTTGTGTAATTAAACTAGTTGAATGCTGTATTTGTAACTGTGATGGATGAGGGGGAGGTGGCATAACAACATGTTTTGGAGGCGATGTTCCAGTTTGATAAGCACCAGGACCAGCAGAACAAAGTATCGAAAGATGAGCTTGGTGTTGATTTGAACTGCTACTATATTGGCGAGCCATAGACCGACTATTGTACAACTGGTACTGAAACATATTTTACTATATTATTAATCAATTCTAATTAAATTAAATTTACGAAATTATTTCTTTCAAATTTTCTATTAAATTTCATCTGTAGGTATTATAGGTTAGCAATTATTATAAATTAACTTAAAATTATATTAAAAAGCTTAGATAAGAGAAGTTAGTGGGAAGTTTAAATCATTTAAATGTGTAGGAGTATGTGGGTAGGTATATAGGGTTACAATATGAATCATATTTTATGATAGATTGAGATAAAATTGAATGAGATAATTTATGAGAATATTAATTATGTTAGAGATAGGCAACCTTTAAAAAGAATGGAAATTTTAAAATAATAATTCAATATATTTCCTACACGATGAGTGTTATTTTTTCATTGACAAATGGTAAGTAGAGATAAGTAATTAGAAGAATTAAAATATAAAGTGAAATTTAAATTTTTGTTCATCTTGATTGGTTAAATTACAGACAATATGATTATTAATTTTAACAATATTGTGATTGATGTCCAATTTTAATTTTTTTTTAATTATTTTGTATCTATGATTGATTTTTCATACAAACTTATAAAAAATACATTATATTATGAATATAAAATATAAAATAATTTACCTGATTGTTGAAAGCAAGTGTAACGTTAGCATTAGTTGCTGGTACTAACACAGCTTGACCAGAACTTGAATGATGATCTGGCAAAGCTCGTAGACAAACCTCCATCATTTGTACACTTGCTTTGACATTATCACATCGTGCAAAATCTACCAAATGCGCTAATGTAACAAACGGATGTAGGAGAGCAGTATTAGGATGTATTCTATTGGCCTAAAAAATAAAAAGTTTTGAATAGAATAAAAAGAAATATATTTTATTACAATTGAAAATTAAATAGTAATTTTAATTTAATTACCGGATCCATAGACAACATCCGTTTTAGAAGGTCAATAAATTCTCGCCTGTCAGCTTTTTCTGCTAAAAGTTCTCCACCTTCTAAATCTGTAGGCACATTTACTTGACCAATATCATCTAAACAGTTAAATATGTATTTTCTCGCTTCTTTAGATTTGATCCCAGTTTCAGCTTCATGTTCTTCCATTATCTACAAATAAAATAAGTAAATAAAAACAAATAAAATTATATGATATTTATATACAAACCTTGAGTCTCCAATTATTTTGATATGTTACATCTCTATAGAAGAACTTAGAAGTTTTTGATGCATTTGTTAACATGTCTAAATTGGGTAAATTTTGTGTTTGACATATATAACGTATTTGATCATATTCTGATGAACCTGGATATAAAGGCCAACCCAAAAATAATTCTGCCACCACACATCCCAAACTCCACATGTCAATTGCTTCACAAAATGGTAGACCTTAATGGTTAAATAAAAAATCATATAAATATATTTTATTGAAACGCTGTTTTATCAAAATGTTTACCAAGTATGATTTCAGGAGCTCTATAGTATCTGCTCTGCAAATACGTGTTACATACAGCTTTGCTCTTATGAGATGCACTACCAAAGTCAATAACTTTAACTCTGTAAGGCTGACGGATGGGATCAACAAGCATTATATTTTCTGGTTTCAAATCTGCATGAATAAGACCTAAATCCTGTAAAGAAAATCATAATTTTAAATTTGATACAATATTGTAAGTAATAGATTTGAATTTAAGTTGCTTCAAATTAAAAGGTAGATCAACATGATTTTTCATTTATTTACAGATATAAATTAAGTTAGAAGTTAAAATTACCTTCAATTTTAACAAAGCTGTCAAAACCTGTTGTAATATTGGTCGAATAAATTTCAGTGGCAATGGACTAAATTTATTTTGTTTTAGGAAATCATATAAATTTTGCTCCAACATTTCAAACACCAAACAAGTATGATTTTTGTGTTGAAAACACTCATAGGCACGAACAAAATTATATTCGTCTGCATTTTCTTGACTCAATCGGGATAGAATGCTTACCTTTAAAATAATTATTTAACAAATAAGTAATTAAAATTAATACAATAATCATTTAAATGACAGATAAAGGAAATTTATTAATTTCATTATTATAAGTCATTTATATATTATTTAATATTTTAATAATAGGTGCCTTTATTATGAAACTAAGTTCACAAAAACATTTATTTTCTTGCTCCAAAAGTTGGGATAAATTATAAAATATTTAATTTATAAATATTACTTACTTCAATCTGACCTTGTCGAGCATAAGATGGATGATTTTTTAGTATTTTAATAGCAACTATTTCATTTGTTCCTTTTTTCCAACATTTTACAACCTGAAAAAAAAGATTTTAAATTTTTGAAGATAATGAAACTGTTGATTAAATTGTATTTACCTGACCAAAAGTTCCACGACCCAAAAATTCCAGAACTTCGTACTGATTCGTCATTGAGTACAGTACTTCGTGCTGGACCAACTGATAATCACCATCAGCACCCTGTTTCCCTTGTTGCCCCGTTGTGGTGGTTGTGGTAGTAGTTGTTGATGCAGTATTTGCTCCTCCAGCTCCACAACTTGACTCCACACCATTTGTCACACCGCCTTCACACGACTTACGCTAAAATATATTAAAAAAAAAAAAAACAACAACAAATGTTAGTTACTTATTTTTATGCACATAATCTATACATGAATTAACAAACACCATTATCCTACAATTTTAAAATAATAAATTCTCTTAGAATATTGTATATAAAATATGATATAAAGATATGTAAACATTATAAAATTCTTATCATAAATCAGTCATAAAAGTTAATAAACAGTTTTTTATGCGTAGTTAATAAAAGATTATTTTAAGGCTATATATTATTCAATATGTAAGTACTGATTTCAAACATATTGTATTTTTAGTAGGTATGTACAAAATGATTTTTTAAATATCAGTATATATTTAAACCAATTTCTAATTTAAATTAATTTATTAGGTAATCAATATTTATCAATGAACATCATGTAACCTTGGAAAGAATTAACAAGATAAAATTTTCTAAATTCTATAAAACATGATTTTAAGCAGTAAGAATATAGACTATTTTCTCCTTCAATATTTATTAACAATCAAACAATATATTATGTAGGTGAGTATTGTTTTTTAAACTATATTAAATATTTTAAATTATATTGAATAAATATTGAAAAAATATTAATCACTAGATAGGATACATTTTTTACACTTATACCTTTTGTCCACAGCGTTGGTATGTATCTAATAGTTTGATAGTTGATGCCCGTATGAAATTCTGATTATGTGCAGACGTTGGACTTGTCTTAATGTTGGATGGTGCAATAGAAGTACCATGATGTTTTCGGTACTTAATTGGTTCATATGGCACCAACTCAACTATTGGTTCGTAATGGTGGTGTAAAGAACTCAATTTATATTTATTATGGTGGTAGTTTTCAGGGTTGCAAGCGGCGTTAAATAGTTGGTCCAGCTTGCGTTTTTTGTGATGCGCGACAATCGCGACACTATCATCAGCCACCAGACGGTCTGAACACAAACTTTGCGATTGACTGCTGTACATGTCACTCTGTAAAGTAAAAAACTAAATTAGAGTATATGTCAAAAAGACTTTAAAGGCAGTCATTTTTTATAAATACATTTTTATTTTGTTTCAAATACTTTATTTAATCATATTTTGAATCAAATTTTTTTAATAAACAATGATTATGAATACAAATGCAAACAAATACTAGTTGACAGAAGATTTTGAAATACATATTTTTAATTTTTTTACTATTTAATGAGAATTTACTATTTAGTTTTGATACAGCCAGTGAAACATGAAAAATGAATGACAAAATTGATTGTGTTGGATAGAAAATTGCTGAGGTTAATAAATTGGTAAAAAATATAACTGTAAAACCAGTTTTGATTTATTATTAAAACTCTAAAAGTTTAAGTTAAAAAAGTATAAAATATACTCTTCATAATTTTTATCTTAATATAATACTCAATTAAATTTTATTTTCTTAGATCAAATTGAAAAATATTTTTGAGCCAAAATAATACTTAAACAATTAAATTAAAAATGAATTAATATTTTTATTACTATATATACTTAAAGTACTTATATACCTAATGAATAATTTTTAAAATATGAATATACCAACTATAATATTTGAGAAAAATATAGTTCATACATGTATGTATCTATGTGATAATTATTAATCAGTAAAATGTTTAAGTGTTTTGTTTAGTTAATACATAAAATGATAAACTATATATATACAATATTAATATGACCCAATGCATCTTATGAATTATAACTAATGTAAATATATCAAATAATTTAAGCACTAATATCATAAAAGTCCATTTTAATTTTGACGAGAGATACACACAATAATAACTAATAAAATTTATTATAATATATAATATCAATACTTATAAAAAATAAATAAATTATTATGTTTTCAAGTGCCTACAACTTTTTATTTTTATTTTTAATTTTTCTAAAGTCAAAATTATTTTATAGGTGATCAATACGTACATGATATATTTAAGATAGATTATAAATGTTAGTATTAATAATACATTTAAAAAAATATGTTCTTTTAACTTATATCAAATACGAAGGCAGATTTAAACTTTTTTTTGGTATTAACTGATATATTTTTATCTGATTAAAATATAAAAAATAAACACAACACTGCATAATACATTAAGTAATTTTTTATGATATTAGATGTCCTTCAATTTTGTTTATACAAGTCTATGTTTAAGGTCCATTAATAAGGCCAAAAAAAAAACACGTTAGATTATTAATTTTAAACTGACATCATTAGTTTACTTAAACTCAGTTTGAAACCTTTGATAAATATTAAAATAAAATATAAAATTAAAATAAAACAGTCTGAAAATTATTTATAGGTAGGTACTACTATACTAAATGCCAAAAGAAAACATTTATTTGGTTTAAATTTAAAAAAAATCAATACAATAACAAATTATTTCATTCCTTGAGCAGAAAATAAATTATAATTACAAACATTATAATTAATTACATCATTAACTATAAATCTGATTATTAACTATATACTACACGAGTAATTTTAGTATAATATCTTACTCACACAAGAAGTTACTTCATAAAACACATGACAAAAATAATTTTCTAGAACTCAATAAAAATAGTTCTTCAAATTAAAAAAATTGATAACAAAGTAGTTTGATACCGAATTAAAACTTCTAACTAACTTCCTAATCATTCAAACATTTTGTCACTACCCATCTCACTAATAACCTCTTAGAATCAGTAACCGTTAAAGAATTTCTGAGGTTAAAAAAAAAAATGAAACATGGATAGGCTACTAAAATAAGATGAATAATTTTACTATAATATTATATGTATCTTACATCTAGTTACATTATACTTGAATCTCTTAACTAAAGGTACCAAGTAGATGGAAATGTCAATGTCATTTTTATAAAACAATTAGGTACACAAGATATATAATAGGTACCTATCTACATATATCACTTATCAAATTTCAATACATTTTACAATGCCATTAATATTACTTTCAGACAATTATTAAACACTGTTGGTAGGTATACATTATTTTACAAAAACATATTAAATACATAGAAAAACTAGCTATTTGATTTGAACTAAAACAATGAAAACTAAGATTAAAGTATTATATAGCAAGGTTTTAGTGTTTGCATCATCGTTCTATTGTAAATTTCTAAGTAGGTAATCTAATATTTACTCATTGTCAAGAGAAAAATAATTGTTCAGCCGTTTAATGAAATGAATAGCCTTCCTTCAAGTCAATGAACAAAGTAAAAAAAAACTTTATTTTACTAAAGTATATTCTATTCCTAAAAATTAGATTTAAATATCTTCAGCTACCTAACTATAAATAATTAAATTTAAAAAATATGATTTTAACTATAGATGTTTCAATATGTTTATTATATAGCATAAAATGAATTGAAAAATAATGACATTCGATTGAACTCACTCAGGAATAATATTCACATTTTTCATCTATGTAACTAAGATATTTGATTCTAATGCATAAGATTATAATAACAAACTTAAATTTAATATTTGATACTTTGATGTAAATTTTAGTTAAAATATTAAAAAGGAAAAAGAAATATTTAAATGAATTCAAAAATCAAACAATTGCTAATATAATTAATTTTGTACAACAATCAATGAATATTACTTAAACAGTTCATAAACTTTTGTGGTATTTGGACCAACAATTTCAATACCTTTTAAATGCCATTTTTTCTTTTTAAACAAAATATCTCATGTTTTCATAATCTATATTTTAATATAATAGGTATCTACATAAAAACATACACATTTAATATTTACTTTTGTCATAAGTTCCTGGGTACTCAAAATTTAAATTTTAAATTATATTTTAATTTACAATAATACACTAGAGCATAAAACAATATACTTTTAAATGTGTATCTTACAATTGAATCGTTTATTGCAGAAACCCCATAATTTGTAAATTATATTAATAATTATATTATATTATTAATATTAATAAATATTTATTTAATATAACATTTATCAGGTTTAACATCATCATTTATAATCAAAAATATCAGTGAATCATTAAGAAGTGTTTGAAGTGCCCCCAAAAACCCATATATTTGAATAAATAAATAAATATATAGTTGGTATTATTTTATTTTTTTATGGGATCATAAATGGGAAACCAATTATCTATAAACTGTAGGCCCCAGTCACTTTGCCATAATGGCAAATAAGACCCTGAATTATAATGGGTTTCCTCGTGTAATTTGAGAAACGCAGTGGTTGGGAAAACGATAAAACAAAGAGCAAAAAGTCACGAAAAGCTTGATCTCTCTCTCTCTCTCTCTCTTTCTCTCTCACTAGAGAGAGAGAAAGAGGCATAGTCCCTCAACATATCACGGTCTCGCGTTCGTTTTTCCGACTGGAAAAACGTAGAAAACGACGTCAGAAGCTCATGACGTCAGCGTACGTCGGAAATAACAACAACAACAACAACAACAAGCACATCGACGACGACGATGATCGCAGAATCGTTTGTCGTGCGTGGCAGCTGATCCTCGCGGACACGCGAAAGACGTATTACGATAACAACTCACATGACAAGTTGGCTGTGGCGGCTGTTCACGAAGACGAGATGAAACGAGAAACTCAAACGACGGTCGTATAACACGTCGACGGCGGCGGCGGCCTTTCCATATTGACCTCGTTTTCGACACGATTATATTATTATTTTTTCATTCTCCGCGTAAACGCGCGCACACACTGACACTACCTAATGATAACGATATTATGCGGGCACAATACTACTATAATATTTAAGTACAACTGCCCGTACTATTCTACTATTGGTGATAGGTACCTACTATATTCCAATAACGTCGTCCACTACTACCGTCTACTACTACTACTACTACTACTCACTGCTGCCGCTACCCCCCACAGTTCCCGTCACCCGGTCACCGCGTGTCACGGGCGAACGGACGGCGGAGGCCGCGGGACGGGAGGGAAGGGTAAAGAGGCCCGGGCGGCAGGGAAAGGGTGAAAACACTGAAAACAATAATAATAAAAAAAACGCGCGCGCACGCGAAACGAGAGAAAGACGAAAATAAAAGAACGCCGGCGGGGCTTTTCGTGCGGTTCTCACCTGGGACGGTGTTTGATGTATGCCGGGCCAGAACGAATGTTCATTATTTTCATACAGCGGTCGGTGCCAGACGGTCCTCTTCCGTTCGGGTACAACGCGCGAGAGTCCACTGTTCGTCCAACTCACGCGGCCATCGAAATGCTGTGCTCGGCGCGGTCGCGATCGGCTGCGGTGGCGTCCTCCTTTGTGTGCCGCGGAATACGAACGGACGAACGACTGCGTGTCAATACGCGACACTCGACACGGGGACGGGACGGCGCGGCGGGCGAACGAGTGACGGGGACGGCGGCGATATTATAGACAGCTCCGGGGGCTGCGGCGGCGGAGCGCGGTCAATCGCGTTCCTCGGACGACGACGACGACGACGACGAAGCGCGAGTATCAGCAACGGGAGCGGACGCCGACGAGACGGGCATGTCGCTGGGACGTCGGGGGGCGGCGCGTTGTTCCGGGTCGAAAACAAAACTGCGTCTGCATTCTGCTACGCAAATCGCGGACGCGGACCCCGTGACAAAAGAAACGCAGTACGCGGCCTGGCGGCGGCGGCGGCATCACTTCGACAGCGACCGTGGTGGGAGTCGAGCGGGGGTGAAGGGGCGTCGCGCAGTGCTGGCCGAGCTCGGCGGACCGGGATTTCCCGCGGGGCCGCAGAAAATCGCTACTCCTCCGGCACCCCGCCCGACCCACCGCCCGATGGGTTTTCGCGGGCCACTCGTTTTTTCGAAAATATCTGTTTCCGACGACTCGTTCGCGCACCGTCATTCTCTCGTCGTGTTTATTGTACGGAAAACCAAATGAACCAATACGGGACGCTAAAATAGCCATTATTATGGCCCGTGGCTGTTATGTCGTGATAATAATATCTTACCGAATCCGGCTCGTTCGCCGTTTTCGCTTCGTGATAACACGACCGTGATAACGGCATGGACGACGACGACGGTGCTTTGTGTTTTGAATAATACGCCGGGCGATTTGTAAAGTTTCGTACCGCGGGCGTCGTCGAAGTGCCGAACAACAGCGACCGTTCGCCCCGACCGATATCGCTCGACATTTTCGATTGTCCAATAATTTGCCGTGTGGTGTTTGGCCGTCCAGTCCCCCGACCGTCCCCGGAAACCCGGCTCGACGCATGCGGAGTCGAGCGCGAAACGTTCTCATACGTTATCAGTCGAACATGTGCATCGTTCGCCGAAGTCGTCGGTGACGATACCGCATTATAAGAATATCGACAGCACCGTCGATATTTCGTCTCGCGAATGGTACCTATTCGTACCGGTGTTTTCGCCGCTGAACCGCACATCCAGACCAGTAGATCGCTGACAAAGGGGTCCGAAAATATACTGACAGCCACAGACATGGTTCCGAACAGTGGTGAGTACCTAAACGACTCTTTTGTCTAGATTTTTTTTTTTTTTCGGCTTATTGTTTAATTTAATCATCTACTTGTATTATTTTTAATATTTTTTACTAACTATACAGGTAATCTAATATCAACTTGTGAATCAAATCCGTGCCTTCAAAACAACAATATGAAAAGATCATTGTCAATTAGTACTGAAAGTACATTTAAGGACATAAACAGTGAGTATAGGACAAAATTGTTTACAATAATCAAATAATTTGTATTAATATTTTCTAATTAAATTTTTGGTTTTTTATATTTAGTTAAAAGAAGGAAATTTGGTACAAAGTCTCAAAAAGATATAAATTCTGCAGTCCAAACAACGTCTCACGGTTATATGACAAGAAATAGATTAAAACAACAACATAAAGGTAAATTACTTTGAAGTGGCTATCATATTAATATTATATACCTAAATAATATATATATAGTCATGTAATTGACTATATTTTAAATTAGATTGAATAAAAAATAAATTATTATAGATATAACCTAAGTTATTACGAGCCAGGCAGTTGTTTTGAATGAGTAGTACAATATTGTAGTATTGGTGTTTTTAAGTTTATTTAATTACAATTAAAAAATAACAAATACAAATATAATGTTGTCTGTTCGACCCGAATGTACAATCCTTCGTGCGACAGAAGGTTCATATTAATTATCTCGTAAGTCGTAATGGTCTGAAGTCGTACACTCGGTCTGGGTCCCGTGAATCGTCTGATTTGTCTTTTCTCTTGTGCCGGTATACAGGGTGTTCACCAATTTAGGGAACACTGAATTTAAATTTATAAATGTTATAAACAAGACAAAACATAATATGGGTATAAAATTATTTACTAATAAAAAAAAAATATGATGATGTTAATTGTAACATAGATTATGTTAATTTACTAATCTACAAATCTACATGCTTTAGTACATGCGTGTGCTAATTATATTACATTTCTTAGAATTGGTACTGCTCGTAACAAAGTTTATTAAACTTGAATGCATTTTATTTTTTTTAACACCACCATTTTTATACATTTATTAAGATATACAATAATTATCTTAAATAAATACTGTAATTATTTTCTTCTGTTTGAATTAAAATTTGAAAATTTATTTATAGAGAATAATGCAGTTGAGACAAGTACTTCCACAGAGAATGAACTTTCCAAAAAGAATAGTTCAAGAAATAAATCTAGAAAAGGTACCCATTTAAATATATTTTGAAGGTTATAAACTTCGTAGACTATTTTATTACATAAAAAAAAAATAAAAATATTTGTATTATTGATTAACTATAATTAAATCTGAGACTTAAAAAAATTGTTGCCTATTTTGTTTCTTTGTTCATAAAATAAAAAATTGTGTCCTAATAATACACTAGTGACATTTTATTATGTCATTGGGGTATTTTAGTTCATAATTGGTTATTAATTAATACAAATATCAATAAAAATATAATGCTTAAAATATTAAGATCTACTTAGAGTCAGTAATTGCCATTACTACTTTTACAACTTATCTACTAAAGATTGTATAATGTCTTTAAATTATTTTATTTCTTATTCACTTTTAGATAAAAGAATAAGGAGGACAGTAAGTAGAGTATGTGAAAAAAATTTGCAACTTGGATATGGTATGTTTAATTGTTTTTATAATTTTGTTAAAATTATATTATTAATAGTAAAAACTAAGTGTATTTAAAATTGGTTTGATTGAATGTAATCAAGTTATAATTCAATTTTATATGAGAATTGGAAGGAAATTAATTTTTTTAAGAATTAACTAATACTTGTATATTTAAAATCAAACTCTTAAGGTTTGAAAATATTCCTCCATATTTTTAATTAATCGTTTTAGAACATTTTTATAGGTTTTTGAGACATTTGAGCTCTTTTAATTGTATAAAATATACATATTTACTGAAAAATTATATTTGTATGTGTTTTAGTTTTAACATCTGGTGATCCACAATGTCTTGTGAAGCATCAAGCAACTCAGAATAAAAAAGATTTGCCATCATTGTTTGAATCTGATTCTGAATCAGAGAATGATTTGTTTCAAACAAATAGTAATTTAGAATGTAATAAATCTTTATTTTATTTTATTTTAATTTTTTTATTCAATAATTTTTCTTTTAGTGTTAAATGAAGTTAAAGGAGAGTCAATGAGTACTCCTGATTCAGAATTCAAGTTTTTGGAATTTAACAAAAGTAATATATAATATAATATTATTAAAATATTTTATAAATTTAATTTGTTTTTGTTATTGTTCTAGATAATGAAGTAAAAAAGTATATTAACAAAAAGTCAATTATAATTTGTAAGTTTACAAATTTATGTTATGAGTAGGGCCCAGATATTTATGTAATAAAAAATATGAAATATTATGCTAATACGTAGGTCTGATAATTGAGTAATGAAACTGATTGAAAAAAACATTTATATATAAAATTTAAAGTACATCAATATGATATCTTTCATAATACTCTCCTTAGACAGCTACCCACTGAGTTCAGTTCTTTTTCCAGTCTTGGTAACTCTTCTGAAACATTTCTACTGGCAGCCCGTAGAGCACCCTCGCTACAGACAATAAATTTAATGTCAGTTACTGACTCAAAATGGGTTCCTTTCACAATTTTTCGACCTAGGGAAACAGAAAAAAGTCATGTAGAATTATATCAGGAGAATACGAGGCCTGCGGCTACACTGGGATGTTTTTTGAGGTCAACAATTCCGTCCAGGCTCGATGATATGACACATTGTTATGGTGAAGGATCCATGAGTTAGGGATGTTTGGATGGACTAACTGACTTTTTCACAACCAAAATCTTTTTAACTGTTTCGCGGTTAATGTTCAGTTCGTCTGACAACATTCGAATAGTTAGCTGCCAATCCTGATGCTCAAGAGCCTGCACACACTAAGCGTTGTTGTCAGTTTGCACTTCAACTGCTCTTCCACTTCACAGCTCATCTACTATGCTTTTAGGGCCGTTTTTTAATTCCTTGTGCCGTCAGAATACCTGAGCATAACTCATGGCTTCATCACTGAAATTTTATCAAGTTTTTCCTTCGCAGATTTGCCGAGTTTCTCACAAAACTTGATCGTGTACTGTTGTTCTATATTATGTTGTTTCATTTTCGTGACGCACACTTCATACACAGTCTCAAACAATACGATACAAACAGAGAACTAATTATCGTATGAGAGTCCCAAATATACCTTTTAATCAATTAAGATTAAGAAGTTAATGTCCTGAAGTTTTATTTTCACAGTTCTACTACAAGCGCAGCAAAAAAAAATCAGTCTCAATACTTAATTATCAGATCAAGTATGTTAAAAAAATCTTCAAAATATTCTCTTTATACACATGACAAAAATTGAATCATTGATATATGTATTTTATTTTAAATATTTTTTTGTTAAGCCTTCTTAAAGCTCTTTGAAAATAATATAAAATTTTCTCTAATATTTATAAATAAAATTGAATCAATACTTAATTTAATTTAATAAAATTAATGAATTTAACAATAATTATTTAAAATATTGGTAATTTAATATTTTATTTTAATTTACAATATATTTAGTTTCTTCCAGTATTAAATTATTTATTGATAATTGTATGGTTTGTATTTTTTAGCTCCTAGTATGCCTCAAAAAAGTTATCAAAGTATAAAATCTCCAAGTTTGTCACATCAAATAAAAGTTTTGAATGAAGAAAATGATACACAAATTGAAAAAAAAATCAATGATTCAATTGAAGTACCTGGTAATTATTTTTTTCAATACTTTTGTTAAATATTTTCATACAAAATTTGAACTAAGTTCATATATAATAGATTGTGTTCTGACTTGTATAAATATGATTTATTTGTCTTTTTGCTTTATTCCTTTATATATTTATATTAAAAAAAAAGTATTATCTACTGCTGTTCACGAATGTTTTTGATATTAATATGACCTAATTTATGGAGTTTGAATATTAGTCTTCTTGCATTAGATAGTATTATGCGCTTGATATCTGTTACAGTTTCCTTTTTTTAATCAACGCAATAATTATCATTTATTAAAATAGTATCTTAACCATTTTTGATAATTATTTAACTTTGCTATAATATTTTTATATCTAATAGTTTGCTTAGAATCATGTATTATTATTTATTATGAAAAATAAAAATAATAGCTATTTATCTTAATTGAAACTAAAACGTTTGTATGTTAAATAATTAAAATAAATTAAGTTATACAATTAAGTTTATTAACAGTCTTATAAATTATGATTTATATTCAATTAATTAATTTAAATTGCTTTTTTTCTTTTTGTTAAAGACTTGTGTACATTTGATGAATTTATTTTTCAAGAAAGTAATCAAATCGAAGAAACTAAATATGTCAATGAAAATAACAGTAATAAATTGTTAGAAGAATCAGGTAAACAATTTTTTAACTTTATTATAGTTAAATGTTTATTATAGATTTAAATTATTTTTTGTCCTTTTATACAATGACATATTTACATTCATCCCTTTCTTATTTACTAAAGTTTAATACTTATAATTGTTATGATATATCATATATGTGATGTGTAACTATTATGGATTCATTGAATTAACATTGAATTTAGTTATACAATTTATTAATAGTCATATAAATGGTAGTTTAGATTCAATTAATAAATTAAAATTGCTTTTTTTCTTTTTGTTGAAGACTTGTGTCCATTTGATGAATTTAATTTTCAAGAAAATAATCAAATCGAAGAAACCAATAATTTCAATGAAAATAATAGTAATAAATTGTTAGAAGGATCAAGTAATAAATAATATTTTTTTTTAAACTCTGAAATAGTTAAATATTTATTATAGATTTATATTATTTGTGTTCCTTTATGCAATGATACATTTGAATTGATGCCGTTCTTAATTACTACAGTATAATACTTATAGTTCTTATGATATATATCATTTTAGCATCTTATTTATTTAACTCTTCTATAACATCTCTTTCTTGCAATATTTTATTATAAAAATCTGATATTTTTTGTTATTGCGTGAAAATATAGTGCTTAAAAAAAGAATAATTTTGATGGTTGAAAAATTGTTGTTTGACAATTTCTTTTACATTTAAATATAAAAACCGTTTTACATGTGACTTAATAAAATCACACCGTCCAACGATCGGTATCAAAAATACACGTGTGGTATTTACTATTTACTTAATTCGATTAAAATAATTATAGATAAATATTAATTTGACGTATAAGTTATGAAGTTACATTTATAAAAAATGTATATATTTCTTCAGATATTCATGTTATTTCCATAGTATTAAAATTTGTTTTAGAGTGTTTATAGGAACAATTAAAAATAAATATATACAAAATAACTAAGATAAATAATATTATATATTAAATAGAAAATAAATTTATAAATTAAATGAATTGCAAATTTTGAAAACTAACATACAATCTGTTTTCTTCGGGATAACATTCACAAATTTTTTTGACAACACATGATGGGATAACAACTCTATTTCCTAAAGTATAAAACAAACACAATAAAGAATAAATTATTTGATATTTTTATTTACTTATGAATTATGATTTAAACTTATTACTGTATCACTATAGAAAAGAAATTTACCTCTTCCAATAGTGTAATAAACCAAAAATAGAATGACATAGGATAGGTCGGGTTATGTTTTGAGGGACCCACCTGTGGTTGCAAGTTCACAGGTTTCCTATGGTTGGTAAATTACCTTATAATACTACGCTAAACCTAGATGGTTTGGTTTGTCCTATCAAAGTATATAGAGTGCCAGGTACAGTTTGGCCTATTACAACAGCCACTCGATATATAAACGGAGTACTGTGTAGTATTATGATTTGATGTTAGTAGGGGTCGTGAGATCAACTCATAGTGCTGAAGATGGAATGTATATGTGGGGGAAAGGGGGATTTGGGATTATTTATATATTTAATATTGTACGTATAGTTGTTCCACTTACCTCTTTTTGAGTGTATAAGTTTGTAGTTTAGTGTATTACTGAAAGTCCACAGCATGCAGCACTAATACACCAGTGGCTTGGAAGATGTCTTTACAATTAAAAATGGATTAGTTTGAATGAAAGGATTTACGTTTTATTTTTTTACTTTTAAATTTAACAGATATAAAAAGCACACGAAAATAACGGGTACTGAATCTGGGCTGACAGTCTCCGCGTCGATGGCTAGGACTGGGCGATGTTCGAGAGTTGTGAGGCGTATTTTTTCCTGTTTTCGTGTTATTTTTATTACTTTTAATTGTTTATTATTATTACCAGAATAGTGTACATTGATTGTTATTTATTACATGATTACACATTCATGCCACAAGACTGCATGTCTGTGTGTTTTTTTTTTTGATAAGTTATATAAATTAAAGGTATTGTTAATATGAACTGAGAAATTATAAGATATAGACTGTAGTACAAGTTACAATCGCAGTACAATGCACACTAATATATTTTGAATTTGTGTAAGTAATTAACGATTAAGTATATTTATAGTTTCTATGAATTACTAATATTTTGTGTAATATACACGATTAATTTATAAAAATAAAGAGTCCATTATATTTGAATATAATATAATATTATATTATTTCACACAAATACCATTTATAGTTTATAGTAAATGTATATGCTTTTTTGTATATTTTTATTTTTAATCGTTCCTAAATTTAGCACTAAAAAAATAAGATATCGATATCTCAAGAATTCGAGATATCGAAAATATGCCTAATTTATTTTGAGTTAACAAGATTATTCTATCATCAAGTATTATGGTGATTTGAAGGGAATTTTTTTACATTTAAGATATCAAAAATTTCTTTAGAGTTCTCAATGTTTAAGTTACTGAGAATTGACTATTTAATATGTCTCTATAAAAATGATTTGTTTTAGGTATAACCAATGTTAAACCATCATCTTATAGTACAAATGTAATTACAACTGATGTTTCTAATGTTGAAAAAAATAAAGACAATGAAGTGACATCACACAAGTTAGAAGTACTTTCTCCAATTCATATGAGTAAGTTTTTTGAATAGTATGAGATTTAAAAATATTTAAATGAATTTATGAATAAAACTATATCACTTTGATTAAGTTATCTTTGTATTTAAATTGTTATGGTGTTTGATTTATTTTAGGTATAACCAATGTTAAACCATCATCTTATAGTACAAATGTTATTACAACTGATGTTTCTAATGTTGAAAAAAATAAAGACAATGAAGTGGCATCACACAAGTTAGAAGTACTTTCTCCAATTCATATGAGTAAGTTTTTTGAATAGTATGAGATTTAAAAATATTTAGATGAATTTAAGAATAAAACTATATCACTTTGATTTAGTTATAACACGTAAATTATAAAATGATTAAAATTATTACAATGTCTTTACCTTAAAATCATAGTTTTGTATTTTATTGCCTCGATCATCAGTTATATAAAATTTTAAACTATTTTTACGGTTAGTCGACTCTGTTTTTACGTGTTTTAACGTCCAGGCATTGACACATGCTCAATATGAAAACTCTACGTTCTTTCCAAGTCATATTCCAATATTGAAAGTTCACATCAGATCGTCTGTCTTCTGTAATTTTTTCAAAGCACTGTTTTGTACAATTGTCTTTATCACAGCCTGGTAACACCCTATGTTGATCTTTTTGTAGGTCAAATTTTATTTATTTTTTCGTATTTCTACAATTTTTAAAAATGTATGCAAGTAGTTTTCAAAGTTATTATTTGGCTCTTTCTAAAATCCTAGTGTAGAGTATATACCAAAAGTCCCATATCATCTTAAAATGTCTGTTATAAATTAGTATATTTAAACTCTGTTCTTTTGCTCTTCTTCTACTGTAATAAAATTTGTCGCAAAATATAGTTCAATCATGAAATGATACACAAAAATATCTTAATTTGTAACTTTTTATATAGAGAACTTTCTTTATGACATATCTTATCAAATGAAGAACTAAATTTTAAGTTAAATACTATTTTGATATTTTTCTTCTTTTTTTTTTAAATTTTCCTTCATACTGTACAAACTACTCATAAAATATAAAAAGTGTCGAAAATCATTATATTCAGTGTCCAGTTTCCAATTTTAATTTATTTATTTAACATTATTACAATAATTATTATTTAGGTTTTCCTGAAAACGACTTTTTAAGCATGTTTGATGTACCAAAAGATACAAAAAATATGGACACGTCAATAAATAGTGATTCGAGTATTCAAGCAAATGTTATGAATGGAAAATTAATTTCTTCTCCAGCTTTTGAATCTTCAATGGAAACGATTGATGAAACATATGATATACAGGGATATGATTTTGAAACTAGTACACCAGGTTAGTAATTTCATCATGCATTTTAAATACTACCTAATTTTATGTAAATATATTTATTTTACATTAGTATAGTTGAAAAATATAAAATAAAGTATATTTGAAGAAAAACAAATTGTTTTAGATCAACCGATAGAAAATCATCTGGTATCTGAAAAAAATAATCTCAGTGAAATTATGAATACTTGCCTTATTACCCAAAATAATATTAGTCCTAACTTGGAGACATCTGATTCTGTTACTCATCAATATTGCAATGCTATCAACAATAAATCAAAAAGAAAATCTGAAATTGTTGTCGGTGAAATGGAAAATGATAATTTACATTCAATACCAAAGAAAATAAAAAGTAAGATTGTTTAAATTTAAAAACATTTAAGTATTTTACTAACACATTGATAATGAACAGTTACTACACAATTCTTTATTATTACTGAACTGTCCTCTATAATCTTCTTTTTAGGTTGTTAAATTTTTTTGTTCCAGATGGACCGTATGATTCCAAGTGTCAATGTAAATTATATTATAATTTTAATAAAGATGCTAATAAGATATTGACATCCAAAGCAGATCATTTTGTGTTTAATTTTAATGCCGAAAAATATCGCCAAAAAGTATACCATATAAAGAATTTGGAGGCAAAAATTTTAAAAGTGCTTATAACCAAAGACTATAAAAATAACATCAAATCAAGAAAAATTAGAGAAACTCATAATTCAATTCTAATTCATAAAATGAAAGAAGAAAAATCTAATTTAAATGAGAACAATCACATTGAACCAAATATTTTAAATATGCTTAAAGATGTTTATGTGGATTTTGAATACCTACCAGAATACTGTGATAATAACACAGATGGTGGTAATATTCTTAAAACTAAAGACTCTAGTTATAAATTAATATAATTTTTTTTTTTTAGATAATGAATCTCAAGAATTAGAAACCATTAAAAAAAATTTCAACATTTCTAAAAATAAAGTTATAGAAGAATCAACCAAAAGTAATGCAGACAACATTAAATACATTGTTACTTTAATACATATATTAATTTTCATTGTATTTTATTATATTTATTTTCAGTTGATAATGCTTCTACAGTTCACGAAAAAACAAAAATTCAACCAACTTATGATATACCTTATGAAGAAAATAATATGAATTCTAATAAAGTCAAAACTAGTAAGTACACTTTCCAGAACAGTCAACTGTGTGTATATACCTAATAATTTATTTTATATTTTTTTACGCATTTGTTAATCAATATAATATTGTTTAACTGCTATAATAGTTGTCTAAATATACATATTATGTACATTTTAAAAGATAATGCTATTTTATCTAATTTTACTAAGATGAATTAACCTTTTACAAATCTAGAACTATTTGAAAATGTATTATATTATATACAAATAGTTTTATATTCTAACTAAAGAAAACTACAATCAGGTTATTTCATAAAGATGTATTTATTAGAATTGGTAAAATAATATAAACGTTTTTTACAATAGTTATTTGATAGTGAATTCCCAAACAATGTCTGTCTAATGTCAGATTATCATTTATCTTGCAAAGGGAATCTTGTGGATTTAAATTAAAATAAAATATGTATGTACCAAGTATACATGTTAGAATTAATTGAATAATTTTATAATGTTTTAGACGATAAATCCTTCAAATTTCAAAAAACAAAACAAAATATTCATACTTCTAAAAACAAACCAATAGAAGACTCTATGCATATAACTAAAAGTAATATAAACAACTCTAAATTTGTTGCTATATCAATTACTTATTATGATTATATTTATTTTTCAGTGCATGATGATTCTACATTTAATGGAAAACCAAAAAATAAACCAGTTTATCATATATCTCACGAAGAAAATAATATGAATTCGGATAAAAACAAAACTAGTAAGTAGACATTTCAAAATTGTCAACTATTTGTTGACATTATTTTTCTCAAATTAGTGATTTGATGTAAATATTATTATTATTTTAGATAATGCTTCATCAGATTTTACAAAGACAATAAAATCTGCTCATTATATACCTTACAATCAAAACAGTATTAATTCTAGCAATAATAAAAATAGTAAGTTTTATATTTCAGAAAATTATGTTCATATATGCAAGTAAATAATTTTCCATAAATATATTTATTTTTTAGATGATAATGCTATTTCATTAGATACATTAACTAATAATATGGTGCCATGTAATGAAAATGTTGTTGATATTGGTAAAAATTATATTATACAATTTAAGGAAATATTAAATTAATAATTGCATATTATTTTTTTAGTCTCTATGTTAGCTGTATATGAAACTCAAGATAACAATTTTATATTGCCTAAACCATCACAGGAAATTATTTTAAGTATGTAATAATTTTTAAAGAAAATTCATATTTTCAATATATATGAATGTATTAGTAATTAGTAATTACTAATAAGTGATTAAAAATAGTAACTTTTTTACTAATTTTTATCAATATCAGTGTGTTAATCGATTACTTAGATAATATTTATTACTAAGTAGAAAATTTCAAAATCAAATATTAAAATACTTGGGCGATGAAAATGTATTTTTCCTTTGATATTCTTAGGGATCAATAGTATACAATAGACAACCAAATCATTTTTACTTGAGATTTAGTTAAGTACCTTAAGCTTACAACTGCCAAATATGTTAGTAGGACAAAATAAATCCTTATATTGTACCAAATTTTAATTCAATCAGAAACTTATTTCTCAAAACCATTATTGGGAAACTATTAAAAATGTGATTAAGCCTATTATAACATAATTATGATGTAAAGCGAGTACAATTTATTACATAAAACATTAAAATTCAATATAAAGTATCTACCTATCATTATTAATATCCAATTGTATTTATATTTCAAAGTATACTCTTCAAATAAATTACATTACATTTACTTAAAGTAAAAATAGATAAGCTAGACAATATCACACTCAAGGAAGACTCCTGCATTATATCAGTCTAAATGATCCAAATTTTTCAGAAATTCTTTTAGAGAACCTTCTAAGATTTAATTATACAATTGGCATAAAAAGGCAATGATCCTAGGGTCGTCACTTAATGATCTATTTTCTCATGGGATGAATTCCGTATAAAAAAATATATATTAAGAAAATTGAGTTCATAATAGATATAAGTTTACAAAAATGTAATTGTGTGCATTCAATTTGTTTGTAGATCCTATGTTACAACAACCTGTATTTGACCAGCACAATGAAAGTTTATTTGATTTTCTAAATAATGACATTGAAGATTCTATAAGTAATAATGGCTCTGATGATGATAATAAATTACAAATTGGTATGTCAGATGTAGCTTTATAATACTAATGACTTTTAAACATAAATCATTTTAAAAAATAAGGAAGTTTTATTACTTTTTATATTAGAGTTTAATTTCACAAATAATATAAAAAAATTATAAAAATTAATTTATAATTGTTTAAATTACTTATATTTGTGATTAAAACTATTAAAATCATTTTTTTAGTATCAATTATTATAAATTTTTGTTTTAGATGATATTAAAATGGATGCTGCGCCTATCAAGTCAATTTCTTCAATTAATTCAGAAATATCAGATGAAACAGAGATAAAAATCAATCACCAAGAAAATATCAAGTCCAGTAATTCTAATATGAAGTCAAAGGATTCTCATTATGCTCAGAAAATAATAAGTAAGATTTTATTCAAGATATACTTAAAAAAAATTGTTATTGATTACATATTGAAACATTTGCATTATATTTTTACTTAAATTATTTTTCATTTTTTTGTGATAATATCATACACGAAGAAGACTAGCACTATACCCATATGTAGGATCAGAATTTTTCAGTAATTCTCTCAAAGAACCTTTTAATAAGATTTAAATGTAAATGACCTAAAGATTAAATTAATAATTAACTTGGCATCATATCACACAATCATACAATTAACATTAAGAACTCTTCCGGTTATCACA
This sequence comes from Drepanosiphum platanoidis, assembly GCA_948098885.1. NCBI lineage: Eukaryota > Metazoa > Arthropoda > Insecta > Hemiptera > Aphididae > Drepanosiphum > Drepanosiphum platanoidis. The sequence goes on along the minus strand of OX402538.1, from coordinate 9,101,069 downwards.
TAGTAGCTTATTTTTAAATCTTAAAGTCTTGAAAAAAATGTATTCAGTAAATTGTGTTCATCAAAATTATAATTTATTAATAATGCAATTATATATTTATAATTTGTTCATAGGTCCTATATCACAACAAGTATTTGACCAACCCAATAAAAGTATATTTGATCTGCCAAACATTAAGATTGAAGATTCAATGATTAAAAAAAGCTATAGCTCAGATGATGATAATGAATTACAAATTGGTATGTTAGATGCAACGTTATAATACTGATGATTTTTAAACATAAATAATTTTACAGAACTAAGAAGTATTACAACTTTTTTAATAAACTTACTTTTTTACTCAGTATTTTATAAATATTATAAATACGTTTATGGTATTATTTAAATTACGTACACTCGTGATCTTCACTTTTAAAATCATTTTTTTAACATAAATGTTTGTAAATTTATATTTTAGATGATAGTAAAATGTATACAGCTCCTATCAAGTCGATTCCTTCAACTAATTCAAAAATATCAGACGAAATCGAGTTAAAAATAAATCATCAAGCAAATATTAAATCAAGTAATTCTAATATTAAATCAAAGGATTCCAATCGTACTAAGAAAATAATCAGTAAGTTTTTATTTAAAATATACTGAAAAAACAAATTGTAATTAATTACATATTACACACAATCATAGAATTAACATTAAGAACTCTTCCAGTCATCACTTGTTTTCTTATTTTCTCATGGCATCAATGCCTTGAAAAAAAATGTATACAAAAGATTGTGTTCATATAAGTTATTATTTAATTATAATGCAATTATATATTTATAATTTGTTCATAGGTCCTATATTACAACAAATATTTGACCAACCCAATAAAAGTTTATTTGATCTGCCTAACAATATCATTGAAGATTCAATAAGTAACAGAAGCTATAGCTCAGATGATGATAATGAATTACAAATTGGTATGTTAGATGCAACGTTATAATACTGATGATTTTTAAACATAAATAATTTTACAGAACTAAGAAGTATTACAACTTTTTTAATAAACTTACTTTTTTACTCAGTATTTTATAAATATTATAAATACGTTTATGGTATTATTTAAATTACGTACACTCGTGATCTTCACTTTTAAAATCATTTTTTTAACATAAATGTTTGTAAATTTATATTTTAGATGATAGTAAAATGTATACAGCTCCTATCAAGTCGATTCCTTCAACTAATTCAAAAATATCAGACGAAATCGAGTTAAAAATAAATCATCAAGCAAATATTAAATCAAGTAATTCTAATATTAAATCAAAGGATTCCAATCGTACTAAGAAAATAATCAGTAAGTTTTTATTTAAAATATACTGAAAAAACAAATTGTAATTAATTACATATTACACACAATCATAGAATTAACATTAAGAACTCTTCCAGTCATCACTTGTTTTCTTATTTTCTCATGGCATCAATGCCTTGAAAAAAAATGTATACAAAAGATTGTGTTCATATAAGTTATTATTTAATTATAATGCAATTATATATTTATAATTTGTTCATAGGTCCTATATTACAACAAATATTTGACCAACCCAATAAAAGTTTATTTGATCTGCCTAACAATATCATTGAAGATTCAATAAGTAACAGAAGCTATAGCTCAGATGATGATAATGAATTACAAATTGGTATGTTAGATGCAACGTTATAATACTGATGATTTTTAAACATAAATAATTTTACAAAACTAAGAAGTATTACAATTTTTTAATAAACTTACTTTTTTACTCAGTATTTTATAAATATTATAAATACGTATATGGTATTATTTAAATTACGTACACTTGTGATCATCACTTTTAAAATCATTTTTTTAACATAAATGTTTGTAAATTGATATTTTAGATGATAGTAAAATGTATACAGCTCCTATCAAGTCGATTCCTTCAACTAATTCAAAAATATCAGACGAAATCGAGTTAAAAATAAATCATCAAGCAAATATTAAATCAAGTAATTCTAATATTAAATCAAAGGATTCCAATCGTACTAAGAAAATAATAAGTAAGTTTTTATTTAAATATACTGAAAAAAACAAATTGTATTAATTACATATTACACACAATCATAGAATTAACATTAAGAACTCTTCCAGTCATCACTTGTTTTCTTATTTTCTCATGGAATCAATGCCTTGAAAAAAAATGTATCCAAAATATTGTGTTTATAAAAGTTATTATTTAATAATAATGCAATTATATATTTATAATTTGTTTGTAGGTCCTATATTACAACAAGTATTTGACCAACCTAATAAAAGTTTATTTGATCTGCCTAACAATATCATTGAAGATTCAATAAGTAACGGAAGCTTTAGCTCTGATGATGATAATAAATTACAAATTGGTATGCAACTTTAGAATATTAATGACTTTTTAAAACAAATCATTTAATAGAATTAAGAAATATCACAACTTTTATTTTGTACCTCCTCTTTTACTCTTAATATTTTATGAATATTATAAATATGTGTATGGGATTATTTAAATTACCTACACTCGTGATATTCACTTTTAAAATAATTTTATTCAACATAAATTTTAGATGATGGTAAAATGTATACTGTTCCTATCAAATCGATTCCTTCAACTAATTCAAAAATATCAGATGAAACAGAGTTAAAAATCAATCATAAAAAAAATATCAAGTCAAGTAATTCTAATATTAAATCAAAGGATTCCAACCGTGCTAAGAAAATAATAAGTAAGTTTTTATATTTTAAGATAAATTGAAAAAAACAAATTGTAATTTATTACATATTACACACAATCATAGAATTAACATTAAGAACTCTTCCAGTCATCACTTGTTTTCTTATTTTCTCATGGAATCAATGCCTTGAAAAAAAATGTATCCAAAATATTGTGTTTATAAAAGTTATTATTTAATAATAATGCAATTATATATTTATAATTTGTTTGTAGGTCCTATATTACAACAAGTATTTGACCAACCTAATAAAAGTTTATTTGATCTGCCTAACAATATCATTGAAGATTCAATAAGTAACGAAAGCTATAGCTCTGATGATGATAATAAATTACAAATTGGTATGCAACTTTAGAATATTAATGACTTTTTAAAACAAATCATTTAATAGAATTAAGAAATATCACAACTCTTTTTTTGTACCTCCTTTTTTACTCATAATATTTTATGAATATTATAAATACTTGTATGGGATTATTTAAATTACGCACACTCGTGATATTCATTTTTAAAATAACTTTTGTTAACATAAATTTTAGATGATGGTAAAATGTATACTGTTCCTACCAAGTCGATTTCTTCAATTGCTTCAAACATTTCAGATAAAACAGAGTTAAAAATTAATCATAAAAATAATATCAAGTCAAGTAATTCTAATATTAAATCAAAAGATTCTAATTGTGCTAAGAAAATAATAAGTAAGTTTTTATTTAAGATATACTGAAAAAAACAAATTGTAATTTATTATATATTACACTCAATCATAGAATTAACATTAAGAACTTTTCCAGTCATCATGTGGTAGCTTATTTTCTCATGGCATCAACGTTTTGAAAAAATTTACTCAGAAAATTGTGTTCATAAAAGTTATTATTTTATAATAAAGCAATCTTAAATTTATAATTTGTTCAAAGGTCCTATATCACAACAAGTATTTGACCAATCCAATAAATGTTTATTTGATCTGCCAAACATTAAGATTGAAGATTCAATGATTAAAAAAAGCTATAGCTCAGATGATGATACTGAATTACAAATTGGTATGTTAGAATACTGATGATTTTTAAACATAAATAATTTTACAGAATAAAGAAGTATTTCAATTTTTTTATTAAAGTTTAATTTCATAAACAATAGTATAAATAATTTTTAAAAATTAATTTATAATTGTTTAAATTACATGTATTCGGGATCTTCACTTTTAAAATCATTTCTTTAACATAAATTATTGTGAATTTATATTGTAGATGATAGTAAAATGTATACTGCTCCTATCAAGCCGATTCCTTTAACTTATTCAGAAACAGTTGAAACAGAGATTAAAATGAAAAATCAAGAAAACTGCAAGCCCAATATTTGTCTTGAAAAATTTAAGTATTCAAGTTGTACAGATAAAATAATAAGTAGTAAGTTTTCAAAGCCATACCTTAATAATTATTAATTTATTATAAATATATATATATAATTTCTACCTTCTTTTTTTAATTCATTAGTATATTTTGTTTATTATTAGGTATATTTTATAAAATAAATTAAATCCAAATTTTTGAAACACAGTACAATATTTAGTCCAATATTATGCTGAATTTCAACTAAAAAAAAACGGCTAATCTGTGTGCTTTTTTACTATCATTATGTATATATATATATATATATATATATATATATATATATATGTATATGCTACAATATAATAACGAATACCAGTGAAACCTAAGATATATTGTTAAATCCTATAATATATTATATTTACTGGTAAATCCTAGGTTTCACTAGTATTTATAATTTTACTGTAACATATGTATATATACTATAAAAATATTATAAAAGCCGATTGAAGTTTTAGTTTCAAATTATAATATAATATTTTTAATTATAATCAGAGGTAATGAAAATTTTAATTATGATTAATTTTTATTTTTTAATATATATATTAATAATAATTTATAATTTTGATTTATTGTACATTTTTTGAATAGGTTTTAATTTGTAAACATTTTTGTTCTATAGATATTGAATTTTTCGACAATAAATTAATAAATCAAAAATTAGAGCAATTAACTGAATTAAAGCCTATTAAAAATGAAAAAGGTAAGTTCTTCTATCAAATTGATTGTTGATATATTTATATATACGAGTATATATATAATTGTATACATTATTAAATATTAACCAATTTTCTTATTGGATAGAAAACTCAAGGTATTGATATAAGTGATGTATAATATTTATAAGTATCCAAATTTGGTGAAAATTATAATAAATATTTTAGATTCTGGATGAAGCTAGAAATGTATTGATTTTACTATGATATCATCTATTACTATGATTTTACTATGATATGAAAATATTTTTTATAGTAAAATTAATTTAAACAGAAATCATCATATATTTTTATTGAACATTTCAGTTGAGTATGAAGAAAAACTTACAGAAACTGATGTATCCAACAACCAGTGTGATAATTTACTTTTACCAAAAATAAACAATTCTTGTTTGAACATGACTATTGAGATGTGCAATGACTTTTATAGAAAAAAATCATTGAATAAGGACATTTCTAGTATTACAAATCTTCCTAAGACCATTCGAGATATACTAAAAGAAATGTATGTTGATGAAATGTTCATATCTTCGTGCCAACATATGTTTGAAGTTTGTGGTGAGATATTTTTAGTATTTTTTTTTGTTGTTATTTTATTGTTTAAATAAAACATTTTTTCAGATGATTTTCAAGTAAAAAACGAAAGTATATTTTCTCAAACAGAGAATATCTGTAAACCTTCTAAAAAATCAGCCTGTGATATTAAACTTGAACATGGTAATAACATAAAAACTAATTTTCAAATGTTTAAATAACAGTAACAACAGTTTTGTATTTTAGTTAATATTAAAATGGAATTGAACAAGTCAACTTCTTCTGTTAATTCAGAAGCAATACTTAATGGAGAAATGAATAATAGCAACCAAGAAAATAATGAGCCTAGTATTCCTTCTATCAAGACTAAAAATTATAAATCTCCCCAGAAACAAAACAGTAAGTTTTTATTTTTGTAACAGTAATAACTATCCATAGGATAGAAGAATCAGTGGCGTAAATTAGGGATCACAAAGAGTTGCATATGCAGCTCCACAAAAAATTATTGGAGTCATAAAAATTTAAATAATATAATTGTCAATAAATCCATAAGTTAGTGCTTTAAAATTGTTTTGCGATTCTTCTGAGAGTCAGGCTTACTGACGCCATTAAGAGGTATATAATCGGATCTACCTATTCTCTTTCACTCAAATTTATTTTTCTAATGGTTTCTAATTTAAAAGAGTGATTTACAAGTATAAATCACCCGTCATCTATATCTCATCAGAGTCTTGTAATCACCCTTTTTTTTTTAACTTTTGCTTATGGCATTTACTGAATATTTAATTAATTATATTTTTATTTTAAAGTTGTCAAAAATAACATGAAAATCAGAGTTCAACTAAGAGAAATTATAAATTCAGATAAACCTTTAACAGAAATTTTAGAATCTAAGGAGTTCAGAAATTTAAGATTTTTCAAAGAGGAAGAAATTGCTGGGTAATTTGAATTAAGAAGAAGTTTAAATTTATGACAATATATAAACATGTTTTATCTTAAAATTTTAGCACAATCGGTACTCTTATTTTTGAACAAATATTTGATCCACCAGAAATAATTGGATTACCGGCCTTCAAAGTAATTTATAACCAAACAAGTGATGAAGAAAAAAATCATATATTGAGGTCTACCCGTTTAAGTATCTCTTGTCCAAAAATAACGAAGCTGACAACAATAACTGTAGTATTACTTAACATGTTAAAAAGCAATACACTATTGGATCTCATCTTGAATGTCATTAAAAAAAATTTATTAAATAAAAAAATGAATACCTCTCATACCATTGTAAGTAATAAATATGTATTCGTATAGAATGTTATATTTTATTGTAATTGGCAAGTTGTATCAATTTAAATAATTTTAATTTTAGGATCATCAACTAATGACACAAACAGCATATTTTGCTGATATTTGTGGTAGATTAAAATTATTAAAACCACTCCAAACATTTATTTTTGATTCGATGGTTTTATTACCTAATAAATATTGTTGTGTCATATTTATATGTTTACTAATATGGAAAAATTGTTTACCAAGATCTGTAAATAATGAACAAGGTAAGAAAATACATTTTTAGATAAAATATTAATTATGCTTGATTTATGTCTAAAATATCATAACTGTTTGTTTAGATCCAGTTATCATAACGGTTTTGTCACATTTGATTGCAAAAAAGATGTTAATCTCTGAACAGACAGTTGGTCGTGATATTTTCCAAACGGAATTAACCAACTTACTTTCAACTCATTTAAATTACACATTTAGTACAGATATGCCGTGTAATTTTATTCAGCACATAAGTAAACCTGGTATGTTTAAAAAATCATTATATTATAAAGAAGATAAATAATTATGAAATTTCATGTTTTATAGATTTTTTCATATCTGTGATCGTGTTTTTAAAATGTTGCCACCCTAAAGACAGGGTAGAATTCATGGTCAACTGTTTATTTCCTATATTTGATGATTACTTGAATACTCAACAAAACGAAACCAATGCTATCAAAACAATGGAATCAATTAGTAAGTTTGATGTTATTATAATTTATTAAAAGTACGTCGATTTATTTAAAAAAATGTTTATTTTCAGATATGTCGATCAAACCATTTAAGATAAATTGTAACAGCACTGTAGCTACATATTTAAATAAATGTAAAGGTCCAATAAACGGTTCCAAGAAGAATGAAAAAGAACATATTTACAATGATATGTATAATAGTTACAAAACAATGCAAATTAAATTTATTGCATATCTCAATGACCGTCGACCTCGTGAGTATAACGATGTTTGTCCAAATCCAACTTTGAATTTGTTTTTAAATAATTACTTTTTAGGCTCTCAATTGTTCGAAGAGTCTTTGGTATCAATGATAATGACATTAGGATCTGTCGATTATCTAACCAGCTGTGTGTCTCTGGTGAAATGGAAGCCAACATTTAAACTGTCTGCAGTTCTATGTAAAAAACTCAATCTATTTAAATCGCTCTTGGGTCACGCCTTATGGGATAAACTGCGCATTATAGATGATACCGATACGATTAAATGTTTGGTTAATAGCTGTATTCTAAAAAAAGACGTGTATAATACAATTATAAAAGTTTATGCTCTTAGATAACAATCTTCAAGTAAACTTTGTGAAAATGAAGTACTGTCGTTTTTAGCATTTTAGAATGACAACATGACTGATTATCACTGTGATATTATATTATTATATTATAATCATAGTTTCTTAGGCATGTTATACCAACCCAAATTCAACATTTAATTTTAAGTTTATTTTATGAAGTACATTAATTTAAATAATTTTAAATTATGCGTAAAACATGATAATTTATAAGTTAATAATAATTTGTTGTATTTATTTTTTATTTTAAATAGAATTTTATGCGTTTTTATTAAAATATTATTGATAAAATATTGTTTTTCCTTTTTGTTCAATAAAATACTGGTGTTTCTTTTAAACAATTCTGATTTGTTTATGAATTGAGTTGTTTATAATTTGAGACCTGTACTGTTTTCCTTATAAAAAATTTAATTTCATAAAAATTATGTCATAATAATTTTACTTATACTAATCAGTTTTGTGTGAATGCAATTTTTTAATGATTTGGAAAGGGTAAAATGACCACTTGTCAATTTACCACACTATTATTATTCTACAACTTATAGCCATACAACCCCAACCATCTCCTAAGTTGGCAAGATGCAGAAAAACACTGGAGAACAGGTATCACATACTTTATTTGAACTACGGCTGCTGTACAATAATTGTGATCTGTGGTTAAAACAGAAATTGAACACAGAATTAAATGGAACACAGAAATTGTATGTAAAAATGTATCAGTTGCTTGATCGGAATCAGAAGACTACAAGTAAGTAGTCATTAGAAAACTACATTTATTTATTTTTTAACGTACCAATTACAGTAAGTTTATCTTTTAGCAGCATTTGTGTAAGAGGAATATTTAAGAATCAGTTACCAATGGTAATATCTCGATTTAATCCTTTTACATACGATTATATTAAATGTTGAACAAAATAGTCAGAAGCGGGCACATTATTTACACAGTTCCTTTCCCACAATATGGAATTTCACTAACCAATATTCTGTAGAATTGATACAAATCATAATTATATTTCTACTCAGAATCACCACTTATTCATAAGTCTACGCCTTTTCGACAATAGTGCCTCTATTACTTACTAATCATCGTTTTTACGAGTATATTACTAACTTTTAGTCGTTTCGACAATATAGAACTTGCGCAATCGAATATTAATGGCTAACGAATATCCATGGGCCATTGTATTTTAATATAAAATATACTCAATATGTACAAAAGACACAAGTGGGCCTAAAAGGGAATCCTTCAACATAATAAAAATAACCACTATTAAATTAACAGTGTTTATCCAATTGACGAATAGTAAGCAATCTAGGATTTAAGTATAAAAAAGAGTAACAATTGGGTTTTTTCAGTTATTATATATTTTCAAAGTCAATATATGTGCATAAAAAAAAGAAATTAACGGTACGATTTTTGGTATCTGGCACGAGCTCCTGGACCTCCGAACTTCTTTGGTTCACAACGTCTAGGATCGGCAACCAATAAAGTTCTATCATACTGGATTAAAATGTCTTTAATTTCTTTCTTGCTAGCTTCATCGACGTCTATAATAAAAATGATAAAAAACATTTGTAAGAACATTAGGCTATTTAAGAAATATAAAATTGTTGATTACATTTTTGATAGTATGAAACCAAGGCCTTGGAAATTGCTTGTCTGATAGCATAAATTTGAGCAACATGTCCTCCACCGTTGACACGTACTCTCATATCAACTTCATTAAAACGGTCCTAAAACAATCACAAGAATGAAATAAATCATTAAATTACTATTTGTAAACAAACACAAGTGTTGAATTGACTATAATACTTACTTTTCCCAACAATAAAATTGGTTCTTGCAATTTATATTGAAGAACTCTAGGTTCAACCATATCTAATGGACGACCATTGACTCTGATGTTACCACTACCACTTTTGCAGTAGGCAACAGCTGTTGCAGTTTTCTAGAAACAGTTATAATTACAAATTAACTTTGGTATTCATCTAGGTAAAATGTACAAAAAATAAATAATAGTTAATCAAGTAAATGAATAATTTTATAATCTGAAATAATATGGAAAAATTAAAGTAAGAAGTTTAACTAATAACTGCTACTCATTAATATTAAAATATTACTCACACCTAAAACTGTTCTTTAACATGTGTACCAAATTTATTTAAATGTAAATCTGAATTTTAAATACCTATATTATGTAATAAATTTGAGGATAGACTTAAAATGTATTTTAAGGTTTTAAAAACATTAAAATCAGTACATACATAAATGAAATTACATATTTAAATGAATATCAATCAACAAAAGAGAAAGAAGTTTTTGAGAATAGAATAAGTTATTACGTCTAGAAGAAAAATGAACAAATAACCTCAGAAAACGGGATACATTTTTTTAGAATTTAAAATAAAAATGTATAGCTACTTATAAGTATACACCATCAGCAAAACCAACATCAATAATTACATAAAAAATAAACAAAATTTATTTAGAAAAAGAAACTGAAAATGAATGTTTTAGACATAGAAATAAAAGAACTTAAATCTTATGAATATGAATTGAAGCAAAGCCCAAGATCAAATCCTAAAATATTTAATTATTACTCTTATCAATTTTCTGTGCTCACAGCTATTAGATTAGAAATGTAACATCATTTACAACCATGATACACAATTAATACTAGTTAATAATAATAAAAATCTCAAACATTATGTGAAATAAATAATAAAAATATTCATGTCCTCGTTAATAAAGATTATCAGACATACCTTACGACCGAACACTTGTACGCTTTGTACAGCGGTTTTCTTCACCTGTAACAAACACAAATATTCGTCTAAAAACGTTCAACATTGTAATTGGAACGCGGTTATTAAACAGAGTAAATGAGCCAAGAACAACAGCGAACGCCATTATTGTCACACGTGTGTGATTTGGTTCACGTAGATGTGTCGGGAAAAAGATCGGAATTTGTGCGTAATACATTACCTTGGGTTTCTTTACTTTAACTTTCTTGTCGGCAGTCATTTTGTATGGTGTCGGAAAATTTAATGGAAATCCCGAAGAGAAATTAAACGTAAATGAACGGACGAACGGTTCTTCCTAAACACCAAACTGGAGAAAAACAAAAACGCTAAAAGAGAGGCCGTCAACAGTGGTGCGTGATTGAGGTTAGAGAGTTTGTGTTATAGCTATCAGCGTGGCCAACTAGTCGACCCGGAACAACAGTAGTACCACCAAGAAAATATCATCGAGATTACGTCCTATAGAAGTCATGAGGGGCTGGGACAGTTTTCCTGAAATTGATAACAGCGAGATATCGTCAAAATACAATTTAAGGAAATCGGTGTGCCAACCTTAGAAAAATAAAATTCTCACGAGAATACCGTCCCCTACAAAAGCAAGTATAATCGTCCGCCTTTTTGCGACAAATGATTACCATTTATCACTGTTTCAAACATACAGAATACACCAATACAGATCACAGGTACGTTTTCGTTTAAAAAGTAAAACTAAAAAAAAAAAACGATATGGTTTAAACACTTTGAACTCTGAAATATTTATTTTTCATGTCTCACGTTAATTTACTTTTATGATTTGTTATCTTTTAAAATTCCAAAAATTAAATATTCACTAAAAATTAAGGAGAAAAATTAATCGTGATTTTTTGTTTGCAAAACAATCGAACAAATCAGTGATTAAATAAAAGGTACCTAATTATATAATGATAGTACGTTATGAATACATAATTATGTAACAATAGTAATAGTAATAAAACGAATAAATATACGTAGGCGTGTTTGCGAGAACAGGAAGAAGTGAGTCATCAATTCAATACTGGGCGGGGCGACACAGCCAATGAGAACCGAGCTGCTCGCTCCACCCGACCAATCACAACCGAGTTGCCCACGCAACCCGACCGATCGAGAGACGCCCGAACCTTCAGCGGTAGCTTACCAACGTAGGATGTGCAGTCTAGTGTCGACCGCGGTTCAGAAAGCTCGTCTCGATTATAACGAAACAGTTTTCACGGTTTCAACAATTTCCTTTCGCGGCGATGGTAATAGTATTTATCGACGAATAATCTCACGGCGGTCGCGTGGGCATAACCAAATTATTTCGTCGCTAAAATACTACCGTACCATCGATGTTTATCGTATTTTCCGTCTCGGTCGCGTTCGCGGTGCGCCGCTGTTCGCCAAAACAGCTTGTGAATTTTACCGTCCGCCAAAAACAATCGCATTATAGTAATATCGTTCTTCGCGCGAGTAGTGAATCGTTCCGTGGTGTTTTTATTCGAGTGTACCAGCACGAAATACGTTGTGAAATGTTTCAGATCCGCCGTATGAAAACGGTCGTCAATGGATTCGACGACGGCCCGAGGTTAGTGATAATATTATATCGATGTAATAAATTAGTACGACCCACCGACGCGTTGTGAAGAACTTATTGTTATTATAGATTATTATTAAACCACTGTTATATAACGCGCGTTGGAACTGATAAATTGCGCGTTGTCATCAATACGATTTTCGGAAATGAGTTTCATTTCGGCGCCGAGTAATATTAATAACGAGAACGGATAAAATCCATTACGCGCGTCGTCTAGTCACCTATATTAGGTACGCACACTCTTATATGTTATATGTTATAGTTATATGTTTATTTATCCGATCGTCTCCTATCACGCGCGCTGAATCGCAAAGTCTTTCGTTATGGTGTTGGTAATGCGGATTTGGCATAGCTTAAATATAACATCCGCGGTGGATGGAACTACATGTTATACGTATCTTGGTTCACACTAGTAAAAATTTACGCTGTTCGTCCAGTGGCGCGACTGGGCCAAACTGGGTCGTTTTGAAGGGAGAGCCCTAAAATTTATGTTTTTTACAATAATATACATATACTATTTTATACAATAGTGTTCGTTCAAAAAGTGCCTATACTAATCCGCCGTGCGAGCCCGAGCGCCGAGTAGCGAGTATAGTATTAGTGAATTCGACGGCCACTCGGTCGAGCGAATGAGGAATGCGACGCTATATTAGCGTGGCCGCGTGGCCGCTGTGACGGGACGTCGACGACACGGTCGCACCTCCGGATACCGCGGTAACGATTCTCGGATAAGAAAAAGCCGTTACGAAAACAATTACTTTCCATGATTCCTGAATTATTCTCATTGGCTTGTTCGTTTCAAACGTTTCAACGGACGACGCGGGGATTTCCTTTCCATTGTCCTTTCAGTCTTCGTCGGTTCGCGAGTATGTGTTGAGGTTCTCCGTGCGGGTCCGTGTTTCGAGAGTTTTATGCAGCGCCATAATATTTTTCGTCTCGGTCGCGGTGCTGCGCGTCCGCCATTTGCCAAAACAGCTTGTGAATTTTACCGTCCGCCAAAAACAAACGTGTCATAGTAATATCGTGGTTCGCGAGAGTAGTGAAATAATCGTTCCCGCGTGTTTGCCCGCGTCGTGGTGTTTTTATTCGAATGTACCAGCACCAAGTTTACATGGATCACAAACATCATAGGACATCTAGGTGAGAGATACTATTATTTAAAATTCTTTTTAGAAAAAAAACTTAGAATTACATTTCATAACTTAACAGTAAAAGAGCAATATAATGAAATTAAAACTAATTTTGTTTTCTTTTTACTTTAACTTTGCAGCTAATGGATGATCCACAAGTCGTTGAATGATAAATGGCACTGATTTAATTAAACCTGGAAAACCTCACAAGTCCAAACCTAACAAACAACAGAAGCCTAGTCTATATAGAACACAAACATTATTGGACATCTTTCTAAGGTAAATGATAACATTTATTAAAATTCTTTTTTTGAAAAAAAACTTAGAATTACATATCATAACGTAACAGTAAAAACAGCAAGGTAATGAAAGTAAAACTAAATTTTATTTCTTTTTCTTAGACTCTGCAGCCAATGCATGATCCACAATTCTTATGATAAATGGCTCATATTTAATTAAACCTGGAAAACCTCACAAGTCCAAACCAAACAAATTAAGGAAGCCAAGAGTACATAGAATACAAACATCATAGGACATCTCTATACGGTAAGTGATACTATTATTTAAAATTCATTTTAAGAAAAAAAACTTAGAATTACATATCATAACATAACAGTAAAAACACCAATGTAATGAAAGTAAAACTAATTTATTTTTATTTTTACTATAACTTTGCAGCCTATGGACGATCCACGAGTCGTTGATAATAATGGCACTGATTTAATTAAACCTGGAAAACCTCACAAGTCCAAACCAAACAAATTAAGGAAGCCAAGAGTACATAGAATACAAACATCATAGGACATCTCTATACAGTAAGTGATACTATTATTTAGAATTCATTTTAAGAAAAAAAACTTAGAATAACATATCATAACATAACAGTATAAACAGCAATGTAATGAAAGTAAAACTAATTGTTTTTTCTTTTTACTTTATCTTTGCAGCCTATGGATGATCCACCAGTTGTCGTATAATAATTGCACAGATTTAATTGATAAAAAAAAACTGTTACACCCATTTACAATCCATCAAATTAATATCAATATCATAACGTTAAAAACATCAATGTAAATGAAAGGAAAATTAAATGTATTTCATTTTACTCTTAAACAACCCACATCTCTATCTTATTGTATAAATAACAACCCTCTGTTAACCCTGTATTCTTTTAAATCTCTCCTTTATTCACATTTTTCTTCATATGCATATGACCAGCTCTTCTGTGGAGGCACATCACAAAGTAGTGTTGAGTGGATGTAATGAGGTGATCATCTTATGTATATTACTATATTATGTATCCACAATTACTATTGAAATCATCCAATACAAAGCGGCTTCTTCGGCATGAGCACATACGAGAAACATAAACAATAATGCAGACCTAAGTATTATTCTCAACCACCACCACGATACATCATTTAACACACCATCAGTGGATCATTGAGTGATAATTAATCCAATTGAACCTTGAAAACATCACAAGTCCGAACCCAACAAAAAACAGAAGCCATGTCTACATAGAACACACACATTATAAGACATCTCTCTAAGGTAAAAGATAACATTATGTAAAATTCTTTTAAAAAAAAAACTAAGTCAAAAAAAAATGTCAAGAAAAAAAACTAAGTAAAAAAAATTAAAAAATTAATCGTTATGAAAAAAAATGTAAAAAAAAACTAATCATTTTTAAATCTTAAAATGTTCAAACTGGTATTTTATATTTGAAAAGAAAAATGCAATCATTTCATTTATTATTGTATTAAATAATAAAATATTTTAACCATAGACGTTTTGTTAATAAAAATAATAAATATTAATGTAACAATTAAATAATTTAAATATTCTGACATATTGTTAGACAATAAGTATGAATTACTAAAAGGATTCTTAACACTGTACACTAATATGTTTCCCTTTTACTATAACAACAATAACAATTTATTGCTTGTTTAACACACATTACTAAATGATTATCAATTAAATTAAACATAATATTGTATTCAGTAAAATAACTTAAAACTTTTAATACAAAAAAAAAAAAAATTTAGTAAATGAACAATGGTAACTTGTAGTGAAATATTACAAATAAATATTGTGTTGAATATAACGATTATAAACTGTGTGGTAGTTTAATTAGTTGTTTAAGTGTAAAATTAAATGTTAATAAAATCACTAAATTACTTATGAATAATTTACTATTCACATTTTCTAATACTTAGGTTATTTTGAATATAATACTAATTAGAATTCTAACAGATTTATTTTTTTACGTTATATCACATTTTTAGTGTATTTGGACATTTCCAAACTACGTTATTATTAGTTATTTAAAATGAAACTAAAACATTATAATTTATGTTATACAACTAATAATGAATCTAGTTATCAAATATTTTTAAAGCATTTTCAACACTTAAATGGCTAATAATATTATTTGTATAGCAAACAGAAAACAAATATATGTAGGCCAATGAGCCTCATAAATAATATCATAACTCAGGTATGTCATAATTAAAAAATTAACATCAGTCAAAATTATTATTATTTAGACGAACATTCACTAATGAAACAAAAATTTAAAACAAAATTAATAAAATTTGAAAATAAAAAATAAATCAAACTTAAAATCTATTGTTAAATAAATACGTTCAAAATATGGTATACTAAAAATGATTTTTATAGGACAGATAAATTCCAAAAAGTAATAACTTAAACACTAAGAATTTCCAAATGACAAACATAAAACAAAAATAATACAAACAATAAGTAATTGTAAGTTTGAAAAACATAAAATTTACATTCTATTTATATTTGTTTGATTTTATTTGTGCATAGTTTAATTAAATTTAATATTTGGTAAACAGAGTTCTGCTTTTTGTAATCATTGTTTAAGGTATTCATTGATAAGAAAAATAAAAATCTTTAAACTCAAAAATAATTATGTACATTAAATATTGAAATAACCCTTTAACCAAAAAAAAACAGAATCGAAAATTTTATACAGTAATATTGGTTATTTTCTCTACAAAAATATATTGTCTTTGTGAATTATTGCAAATATATTTGAGCTTGTTTTTTAAATGATTCATAATGAAGTATAGATTTTTTTTTCATAAAATAATTTCTTAACTATTGAAGAAATGATAATTTCTAACACATAATTAAAGGGATCTACCAGACTTTTGAAAAAATGTTGATTGGCACATAATACTTTGTTAAAAATCAATAAACAATGCCATCTAACGAAATAGGGAATTATTTATAGCAGGAAAAAATTTGTTTAATGTTAGAAGTACATGAAATTTAAGTTTTTTGGTAAGTAACATTTATTTAATGTATAAGATTTGCCTAACCATGTATCCATGAGTAATACTAATTTTCATACCTTTTTCCTATCAACAGCAATTATATCATTTGTGAAACCTAAACAATTCATCATTTGAAATTGTTATTCAAATTTTTATAATTTTCTGAAATGTATCAATTGTGCAAGTATAAATTTAAATAAAAAAGAAAAAACTAGCATTAATTTAAAAAAATATTAAGTATCCTTCCCTTTAAATAATACCACCTAAGTATTAACCATCAAGTCCCCATTCAAAATGACTATGTATATAAGATTTAATGTCATCAATAATAAGTTAACCAGATGTAAACTAAAAGTGAAAAATCGATGATGATGAATGGACTTTCAAAAAGTTTGAAATATAATAGACTTAAGATTTTTTGATAAATTATTATGATTAAATAGATATTGATTTAAATTTTTCAAGTCTAAAACATGTTATATTTTATCAAATTTAATTTACTTTCTATTTATACAGAAAACGGTTAATACATTTAAATTTTGTTGAACAAATAAGATTATTGCAAGCAGAACCCACCATTAAATTAATACATTTAAAAATGGAATATGTTTCTTGTACCTTTATAAAAATCAATTTATAAATAGTAAATCATTAGACTATAATTGATGCAATAAAATGTAAATAAATATATCACCATAAATAATTTGTTGACTAACAAGACAATAGCAAAAGAACAAAAGAATACTTTATATCACGGGTCATAACAATTAATAATAATATAACTAGTTAATATCACTTTTGAAACACTTGTGATAAAATATCACTTTGTGCTGTAAAATATAAATAAATGCCCAATATAGAATTTGGACATTTATTTACAATGACTTGATTTCGATTCAGCCATACCAGATTTGGAAATTTCAGCAGCATCTCTAGATTGATAAAAAAGTATATAACCAGTTTCTGATGATTTTTGTAAATCTGATGTAAGACCATAAAAATCTTCTATTGCAGATTGATCAATTTTCTGTTTGATATAAAATAAATAACTAGATCACAATAAGAAATTAAATCATTTTAATTAAATGTGTATATCTTACATCAACCATATCATCATCAAACAATAGCCAAAAATCATGACTTTTAACTATGCTGATGTAATGACCTCTATTTGGTCCACTGCCACAATGTATAACAACAGCTACAAGATTATACATTCTATCTGGATTAACAGCATCATCGGACTATAAACATATTTTTCAATATAATTTCATAAGTACAGTATTGTATAAATAATAAATGCAAATAAAATATAAGTACCGTATTAAATAACCTAAGTTCTAAAGGGAAAACAACTCTATGAGATACTTTAATGTGTCTATTAAATTGCTCCATGTATTTAAATCTTTTCAAATGCAATGCCAATATCATAGGTAATTTTTTGACTCTCATACATTTCTAAAAAAATTATATCAAATTATTGTAAATACATACTTTATGATTGATATTTAAATCATTTTTAAAAGATCAAATTATTACCTGAGCTTCTTGATAGCTACAGCAGTTGTCGCACTTAAATTTATTATCACTACAAAGCATTTCTGTATTGCTAAAACAACGTAAACAATGTGTAATACTAGTGTTTTGATCTATATCTACTTGGAGGTCAAAAAAATCTTCATCTTTACTGCTGACCTACAATAAGTATAAAAATCATACATTAAAACTAATTTTTTTTTTTAACAAAATATTTTTATAAGAAAATAAAAATACCTCTTCACAATTGAGACACCTAGTTTCACTTGTTAATATTCCTTGAAATATTTCATGCACCCAAGTTGGATCTTGATTATGACTACTTGAGCTAGTAATACTACTAGTGGTTGATTCTCCATCAATAGTATTGGGTGTAATTGATTTAGATTTACCATTACAATTTGCTTGGTTACGTTCAGCTATAAATCACATAATTTATTTGATAGAAAACTTTTGTTTAGATACCAACAGATTGTTGTGAAGAACTTAATATTTATTATACTTACAAAGAATGATTTCATTAATATGATTTATAAGGAAGTTTAAAAACTCATGAGCATCCTGTTGCATGTAGTTATTGAATTCTTCTATAAAATAAACAAATTCTCAAAACTAAATAATGGTAAAAATTGCATGTAATAAATTTGATAAATTAATGAATCTAATTTAAAATATTTATAATAACATCTAAATACAACACATTACTCATTGATAGTTATAATAAAATATTACCTTTCTCTTTTCTCAGTCTATTAATGAATTTTTTTGGGGCTATGGACCCAACTTTTTTCTTTTGCGTTGCAATACTATGAAATAGATCAGCTAAACATGTGAGCAATGTCTCTTTATTTCTCTTATTACGAGCTTTATACTCTAACACCTTGTCTCGAAATGGCTTACAAAAATAAAGAGCTTGAAGAACTGAATTACTGTAGCAAGTGTTTCCAAACTGAAATGACAAAAATTTTAAATTATTAATTGGAAAATAACACTTGGTATTGACTTAAAATTAAATATTATACTTAAACTTAAAAAGTAAATAATAATTTAAATTATTGAATCAAAGATTATAATATAATAAAGATGATAATTTTATTTTTTAAGATATTTTAATTTTTAGGTTTATTAGAATAATTTACAGCAATATTTAGTAATACACAATTTAATTAATTATTAACAATTTAAGATCATAATAATAGTTCTTAAAAATGTAATAATATAATAAATAGGTATTCAATATTTATGAATAATATGTATAATTATCATTAGATGATTATTTTAATGTATTATTATTAGCTCATAAAAACTAGGTATAAAAGGATTTACTTTATTTGATTTTGTCATATTTTGTAGATACCAAATTACAATATAATTAATGAATATATGTACGTGGCTTTTAATTAAGAAAATTGTTTATAGAAAATATTTAATCACGTGAATAACAACATGACTTAGTCGTGTTAGAAATGAATGATGGTACCTGTCTTATAGTATAATCTCTTATATCTAACTGTGATTTAAATTTTTAATAAAAGAATAAAATGTTTAAAAATCTGAATCTTACATTAACTAAACCGAAATAATGTTCATTTGGTGGAAACTGATCCGATCCAATATCTCTCTCAAGCTGTGACACATTACCGCCCTATAATACATAAAAAATTTACATTTACAATACAATAAAAAAAGAAAACTACATATATTTATATATTAAGTTAAAATATAAATGTAAAAATTAATCCTAAAGTAATAATCAGAATTAAAAAAAAAATGCATTAATTACATACAACTTGAACATAAGACTGAGTTAATCCTATTTAATTCAACAATAATATTCATGAAATTTTACTGAAAAAGTATATTAAATTAAAATTAACTATGTTCAGGCAAACAAATTGTAATTAATGAATTATGTACAAAACTCGTGAATTAATATACACATTATATTGGCATAAATTGTTTTGGAAATTTAACTTTATAAATCTAAGCTAAAAGGACATGAATAGTTTTTACTTTCTACATTTCACATAACTTTTAAATAAACACATTATGTATATAAGATTTCGACGACTTTATACATAATTATTTAACTGTTAAAAACAAATGGTTAAAAAGTAAACAAGATGAGATGATGAACTAGTGAATGAATACATGAAACTCAAGTGTTCCGTGGCGAAATATTAATTCCTCAAGGTACCGTTCGATACACTAGGGTGTTTCGATTGAATTGGAAGCGAAAAAATATCAAACACAAACATTACCATATTACGACACGACTTCAAAACGGTGCAATCAAGCCATCATTAGAAAAATCAATTTCAGGCGAGCTTTTTACGGCAAGCCGAACGCAAATGTCAGTGGATTTTACATCACTCAATCACGTCGGACGCGAATTCCTTCGTAAACTTCGACACCATGTTTTCGCGGCACACGGAAAATCCAGAAAAAAAAAACTAAAACTTAGAACATTTTCATACCTTTGCATTATTATTATTATTATTATTATTATTAATCTTATTATTATTATGAGAGTCTTATTCAGCTCTTATCGAATATCGACTTATCGTTGTTAATCAACAATCAAGATAAACACGCCGACAACGGCAACCAGTGTGACCAACACGAGTTTGGTGCGGCGACCGGTACCGGTACTCACGCGATTGACACACGGTCGTGGTAACGTGCGATTGGCAACAGTGTTTTTTTTAGTGTTCATACACCACGCGAGAGCTGATCGGCGAGTTTCGTAATAGTAATTTGCCGCGTTTAGTTGAATTTCTGCGCTCGTCCGGACAGCGTCGAAGTTGATCGTCCGCGTCGTGCGTGCCCGCCGTGTGTCGTCGCGTCGTTATTTTTTTACGCAACTCCGTCGCGTATTTCGTGCGTTATCGGTATCGCGTTCGTATAGATACGACCGACGTCCGGTTGGTTTTGCCGACTTTTTTTTTCTAATAAACACAATACACTTTCGGTTTTAGTATTCGAGCAAACGGAAACGGTCTGAAATCGAAACATTTGCTGTCGGACGCATTCTTGAAACCTACAGGTGAGTTTTTAATTCTTTATTGTAGAACCGTATTTAATACTTTTATTCGTATCGATATCCTCTCCGTCATTGTGGCTGTAGCCATAGTTTAAATATAAATATTCATACTGACGTTATAACCAATTCGTTTGTCAATATAAATGTTTGATAGTAAATTTTTGATCATTAACTCATAAAAAATTATGATATATAGGCACTCTTGAAGGTATCTAGGTACATGATGTGACACTGTATTTTTTTATTTTAAAGTATTTAAGTGATTGTTGGTTAACATAGTTAACCCGGAAATAGGAATAATAAGGTATAATCGGTTTGGATGAAAATGGTTTGCATTCTCTAATCAATCATTATCGTTTGAGTTTAGTTCGAATCCTCATTGGATAGTCATCCGAAATATTTTGTGATTTAATTTTAATATATAATAACATATATTACCCTTATTACAAATTTTAATAATTAAAACATCTATAATACAAAAAACATAAAATAATGCTAAAATAAGCTTTTATTACAAATAATATTAAGAATAAAATAAAACTATATGCTAAGATTTTGAATGAAATGTAATTTTCAATTATATTTCAATATATCCATTAACCTAGCTCAAAAATTAATATCAGTTCGTTGGGGAATTCATTGCAATAGAATTATGATTATCTTAGTTTTCTGTGCTAATACGGGTCATTTAGCTATAATACATAGCTATATATATATATATATTTAACACCCTTTCGCACTACCACTGGAATGTGATATGCTGCATTGTTATATAAATAGGTAAATAATTCTTACTAATGTATTTTATAATGCAATTAATCATTAAAATAAATAGTATTTACAATAAGTAGGCATTATGAATAGTTTCAGTTTAAATTAATTTATATTATAATGTGCAATCAGTGTATATATAATATATATATATACATAAATTCACAGGTTTTTAATTTTAAATCTACACAGGTTTAGAGAACATTTTAAACTTAACTGACTAAAAAAAAATTTTTTAGGATATAAAATGCAAAGGGATTACTGCAATATAAAATTATATAAAAGGATTATAGTTCTAATTTGTTTCAACTATAAACTTATGACTACCACTTTTAATCTTTCCAGAAATTCTTTATAATTGTTTATTATATTTTTTACTCGTTTATAGAGAGTGTTAGATATAACGTTTATAGTTACTATCTTGGATATAATGTTACATAAGTATTATAATTAAAATTCGTTTTAAAACATTTAAAATATTTGATAAGTAGCAGCATATTTTTGTAGACTCGGTATTTTATTAAATTAAAATAAAACAAACGAGTTAATATTTCAAATTTTTTTCTTTTTTATGATCTAATAGACTATTTCTATTACATATTAGTTATTTAGTTTCAAAACTTTAAAATTTTATTTATCTTTGTTAATTGGATAAGGCCAAAGGATACTGCTTATAATCAATGTTTAATTCAAAAGAATTATAAATACATAAAACTGAAATAATTCATTTTAAGCTTCTTTAATTTCGACAGTAATATTATTAATACATAAAATCATCAATGAGCTATACTATATATGTATACATTTTAATCATTTTATACTTGCATTTTAACAATTATTTTTATCCTACTTGGCCTTGATATTAAAACGCATGGGTATAAACATTATATCAGAAATTCAGGAGACAGAAATGTTATTATATTATTATTATTATACATTTTATTTATAAAAATGCTAATAAAAAATTGTTCACTATCTTACAAAACATGTTGTCTGACAATCATCATTGTTCTTTTAATCGCCATCTCTGAATGATGTCGCATTGTGTGCATATCACGTAATCTATCTTGTTCGTCAGCAAAATGGTAACACTTGAGCATTGCGTATAATCATATTCCTGTTACATGAATCACATCTGTAAATGGTAGATGTCTACCAGTCACACCTGCAGGAAAAATATTTAGGTATAAATTGTTTCATTATACAATACTACCTATAGATTATTAAGTATTGGTGTATTGTTATTCAAAGTTAAAATTTTTTACCCAACCTTTCAGACGTATACTTAGTAAATGAATCAATAACGCAAACAATATAATTGGTATAAAAACAAATGAATTTTATAGCATTTGGTAAAAAATTATTAAAATACACGTGCAGCTGTTTTTCTTATTTTTGAACATATGTATACATTTCTAGATGTAAGTTTTAACACTTAAAAATTACTAGGTTTCAAAAGCAAATTCTTAATTTAATTTCTAGTCCATAACTATTACCAGATATATAATATTTCATATAGATACTATAATATATAGTTCATATTTAGTTCATTATTCAGTTTTAAACCTAAATCTAAGTGTAATTTGAGTATAAATGTATAATATATGAGCTGCAATGCTGTATATTATTTTTATATCCAGGTAAATAGTAGGTTTATTAAATGTTAAACAGGAAGATGTGTTTCTATACACATTACAATGAATTAAAATTATGAGACAGCAATTTAATTTCATAACATTCTTATTGTTTATTTTTACATGGTCTACCCAACCTTGTAAATGACCACGTTGATTATTTGTGCACACTTCCGCTATTTTGATGGCGTCTGTATACCTTTATTGATTATAAATTGTTATTGTTTAACAGTTTAACAAGTTAGATGTATCGCCGGTAATTTAACAATGTATTGCAAAATAATGGTGGCATAATATATTTATAATTACAACAATGACAATTGTCAATTAAACCCTATTAATTAAGTATAATGTTATATGTAATTAACGGTTATTAAAAATCGAAGATTTAATTAAAAATTTAAATTTTTAACACAATACAATTAATAACAATTTATATCTACCTCACTATAATATGTAGGTACGTATAATACCTATGTCTATTTATAGATAGAGATATGTGTTAGGTATACGTAAGAGTAACAAGGCGATATATATTTCAAATTAAAATCATTGTTTTGATGTTCGTGCCTAATCTTTTTACTAAACTACATTTATTTTAGGTTACTGGTATATCTATATTCAAAACCAGGCAACCTCTAAATACTATCGTCTATCATAAGGAAAATAGTTGCTATCACAAAAGCACAAGGTTTAAGTCTATTGTTTGAATCACGAACCTCCATTAAACCAAAATAAACTACATTTTGCTACCGAAAGAAGGTATATATTATGGTCTATGACATTATGTCACTATGACTTAACGATGTTTTTGCTATTTTTGATTACCAAATAATAACTAAAATTAAACTAAATAAACAAGTTATTTAATTTTAAAATATCTATACTATTCACAGTTCATAATATATTTATTAACACTGATTAGTAGTATCTAGATTAAATTAATTAAATTCAGATAAAAATAGTTTGGTAATGTTTTAATTTTTAAATAAATTTAATAATTTTAATTGAAATTTGTTTCCTATTTTTTGAGCCATAATTTTAACTGGACACTTATTTTATTTTAAACTATTTATAATTTTAAAACTATCCTCTGATTTCTGCAAATACATTAACATTTTAGTTATTTTAAATTCATTTAAGTTACAATACATTATAATTTAATTAATTAATTTACTGTATTCAAAATATGCAATTATAATTTAAATTACAATACATCTAGGATGGGATAAATCCACTATACGGTACATATAAATAATTTGACACTTACATAAAGATCAATAAGTCAAAAAATAAATAAATAAACACACATCATGGTGAAATCAATAGATTCCTATTTTTACTCAGAATCTAAAATAGACTAAATACTTTATATTAATTTAATCTATATAAAATAGTGTATGACTATGATTCTATGACTAATCTTTACGTATTTTTTTAAAATCATCTTTCAGATGACATTGAAACATTATACTATAAAAAAATTCAGTGAAAAATGATCACTTAGTCAATCTGATATGTTATTTACTATTCAGGTAATATTATGTATAATTTAACTATACGATGCCTCAATAAATTATTAAAACTAAATATTATTAGTAAAAAATTGTAGTAATACATTACATGAACTTGATTTGAAGTCATTTACCATGAATGATTTTTTTAGTGCTACACATTTTTATATTTAATTCAATTAGATTTATTATATAGCATGAATTATTAATCTACATCCATAAAAGTAACATCTGCACAGCATTTTACGCTTCCCATAGCTTCATTACTGCTTTATTGTCTATTTGGTATAGGGGAGTTTTATATTAATCCACTTGACCCTAAAAATCTTTATTTTTACAGTTTATATGACAACGCATATTTTGGGGGATAAATGTCACAGGACACTTGTCAGGGAAAAACACCAAATGTCACTGAGTCTACAAAAGAGGTCTCATGCTATCGGTACCCTTAATACTGGACACTTGATCATACCCTTGAACTAGGGTTTGACCGAGAGTTTGACAAAATAATCTATTACATTTTATCGTGGTGAGTAGATACTTGTGAAATGGTTGAATAAGTAGTAGTATAGAGTATGGAATAAATAAAACAATAAGTTAGACGTTGGTTGAATTTTAATAAAAATATTCTAAAAATTAATTATATAATATTTTAAGTTTTTTATTTACTTGCTATTAACGAGAAAAAACTTCTAAAATCCTTTAAAATTTAAAGAGAAAACAATTTATAATTATTTATATTAAATGAAAATCTGAGTTAAAATTCAATTAAATATCGTAAAATATAGACGAGACTAAATACATTAAAAATATCATTTATGAATATATGTATGATGTACAAGACTTTAAATTACCTATGTAAATTTAAGGTAAACAAATTTAAAATGGTTTAAACCCCATGTCTAAATCAACTTCACAACCATGTATGAGAATAATTTTACGTTTAAAATAATAATAGTACTGTTTTATTGACTCAAGTTTTGAAGTGGCTCGTTGGTTTTTTAGCTTCATATTATTGTTCAATTATGGTTTAACACGTGTAGGTAGTTGTGGGCAATATTTTCAGCGAAGTATTGTAGTAGAACTTATAATTTTAAATAAATGATATTTATTACTGACTGTCAAAAAATAATTTTTGTTAAAATATCAATTCTATACAAAATTGCGTTCTTTTAATAATTTCTTTTTTTCAATCATTACAGCTTTATGTGGGCATTTTTTTCATTTTTTTTGATTTCCAAGACTTATTTATTATAAAATAATAATTTAAATCAACATAAAATAATCATTTAAAATACTAAAATATATAATACTTAATATTAAGTTATATAATAATAAAATACTTTAATATTTCTCAATTAATTTGAAAGCTTTAATACGTATGAATTGTTTAAATTTAGTGTAGGTATACTATTTAATCGGTGAAAATAAAACAAACATAGTGTAAACAATATTTGCAATCGGCATCCGATGCCCAATGTAGTATAGTTATTTTTGCACCTATAATGCAATAACAGATACGTCATCACCTTATTTATATATATATATTCAGAGCGAATAGCAATTTACGAATAATAGATGACTCAACACATAATGTCTGCGAGATATCACGAATCACACATTCCAATCCGTGATTCAGCAAGTACACGGAAAAAAATATTTTCAACTTTTGAAAAAAACAATAACGAGCCATTCTTACTAAGTAAAAATTATAAATGAATTTATAAAATTAACAAAACTAAAATAATTTGAAAAATTGGAAACGCACAATATCATGTTTGCTTTCATTTGTGAATTATTGAGAATTCTGTCTACATTTCGAGTGATTTTTATGGCTCGTCAAATATTCTCGAGAATTATTCAGTAATATAAAAAGTTCCTTTATGTTGATCCTGCTACGACGAAAAAATGTCGGAATACATGGGCACAATTTTTTTATAAACATTTGAATAATCAAATTTTGCTGAAATTTTATTAAAGTAAGAAAATCTTCAAACTTTTTGTTGCTGCACCCATCCCACCTCTTTCACTCAGAATTGTTCAAATCTCAAAGACCATTCACCAATATCGATCGGCCATCATCTGTATCACTTCCGTGTCTTGTATCTCACCCGTTTTTGAAATGTTTGGTTCGTCGTTTTTCGAATCCGCCGCGAAATGCCCCAGCGGAATAAAAAGAATCGTACTCAAGTAAAATATATTTATGCACATTGTACATAATACGAGTATACGTATACCAGTATATACGTATTATACAGAACAGAAGGTTAAACGATTTTCGTTCATTAAAACGTTTCGTTATTAACGTATTTCTTGCTATGATGTATGTAAAAAAACTTCGGATCCACGCCCACCCCCTTCACGAAAACGTACATCCTCCAAGTGCCTAAGCGAACCATTGTCCGTGTACACAACAATACGCACTGGGATGGCAAATTACATTGGTTTACACACTCTACGCGTACGCGTACGCGACGAGTGACGAGCATTCGGCTCGTTCGCGCGGGGACGTCACTGGACCGTAGAGAAAAAAGAAAAAAAAGTATTACGATGACAAGACTACCGCGACGCGTATGGGTTGGCGCGTGCGGCTAGACTCGCCGGCTGCTGCTGTTGCCGTTTGCCACGCGCTGCAACCGCCGTCGTTTGTCGGCCCACGGGCAACGGTTACGCCGGGCGGAGATGAAAATGCACGCACACATGTGCTATTATATTGTTGTTATTATTATTTATGTGTACGTAATGTGTTGTGCGCGATTCGGTAGATTGAATTCGTGGTCTCTCGAAACTACGACGATACTCGCCGACAGATGTGCGCTCGCGTCTATAGTAGGTGGTACTTAACGTTTTATTTTATATTCTGTATACCAAAACTATAAATGCAATTTGCTTCTATATGCAGTTAGATATTAGACACAGTAGCCTATTTATTCAACACGCGGTGTAGTCTACTCCCTCGGGCCTTCTTATCCTAACGGTGGGTTTTCTATAACATGGCAATCGATTTATATAATAGATACCTAACACGCTGAAGATTTAATTTTAATTTTAAATATATTTATATATTAGGGACGTAGTCGGGGTGTTATGAGAGCTGACATTTTTGAGAAAATTAAATTAAGAGAGTAAATTTATGAATTTATCCTATATTGAAATCGAACTTTGGATATTGAAATTAGTAAGCATACTTAACAGCACGAATAAAGATTTTTATTTAACGTGATATACTTCAATAATACGACACATATTGTACTAATCGTCCATATTATTTAAATATTCTTTTTAAGTTTCGTTATTATAATCCGTCACGACTCGCACAATCGATTTCCTTTGACTACGAGTAAGTATAATATATCAATTTAAAATCAAACAAATTTAGAAAATAACGTGTCATTGTCTTATACACCGTTTGACGTAGCATAATAATTCACTATTACACATTTATATACGTATAATATTATATTTGAATATTGCCGAGTATATCTGATAACCGTATAGAAGTATAAACTATAATTAATATGTGAATTGTAAATAATATCATTATTTGCTTCATTATATGTACAATTCAAATTATTGTTTGAAAATGAATTAATTAAACATTATTTTTCTCGTTCTTCCATTAAGTATTCAATTATAAAATAATTTCGATTCATAATTTATACACGGATGGCTAGTGTATTTTAAATTTGTAAGCTAATAAAAATATTTTTATCGGTATATAATATACATGTATACTGTGTACATATTTTATTTTATTTCTGGATAAAACATTAATATATTGATTAATGGTGATCATACATTTTACGATAGAATACCACGATAACATGATCGCTAATAATTTCATAAAATATTATCCAAGTTTTTTATCTTGTAATTTAATAACAAATATACTGTAGGAATCTAAGTATAATTAATACCATTCGTATAATTAAAAATGCATGGCAATTATTAATAATTCATAGCGTTCTTTACTTATATTTATTAAGTTTTGTGCAGACATGCATTTTACTATTCTTTTAGGTATTCTATGGATTATCAATGAAATAAAAACACAAATATCTCTATGTTTTAACATTCCAATTTAATACCATAAAATATTCTCAGACATTCAAGTTGAATTAAACTATATTTGGCAACAAAATGGACAATGGTATGTATTTGTATATTATAGGCAACTTTTTTCTCCGGAATGATTTTCCGCCATTTAATTTTTATGTTTGTAACTCGGTGCATCATTTTTTTGTTTTTAATGGGTCGGAGCGATACACAAAAATAAGATTTCAAAACATTTAGTACATAATTTCATGTGAGCGTGATAATTTTAAAGTTTACAGCAACATCCAGCGTAAAAAAGACTTATGGACATTAAAGGTTATTATAATATAGTTGTCTATAAAACTGGATATAAATGTATGTACGTTTTAATAGTTTGTAGTAAAACAACTATTCTTAAATTGTATAAAGTCCGATGAATTCATTATCTGGTATCCAGCGTTAAAATCACTGAATATGAAAATGCTCATCACAAAGTTTTTTTTTAAAATGTTATTGAATTTTTTTGTTATTATTATTCCCATGTAATCGGAAGTGGGACTACATTTTTATGCCATCTATATGTTGCAGTAATACCATCCTATGGAGCGTGTAACGGTTTTTCGCCCCATCGTGATTTGAGGGTGCGTGAGTTGTAGTCCCCCTTTCAATTATTTTCCATAGGTCACAATGATTCCCAAACACCGGTCTCTATACTACTATACGTATACCTAGTCTAGATAATATTCATTATATTTCAACGGTTAATATTTATAAACATTTTAAAATTAATTTAACGTTTTAAATTATTTTTTTATGTTAAAACATTGAATAGAGGTTCTAGTGTTAATATTTTTTCTAGCGAGTAATAAACCATTCAAAAAAAAAAAAAAAAACCGTAATTATTATAAAACATATTGATGCGGGTTCGAGAACTTGCCAGTTACCATTAAATATTATAATTTATTATACTTGCCAGTTTATATTTAAGATATGCCTACTGTAAGTTGTAGATTGCAATACGGCAGCTATATATGCTATTATAACTGTTTTTAATTTATGAGTAAAAATAGGCATTATACGAAATTGCACGATAACTAATGTTTTTGTTACTTACACGACTGATACACACGTAATAAGTATTATTGAACGTTTACTTACGGATACGTTATACCTTATACGTCTTTTGTTTCCGCCAGCATATTTTTTTTATAGTTATAGTTAATGTCAGAAGTGCACGTATAATATATGTATAGGTATCGCGGTGTTGACGTTGTTCACTGTTGCATCATTCAAACATGTATATGAGAATGCGGGATAACGGACTAAACCGAATATTTATATATCAATGTAAAAAGTAAACATATTTTTTTTTTTAAGATGGTTTTTTCAACTTAAATATTACCAGAGAAACCTATACAAATACATTTGAAACGATTGATATTATTATTTTGTTGATGTCTTCATTATAACATACAGATTAGAACAAATTAATATTAATTATCCTAAAGGTTTATTTAATTTAATAATCATAACTTTTTTTGTTTTGTTATCGTTACGTATGACAAAAAAAAATCTAAGAATATTATAATGACCGACGATATTTCATCAATCATTATGAAATGTGTGTCAATAATAATGATTACCATCATTGACAATCGTGTTTCGCAACAAAGGCAAAGTAAAAAAAAATCATTGACAATTTGCAAATTATACAATCACTGCAGTGTCTAGGTACTGGATTTTAAATAGAATAACGTGCGTTTACACTACAATCATATGGTTAATTTATTACGTTTCTTACATGTATTCAATAATATCAGCCACTGTTTTTATGAATACTAAACAGTGTTGTCATGTATTACGGTAATTATCAGATAATTCAGTGTTACAGTTCTAACTACATATTATTTTCTTTAATCACACATGGACCATTAAATCAAGTTGTCAAAAAAAACCTGACCATTCCGCAAACCTTGACTAAATCAATAAATTTATCTGCAACCCATTGATCTACATATCTGCAGGATTTTTTTGTTTTGAGATTTTTTTTTTTTCAATTTTAGTTATAACTGTGAATTTGTTCATGCTTAACCTGTATAATATAGTACGATGATAATTTTTGTTTTTAGATTCACACGAAGATCTAAATGTTGTGCAGCCATAACATGTACTCGGTAAGTACAAATATTGCGTTTTAATAAATTATATTTTATAATAGCTAAATATATTATTAAAATCTTTCTTTTAAATAATAGCATTCAAGTTGAATTAATACTTACATGACATTTTTACTGGTAAAAATTGTAGATATATAATAGAAATGTATGAGATAGAAAAATATGAGTATCATTTATCTAAGAGCGTTAAATTTTAGATTAGCTTTGAATATAATTATGAAAACAATTACGTATAATAACACAAAAATCAAACCTATCTAGTTTACATGATTACTTTTAAATAATAACACTAATTTTTACGGTTGCTTTATACAAACCCAACACTTTCCCATTTTAATGTCGAATCCGCTTGATTGCCGAACACAAATGTGCGGCAGGGTCATAGGGGTAGAGACACTATGGTCAATGATTACGCGTATAAATGCATAATAGTAGTTGACATTTTACCATCTTGGCGCGAGCACCTTAATAACTTAATTACATCGAGTGTGTTTGAATGTGTCTCGTTTTATTTTAAATACACGTACATAATATAATAATGTAGGTATATTATCTATTGACAAATTAACTTTTGAGTGTTTTACGCATTGTTGAATTTTTAAACAAGCAAAATTAATAAACTGCAATTACAGCAATTTCATTTTGTTACAATAACAAACGTATTCATAGCAAGCAACAATTAAACTATGCTATTTTTGTGATAAATTGAATAAGTATAAATAAATTTGAAATATTTAAATGCCAATACTAAATATATTTATATAAATATTAAATATATCTCTTTAAACCTTAATATACAAATAAGGTGTGGTAGATACTATACAATTTATATTTATAAACCCAGAACTCTACGTTTGGAATATGTAAATAAATTTAACATTTTCTCTCAATATTCCGAATCACATCTTTATTAACCTGTTAATCTCTCAAAGTTAATTTACTATAATTTATCACCTTTTACATGAATGCATACATCTTCGTTTATATAGTATGTGCAGTACAGTGTACACTGTACACATTGCATACTGTATGCAATGGAAATAATAACTTTTCTTGCATTAAAAAATATGAATAAAAACTCAATTCATAATGTTAGGCTAATAATGCAGCTATTTTATTCTACAGTAATAAATTGTTACTTTAGATTTCACAAAAAAAAAATTACACATACTTATAATATATATTTATACTTATTGGTATAAGTACTGTACATCTAAAAAAACGTTTTAAATAAAAAAAATTAACACTTAGAAGTCTGCCGATCCTAATCCGTGTATATATACTATGGTAGTAGGTAAAAGTAATTCAATATCTACAGTATATTTTCTATTTTATAATGCTATTAACTGCACCAACTAAAAGTACAAAAATGGTCTATCGGTGTATATATCTTATGAGCATTAAAGTGTGTGCATTACATCTATACAAACAAATTTTATAAGTTGAAGCCACTTCGTTCATTTTTAAAAATAATAATTTTTAATTAAACATAATAATCATAATATCATTTTTATATTTATTTTAGTCATAAGTAATTAAAATACATGAAATGTACCAACTTCGTTTTTTTACACTTTATCTTAACGATAGAAAATGTCCAATAAAATGGTATGATAATCAGGTACCCAATAAAAAAGTATTTAATTGTATTTGCTAACAATATGCATTTTTTGTTTTGACTATGTTTTATAGTAAACATAGCCCACTAACGTTAGTTACTGTCTTTTAAATACGGACAATATTTTATTGAATATTTTCTTTCAATTTTTTTCTCGATGTTTTGATTTTTCATTTAATGTTTGTTATATTTGTTTTGGAGATTGACATTAATTCCATTTAGGTCGTATAAATATGTGAATATTAAACATGAAATATCAATAACAATACATTATTTTTCATATTGTAACAATCACAGTTCACTTTTACTAGCTAACTAGTGACTAGTGACTAATAACTAATACGCACAAATGATTACGTATACTCGGCAATTTTGATGACAGATTTGTGCAGAAAAAAAAATTACATTGCCACGCTAAGACAAAGTTATCACAAATTGAATGTGCCCATTGTATAATTTTTTTTATATATATGTAATCGTATATATATATAAAAAAAATTGGTCTGTTCTTTTAAAAATATCAAGTGCGATAAAAATATATCAAACGTATAGAATTAAAACTCTCAGATAACTATAATATATTTTTTATAATGATACAATTCTATTTATTTTTTTTCAAATTTTAACGAAAAATCAATTTTACTTCTCAATTTCTGTATAATTGGCTGCCTATTCTATCTTTAATGTATCCTTCTTTACAACTCTCAATCTGTACTTTAGGTAGGTATATCTTTTCTTATAATTTTTTTAAACTTAATTGTTTGATGGTTATGCCCAAGTACATGATTTTGAAATTAAAATACGAAATATAACGGTTTTAAAAAGTGTTCTGAACAAATTAATCTTTAGTTTTATTAGAAATAATAATAGGTACCTACTCGGTTAAATAATTAAATAAATTGAATTGATCTTAACTAGACAACATTTAAATGCTTAATATTGATATAGTAAATATGCTATACCAAAAATGGTATTAAAAAGTTTGTAAGTCTGTAGGTATATGCCGAAGTCACGACCATCATAATATAGAATTTCAGTTAGTATTAATAAAACGTTTTTTGTCGTGGCACATGATCGCTGGGTGCTGTATGAAATATTTTATCAGTCGTATTCGTTCAATGCCGGTATATTATTGACACTATTATAAACTATGCTTGTACACGTAAATATAAACCTGTATAGTGGTTCCTTCCACGTACCGTTTGTGATTTCATTATTTACCGGGCACGTCATTTGGGATGCGAACGATAGTAAAATATTTATTACACACAGTAAACAGGAAGGTCTCCGTGGTCGTACATGTCCTGGGGAACGAACCATTGTTGGCTGGAAACGGGCAAGAGCAGAATTCATAATGAGAGCGCAACTCCGACGCGCGGGTGTGTTGCCCTTTGAGAAATGCACCGCACAGTTGCGCACAACATACGGATGATCACGAAATACCTGCCGATGTCTTCGAAAAATTGGTTTCCTCTAATCCCCTTCGTTCCCGTGTAGCCGCGTTCTTGCGTAAAGGTAAAATTAAATTACTCGGGCGATGGTGCGATTATATAATAAGACCGCGTTGAAAATATTTTTGTCGGAAATACGACAAAAACGTCATCGTTCCACATAGTTTATTATACATGTAACGGAATTTTTAAGATTTTATCCTCAACAATATTTTATAACGTCCGATTTCTTAATCAATTAAAAATAATTTTCGTTTTACAATGATTAATAAGGGTCATTTGAACTGCGAACGTAGTTTCTGTTGCATCGATATAGGTACGTTGAAATTAGATACAACTGTGGCATTAGACCCGATTTCAATTTGAGATAACGAATTACATATATTAATGGCTATACCTATACGATACAAGTATAAAATATTTTAACGAATAAAATATGTAACGTTTATATTATATAATATATACAATAGATTTAATCCGCGTAAATTAATTCGGACTTATTATGCAATCTATATTATTTTATACGTACCTATATATCGGTGGCAAACAAACATAGGTACTGAATAATATCATGAGAGGAATCTTCAGTTAAAAATTAGTATTATAATATAAGACGTTAAACTCTATAAAAATCGGTTATAAATTAGCCAATTTTAATATTCGATTTACTTACTCGCTTCTTGAATCGGTATTTTCCGCATCTTTTAAATGTTTTTGCTTCGGTATAATTAAAACTATAGAATTGTATTTACTAGTAACTATACCTTGATTATAATAAGATAAAACGAAATAAGAATACGCGAGTTGGTAATAAACTTCATCAAATTATATGATGTTATACGAGTAGGTCCAAACTACTTGCTGAATAAGAGCAAATATTACGTTATTCAGAAACACTAAATATACCTCAATTAAAGACCTTGAGAATATAATTTGATGTACATGGTCTCCTTGGACATCTGATAAACATAATAAATTTAGTATAACATATACTTAGGGGGTATACCTACTTAATTATCAGTTTAAAATAATTTGCATTATGTAATCAAAATAATTGTTAGAATTGCTTTGATAAATATTATATTTTTTTAAAAGCATATTTGATTTAAATACACATTGTATTGAAATCCCATCAAATTTCAACTCGTAAATAAATCGCAATTGTGCGATTTAAGGGAATTACTTTCATTTATTTTCTAATTTTCATTTTTACGGTATTTATTCTTATATTTTTTTTATTAAACTCGTTCTTTAAAAATTTAACTCTTATTTAGTCTTAAAATTATTATAGATCTTGGTAATAAACTAGTGTAATAATTTCCAAGACGAGTTCTGAAATCGTCATTTATTCTCGTTCGATATCAATGTTGATGACTTTCATTTTTTACACGATGAAAATATCTCCGTCGTTTTTGACTAACATCTAATTAGTTAAACGTTTCCCTTGAAATCTATTGCATCATATGAACATATTTCATCTTGAACATGTACCTATATATACTTTTTCTTTTCTTTTTTATTCAGCCTACGCTATTTTTTATAACTCAACTTATACGAACACCAATATTCACAAACGCACGCCTTGCCGCAGTTGAGACAAAACTTTTAAGAGAATAACCGTGAGACGATTTTATGTAAACGAGAGTCGGGTTCAGACTTGAGTGAGGAAAATAATGAAAATCTATTATGCGAGTAGGCTCTATATCTTGAGTGCTTGTAAGTAAAATACATGCATAATACACTCTATACTCGTACAACGAGTGGTTAATTAATTGACTTGATCGCGGACGACGGCCGCAATCGACGTCTTTTTATAAATGTACCATTCCACTAGAGCATGACGATGAAATTTATACTCGTGTACAGTTGCCAATCTATTGCCTGTTTCCTGGATCGACCGTTTAAAAATAACATAACATACTGTAACATCTTTTCTATAATAAATTGCGGTAAAATACTTCATATTGTAATTCATACGGAGTCATATTGGTATAAATTATTAAACACTAGTTGTTTTATTTATAGTTGAATAAAAACGTCTACATGATGGTTCAACATATTATTCAACACATGTTAAACAACGTGGAATAATATTAAATATACATAAGGAATTATCACGCACATTATTTAGTCAATTTTAATTACTCTACGGATAAGCAATCGATAGATTTGATCAAATCTAGACTTTTATTGCCAATACTAATATATATTATACCAAAATTCCAATAGTGATAACTATATTCCTCTATTACTGTATAAACTCAATATCATAAAGTTTTTCATTATTGTCTGCAGTAAACGAATGAACATAATACTTCTTCTATAGTGCGTATACGTAATGATAATAATTGTGTTAACATAAATTATACATAACATTCTTTAAAATAGGTACAGATTTTTATTGACTTTATACGCTATTATTTTTTTCTGTTTTAAATTAATCAAATGATGCCCAGTTCTATTTTGAAAGACTTTAACGCCACATTCAAGAACAATTGGTTTAACGCAAATGCGTAGTATAAAAAATTACATTTCTTAAAATTTGCTAAACGAAGTATTATTACTGATAATATTAAGTACACAAATATATATCGTAAGATTAATTACATAAATATAAACAATAGTTAAAATTATTCTGTGTGTGTGTGTGTGTGTGTGTGTGTGTGTATGTCCTGCATTTTTAAATATTCTTTAGCAGTAATTTATTATCATTTTTACTACTTTTATCATCGAAAAACAATGGCAATATAAATATAAATATTGAACAAGGCTTACCGCAGACTACATAAGCGATCGAGACTTAAATAAAAAAAAAAATGTGTATGAACATTACGAACGGAATATAAAATATTATATATGTATACATATAAAATGAAGTACTCTCTGTACGTATATTTATTTTATTATTATTATTTTTTTGCGGTATGCATTTCAAACCGGTTTGATCGCGTATAGTTTATGTGCGTATTCGATACAAATGCGCAAAAAAATTACACATCACCAAACAGTCGCCCGGCAAAGGAGAAAATAATAGTCGCGACGTTTTTGTCCGTCCTCGGAACGGTAGTAATAGCGGTGCAAAGAGTACGCGATGTTTATCTGATGCACACGACGTGCGATGGATGTTCTCGTCTTTTACCACCGCGGTGTCCGGAACTTCTTAGGTTGTTTAACCCCGGGTTGAAAAACAAATATGTATCGTGCCAAAACTTAAAGATTAATTTTCAATCGCCAACATTTTACCATCTTTTTCAAATTCAAATCACACACCGCAGTTGGTCGCTCGTCTGTATAGATTTCCTACTCAAAATAACCCTACCGTCCTAACCTGCACATAAGTATTAAGGTTTAAGAGCCGAATTCAACTTAGAGGGGAGGCTAAAAGAACTTCACATATATCCCACGGCTCCTCTAAAAAGGGGGTCCCAGATAAATTTTAGAATTGTAATTTTTCTAAAATTAAACTGGCAAAATGTTTAAAAAAAACTCAATACTATCTACAATATTTAAAAAAAAAGAAAAAATTTATTTGAACAATATATATATATATATAAAAAGATAATTTTAAATAAACAGAGCTTGAATAGTTTTAAATTTTAAAGTGATAGCCACTATATATTATGTTATTGAGTGACGCGCAACACACGATTTATCGAGTTGTGTTATTTTTTATACGTTTGAATTAAAAAATGTTGTTTGCAAACTATTACGGTATCTAAAACACTGCCTAATCGATCTAATCAAAACGACTACCGCATATCATATTCGCTTACGTTATGCAAAAAAAAAAAAGGCACCCGTGTGTCGTCCTGTGCCTTATACAGAAAGAAAAAAAAAGAGAATTACTCCGAGAAAATAATAATAATAAAACTAGCCGGTCTTGCCGCACGTGAGGGCCAAAGACCTCCGATGGACTTGCGGTGTGTTTACAGTTTACACATGCCCGATAATATGTCTTGTCACGGTGGACCGCGCGAATACATATACCGGACGCGTACGTATACATGCTCTACTGTTGATTTAGCACTCTTAGGTAGTCATTCGATATCTATGAATAATTTCGTGACGGTTAAAAAAATAAAAGTGAATACAACCCAGACTCCGTACGGTTTTAAAATTAAAAATACTGGTCCACCAGTAATGCTAAAGTAATGCATTTTAACGTGTATTATTTGTATAATTAATATGGAATGTTATATCAAATTTGGGTGTACGATGTTCTCTTCGTGTGTTATGTTATAGGTATTGTATTTTATTAGAGACTATAGTCGTTATGTACATTTTAATTAATTGCAACCTTGATAATAGCATTATTAAACATGTTACAGGATACCTCACGAACTAAACATTATTCGATAAGATGAGATCTGACTGTGATTTTAAATTTGTCGAATGTCGTGTACACTGATGTTGTCGAGAAAAAAACGAACGACATAAATAAAAACTATAGTCTTACCCGTTTTGGCCGTTGTTTGTGCACAAACGGTATACTTAAAAGCAACAACAGTTATGTAATAAAACGATTATAACATTACTTTTCAATGGAAGTAACATTACGATTAGAATTTCACTTTAAAATTATCAATCGAAAATAATTACGTTTGATTGTCAATTGATATCTGTGAATCGATTTGGTAAACATAAAATATCACATGGAATCAAAATCAAATAAAAATGTGAATTATTATTAATTAGCTTATTTTAATTTTGTGTGCTTATTTGTTTAGGATTGGATGATTTGTTTATGCTACGGCACTTTATACGTTTGAAATCGAGAAAAATTATCTGATGACATAATTTCAAAATTGTTACGAATAATTAATTTATGAAAATCGAATAAACTCTTCCAGAGGTACTCAATAATATACGTAACCGTGATATTATTGGACTGCATTCATATTGATGCACACGAACAATTTCACCGTGGTGTACTAATTTGTCACGGGCAAGTACCTATAACAAGAATATTTAGCTTGACCTTAATGTCCTTGTGACTTGTGAGTAATATAATTAATATATTATGTTCATCAAATAACCGAGTAGGTAGGTCCCCAACTAGTAGGTACCTATCATCATATTTGGAGCTCTAAATCAAACATCCGTTTAGTTTTCACCAACACTACGTTTTTCAGTATCTATATATGATAAAAAATCATTATCAGTTAACTGGAAAATAGCATTGTATAACAATGGCCATAACGTAACGGGTTTTAACACTAAAGGTATTCAGTAAAGCCTACATTCTTATTATTTTTTCATAAATGCACCACACGATTTCGCACGACACCTGCCGCATGTAGTGTTAGTGTACCCAGTACCCGCATGAACGTATTTTAGCACCTAAGTACCATTATGAAATGAAATTCTTTAGAAAAATCTCGTGCACGGTCATTAATGTAACAAATTTGTTAATGAACCGTGGTAATATAACACATTAAATAACCAAACAGTCGAGTAGTTGACAATTTTATTCATAAAATTCTTTTAAAACCAAAACACACGAGTAGATATCAAAAATGTTAAAATAAATATAATTGCTCTTGACATTTTATTTCACTGCTTTGGTCTTTAGGCATTGTATTTTGAATTGAAAAATGAAAAAAAATAAAATAAATCATGAAATATAAAACAAAATTAATTTAATGAATTTTGGTATTGAAATTAAGAAAAATACATAATATGAAGATTTTTATGATTGAAATTTACAATAGTATCTATTTAGTCTATTAAATCACTTACTCGTAATATATAAGTAATACCATTGATTATAGAATAGATTAGAAAGTATTTTTGTACAGTTTTAGTAGATTGTAATATTATTCTAAAAACTTTAAAATTCGATTATTTAGTTAATATTTCTCAAACCCGATCGAAATGTAATCAGCATAAATTCGAATTAATGATATATCAAATCAATAGTAAAGTGGTCGGACGACTTGTGATTTCGATGTTTCAAATTAAATTCAACTTTTAAATCAAGTTAAAATCAATAACGGATTAATTAAAATCAATGTATTATCAGTTATTTAAATGTTCGTTTTACATAATACATGCGTATTATTTATCTATACTTATGTGATTTCATTGGAATAATTTAACGTATTTACTTTAAAATGCGATGTTTTTTTTTTTTAATCAATTATTATTATTATTATTAAACGACCTTCTGAATGAAGATGAATGCAATATGATAAACACCGGTAGTGTAAACACGCATAAATCTTTGGACGTCACTGGGCTACTACCTACTAAACATACTTATTTCAATGGGCACATTTCTGAACGACCGAGAAAGTGACCAAACACGTTGTGCGATAACATACTGGCATAAGAGCCCCTGCGGGAGCTCGTTGTGTCGGGCGGCCGCTCGCGATTAAAACAATCCGCAATAAACGTGAACATTCCTTCCTAATCGTAAGACGCACGGGTATATAGAAATTACGCACAGATTTTATAACTATTATTATGCGGCTACTTTAATAATAACCCATTTGTTAAACTGTGATAAGATAAAACGCGCGATGATCGGTTGGGCAAGAGTGCATGACATTTTTTTATTTTTATTGTTTTGCAATTCTGCGCTTATGGTTTTAACGCTCCCTCCTCTCACAAATCACTCGTCGTGCCAAAGGTGCTAAATTTCTTCGGCAGTTTTTAAATATACGAGTATATATATATATATATATATATTTTAAACTCGTTGACGTTATGCTTGTTCATCGTTTATGAGTATTTCGACAGAGTATCCCTAAGGCATGGTCAATTACTCGAACGTTGATCAATAATACCGTGTATCAGCAAGAAAAACGTTTGAAATTTCATACAAAACTTGTTTTCTGCCAAATTGCTACTTTTACAAACATTTCGAGTAAGTACCGGTCCAAAATCTCATTACAAAATAACATAATTTATTCATATAACATAATAAATTAATAACCATATTTTTAATGCATTAAGTAAAAATTATTCAAATTAGTTGTCAACGTATCAATTTATTGTTGCTAAATTTTATTTTATTTGAACTTTAAAAAGTGATTTTATCAAATAGTCGTCAAAATATAAAGTATAAAAATGTTCTCCTTCATTACAAAATGTAATTAGTTGGCTTAGAAATAGCACTACACACCTACGCGATTAATTAAAAGCTTGCATGATTTGATGCCTAAATTAATATATACCAGGTACCTATATTATATGGTTAAACTTATTTATATATAACTATGTTATACGAACCTAAATAAGACTTTTAAAAGATACAAAACATCGCTGAATAGTTTTATTATTTTCACTTTGTGCAGTGAATCCAAGCCATTTCAAAATATTGAAAAAATTAATTTTTACCATCAAACTGTTTAACCCTACGCAGCTCCTATGTAAATATAACGTTATAACTGTTTCTATTAGAAATTCTTTAACTCTATAGAAGCATGAAAAATTAGTGACATCGTATTCAGGAAAACCTATGATAAATTTTGTATACACCCAGAAACGGGTCTTGTAAATATTTCTTTTATTTTATTATTATTACATTATTATTATTATTATTATTATTTTTTTTTTACATGCTTTCCACCGCCGTGACATCACGTGTGCCGCAGAGACGTGTACACAATATAACGTTCAGCGTCTATAGGTATTATTGTATATTTTGTACAATAGAGTAAAGCATAGTGGTGATTCATGTAAAATGTAGCCTCGGGGCGTTTGGACGGTATTAAAATCTGTTTAGACGATGGCAATACACCGTCATAACACAGATTGAATTCTTTTGTTTTGCGCCTTAAATCGTATAATGTAACTTTAATAATAATAATTGGAAAATTTCTCGATCCAGTGGAACACGAAATCTATCTGGGGGCTGTACTACAGTGTATACACGTCGTCTAGATAATATACATACAAAGGCGGTATGTGACGCGGTATGTGCCGACTTCGACGCGCGC
Organism: Drepanosiphum platanoidis; assembly: GCA_948098885.1. Lineage (NCBI taxonomy): Eukaryota > Metazoa > Arthropoda > Insecta > Hemiptera > Aphididae > Drepanosiphum > Drepanosiphum platanoidis. The sequence goes on along the minus strand of OX402538.1, from coordinate 9,058,493 downwards.
ACACGTAGCATTGTATAAAAATGTGACTAAATAATAATATAAATCGAAAACGCGCCGCGGTGTTAAGTATTCTGATTCACGTTATTTATACACGTAGACAGTATTGAATGTGAACTATATGAACGCGGTGTTCTCGGAAAAACATTGTACACTTAGCGTCCGTTCATCGAATAACGAAGACTAATTTCATTTTCGTTTAATTACTCCGCGAAGAAACAACAATTAAATGTTAAATGAAAAAAAAAAAAAATGTAACATGGGCGTGGTACACGAATTCAAACTGTTGTTGGATTTGCCTTTTGTTATTTCTGTTTTGGCGATTACGTCCGATGCGAAAAACGCAGTGATATTCGAGATTAAGAACAAAAACCTATATGGTAGAAATAATATGACACACACATGCGATTCAAACTGCACAAAGGAAATCTGTCCCGACAGCGATTTCTGTACTGGGCGTGCTCGTCTCGTTTCACTCACACGGGCGCAATATACCTACCTGTGTGGTGCCGGTTTATTGTAGTCTTAGACTTGGATACGATTCCAAGTGACAAGTGTCATCGACGAGTCGTTTCTTCTTTACCAATCCGTCGTCGTTTATCGATACTCATATGAAGATTATATATTTCAAATGAAAATATGAATAACTCATTACGTTATGTGTTTAAATGTCTACGTCGTCGTCTATCGAAACCCGGTGAAAATGATTGTACAATAAGATATTCTAAAATTGACTTCTTATAAGTATTACTCGTATTTGATTTTATTGTACTATAAAAAGTAGTAGAAAAAACTTTCTGAAGCTCGTTTAAAGTGAAATGAAAATAAAAGAAACTTGAAGCAATTATACCGTGATATTATTGTCTTATATCAGTTATATCTCTAAATACTTCTACTGTCGTAGAAATGATGTTTTACGTATCTATCGAAAAAGAAAAAAGGTCGTTGACATTGTAAAAACAACAAACACACTTTAAGCTGTTTAGATATGGATTATGAATAACCGATTATTCGAAGGAATACTTCAACGAGTCAAATGTCATAGCACTCACTATAACTAGTCAGAACTATAACGATCTATTTACTACTATACTGCTATACTACTACTTATATGTATAACCTCTGATATTTTTATTTTTTTTAACATAGATTTGATACCGATAGCGTAATGTAATTCCCATTTGGGGGTCCCGACCTCTCGGAAGGTAGTTATCGGTGACTTAGTCAAATGCGTAAGAGAGTATCGTGGTCATTGGCTTCATAATGACTTTTTGTTTGAAACTTTAGATATTGTCTAATGGTTAATCTCCTTATAAATTTCATACTTATTAGCTCGAACATTGATTTAGTTTAAATCAGTTTTTCATACGTCATTGTTTTTTTCGTACATAAATCCTTCGATAAGACAAAGTATTATAGAACGAAAACCAGTAATTGGTTTTATATACTTTTATAATTATCTTGTTTTTTTCATATAGTTAGTATATTTATCTTTGAAAATAATAATATGCCTCAATAAAGAATCGAATCGACCATCGAGTATAGGTAGCACCTACGTGCGTTCCCAGAGCAGTGACCGAGTGCTCCGAAAACTACCTGTGCGTCTGGGTATTTTTTAACCGTGACCTGTTTTGAAAAATAACATCGGAGTGAACTCGATCTTCATGTCACCCTCGCTGTAAGCAAGGAGACGATTGTTATTCGGTCACGGCTTTACAGGACTAATCTATATCTATAGTTTATTGTTCGATGTTCTATAACGTTATCGGTCACGCCCGCACAAAATATCTTGGGAACAACAAAAAGAACTTATAACATTAGATACCCGTCTGCATTATTGTTTCCACGTCTGGAGAACATTATAAATGAGCTTTGATATAGTTAGGTTGTATAAGATATACGGTTACAGTTGTTACCTATATTCACTTGCGCGTTGTGTACTGTTTTACGTTCATCTATATTTACTAATACTCTCATTTTTCTCATAGTCAGTTATAATACAAAATGTGTGCATTAGATAAAAAAAAAATGGTGTTATCGATAGGTACTTAATGTTTTGACATTAAACACTATGCTAAACAACAAAAACGCCTTCAAATATTGTTTCTCAAAAGTTATACATGTTGTCTATCGCTTTAGGCAATGTCTACGTTTTATATGTTTATTAAGCATGTTAAATAATACTTGTAGTCTCTGATATGTTATTATTTTATTCCACTATTATACTGCGTTGTCGATATAGTAAATATGGTTAAAACAAATAATATAGGTTATGAAATTTCGTTTTGTTAGTAAAATTTGAATTCTAAAAATATATTATAATCCTAATAAGAGGAACTTAGACTTTCAACTAGTGAAACCCTTCTTAAACTTATATGCCAATGGGCATTATAGGTCATTGAAACCTTTTAAGAAATAAAAATGTAAAAACGTTACCACAGAATGGTTTTTGTTTAAACTTCTTAACAATTTTAATTTTTCTTAATCGTTTTAAAATAAGACAAAATGCATTTGAATAGTACTCGTGTAGAATTTTGAAATGTATTTATTAATTATTCATATTTTATGATGAGAAATTTCGTTTTAATACCCGGTAAAAAATGTCGAAAATATTAATTCGTAATTCGGCTGAAACAAATATGCGTCCGTCAAACGAAATAAAATAATAAACTATTGCGTTCGAAAATATCAATTTCATTACTATGCCATGTTTTATTGTATTATATTTGACACGCCGGCGTCCACAATAATGAGTTCCTATACGTATACCTTCCTTACTCGCGTGTCCATTACACTTGGGTAAACTAAACGTTACGGGTGTGGGACATTATTGTAATATAAGACGTTTATTATTAAAACATAATCACTTCGACGGGTCATCGCGGGATACGCGTAATGAATTATACACTCGAAACGGCTATATACTTGAAATCGTTGACGTCAACGACGTAACCCCCGACTGTTGATGGAGACTCCATTGGAGAGCACATTATGTTTTATTTCTATAAACACTGGAGCATTGCGCGCGACGAAACATTTATTATTTTTCATTTGTTTCAGGTGTTGTGAACGAACACGAACATGACGGATTTCCAAAGGACCCGGAGCAAGGTGTGGTTCACCAACAACGACGACGATGAGGACATCGCGGTGCATCATCATCACTCGTCGTGGCGCCGACAACCGTCTTCGTCGCCGGAGAGCAGACGCGTGTCGTCGGGCAGCCCGAGCAACGGCAGCCACAAGTCGCAGGACTCGGGGTTTTCGGACTCGGAGACCAGTCCCCTGGGGTCGTCCAAGGCCGCGGCGAAATCGGGCGTCGGCAACCAGAAGCAGCGGCCGGACGAGACCGGCGGCGGCCGACTGCCGGGCGGAGTGTTGCCCGAATCCCCGGCGGCGGCGCGCAGGATCCCGTCCCCGAGCGGATCGCAACGGTCCGACGACGTTTGCAGTTGTTTCCTGCCGGCGTGCGAGCTGTCCAGGAAATTCCGCACGCTCGAGTACGCGGCCGCCGCGGCCGCCGAGGTGACGGCGTTGCCGTTCGTCAAGCCGACCGGGACGAGGTACGAGGATGAGCCGCGGACGCCCAACCGGACGTGTTTCATCGTCGACGAGCTGCCCAAGAGCGGCACGGCGCTGTCGACGCCCGCGAGTTCGACGAAGAGTTTCGACGGCCATTTCGATCGGTCGGAAAACGTCACCGTCGTGGAAAACGTCCACGCGGACGGCGACGGCGGCGGCTACGACGAGTCGATCATCGAACCGCCCACGCCGTTCGTCGATCGTTTGAACGATGCGGACGCCGCCGAGGCGAGTCTCTGCTGCGGCGAGTCGGACGACTGCAGACCCGGCACGCCCGAACACACGTCCACGCCGAAATCGACGAAAGACAGGTGTTGCACTCCCCGGACGCAGCATCACAGGAAAGAGCTGCAACTGAGAAAACCGAAAAATCTAAACGGCGATTTCGACAGGTAAATAATCATTTTTTATACTATTTGTGGCGAAATCGCTATTGTCACACAGTCGACTGTCGATAATTCAAACCTTCGATAGTTCGAAACGTTCGGTAATTCAAAGTAAATGCTCGTCCTCTTGAAAATCTCGCGGTAATTCGTTCGAGTACACTGGGTAATTCGAAATTAAATTTTAGGAAAACTGCCCACTAACACGTGACAATTCAAAGTCTCATCCGTTTAACGCTCGGTAATTCGAAGTGTATTCACCAAATGCATTTTATCTGTATTCTTATAATCTTTTTGTTAATAATTTACTATACAATCGTGTAGAAATTTAGCTTATTATTTTCGATAACTATAGAATTATTATCGTAAGAACCTTATCGTTTTATTTCTTAATCGTCTCTAATCGTAATTTTTTTTCTTAACTCTCTGTAATTCGAATTTTTTTTTTTTTGCTCTCTCCTCCTTATTTCGAACTACTCAACAATTCGAACTCTCGGTAATTCGAAGTTTTTCAACAGTCCCGTCAACTTCGAATTATCGAGAGTCGACTGTATTATGAATCGAGTACCTAAATAAATGATTCGTATGCATAAGGCGCATCAATTATTTAGATTCGAGAATAGCGTCGATTTGAGTAGTTATGATTAATTATTTTATTTACAGAACTGGACGTGATAACGAAGTGCCCGTCGGTCAGTGGTTAAACGAAATTAGGTTCAGGTGTGAACCCGAATGTATGACCACGCTGCAGTCAAAATCTATCGCGACTTCGGACGATGCGTGCCGTCTCTCTACGATTGCTTGTACTGACACTGAAATCGTGCGGGACCTTTATAAACGTACAAAAGCCATTTCTGACGAATTTAAAAAAGTTTACAAGTATGTGTTGGCGTTATATTATATGTTTTTTGCCATTATAAATTATTAATCCGTAACTTTTTTCTCCCGCAGCGATTTGAATAAATGTCGAATCGATCATTTCGGCCCCTCCGTCCAAACGTTAACTGGTTTGTTGTTGGACTTTGTTTGTGATCACGAAAGTGAACTGCCAGAATACGGCCAAGATCTATGCATGGACTTGGTCGATGTCTCAGAAAAACTGAGAGTCCATGCTAACCGACGTTTGGGCAACAGAAAAATCATTCTAAACGACGTATCCGCATTGGGGCAAATATTTAGCGAATTAATCGATGCGTTGTTGATGAAAAGAATACAGGTATATATAACATTTTATTCTGATTATGTTTCATCGTGTCGTTTATTTAATACATTTTGTCATGTGGCACTTTATGTTATAGTCACTGGTGAATATTTTGGAAGAACCAAGCACTGACATAGAACTCGTCAAGACCATGTCCACCATTAACAGTTTAGGTTTGGAAAGTGTTCATCTCGGTAGTTTGGTGACAAAATGTAATGGCGTGCGATCGCTGCTCACCGTTTGTTTAGACGCCGTGTCTTGTACGGTCAGATCAGCTGCTCTGCGTACATTAGCCATGGTGTGTTGCTCATCGGACAGCATTAGGCAATTCGAAAAGGTAACTATTAGTTGAAATACCAAGACAGTACCTAATAATATCAATCGGAGTTGATTTTTCGAAATAATCTCTTAATTCGCCATAAATCGTCGAGCACGTTTACTCGAGTCACGCTCGGCGGTAGTCAGGTACAGACGAATCGTCCAAATTGAAATCGTAGAATTAGATGTTTAAAATGCTCGTTCTTTTTTTTTTTTACGCGTTAGGCCGGTGGCGCGGAAATCATATCCGACATTTTGGGAAACAAAAACAGCTCGGAAATTGAACTCACCGACGCCGTGTCCGTACTGGCTCAAATCACGGCTCCTTGGATCGAAGACAACCATGTCGTCAAAGGGCTCAACGAATATCTGCACACCGTTATATCCTCGTTGACGTGTACGGATCAATTGATTAAATTTTCGCGTCACAAGTTTTGACGATGTTTCTATTTGGTTTTTTTTTTTTTTGTTTCACATGTTGACCACAGACCTGATAGACACCACGCGGTCCTCGGAAACGCTGTTGTTGTCGGCTGCCGCTTTAGCCAACATCACGTTCATGGAGCCGAACGCGATATGGACGATACTGAACATGGGCACCGCCGGGTCGTTGATCGAAGCGGTCAGGAAAAACGGCACCAAATCGTCGGTGTTCCTGCAGGAACAGACGGCCACGCTGTTGGCCAACATGTCGGCGGTGCCGGAAACCAGGCCGCACATGGCGGCTAATCACGCGGTGATCGCTTTACTGTGTTTCCTGCAAGTACGGCACTCGCCGTTACAACGTGTTCCTGAAATATTGGCGGCCGAACGGCTACAGCACAAGACTGCCATCGCCTTGTCTAGGTAAGCGGCTTTGGTTTTCGCCAGCCCTCAAATCAGTCTTTCCGGATTTGAGCAAGTGCCAAAAAGACCTTTCCTCTCCTCTCGCCGGTCTAAATCTTTGTTTTAATAGCCGGCGTTGTATACGATTTAAAATCAACTAATTATTTCAATTAAAAAAAATATACTCTATGACTCTGCGGGTACTTCAAAGAAACGTGGACGCAAAGTAAAAATTATTTTTGTGTAGTAGATACCTAATTAAAAATTAAAAATAATAATCATCTTAATAGAAATTTTGAAGTTCAACAACTTGATAAACACCGCGATTAATAAATAGTGATAATAGAAAAGGAACATTATGTAAAAATTATTTTTTTAAGAAAACAGTTTTTAATGTTAAACACATCCCGGACTTGAACGATTTGATAATCATCAAAATTGAAAATGTTTTCGGTCCACCATTACCTATATAGACTGTCAAAAAATGTAAAACTTATTTCCCGTTATTGATTTTCTCAAGTCTCACGGTTCTGTCTAGTATTTATATAATAGGTTTACATTGCAACATTTTTTAACGGACATTCCCTTGACGAGTAAGCGCAGTTAGTAAAATCCAATTTACTTTTCGGAATTTGTATCGCAGCATTACAACGGAAATATAGTGTAGGTATGACGCGTGTGTAGCCGTTTTAGGTACTTGACTTTGGTATGAATGAAATGACATGACTAATAATATGATGAGGACATAATGTTATATTAAATAATGACTATAATATGACGATACGAGTACACACTACACAGTATTTTCTGCAAAAAAAAAAATCATTTTTTTTTTCCTATGTATGATAATAAACTGAATATATTATGGAAGATTTTATCATTCTTGATTATTTTAAACGCGCATGTTCAACTCTGAATTAAATTATATAACATTAGTTGGCATACATTCACAATCCATCATGTCATAATAACAGCATTTAAAAATAAAACATTTTTACGAAATAAATAATAACTTTTTCGATAAATGTTGGTGAAACTGTATATAATTATATATATTCAAAGTCATACTATAGATGATGTTTTATAAAAAAATTAAATACTTATAGCAATAATTATACATTTATACCTATTGATTTTCAATCGCTCATATTAAAAACTTCGATGAATATTCTTATAATATTCAATTTAAACTGTATTGAATGCAAACTATTAGTTTCTAATTTCATTAAAATTTCGGAGGGAGTATTGAAAACCTAAATTCTACTTCCCAGATACGCACTCCCCTGGTCAACAGTATTGATATTTATATTTCCCAGCCCCGATGTTCTCCAGAGGTGGTTTATTTGATTTTCGACTGGGTGGTTCTGAATTTTGAAACACGTATGTGTTTATGGATGGGTTATATTAAAATGTGGAAATTAACTCTCTGGAGAAATTAAATCCGCCCATTTAAACTTCACTCGGCGCCACTACAAGTTAAAAGATACCTAGTTGAATTAGAAAACTAGAAAACTAGTTATTATATACTCCAATAATTGCTTCTTCAGTCCTGCAGTAGGTGTACGTACGGAATATTGGAAGTTCGCAACGTCGCGCTTACATCAGAACTCTGTGCCGATCGCCGTCATTACCCGTTATATTATTATTAATATGATTATTATGATTATAGATTGTGCAGCGACGTGGAAGTGTCGAAACAAGTCGTGGAACTAGAAGGCGTTAACCGTCTGATTAGGTTATGCAAAGACGAACGCGAACGAAATCACAGCGACGGAGTTCTAGTAGCATGCTTAGTGAGTACACTGATTGGTTTAAACAATTGGCACCTTGGCTATTTAAAAAGTCTAAAAAATGATTATATAAAAACATAAAGACGTAAAATCCACCTCGTACTTTTCGAGATATGCGCGTACACGCGAGAAAAAGGCTTCTTTTTTATAATATATATATAGATAATCTTAATAAATTCTAAAGTTAACGTGTAATAAATATAACAATGAATAGTATTCCGTGCGAGTGAAAGATTTCTTTCGTTTGCTTTGATTCGTCTTTCCTCGAACACGTCGTCGTGTCCTTTCCAATAGATTTATGAAAAAATATTTAATCGTCTCCTCCTGTAGACAATTCTAGAGCACATCCTGCACAAAATTACACAATAACATTGCAAAATACATACCTACCTGAGTAGGAAGAGGAGTTTGAACCGAACGAAATTGTTGTTAAAATAATAATAATATGTTATTAACTATGAAAAAATACGATCAGATAAAAACTTACCTACTCGTTTTATTTGAATGGGTCGATGTTTATTTCAAAATTATTGCGTGCAGTTTCATTAGTGAACTATTACTTAAATACTCGGGGACATATTATTATTTTATGGAGAAACCGAACTGCTATAGCTGCTCGCCTTTCCAGAATTGCAGGAAAATTTTTTTTTAAAGCATATAAAACTCTTGAAATATGATAAGTTCGTGAATTCATTTGGTTTACAATACAACATATTACCAATGATTGAAAATTTAATATTAATTAATCGATTGAAAATTTATCGTTTATATTGTTGCACTTAAACTGTAGTTCAATTACTCGTGTAAAATTAAACACAGGTTTTAATAATTTCTTACTTACCAACCCAGTCTTCTATAAATTATGTTACATAATATTTGTTTTGTTCATTAGGCCTCGTTAAGGAAAATCGCTGCGAATTGTGGCAAAGACATAATGAACGAATACGACGCGGCTGAACTCATCGAACCAAGACTGTTGGACTCGTTCCTCTTGTACTCGTCAAAACAAGAGAGCTACGTTTGAACTTTGGCACGAAAGAATTACTTTGATCGTACTCGTCGACGAGTTGTGCGTGTGAGAAATATTTGTTTAATGTTATTTTTATAAAATCGCCTCTATCTAGTCCAAAAACAAAAACCATGACAAGTGCCAACATATATTAAAGGAGGTACCAATTATTTTACTGTGTCCAGCTAACTTGATAATAATTATTAATTATTAATTACTATTACATTATTATTATATAAAATGTTTATTCTTTATTTTTCCTCTTCAATATTACCCGTAACTTTATGAACTATATAACTTAAGTCGGCTAAGTTGATTAAATTGCATTTAAAAAACTTATGTACTATTTTACTACTTTAGTTTATATTTTTTATACCTTTTTCATTTGTATAATAATTCAACCGAAACAAATTTATTAGGTATTATTTTTGTAGACTTTACAAGTATAATAATTACCATGGAAATTATTGAAATTACTTATGAGTTCTATAATTAAGATAATTTTAATTTGACTGTACTACTTGTACTATGAAAAATGTATGAATATTGTATTATCTTTATATTGTGCAAAAATATATATATTTACGTGTTTAAAAAACCATTAACACTTGTATCAATTATTGGGAAAATTGGAAACCCTCAATATCATCACAACTGAAACCTACTCAGTATCTCGTAAAAGGAAAAACGTCTCAAGAGATAATTAAAACACAAAACATATTTCAAAATAATTTTTTTTTTAATATAGTTTCAAGTCAATAAGTGAACAAAAATTAGTCAAATAGACCGAAGCCCATGTCATCGTCTTCTTCTTCTTCACTTTCGACCTTCTCTTCTTTTTTCGTTTCTTTTGGAGCAGCGCTTTCTACAGGAGCAGCAACTGCAACAGCGAACTTGGATGGATCCTAAAAAAAATCAATACATTTGAATGAAATTATCCAACAAAAATTAATTATCTACAAATATTTTAGTGTTCTTTACCTTAAGGTATTCCTTGAAAGTTGTAGCTTCCTTGAATTCAATTTCAGTTTCAGCAGCAACTGCAACCAAGTTCTTGAAACCATTGATCAACATGTGAGGAGCAGAGATCACAGTTGGGTAGTTGATTGCAAGACAAGCAGCAGTCACATATGAAACTCCCTATTAACATTAATCCACAAATTAAATACACAACTTTAATATAGATAAGCTTTTATAAATCAGTTATCCAAAACAAAAAAAAATTCAAAATCCTCCTCTTAATATTGTTAATTATTGTAGTATGAAATATCATAATAATGTATGTAATATGCTAATATTTAAAACAATAATGTGAATAATATAAAAGTATCTTTAAAACTAATAATAATTTGATAAAATAAAACTAGATACAAAAACACATTTCTGAAATAAAGTTCAAAAAAAATTGCTCCAAATTTAAATTTTGCAAAAAATGTCTTAGAAAATAACCATATTATTAGTTTCGATATAAATAAAGCCTTAGAAGTCCAGACCTTAAAATTTAATTTTTTACTTATATTATTATTATAAGAAATATTTAATAAATTATTATATGCATTTAATATTTTGTTAGTTGCAAACTTTTTAAGCATATTTTTATAGTAGAATAATTATTTTATTAAGTCAAAATATAAATATAAAGAAAGGTGAAATGCTATTCATAAAAATTTAATTAATTCTACTCAAAATAAATGTCAAATTAAATTTCAATTACAAGTGGAAAAAAACCAAATTTAAAGTTAAAATTTTTAAGTTTTGTTTTATATTTCAACAAAATGTATTAAATAAATTATAAAATATGTTAACACTTAATTTTAAAATAAAACTGGCCAAATACAATATAAAGCAAATATGCTCTTGTAAATAAAACATTCCAAATCTATTAGTTAAATAATAAAAGTATGACAAAAAACATAACATACTTAATTCCAATTAAGTCACTAACTATGGAAAATATTTTTAATACATTTACAGTAGACACAGGTTTTCTAATACAACGTAAGCAAGCTCAGAAAATAATGCACTTGTCAACATTTGAATATTCTGCTGGGGAAAGAAGACATAAAAAGCATATTCATCATAACTTGCTCTTAACAAAATAATAAAAACTACAATTATTTAACTCAGATTAACATTATCAACATTAAGTCTTCTGACGGGAAAAGAAGACAAAATTTAAAATATGTTTCATCATAAATAATTTTTCTTTAAATGATAGTAAATTAACTCAGATTTATTTTCTCAACAAAATGGCTTCAGACGGGAAAAGAAGACAAAAAGTTTAATTATGAATCATCATCAATCAATTTCCTTCAAATTCTTAAAATAACCAAAAATGTGTTACATAGTCATTAAACCATGAAAATATTAAGATTAATAGCACTTAAAGATGCAAAGCAATAACATAAATTGATAAATTAGAAAATAATGAAAATAATTTAACTGATTTATAAAAATCATTTCAATAAATCAGTAAAATAATTTATCATTACAATAAGTAACACATTAATAAAAATAAACTTACTCCTAAGAAAGTTCTCAACAAATCTTCTGGCTGAATGTCCAATATTTCAGGTTCAAATATGGTTCCAGAATCATATACCATCTGCACAGCTAAACCATATGAGAATGGAGAAATATTCAACATGTTCAACAAAGTTGCCTCAGAAGCACCTACTTTGTCACCTTCTTTTAAAATATGTACATCATTCTAAACATGTTAAATAAATAGCAATTAGTTTATATTAATTCATTTCAAAGTTTTAATTTTGCTTACAATAATTTCAATTGTTCCCTTTGAAATTTTAGTTGGAATAGAAAGCGCCTGGAAGAAAGATGTTTTTTCAGGTCCAAGACCAGTGTTCTGGGCAGGAATGACAACAGGGCAAGGGGCAATAGCACCAGGACGAGCTGGAGCACGAACTTTGTTTTCCAAAAGCTTATCTCTGATCTCAACCAAATCACTACGTGTGAAGACGAATCCAACATTTCCTCTAATGTGAGGCAAAATCCTAAAGAAAGTATAAATAGTTTTTATTTAATTTTTTTCTTAGTAGGTCAATTAAAATATATAGGTATATAAATAAAAATGAATTTAAAAAAATGTTGTTACAGTAAATCAGACTGCTATAAAGCATTTGACATCAGTAAAGATCAATCCACACCAATGGGTTCAACCATTTCTGGCTTTGGCGTGTTAACGATTTCTCTTTTAAGTCAAAACTGATCATCATAGTTACTGAACAACCAAAATAAAAAGCCCTATGTATTATGTATAGTTTCAGACAGCAATGATGCATTTTACTACAATAAGCTTCATCCGCACCAATGGGTTCAACCATTTCTGGCGTTGATGCGTTAAGACTCTACTTATTCAGTTATAATTTATCATCACAAACTATACCAATTGAGATTTATAAATATATTAACATTAAAATATTACTTTTCAAGAGATTGATTCCTGTCAATATGACCTTTAATCGCCTTCCTCATCATAGTGTTCTTGCCCATCAATACTACAGCATTTCCACGAAGACTGATACGGATCTGCTGCATCTGCTTCGAACCCACATTGTCGGCTCCCACGATGAAACATTTCGGAAAGTCGTCAAGCAAATTCTAAATAAACCAAATAGTTTATTTATCTTATAAAACAAACTACCCTACTCATTTAATGTCTGAAATACATACCACCAATTTCACGAAGTAGTTGGCTTTCCAAGTCGCTTTGTCCTCTCTACCCATCTTGTGGCGTAGAGATGTTAATACGTTTAAGAACTAAAAATAAAAATAGGTATTACGAATTGAGAATGGTTTACATTCGTTAGAAGTTTCACGAATAAAAAGATGTACACATCATGAACAAAAATGCCGAAAATTGTAGGTTATGTTTACGAAAAGACATCAGACAAAATATACAAGTTTCGATCGATTTATAATATATAATATATCATGACACAATTAACGGATCGTCGTTGAAGCGCATTACAAAACGAATTCAACAAGTAATCTAAGGAAATCAAATATAAATGCACAGTTCGTGTACACAAACCATGTGTGCAAATGTATGTTGAAATACCCATGAAAAATTATCCCGAAATTTCGAATTCGTCGTCGTCGATCGTTGTTAGAATACAAAATCGATTGGACAAGGTAAATTCAGAAGGTTTTACACTAATATAAATGAATTTTGACTTACCTAAGCAACACGAGTTTTTTAAAAAAAGGACAAAAATTCGGAGTCACGAATTTTGTCGCGTTGTGGTCTCAGAAAGAGACCGTGCCTCGTGTGAATGAATAAGCGATAGTGATATTGCAGAGGGGTTGGACAACAAACCAATTGCATGGAAGAAAAATAACGTTCCGCGTGTTGGAATGTAAAATATAATGATATTTAATCGTTTCATTTCTCGGCAATAAGGCGCAAAAATTTAAAATCTTAAAAAAAATAATATCTAAATAAAATCAACAAGGATCGTTGATATTGATCGTAAATAAAACAAAGAAGAATATATTATTTAACCATTTTTTTTTTTTTCGTTTTCGTTTAAGTGTTTTTTTAATCAATAAATAACAATATAATATATTCTAACTCAGAGTCCTACCTGATCCAATAGCATAATCGAAAAACATACAATAACGTATTTATTTATTTTTATTTTGATAAAACTCATATATTATATGAAACATTTTTGTTCATGTTTATCATAACGTGTATACACGCAATCGAAATATGAATTCATACCTGTATAGCATTTTAATAGCTACATTATAACTTATAAGAATTGGCCATTATCTCATCAAATAAAACGTTTTTAAAATATAATCTTTTAATTCATACGCCTAAGTAGTAAATACTATTATTTAGTAAGTATTTTTTTAACAATAATATTATGTTAAGACTTGAAGATTAATACTACTGCCATCAGAAATCATTTCATCATAATTATGTTATTTGAAAACAGATTTTATTTTTAAATGTACATAGTTGAAAGTTTTAAAAAACATTTTTTTTTTCAGATGATGAGTGAATTGAGAAATGTATTTGTTTTACTATGATGTGTATTTTTTATGTCCCTCATTATATTTTTATATCTCTACTTATAATAGGAAAAGTTGATAACAAATTATAATAACTTTTCTTTTTTAAGGAGAGTGTTTTAATTTTATACTTAAATAGACTATATTGACAAGTAATAGCTGAAATCATTTGTAATTTTTACCAATCCAAAAAGTTATCAAAGAAACTACCATCAATAATTGCTCATGAATGTTTGAAAACTATTATTATTAATTATCGTAAACTCTGATAATAAATCTCACTAATTCTTTACAAATCCAACAAGAATATACAAAATGTTGAACTCAAATGAGTGTCAAATTATGCAGTTTATTATTTTTAACTTGTTCAAAAAATATTAAATGTGTTTGTTTCAAAATTATTGTTGTCAGTGATGGTTGACGTGAGTTTTCAGTTACTGTCCACTGCACGGTATACTATAAGACACAACACGACGAAGGTATAATTGAAGTAATGCCATGTAAGTAGCAACACCCTTTACACTAATTAAGTCTAACATCAAGCCCTCAAACGACAAAATATGTTAAAAAACGACCCAACTCAACGATAATAATATTATCATAACTATAGAAGCGCGTACCTAGTGGTGATCGGCTGAACTATATATGTAATGTACTACCTCAACAATTATTTTGTCTTCTGATTGTGGTAGACGGTAGTGCCTGTTCTTTATCATGATTCATGATAGAATTAAATCATGCATAATGAATAATGATAGTTTAGCTTCCTATTTCATTTCAATCGAGTTCTTTTATTTTTTATAATCGTGATGAAAGGTAATGTTTTAACTGTGTTAAAACACTTAAGCGTTTCCTCATACCATTTTATAATTCATATAATTTATACTTAATGGTCCCTGTTTGTACTCGCAACTTTGTTGTCCTGTGGGTGGTTGGAATGCACTCGGTAATGCATTTTTTTATAACAATGTACTGCAGTCATAAATTTCTAATCACGAGTGTATGTAATTTTTTAATTTTTTTTTTTTTTTAATAGGTATGTAATGAAAGAAATTACTGTGAAACGATTACAAATATTGTTTAGTATGTGAATTTTAGAATAGTGTTTCAATGTCTCATTCTATTTGGGTTAGTTTCCGATTACTTTAGTTCAATGAATCCATTACAAACATAACTTTTAAATGATCTGAGTAATAAACTGCTAAATATATTATTCATCAATCACCATGAATAATGACGACAGTAGTATCGACGATGGAAATTCTGTGGTATTTTTGGACATCGAGATTGCACAGGAAAAAAGTAAGCTAAATATTTATTCAATAGTAAATCAAAACAATTAACTTTCAGTATTACATTGTTATTTTACTAATTTTTTTTATTTTTATATTTGTGCAGTTGGAAGAATTGTCATTGAATTATTTAATAATAAAGTGCCTAAAACTGCTGAAAATTTTAGAGCTCTTTGTACCGGTGAAAAGGGTATTGGTCAACTTGGAGTACCATTACATTTTAAAGGATCTCGTTTTCACAGAGGTATTATTATTTAAGTGTATTGTTTCTTATTCAGTATAGATTTGTACTTGTATTACAATTTAAAACAATTAAGTATTAAAAATGAAAAACTTAAATGGTCAATGTTTATTTTTAAAATATTATTTCTTTTTTTAGCTGTTCCAGAATTTATGATCCAGGGTGGTGACATAACTGTTGGTGATGGCAGTGGTGGAGAAAGTATTTATGGTTTGTTCTTTGAGGATGAAAACTTTGAATGCCTGGTAAATTACATTATGTTAATTTTGTTTGATATGTCTATAAATTAATTGTTGATGTGACAGGACATAAGTTGAAACTCGTATCTCATTTTAATAATTAGTTGTGGCCCCTTTCTTCAGTTTATAATTATTCATATGAAATAGATTGAATACTTAACACCTTCTGAGTTAGAGTTATGAACCAGATATTACTCTTAATATAGATGCCTCAATATTATTGAAACACTCCACTACAATAAATTATAACTTTTAAACTTAAATACCAAATATAAGATTCACTGTTTTATTTATCTTAAATTTAAATTTTGTTATTACTCATTTTAATGAAAATAAGAGTTCCAATGTTCTAACATATTATAAATTGAAAAATATATACTAATATTTATGGTAATGTATTTTCTAGGATTCTATTAAATTTATTTTGAAAAATTTATGACTTAATTTGAAACAAGATAAAATATTAATCTCAATTAAAGGTTTATTAGTATTAAAAAATTATTATTAATATTTTATGAAATTAGTAAATTTCTTAAAATGATAAAAAATGTTAATTTATCGAGAATCTATAATTATTTGTTAGCAATATAATTTTTAAGTACAAGTCAGATTTAATTAAAGTACAATATAATGGAATAAATGTATACACAGAATTATTATTCCTTTTTTTTCTTGATGGTCCCTTGTCACTAAATAATAACTATAATTATTAATCATGATTTTAATAAATAATATTTATTTTTATTTTAACTTTCAATTAAGCATGAACCTGGTGTATTGAGTATGGCTAACACTGGTAAAAGCAACACTAATAACTCGCAGTTTTTTATTACAACTGTGCCATGTTCACATTTAGATGGTAAACATGTTGTTTTTGGAAAAGTAAAAAAAGGTTTTGGTGTTGTCCAAACAATTTCATCTACTGCTACAACTTCAGTTAAAGATGTCCCTATAAATGTAAGTACAATTTTCATTTACCTATTGGATTATTTAGCAATTTTTCATAATCTATATATTTTAAAGATAACAATTATTTATTTTTTTAAATATTATGTCAATTATACTGTCGTTTAGTGGGCTTTTTTCTCTTCCCTGACTCATTTTTAATTATAATTGTTATATTTAAACCTTAATATTTTTAACATTTAATATGTAATTAATACTAATTATTTTAGAATTAAATACTTAAATATAAATTCTTTTTAAGCTGTTTTTAACCAAAATTTCTATTAAGAAGTAATAATATTTGTCTAATCAATAATTACCAATATTGGTAATATTTTATATATTATTGTAACAAAATATAGAAGCTCTTTATAGTCTGTAATTATGTTTTGGAAACTGCTTTTTTTAATAGTTTAATGAATTTATTCTATGACAATAGAAATTGCTAACATAACATTTAAAGATTTTTATATTTATCTTTTTTTTTATTTTAGCTATGTATTATCACAGATTGTGGAGAGTTACCATCGGATAGTAATTCTTGGAATATTAATGAAAATGATAACACAAGTGATGTTTTCCCTCCTTTTCCTGAAGATTGGACAATTCATCAAGCAGATATCGATGTAATTATTTCACTTACAGAGTGATTTTTTAAGTATCTATATTCACCCATTTTTCGTACTTAAATTACGCATTAATTTAAGTTTTCATTTTTGGAAATATTTATATGTATTCAAGACTATATTTTTTAATATATATAATATGTTTTCCTAAAAAAGTACCTTATAACAATATTAACTTAAGTTTTTCAAGTGAAAACTCCATTTTAATTTGAAAATTATTATTTATTTTTTTTTTATTTTTTTTTAGCACTCTTGGTATAACATTGTCAAAATTCAAACCTATACTTTTGTAATTATTCAAATATAAAACTACAGACAGAAAATGTAAAATAATTAGGATATTGATTAAATTTTGTTACCGCAATTAATACAAAATAATGTAAATATAATATAATGCATAGTATGATACAAAATGATATGGTTCAAAACACTTCAGTTATTTCACTAGTTTGAATCATTCCTTAAAATACTGACTCAAATGTTGATTAATTATTTTGAAAAATTTACAGAATAATTATTTGTGTAAAAAAAAAGAATTTCATATTTGAAAAACAAAAGTTGATTTTTCCATAGGATACTCCTGAAATACAAATCCTATATACATTACAAAATATATTCTTCAAGTCCATACGTATTTTCCAAAAATCATAATTTGAATAAATGTATAATTTAATCTTAAAAAGCATGTGAGCATGATTAAAAAAATGTTTTATATACTCTATCTAAACCATGTTGTTTCTTAATGTATGTTTTTCAAGGTTTTACAATTTTCCAATGTTATTAGTCAAATTAAAGAATCTGGTAATCAGTATTTTGCTTGTAAAAATTATCTTGACGCTAGAAGAAAATACGATAAGGTGTTGCGATATTCTAATTGGTAATTATTTCATTTTAAATTATATGTTTTAGAAATTATTATAATACTAATTGTTTTATTCATAAATTTACTTAATTATAAAATTTACTTAAATCATTAATTTTTTTTTACATGTTTTAGAAATTATAGTTCTTGCTATCTAGTTATTGATATGTAATAATATAAAATTTTACAAAATAAGATTAGTAGTATGAAACTCAATTTAAAATATCTACCTACTATTTCAGGTATACAAATCATCATAAAAAGCCTGGGATTGAATTTAAGTTACTTGAAACAGTTATTATTAATACACTATTAAACTTGGCGACTGTTCATTTTAAAGAAAAAAATTACAAAAATTCCATTCAATTCTCCAAACAAGTAAGTTTTATTCAATCAATATACAAACATACAAAATAATTTAAAAATACTTAATATTTAATAATTATAAATTATTAATACATTATTATTGCTTTTATACTATTGTTGATTTTTATGTCAATATATCACAAGTTAGATAATTTAGGAACAGTTTTTTATTCAACAGTGATGTAATTATATCCTGGCGACTTGTTTCATGATTATTTTTGTATAAGAAATTGTATAACGGACCGGTTCCCTTTTTATCGTGGATCGGCGGTTGAGAACACTAGATTAGGGGTGATTGATGACTTGGAGAGAAGAAACAATTACTAATTTGGTTCACTATTATTAAACACTTCAGGAAGAAAGTTTGGTTTAAGTTGTTTGATTGTTTCAATTTCAGTTTGTGTTAAAAATTTCAAGTGGTTTATGGATGTAAATAATTACTACATTTATTTTTATTTTATTGAGATTTGGAGAATTGGTTTCTTGAGTACTTCTCTTACTGGTTTTAAGTATTCGCTTGCCATATGGAGTGCAGTTCATTTTTATAAGGTTTTAAAATTTGAAATATTTAAGAATACTCTTTTATACAGTCAATATATAAATACTGTTGATTATTATTATTTTTCTTACCTATTAAGATATTAAATACCTGTAATCACCTATAATTATTCATAAAATATGATAGTTTATCTCTACTTCAAACAACCACAACTATTTGTTTACAAAAATTAAGGTAGAATTGTCTTACAACTTTTTTTTTAATTGATAAAATAATAACAGAATTTATTTTTACAGGTTTTATGTATTGATCGTAAAAATGCAAAAGCATATTTTCGACTTGGTCAAGCTTATGGATCACTTAATTTACACGGTAAAGCGATCAAAAACTACAAAAAAGCTATAGAAATACTTCCTGGTGATAAAAATATTGTAATCGAATTAAAAAAAATCGAACAAGCTCATAAGCAGTATTTATTAATTGAAAAAAAAATGTACACAAGAATGCTTTGTTCTTCAAGTTCTTGAAATATAATGATTTCTAGTATATATTTTTCAAGAAACTACTGAAAACAAAAATTATTTTTTATAAATAATTACCTAATTTATAATAAAATGTAATTGAAAGCTTTACTTTTTTATGATTCATTCAATGATTATTGTCATGTCATTATCATTGTTATAATTATAATTTTGTTTTTACTATTTTTTAATTTTTTGAAAACATAATTTATAAATATTTAAAAACTTAAATTTAATAAAAGTTAAAAAAATTTAACTTAAAAAAGAAAGAAAGCTGTACACGATACCATTTTTGATGAATATTGACTTTCATACATCAAGCAGCATATAGCAGTGGCACAACAGTATAAAACTAAATTAGATCATCGGTGGATTTCAAAATAATATGGAAAGAAAAGATATGTCTACTCGTCTATTCATTGGTCCAGATGATTGCTCTCTATCTACATCAATGACATTTTTCCATTGTTGTCAGTACCTCGAGAAGAGTTCCATAATCCACCACATCTAACATCCAATTGTACAAGCCATTCATAGTAATTTCTCTGCATCGTGCATTTTGAGGATCCGAATAATTTCAAGAACTATTGACTTGTAGAACTTAATTGGATTTCTCTAAAATGTAAACATTGGCATCCAAGCTCTACTTCAAGATAACATTGTCATCATAAATTCAAGAAGCTGTCTGCTAACAAATATTTCAAGTGATCCAATTGATTGTTCAATTGTTGCCTGAAGAATATTTTTTATACTTTGTATACTTATATATAAGTTATGAGATTGTTGGAATCGCAGATATAGATAATATATAGCTCAACATGATGTTTTAATTAATATTATATTATCCGTATCTGGGATTCAAATTTGATTTGTCTAAAGGAGAGAGTGTAAAGAGACCTATAGTAATTTAATGTCTAATTTTGTTTTATAAGAATAGAAAATTTTATATTGTATGAAACTAAGGTTATGTTGCATCTAGTCTAACAGTCAGCGTAACCTTTCGACTTGGTTTGTCACATTATTGACACTAGTTGTTTAAAGTACTCTGCATCAAAACAATTTTGATGATGTATATTGTGTGATTTGTTAGAAAATTTTTTTATAATTGTTATAGAATTTTACTACTATTCATTAAATAGTCATATGTATACTAGCACATATATAATGTTTAATGTTTTAACTTTACCTTTTGCCATTCCAAAACCAAAAATTATCTCATATATATTTAGAATTTATACATATTTACATAATATATCAACTTACACTATATATTTTTGGTAAAGCGTCTCGCTACCAAAAGTTAAATCATAAAAAACTGTAGTTAGTAATTATCATTATTTATGAAAACAGTCAATTTTACTGCACCTTTTGAAATTTGAGTCTTTAGAAAACAAATTGACTGGGCCCAATCTTTATCATTATTATTTTTTGTCAACTTTAGTTGTAATGGCCTAGCCTTGCATACAGTTTTCAGGCCATAAAATTCAAAATATGTATCTACTAATTTTATTAAAATAAGTATACACACTCAATGTATGAAATTTAAAAAAGTGTATTCGTTGGTATTTTCACTCGATTAAAAACATTGAAGTTGAATTTTCTCTTAAATAATTAAATTAACTATATGTAACTTTTGATTGAGATTTATTTCAGAAATAAAATG
The DNA here is from genome assembly GCA_948098885.1 of Drepanosiphum platanoidis. Classification (NCBI taxonomy): domain Eukaryota; kingdom Metazoa; phylum Arthropoda; class Insecta; order Hemiptera; family Aphididae; genus Drepanosiphum; species Drepanosiphum platanoidis. The sequence goes on along the minus strand of OX402538.1, from coordinate 9,037,094 downwards.
AATACAGACAAAAAATGACACAAAATCAATAATGAAGTCATTAAATTAAATATAACTCACCGATCACATAAATACTTAACCAAGTGGTATGCTGAGTATTAGTCAAAGAGTAACTCAAAAAGGCAATTGGCTACAGATGATAGGTAGGAACCTACTATAGAAGAAATTATAAATCGGAGGTGTTCACGCCAAGAAGTGCAACTGCACCGGTGAGGTAGTCAAAGTTATAGCCTGAATAATGTTGGCAAAAGAAATTGGTATTAAAAGAAAATGTCGAAATCGAAAAAATCATAAACAAGTAGGTGTGAAAGTGTGCATTTTATACATTGTATGAGAGTAAGTTTTTTTTATAATAGTCAAAAATCTCTAATGACATTTGTTAGATATTGACCATAACAAGAGATTTTAATGGATCTCCTCAAATATTATGTACAGTGAAAAACTCCACAGGTATCAAGTTTTGCGAAACTGTCTAATTTATTTATCTACACCGAGCCGTCACATTTTATGTGTCAACTGCGCTTATTTTAAAGACATGTTTTGTAGATTGTGTAAATAAAAATAACTACAAAGAAAAGAAAATGTATCTATACCTAATACAGGTACCAATATGGGCAATACGGTTGAACTTGTTTACATCATCGAGAATATTTTTAATCGGCAGGCCACGTATACATTGAGAATTAATCAGCTACGAATACATTAACATCTATCGGATCTACAACGCGATAACATTAGGAATTTCGATTTTTAATTTATTAGTTTTTTAATGAAATGGCAATAGAAAAAATTAGGTACCCATATCTTAATTATTGTGTTATCAGTCACGTATGAAATTTTTCACCGAAACGATAGTTTTTTTTTCGAGATTAATAATTAATCAATAATTATTGTTGATTGAAAATTTAAATTTCAACAAAATTTATTATATTTTCTATTTCCCAGCGGTGTTCAGTTCGTGCCCGATGTCACGTTTTAAAATATCTAATACAATATTGTCATTATCGACATTATTTTTACGTATATATATATATATGTGTGTGTTTGTAATTTGTTTTATAGTATTTTTAAAATACCAATCATGTGTATGGAATCGCTACAGATTAGAATTTCTTATACAAAAATGTATATTTAATGGTGGGGTGGATGACTCACAATTTAACTGCGCACTGGTTCTATTGAAAAACCTTGGGCGCCAACGAGTTTAATATTTTTTAAATTTTTCCTATACATGTAGGCAGTATTATTACCTACTTGCGATTTCACAAATCGTTCAAAAGATTTTTCAGAATCGCTGTTGCGGTGTGTACAGTGGACACGCGCAATTGGTTATTAACTATTGTGTCGAATAATTTAAAAAAGTATAACAATCATGGGCAATAAAAATGAAGTTAATAAGTTTTTTCTTTAAAAAACATTTTTTTTTTTTATTATATAATTGGAAAAAAAAAAAATCGGATTTATTTGTCGGTACTTAGTGTAGTGGTTTAGCCGTCGTGAAAACGTTATGCCTAAAAGTTTTGTATTATTTTAGGATCAAAGATTTCAAAACACCGCGGTAATGCTTTTGGACTTTGGTAATTGACAGCTGACGATGGTACTGTTGCCACACTGGTAACACGTGCTGCTCATAAGATTGAAAACACGTTTTTGAATTTCGTAAGTGATCGACTTAAAATGTATAGTATTGTGTTTGTGTACAGTGTACACATCGTTGTAAAAAATCAAAACCGTCACGACGGTTTTAACGATTGTTAGTTTTTGGCCGTTTTATTGACGTATGTTGTATGAATTTTTAGACACCGAAACAAAATAATAAAACTACCTATCGATTGATATAATATATATATATTATATAGGAACTAAGAACAGTATACTTACGTTAAAACTACACGTAGGTAGAAAAATGTTAAAAAGTGACGAAAATACTGGAATACGCGATATGTATCGTAAAATTAAATTGCCTTGTTTAATATTAATGATTAATAATAAATAAATCTGAATGCATGTAACACTACCTACTCATTTACCCCTGTTTTATAATAACTTGTTTGAAAAACATTTTAACTCCTATTCTCAGGTTTGAAAAAAAGAAAATGAAAAATCAAGAGTTTGACTACTGTATGATTATATAATATATGAGGTTTTTTTTTTTAAGTCTATGTCTATTTCTTTTAGCAAGGAAATACAAATCTATACTACTGAAAACATTTCATGTAACCGTCATACATAATACCATAGGGCACTTTAATCGAGTTTAATAAACGGCTTGTAAGTTTTAAAAATAAAATGACGGTTATTTTCGATTTCAAACGGAAATGAATCGAATAATATTTAGATATTTTAATATTTTATTTTCGAAATTTCGAATACATTGTGAGCACCACAATATGTTAATTGACAAAGCTAAATTTTACAATTTTTATGAAAAAAAAAATTAGATAACTTACTTATTATCACTATGGATAACATAGGTAGATAACGTTACACAGTTTCGTACTTACCTCTCTACTAAACCATATAGGCTGTCAATTTTTCTCGCAAACTTAACTATTTGAAATACAACAGTTATGAATATTACGATAATACAAATAGTGAGTACCTAATGGTTGTTTTGATTTTTAATATTTCAATATTGTGGTTTTAATGAAAAACATTTTTTCGGATAAATTATGATATCGTGTACTTATAACTTATTGTGCGTTGTAAGTCAACTGCGCGTTGCACAACGGCTAGGATTAAGTAATAATAATTTTAACTTTTTTAAACTTAATATCTAGATGACCATATATAAATTCAGAATACCTATAAATGTTTGGTGAAAATGAACGAATTTAAATAATAAGTTGAAATACAGTGTACAATTATCCATGTAGAGTTAGAAGACTTGGCAGAGCTACCCCCACTACTCTCCTTAATATGTATATTTTTATAAATATCTACATATATTGAACTAGGCACATATCATTTTCTCAAACAATAAAAACAAATACAATTTTTCGATCGCAACGATGAAGCAATTAAAATAATAACACACAGCTTTGAACTTTCTCGTGTACATTCATCAATATTATTTTATTATATCATTATTTTTATTATGTTAATGGTGAACTCATTCAATACGAATATTAATTACTTGTTAAACATGATCGTATGCATTATTATTAATTATAATTCAAATTATACAATTTATATGTGCCCTATCAAAATATCAAAGATCCGCCCCTGCCTACTATAGATGTTATTGTTAACTTTTAAAATCAAGTCAAATAATAGAATTAAGTCAACATAAAAAAAAAAGCGTCAAGGGTTTACGACAGTGTTAGTTTGGGTCTGTTTACACAGGTATATCGTGCTGAATCCTGAATTTTGTTTTATTATATTTTATTGCGGAGTGGATTAAGTGATATTTCTCTTTGTTGGTTTCTAACTATTCAAATCAAGAGGCGCGGCCACCCGGTATAATATGTAATATCTCGGTGACCTCAGTGGTCGGCTCTTATCAAAGCGAAACGTATCAGCTGATTATCTGATAATCTAAAGTCATTTGATAACAGTTGCCAGCTATCCAAAACTCCGCACTTCGGACAGGCGTTTAGTGTAGCCACCGCAGAGTACGGGCTTTATATTGTGTACATATATTTTTTTTCAAATCCGTTCATACAGACATTACAATGTTGTGCACTCGTGGTACACCGCTGAAAAGTCGGATCGTAAACATGTGATTACAGTCAGTCAACAGTGAGATTTTTGTAAATTAGTTTTAGTGTTTGTAGAATATTATTCCCCGTGAAATTCTAGACATGGCTTCAGTTCTTAAAAAACAAATTTTGAAACAACTCTCAAGGTAAAAAACAATACAATTATCATCCGTTATTATATTTTTGGGTTTATGCCGTATTTATCGTTTAATGATAATTGTTATTCAGGTTTACCAAGGGACTGAGAGAAGAAGATATCAATTTGAGTACGTTTAAAGGTGAAGGCGAGTTGACATCTTTGGAACTCGATGAAAATGCTCTAATGGACGTATTGGATGTACCATATTGGGTGCGAATAACCAGTGCTAAATGTGATAGAGTTTTCTTCCAGGTTCCGTTCATGGCTATCAAGAAAGTTCCTATGTCCTTGGTAATTCATTTATAATATCAAGTTTTTAACATTTATAAGTAAAATTCAAAACCCGTTTGCATGTAATGATGGTAAAACATGAAACATTATTTATCAATTCAATAGTTAGTTATAACCATATTCAAAAATGTATTTGTTTATATAAAATAATTAAACATGACTAACAAAAAATGGATGGCTGATATTAAGAAACAATAATAAACAACCATTATAATATAAAACCATTTGGGGGAAAAGATAATGAACATTTCTCAGTTACTAGTAGAAATATCAGGAAGTTAAGAGTTACAAGTGGAAAACTAATTTTTTTTTTTTTATTAATTACAAATTAACTACTTATGAGCTAAAATACCAAAAAAGAATAACTAATATTACTTTTAAACTATTATTACATTGTTATAGTATATATGGTTTTAAAATTATATTGTGAGTTTTCTTACTAAAATTCTTATTTTTATATATTTTATTTACATTTAGATAAAAGCTCCAGGATTTGATTTTTTTTTTACATTCTTGAAAATAAATCTAATTTAATGATTTATTCATTAATGGGTTTGAGAAAATGTAATTGTAATATCTAAATTTTGTATTTAATTTTGAAGTACCTAATAATAAGATGTATATTTTTGTAGACTTTAGATAAAGTATCAGTTGAAATCGAGACTAGTGATAATGTGGAATCTATGGCAATGAGAGAGAATGTACAAAGTGCTCAGCCAGGAAAATATAAATTCATTAATCAAGTTATTGATGGTATGACTATACAAATTAATGAAGTTAACATTACTTTTAGAGATCCTGCTTTTCATGCATCTGTACAGGTAATACTATTTTCTGTTAATAAATAATTATTGTTTTTTATAACTTTTTTATAAGTATGGTGATCATTAGATCACATATAAGGTACATGATAATATTATTGAAATTATATTAATTTACTAACATTACAAATATATATTATATTAAGTTTTTATTTTACAGAGTTTAGATTATCAAATATAAATAAATCAAATTTGATTTTTTTTTTTTCAGATATTTAAAATATTAGTTCAATCAAAATCTCCTAATTGGGAATCTACAAATCTTAAAACAACTAGATTAAAAAATGAACAGAAAACTGAAATATTGATATTCAAAGAACTGACTTGGCAGACTATACGGATTGAATTATATTCTACTAATGATCGAAATAAACCCCCAATTAAATTATTTACAAATGATATAATTTGTCGATTGACTATTAAAAAAAGACTTTCAGGTAACTTTATTTTAATCATTTAAGAATGAAAATTGTTTGAGACTATAATATTTATAAATAATTTTTTTTATAGATTGTTTTATTTTGGGATGTAAGTTAGCAATATTAATTGAAGAGTTATTGTGTGTTTTTACTGATTCCCAAATGAAGGCTGCACTTCATTACATAGATTCATTAGCTGCTGTTGTTCAAAAATCTACAGATCTTTCACGCAGGAAAAAAGCTATAAGAAAGCTAGAAGTATATACATTATACAATATTTATTATATTATATAATTTATTGATTTTTATTTGTATTAAACATTCATGTATTTTTCTAGGGTTTACCTGAATATCAAGCTCAATTAGATCAAGAAAAAAGAGGAAAGTTTGTATCGAGTTCAAAGAGTTCATGCCTCTTTAGTTTTCATGATGTTGTTGAAACATCTTACCACTTTGTTGCACAGAAAATAAATCTTCATCTTAGTGATGATCCTGGAAGTAATATTTGGCTTATAAACCGGTTTTAATTTTATTGTAATATACATTTTGAATCATTTAGGTCGTTCGTTGCATCCAGATTTACAAAAAGGTGGTTCCATTCAAATCGAAGTGACTTGTTTTCAAATCGATCTGTATCCATATCATTTGGCTGATAGTGATAGATTACATTGGGGTCTTTACAAAAAAGCTAGTTCATCTTTCTTTCAGTGGCTAAAGGACTCTCAAAGTAAATTTTGGGAAAATTTGTATACAATAGTTAGAGAGAATTTTCAAGTACCTGAAACTGAAAGAGGAAACATTACTAAATATTTGAAAGCTCAATACTCAAAGCTAATGACAAGTTGCACAGTTTTAAGGATATCTGATTTCACTGTGTTTAGGGTGCAGTCTGGGAGAAAGCAAGAGCTAATTGCTTTTATTAAAGGTATTTTATTATGATGTCTAAATATTAATGTTTTTAAAGCTTGATAAATAAAACACTAAACAGGTTTTCTATAGTATTGCATTTGTAATTTGTGTTTTTATTATTATTTTTTAGGAGATAAAGAACGTCATAAATTGCCTCATGATTCCAAAGTGATACACGCAGAATTTACTTATTACTACTATCCTGGAGATGCTGCATTTCCATGTAATTCAAGTTTAAATGTTATTAAATGATTGAATTATTTAATTTTTTTCAATTTTTCAGTGCCTCCATCAAAATTTTATGCACAGTTAAATCCAGTTCAAATGAACTTTGATGCCCTAACAGTTTTGTGGTTAAATTCATTTGCATTGAATGTTTATAAATCATTAATGACTACTAAAGTAGCAAATCAAGATAATTTAGGCAGTATGATTTATTTTGACATTCTCATTGAAGCAATTATGCCTAGAGTAAGTAATTGACTAATATTTAAAATTGTATGTTATCTGTGGCGGTTCATGGTGGTTTGAGAAAAAAATTAAAAGTAATTACAATTAATAAAATAATAGAATTACCTAATAATTATAACTACAGCTGATTAACTTTTCGATTCAATAATAAATTATACAACATTATGCCTCAGACACAATTACAATTTACAATATATGGTTTTATTTTTCCTTTGGTTGGTTAGGTATTTTCTATTAAAATAAAAATAATATTTTTATTAGTAATTTCAAATTAAATTAAAATTTTAAAGAAATATTTTTGGTAAATGTTATTTATTTTTAACCAATTTATGTTAGTTGAATTAATGAAACTCGCACTTTTGTAATCAGCTCATCACCCTAATTTTGTAATAATTATTATTATCATACAACTTTGCTGCTCCACTTCCACTGCCAAAAAAATTTTACACTCATATGAATAGAATTTATACACGGTGAAACCTATCTTAGATGGGATTAAAATTAGTTACACTGTAATTTATTTATTGATAATTTTACTTAACAAGTAGAAACCTGTCTGATAGAATGTATGTTAAGTCCTTTCTGTTCTGTCTTAGTTTAATCTGTATATATTTATACATGTCTGTCATAGTTTTTTTGAATACATAAGAATACTTTTGTTTTTAATTATTTATTTAATTAAATTATTATATTAATGAAGTAGAACTATATGTACATATAATTTGTATTAATCACCTCTTTCAAAATTTCATTAACTATGTAAATACAATATTACATATAGGCATTTCTTTTTTAAAAACTATTCGCTTGTTTTCCTACAGTTTATTTTTGAAGAAGCAAAACTTTGCAATAACCAGAAGGACCGTCCTAAATCATTAAATTTACAAACAAGCCGAGCGACTTTGAGTAATGTTCGTAGTAATGAACATGGAATGTCACGTTCTGACTTGGCTAACTGTGTGAACGGTTTGCAATTTGCATCTCTTTTCTATTCTTCTGACTATCCAGCCAAAGATGGAGATTATCATCCTGTAACAGAAAAATTATTAAATCACGCTCAAGGTAAAAATAATCATTTAATTAATGTAGTATTAAGTTACTTATTTTAATATAGGAATAAAGCTACTTTTTACTGAATGGAGGAGCATATTATTAAACTTGTCTAATCATTGTAATGGGTATTATTTTCTTAAAACATAATACATTTATTTTTATTGATAATACAATAATAACTCCATTCTGTGGACTATGTGTGTTTATGATATACTTATACAATTTAAATTCACAATAATTCAAATTTTATATTAATATTGGTTTAGGTAATGATAATGTAAGAGCATACCCTAATAATATAATAGTTTCTTCGTTAGAAGAATTCATGAATGAACTAAACCAAGAACTTTTATGGATTGAAGCTAGAGATATTTGGTAAGTTTTTAATTTTTATAATAAACATTATTTTATTATCTACATTAACACTGCAACCGTGGTTTTTGTGTAATATTAGATTATTATTATTTCTAATCTTATAACTATATTTTAACAAATTTTTGTCACTATTACTAGTTCATTAGAGAATGTACAATCATTTTATTCAAATTTATTCCATCCCTTTTAGGTGTGTGCGATTGGATCCAGTCTGGGGAGATTTTTATGGTGCCAGAGCAGTTGGAACAACGCCAGTACCATTTCTTGAAGCTTTTCCATTAACTTTATGGGTTCAAATACCTTCCCTTACTCCAAAATCTGAAGTATTTAATAGAAGTTTAAAATATGGTGATATGACAGTGTTATGTCATGTACCAAATTTAATTAGCGTACAAATCAATCATTTTCAATATCTATTTCTTTTGCGTGTGGCTGATGCTGTTGATGAAGTTAGTAACTTACTAATTATATTTCTGTATTGATTTATTTATAAATAATTTTTTTTGCATTCAGCTTGCTACGTACGTTGTTGCTGATCAACACAAAATAGTGGGAAATAAGAAAAGTGGATCATTTGTATTCGCTGGATTATTTGCTCAAATTGAAGTGACATTTGTCACTAGTGCTCAGTTGGATGTGTTGGGCAAATCTGGAGGTGTTGATGATGTAAGCTCAAGTGTTGTAGCAGATTCATCTAGTATAGCTACTCAAAGTGGTCATAGTGCGCAATTAAGCAATATTGTGCAAACAACATATGAGGTATTTCAAAGCCTTCCAACATTTATTTTAAAATATTTGTTTTATTTTATTTTATTTTTAAGGATGTTGGATATGTATATGATATGAGCCAAGCATTTAGAATACCAATGGCTATATCAGGAGCTAATTCTAAACGAAAAGAATTTGTATCAAATAAGTCTTCATCTGTTGTATATGATAATGTTAAAGAAATGTCTCAAATTAAAATGGCTGAACCAATTTCAACTGATATTAATTTACCGTCTTTCAAAAGCATGAAAAAACGTTGGTTCAATTTTGGAGCATCTGTTGATCTTACAGGAAAACAAAATATAGAAGATTTTAGCGATAATGTTTCAGTCAGGTAAAAAACTGCTAATTAATAAAATAAAGATGTTAAAATTTACTAGTTAAAATTATTTCATATGAATTAAAAATTTTAGATCTGATATGAGCTCAGACAGTGAAAGTCTAATGGACATGAGTTTAGACACAAATGATGGTGCTGATGTCATTTTTAAATTTCCTTCAGCACAGAGATCGAAGGGTGGATTTGTTAAAAATATTGAAATTGCTTCTGAAGCATTTGATGATATATTTGGTGGAGGAGACTTAACACCGCCAACCACATCGAGTGAAAGAGATTCAATTGGAAGTTCTATTAAACGGAAAGATTTGGTAATTTTTTTTTTAATAAAAATAATAAAAATAATTCTTTATTAACTGCCATTATAATTGCAGTATATGAAATAAGTCAGTTCACTCATACAAACGAATAAAATTTACTTATTAAAAATTACATAGAATAAATTTAAATTTATAACAAAAAATTTTCAATTTATTTCTTATCATATATTCTTATTGTTCCTTAGGGAATAAATACCTTTAAATAAATAAAAAAAAACTTATTATTCATTACTCAATTTTTTTTAGGTTTTTAGTGTTTTTACATAAGAATTCTATAATATTAGATGTGCAAAATTTGTTTTTGATCTTAATCAATACAATTTATTCACAAAATAATTAATAATTACTTATTATTAAATATTGATTGTTTTTTTCAAGTTGTTAAACTCTTTTCTACATGTAGTTATTGTTAGACATATAAAAGTCATATCAAGGTGTTGAATATCGAAAATCAATTAGATCTAAATATAACTATTACATATTATGTCATAGGTCCAAACTTAAATTACATTTTTTATTTCAGATTGCAATCACCACATTAAAATTTGGACGAGTAGAAGTTTCACATGAATCAGAAGGTCTAAATTCAGTTGTTAAATTACAAGTTACGAATGTTAGTACAGAAGAATGCCCATATATTCCGTGGGATGAATTTCAGGTATCTTACTTCTTTACTTTTGTGCAATTTATTTTTAAATTTTTTTTCATACCTTAAACTTTTTTTTCTTAAAAACTGCTGCATGTTATAAACTTATAAATAATGACTAATGAAAGTAAAAGAGTTAAAAAATTCTTTTAATACAGTGAGTAATATAGAGGTTTCTTCTAATAAGTTAAACAATTCTATCTTAATTAATGAAATATATTTATCGTAAGATATTAAAATATTTATTGATAAGTGATAATTTACTAACAAAATTATGTTTAATTTTTAACAAAACAATTTTATCATACTAAAAATTTAATAATTCTTATTTTTGGAGAAAATAAAGAAATAGAGTTTGTGTTACTGTTACAGTTACAGTTATTTTAAATTTAAAATAAGTTATTTCATATAAAAAAAAAAAAAAAAACGGTTTTGAGCCAAATTATATATTGTAAGTGTCTACTATAAAAATTTCGAGTCTTTTCTATGGTTTCTTTAAAAATCGGATTTTTCGAATTTTCAAATCTTTTCTATGGATTCTTTAAAAATCGGATTTTTCGAATTTTCGAGTCTTTTCTATGGCTTCATTAAAAATCGGATTTTTCGAATTTTCAAAGTGGTGTTTTATGGCTTTATTAAAAACCGAAATTTCGTGAGTGTAAATACAGATTCAGAATACAGATCTTATCTTTATTTTATTCGTTGAAATGAATAGCCACTCAATAATATTAACTTATTTTTTGTCTTCCCATCTACCATTCCAGTTTAGATGACTCCAATTCCCCATATAACTATGCTTTTCCAATGACCATCAATAAAGCACAGGGTCAAACATTAAACGTTGCTGGTTTAGATCTAACTGGTCCATATTTTTCCCATTGTTAATTGTATGTGACTCTGTAACGTGTCACATGCAAATAAAATCTATTTGTGCTAGCTCTAGAAGGTGAGAAACATAAGGCGGTGTATGTGTATCCAAAAATATTGAATGCAAATTGAAATTTAAAATAAAAAAATGTATGATAAACATTAAAATTAAGCAAAATTTAATAAAAAAATTTACTAGATTTACAAAGAGACAAAAAAATTAAAAAACATAGATCATAATAAAACTAATAGATACCACATTTCATTTAAAATCTTAAAAATATTTCTGTTAAATACTGTGCACAGGCAAAACAGTGTGGGGACAGCTAGTTATAGAATATACTATTTACTCGTACTATACAATAATTCATATATACTGATTTGTCATTTAAACAGAAAACGTTTACAAAGTACATGGCAATAAAAGTTTTTTTCAAATTGAATATGTCTTCCTTAGAATCATACTTATGACTTTATATTTAATTTTCAGATTCTAAAAGTAAACTGAAAAAATATTTTATCTTTCATTTTTAGTAATCTTAAACTATTCAAGTTTAAATCATTATTCATTAATGAATATTGGAAAATGGTGAAACCTATGAATGTTATATGTAACAACTAATTTTTTTATCTCAATATACCATGTTAAAACATCTTTTGAATTTTTAAATTATTGAGCTAGATATAGTTTGCAATTAATTGTGTCTAAATGAAACAAATATAAAAAATAATGGATACAATACAATAAATACTATAAAAAAAAACATACAATGTTGAGCCAATGTTGCTCAAAACCTAAAATTAAATTATGTAAACTTATCGATACTGAAACTTAGTTATTTCAATATAATTTATTAACATTTTCAATAACAATTTATAGTAAGGATACTGTTTAAATGATTTATATTTAACTGTATATACATGTATCAAATTATTAACAAAAATAAAATTATTAAAAAAAAAAAGAAAGAAGCTATTATTAATATGTTAACTATACTTGCATGATCATTATTGAGTTTAATGTTCACTTTGTTTTAATTTTATCATTTTCCCTTGGAATGCAATGGGTGCGCTTACACAAATAATTTGCTGTTCATTTCCCAGCATAAGAAGGTACTCATAATGACTAATTTCTGGATAAATTTGTTTTTTCGATCTTTTGACACGTTTGTTTAGCATTGTAATGGATTCTAAAATTGGATTAATTTTCTAATTTAAAAGATCAAAAAAACAATACAAAATCGATATAATAAATAGCACACATAATTGTAGATTAGTTAGAAAGCATTGATATATTTTAGATTTTGTTGGCGCAGCTAAAGCCCAAATTTTGCAGATATTGTAAAATATATTTTATCATAAATTTATTGTATATCTTCTTCGCCCTGCACATATAATATATAATTTACAAAATCTCTTCATTTTAAAAATTGGCTATTGTTTATTAATATTATTAGACATTGATGATTCTAGATAAATTAATTTTTAATATGCAATTGTTTGTTAACTGATAAAATCTTTGAAAATATTAACCAAACATGAGATAAAATTATGATATACTCGGAAATTATATATTATATGAATGTTGTATACTATATTGTGTGCTAAATTTTTCTACCATTTAATGCCTTAGTTGCGCCTTAAATTAGATAAATTATTAAAATTTAAAATGTTATAGTTATATTTAAATATGAATGTATATACCTTTTTGACTAGGATAAATTTACTACCAGAACACGTGATTGGAACGAACTTGAAGGTGTTGCAGGTTCACCACAGATACCTAGGATAATGGTTCGATTAGAACACAAAATTATGCCAAAACATGATGAAAAATTGGTTCACCTGGACGAATGGAAAAACGATAATGTCACTGCTAAAATTAACAATGTGTCATTATCATTAAATTCTAACTCACTGACAAGCTTAGCGGACTTTTTTGTTGATGAACAACCATCAAAATCACTACCATTTGAGGTTCTAGCAAATTATTTATTATTTAATATTAATTTTGCAAATTATTACCAAAAATGTATTTATTTATTTAGGCTACGATTGAAAACACTATGATCAAACTTTGTAGTCCATCGCAAAATGATAATTTACAAGACGAAACAAGTATAAAGCCAACAGATACTGAAATTCGTCTTAGTAGATTACAAGTGAAACGTACAAATGATGGCTTAGTTTGTGTGGAACCTATTATAGATAACTGTGATAGTCCTAGTAGCAGTAATCAATTAATAGAAATAACAGAAGAACTGAAAAAGATTTCTATTGAAAATGAATACCTCCATAGAAAACTAGGTGCTCTTGAACGATTGAAAGAAGAAAATTTGGAATTACGTAGGTCTCATGAAGAAAACAAAAGTCTTAGGTAAGTACGCTAAGTGCTTACACATGATTGTGTTTAAATAAATGTATTATAATAAAATGTGTAATGTTAATAGATTATTACTGAATGAAGCCCAAGACAACATAAGTAAATTGTTAGGAGAAAAACAAAATCTGTTAGATCAGGTACGCGTTTTGAAGGAAACAAAGACTAATATGATAGTGACTTCAAAAAGATAGCGCACGTGTTGGTGCTTTACGTGCACGAATGATAGATCACCTGTATGACTATTACAAAACAAGGTTATGTTTTTAAATTGTTGTTTCGTGTTATTGTTATCTTTTTTTATTGTTGTATAGACTAAGTATAGGCTTGAAAACATGGGTGCAGTATCTAATTGTTAAAAAAAGAAATAAAACATTTTTTTACATCAGAGTTAAAAATTATTATTATGAGTTTTAATCATATATTTTTAAATATTAATAAATTTTGGGCAAAATGCAAAATTTATTAAATTTATATTTTTAAACTGACTATCTTGAAATCTATGTACTTAAGTTGGAACACCAAGAAAAGTGAATGATATTTATGCTTGATTTATGACTTTAATTACTTATTTGAATCAAGGCAACTAAATGTTGAATTGATTGTCATAACATATTAATGTGTATAAATATTGATGCTGCTATGTGTAACTATGTTTTCAATCTTATAGTATAAAGACTTCTAGTTTATTAAACATTACTTAGTGAGTAAAATAAATAATATGTACATTATTTAAATCTTGCACAAATTATGTGCTTATGTTTAATTCTTGTATTTTCTGTGATTTTGATGATAAATATTAAACTATGAATATTATATCTTAATGTGTGGTGGACTATCATCAGATTTTGTTAAATAGTTTTATTTCGCTGATTTTTATATACAATTTTTTTTTCAACATAATTTACCTAAATCATATTATATTATAAATAAATAAATATGTTGCAATAACAATTTGGGACCTAACAGAACTTCAGACTTTTAAGTATATTTAATAGTTTTTGTTTTCATTTTTTAGATGTACAAATAAAATATACAACTTTCTGAGTACACGAGTACCATAAAACATAAATAATAATTAAGGCACATTAATCGAGTAGGTATAAGACTGGTTTTCTCTTAACATAGTTATTACAAAATTTTATAAAACAATTTAAAATATATATGTAACATATGAAAGTAATCTAAAATATCTCCCACTATCAAATTAAAACAAATATGGTGTTCAACATCAAAAAGTCTTATGCATTATTGTTCTCTATGAAATAAATATAAAATTATAGTCGTTATTATACCGTGAATATTTAACTTAATTGAATAAACCAAAAGTTATAAATTGTCTCAAAAATATGCAATGTGTTCAACTATACAAAAATATATTCAATTATGATTTAATTGAATTTGAGTTTTACTTACGTTTTCCCTTTATTTATAGTGATTTATAGTTTTTATGAATTATTTGTAATACTAGTGAAATGTAAACATTTTTAATTTTTTTAACTATCCTAGGATTTACCTCCTTGCCCATAAAAAATATCTATTAATATTAAAGTTAATCGGTTTTAACTTTTATTTTTATATATCAATACATGGTATCTCATAAATTTTTTTTTGAGTTGAGACTACTAACATTCCATTACCTTTAAAAAAAAATAGTACCTATTTCCGTTATACATTTTTATTACCATTATTATTTTTTGGAATAACCCCGTGAGGTGGTGCTGTTATTGATTTCATGTTCTTTGTAATTCAATGTTTGTTATTATTTTGTTATTTATTTGTCTATTTTGTCTGTCCATCAATTTTAAATCTAATATTTTTATTACTTCATTGTTTATCTTATTTAAATTTAATTCATTTTACTCCAAAAATATTATGCAGTTCAAAATATCAATAAAATAATAATTACATTAATTTTAAGTTTTTTATCTTTCATATTTAATTTACTATCAATTATCTTCTATATATAAATAATAATTAAAAAAAAAAAACATTGAACTTATACTTATTCTAACAGCTTAGTAATTATTATTTACTTTTAAAGCCTTGATTAGTTGATTTGATATCTTTAAATGTTAGAAAAAATGAAAATTCATTCAGACATATTTAAGTATACAATGCAATTAAGAATTTTTAAGTTCTCCAGGTTCAAAAACTTTCACATTTTCATGCAATTCTTTGACTTTAATTAAAACAATTCTCTGTAGGTATAAGTCGCCTTTTTTGTAATCAATGAAATACAATTTAATCAATTTAAAGAGGCCTTAAAAATAAAGAATTGCAATATATTATATTAGTTGTTATTAATGTTTCTAAAGTTGGTTATTATTAGTATGTACAATACAATATAATGTATAGTATTTACCATATATTATAATATATATTTATACGGGATAGTAATCAACTGCATCATATATATAATGAATTACTAAGTCATGAGATGATTGAATATACAATATATCATATTTTCCAAGCTTGTGTACATTACTTACTTATTATACAATGTTTTTTTTTTTTTTTTTTTGATATTTTTTATATAAGACTTATATAATATCTTAAATATTAATATTATATTTTATATTTAAAATTGACTTACATGCTAGTTCTATTAATAGGAATTCTTCCCTATTGATTAATGATATTTTTAAAACATATTGCAATGTATACTGATCTTATAAGTTATTCTAACCAGAATAATATTCATAGTGTATGAGGTTTTTTTTTTTTTAAATTCTTTAATTCTCTTACCAACGCCTTCTACTTGTGTATGTGCTCTGTTATTTGCCAATTAAATCTTATGATTTTTGTTTTTTCAAATATTTATTCTAACATAAATTATTATTATAATATATATTTATAATTTACATATATATTTTATTTTATCGTGTTTCAAGTTTTTTGATTATTCTTACAAAATATATAAGTTTTAATATTGTTATTACGCCTATTTATGATCATAAGTTTTGTTTTTTTATTAATTATTATCGTTGTTTTGAAGAAAAAAAAATACCAATTATTTGTACCTAAATTTGTTGTGAATTATATTCAATAAAAATTTATTGTTCATTTTACAAGTATTTAGTGACACTCCTTAGGGTCTTATTTTTGAACTCTTTTACTAAATTTTCTAGTAAAAAATTACACCAGATTTAGATTATTTAAAATATTTTTAGAACATGGGCAAAGCGTAACAAGTTTGTATAGATGAACTTGACCCAATTTACTATTGACGTGGTAAAAATTATTTTACATAGTGCAGTCATTTAGTTACATAGGTAATCTGGCCATATGATAATCCGACCCCTTTTCTTTACTAATATAATATGAATTATATGCTGTCTTTTAGCTATTATTATTTATAGTAATAAAATTGCACTCATGAATTTTCAAGTAATAAATGTAAGTAACAGGTGACAGAGAAAAATTTTATTCAAAATTTTATTCCAATAATAATTGTTCAAATAAATATGTAATAACTTTTCAAAATAAAAAAAATGTATTAAGGGCAACTTTTTTATTGTGATTTTTTTCCAACTAGGTTGATTGACGTTTAAAAAATGATAGTACAAACAAAATGTTCACAAATCATTAGTTTTTGAGTTGCGACACTTTAAATGTACGTATATTAATTATGGTTAGGTTATACATTTAAATAGTCATATTTGATTGCCTTTCCTGTTGCGTACAAAAATAAGTCTAATTAAATAATGGGGCTATTGATACACATTTAAATTCCAATACTCATATTATGTACACCTATTGTATGAAATTCGACTATTTAAATTAAATGTACACTTAACTAAAAATACTCAAATTTCAAATAGTATTGTAGGCAGTAGGTACCACAGAATAGATTATTACTGCATAATAATTCAAAATCCGACACGGTTGACTTACAGCGCTTGGCGGTTTGAGGTACCTACTTTTTGCTTATCAAAAACAATATTATCATACATTAGTATCATAATCAGTTACAGCACAGAATAGTAAAATCACTAATCAGTCTGTTCTCTAAAATAAGCCTTGTGATATTTAGTTACCTAAAAATACGAATTATAATTCGCCTATTGCCAGTGCGTATTGCGTAAAAAGTAATGACGTGTGTTTCATCAGACTCTTCTAATTGTTTATGTTCATTAATTATAAATTTATAATTCGTTAACTCTGAAGATTTTTGGCAGTTTTTCCTGAATTTCGTTGTTTATTAATCTACGAAAATAATATTCGAGGTAATTAACGAAAGCAATTGATTTAAAAAATGTAAAACAATAATAACTTTAAAATTACCCATGTTTATAAATATATCTATAGATGTTTTGGTAAATATTCCTTTGTTTTGTATAATTCAATAGAAATATGTCAGATTCTGAAGTTGAGTTTGAGAGTGCCGACGAAGGCAGTAAAGGCGACGACGACGGTTGGGAAGTTGAAAGCGATTTTGATTTACCAGATGTACAACAGTCTGTCGAATCTAAGCCCGCTGAAACGAAATCTTCTATGTTACCTAATGGAACTAATACAGTTGATATGGAACAAAATGGAAAATGCAAAGGCCAGGATATCAAGTCCACTGAACAATATAACACATCTGATGCAATTCCAACACTGCAATCTAGGCTAAATAAACTGGCAGTTGATGGTGATAGCACAAATTCTAGACTAAATGATCTTGATGAAAGCAAAACGGTGGATAATGCAATAAAACAGACCACTAACCAGAGCAGTGTAAGTAAAACGAATTAATTAGATTAAGCATTACTTACATATATATACATTTTTAATAAAAGCTATAAAGTAATTTATAATTTTGCACACTTCAGTTTCTGTTGAAAAATCTGACTCAATTAGTGTACTAATTACTAATTTTATTAAATATTTTTTCAAATTAAAATCAGACATAAAAACTAACTAATCAAATCATATTAAAATTAAAATCTATTTTTTATTCTATTATTATTAAAAAATAACCATTGTAAAAATAGTTCATATTTCAGATTAAGACTATATATCTGCTGGATTGTCGCTAAAATTTAAAAATAATCATGGTTTTTCTTCGGGTACTCATTGAAAATATATATAGGTGCCTATTTGATAAAAATTGAACTCTAGATTTCTAAAAAATATTCCATTTTTGGATCAGTTAATATTCATGAATTCAAACGTATCTTCTTCCGTTTCTTACATACTTTAAGGAACTCACATTTATTCATACGAGTAAAAAAATTTGTTATTCGTTAGTTAACAGTTGTTTATTTATTTTATTATGAAATAATAACAAAAAATCTGAAGCAGTATTTTAGTATATTTATTAACTTCTATGGACTAAATCAATTTTAGACTCTAATCAAAGTAAGAAATTATGCTTAATTATTATATTATTGTTTGATACAAACCATTTTATTTTTAGGGTTGGGGTGGTTGGTCTAGTGGTTGGAGTGTCAATTCACTTCTATCAACTGCAAGTGCATTAACAAATCAAGTTTCTCAAGGTTTGACTAATGTTATTGGAGCACCAGCACCCGAACAGTTAGCATCAGTAGATAGTGATAAATTGGAAACACTAAATGGTAATGATTTTCTATCCAATTTTACTTCTTAAAAATTATTGTGATTACTTTTTACTATTTTTTAGATAAATCAACAGAAGAACCGTCAGAATCAATTTTAGATACCAATTATTTCCTAAGTAATGTAAGTCAAATAACGAAAATTGTGGAAACTACTGGCAGTAAATTGATCAATGGAGGTCTTGATACATTAGAAACAGTTGGTAAAAAAACTTTAGAAGTATTGCAAGAAGGTGATCCAGGCTTGCGCAAAAAGAGAGCATTGTTTTTTCAAAACACTGAAAAAATTAATTTGTCACAGGTATCTAATATTTACAATATTTTTTAAATGTAATTTGTTAATATAAATTTTAATAAATCATAATTTGATTTTTTTTTTTACTATGAATTTTACATATTTTGTTTATAAATAATTGTTAAATTAAAATCAGAAACATCCAACCAATGTTTAGACATTATTGGCCTGAAGGGTTAGCTTCTAAAAAAGTTTCATTTTTTCTACATGTTTTATTTTTAATAGATCATTTTATTTTTATTTTTGTCTTTAAGTTTTTAGCACATTACTCAAAACGCTATTGCACTATTGTTTCAAAACTGTTACAGATTCTGAGATCCACAGTTACTGTATCGGCACGGTTTTAACTAATCTTATAATAATTATTAGTATGTGCATCTTCTGCCAATTCATGATATACCTTATTGTTTTAGTTTCGTATTTCTAGTGTTGACTATAAATCCACTGTGTTTGCAGTTCTTTTTTTTTTTAATTATTCATCTGATTATTTTCATTCTAATTTAAACACCTGTTACTATAATTATTTAATAGTTATAAAATATTTTTTGTAAGACATATGTTGGCAGTTTTGTTTACAAAATTGAGATTTGATTGACATTTTAATGATTTGATGGTTTTGATTCACATTACATTATTTAGTGTGAATATCATTATTTATTTTAGTAGTGGTCGGCGTCATTGAAAATAAACTTACAACATTAAACAAATGTCAGTAAAATTAATGAACTTAAACTATTCAAATTTAGGATTTAATGTGTTTTCATAGATTTGAACTTGTTAAAATCTTGTTCATAAATAAATTTAATTTGTTCATTTAATTAAAGTTGTTCAAATGGTAGTGATTGTGTCAGTAAATATGTGTTCAGAACTAATAAAGCATAATAAATGTTAATCAATGATTTCTATTTTGTTCATTAACTAAATTAATTTTTTTACAGGTATTACAAGAAGCAAAAGATAAGGCAGAAGTCGAATCTAAACAAAATAATCAAGTTGAAGTAAAAAAGGGATATGCATCCTTATTGGATAGTTTTCAAGGTAATAACTAATACATATAATAATATACATTCAGAAAATAAAAGTATTAATTACTTTATTCAAATTAGTAAGTGCATTAAGTTTGTAAGTAATATTAATATCAAAATATAACAATCCTAAATTTTAATTTGTTTTAATTTAAATTATAAACTATAATTTTGATTTAAAAGTATAATATTTTTATTAAAAAAAAACCGAAGATATTCTTCTTAGTTTGGTTGAATTTCGGGTATAGATTATAGTTGTCAAAAAAAACATATAAATTTAAAAAATATATTTGATATTTTAATTCTAATAATGTAATAAAAAATATTTTTTTTATAATTATTTTTTAGGATTAATTCATTTAGAGAGTCTAGAACTATTATCTAAACAATGTCAAATGAAACTGCAAACAGTTTTGCTGTCATACTCTGGTACTCAGTTGACCGATATTCAAGATACATTGGAACAAATAAAGGAATTATGTTACCTTGATTGCGATGATGACGAAAAACTTATGAGTAGCGAAGAATTTAAAACTTCTTTGATTAAGTGCATCAGTCAAATAAGTGTTGATGTAAAAACAGATAAAATACTGAAGGTATATAACAATATTACAATAAATATAACACAAAAATTATTATATTTTATTTTATCAGGTTAGTGATTCGATTGATGAAAAATCAGAGAGCGAATTTGATGGCGAGGATAGTATTCATGACGAAGCTATTTCTGCACTGGCCGAATTGACTGCTGCTGCAATGGAATTATACTACAAACTAGGAGAAATGATAATGATTGATACACAAAATCACCAAGTTACCGTTAAAGCTGAAAATCTTTCTATGTAAGAACTTTATCCAAATTATCGTGTTGCTCTGTAAAACAATTTTTTTTCATTTTTTTTTTTTTTTCTATAGTCTAAATGAAGCCGTGTGTTGTCGAATCCGATCAATTGCCAATAAATATGCGTGTTTGTTGACTAAATTCGATGCAGATTCAAACGATATTAGTGACATTTATCTCGAGGTAATAATTGTTCGTTATTAATACTTATAATAATATAAACTTGTGTTGTAATAATTGGATTTGTATATTTATTTTCAGTCCTCTAATAGTAGTTCGTACATCCAAGATGCAGCACAACTGTTACTACCTATTTTACAACTATCAGTCATCTAATGTACCCAATGTTAAGTATTCATATTATTTTTTTATTTTGTAATTTTTATATTATATAATGTTAATTTAAATCATTATAATATTATAGCCAGTGTAGTGCTATTAATAAATTTATGTCAGATGTTTGAATATTTTCTATTTTGTTTTGTAATTTACCCGACACTCCAAACACATGATACAATGTAAAACTCATGGGCCTGTTCAGTGAGGTCCATTATCTTTTCGAAGAAATAAACAAATAATAATAATGTATCGAGGGTAGAATGACTACAAGTCACATTTTTAACTTTCTGTTTCGTCCAACTAAATTTAGGCGGTTTCATTTCCTATGGCGTAGAATCCTGTTGTAAATTTCAAGCAAATTAAGGAATGTAGTGGTTTTGTTCGGATCTTTTTTCTTACTTTCTTATTATAGTAAGCTTTCTGGTGGTAAAATTTTACAAGTTCATTTTTTTTCTCGATATGTATTATGAACAGTAAATTTGACACATTGGAATTGTAATGTCGTTTTTAAATTTTTCTGCCAGTTTTCTCAAGTGTTAGACAAAACTGAAAACTGTTTAAAATTAATATTAAATTTTATTCCAAAAATATTCAGAATAATTTTAATAATTTGTTATTTTCTATTGAGGAAAAAAAGTCTCATCAAATTTTTATTCTTAGAAATATGGTCGTTGATCTGTGGTTTGACCAAAACTGTGGGCATTTTATTGCTAATATGTTATTTTATAGAAAAGTAAACCAGATCTTTTTAGTTGGATTATGACCAAAAATATTGCAATTTCAAGACGTAGGAATGTTTATTCATTTATTTTGGTTTCGTATGAACCGCGGAGTAGTTAATTCTAATAATTCACTGGACTTGTATTTTGAAACACTCATAGTTCATATGAATGTGTGCGAGCTGTAAATTCAAATTACAATTTAGAAATATGATCAAGGACTAACGTCTTTTATTTTGACCACGAGTATAAAGGTTAATATATAATATATAAATTAAAAACTTTTCACAATTTTTTCGGCCTTTATATATCAGCTTTATTCTTCTGCAATTAAAAATAATGTTTTTTTACGACGTCGGTGCACTCAATATCATACTTATGAATATATGATATACGTTGCTCTAAATTTATGTATGAATACTAATAATTGGTACTAGATGAAAAAAATTTCTCCAAAAACCTTTCGTAGGTCACCAAGCCAACACTGCTCAGGCAGTATGATAACGTTTTGAGTTTGTGTTCCGTTTTCCCGTTTGAATTCGTTAAATTTTTTTCCTTTTTTGTAGAATATTGTTAAATAAGCGTATGTGATTTACGAGAGGGTCATAATATAAATGATGAGAAAATAGTACATATTATTATGTGCGCCCCTCCCCCCCCCCCGTGTGTGTGATTTTATTCACGACATTTAATATCATAATTATTAAAATTATAATTTTACATTGACCTCAGCCTGTTAGCCGGAAAAATATTTTCACGCGCCTAGTCGGCCACCGCCGACCTCAATGGTGGAAATTGTCGAGGGGGCTGGCTTACTCCGCCGTCCGTTTCGCGCGGTCGATGGGGGTTTGACCGTTCGTTACTGTTTCACGACGCGACCCGGCCCAGCACCGATAACAATATTATTATCCTTAACATCTGCCTCGGAAAAATTGCTATTTAGACAAACCCAGGACGCGTTCAGCCATTTTTTTCCCGTGCAAGCCCAATGCGTTTCGTTGAGAAACGCCGCTAACGATAGTTTATATAAATAAAGTATACATTTTTTTTGTTCACATAACATTCTAGACTTTGAAATATGTTAATTGGGTGTATGTGATGACAGAACAATATCGATTTAAGTGAAATTATTAAATGGGTATTCAAATAAAATTCGTATGTTTGATTTTTTCCTGAAAAAAAAAAAAACGACCACTCTAATAACTAATATGAATATAAACTTAACGTAAACAAGGCGCTACCTTAATTTTTTCTCGAATTCCTACTGTGAAAAGATTCCTACATTTTCTTGTCGTTTTCAAAATGGAAAATTATTGTCGTTTTAAATCGAGGGTGGCCAATTTGAATAGACTTGAGATGGACCTCTTGCGTTTTTCCGGATAATTTCTATCGACCGAAAAAAAAAATCAATAGATAACCAAGTATGTTATATAATATATAAATGAGAGAGTTACGTTTCTTTTATTTAGAATTTAAATAACGTTTTAACTGACACAGACATTTTTGAAAAAAATCAAAACGAATGGAAGTAGTAGCAAAACTCGTTGAAATTGCCTGAGTCAAACTCCTTAAATAATGCCACACTAAAGGATTTTTAAGGAGAGGTGTATAGGCAAAATCAACAAGAAATTAAAATTTTAAAATTGTATTTTAAAACGTCTATGTTTTCAGTGTTCCCGTGTGTCGACAAACCGGTTGTGATGGAATTATAAAACGTGCTTCGAATACGTATTCAAGAATTCTTGATGATGACACATCGATTCTAGCACATATTAATTAGTTTCACTGAGGTCAATATTATTAGTACCAAATGTCATGGTGATATAATTAATAATTATTTTCAAAACAGACGTTTAGAATATTTAAAAATATTAAATGTTAAAAAGTTATTATTACAAGTACACGATGAAAAGTTTCAATATTTAGTTCTTAGTCTTATTCAAATGAAAAAATTAACACCACCAACTACAATTATTTTTCCCATTCAAATGTAATTTGGTATTGGGTGGAATATTCTTAATAAAGGTACATGTGGTACTTACTTTTAATATTAAATTAATCATTCTCACTGGACTAATAATTATTATTATACACGTTCGAATATTGAGTTAAAAATCACTATTTAGTATTTACCAAATGTTTTAATAATTATTGTTCTGGCGTTTTATTTTAAGTGCCTAATTAGTTTGAAAAAAAATAATTTTGATCACAAATATGGTTCCACATACTTGACACACAAATCGATGTAACA
The DNA here is from genome assembly GCA_948098885.1 of Drepanosiphum platanoidis. Taxonomy (NCBI): domain Eukaryota; kingdom Metazoa; phylum Arthropoda; class Insecta; order Hemiptera; family Aphididae; genus Drepanosiphum; species Drepanosiphum platanoidis. The sequence goes on along the minus strand of OX402538.1, from coordinate 9,012,560 downwards.
TATTAACTATCTCATAAACTTTGGTTATTTTTTAGGTCATCAATATCCTTTCTCTATATTTTATTACTATGTGTGTACAATATACGAGTATATTGCACATGTAGATGTTAATAACTAAAAATAAAAAAAACATTAACAGATTAATTGACTAACTAAAACTATAGGATTGCAGTTTAAAATTTAAAAGATGAAATTATTTTTAGTTTTTAAACTAAACATGGATAATTGAATTTCCACACAAAATATAGAATTGTAACAAATAAAAAATTAAATTAAATTTACCAATATTTTGTAAAAAAATAAACTGATAATTGTTGTAAAAACCAAAAATTATCATATAGTTCAATTTTTACAAAAAAATATCTCTATAATATTTTAGTAGATATTACTTTTTTGTTGAACTGCAATGAGTAGAATTAAAAGAAAATCATATCATGCTGTGATGTTCTCAGTTTGATGTGTCATGATTAAAAACATTTCTAATGAGCCACAACCGTTATCATCTGTAAGATGTTTTTTCTGAAAAAGTAATCATACACTTATTAAGACCCGAATTTCCATTAGTTTTTAGGATAGCACCGTTCTTAAAGTTAAGTTTAACTAAAACCATTTGATAATTTTAAATTTATTTAAAAAGCACTATCATCAGGAAAAACTAGTGCTATTTAATACATTGATAACTATTTAAAATTTTTATAAAAATTTTAAGATTATTATTCAACAAAAACATAAAATAAGATTTTTTTATTTAGTATTATCCTATTATGATTGTTTATTAAGTAAAATTTAAGTTTAATATTTAGCTTGAATAGAAAAAAATCGAATTACAGCCATTAAATGTTGACTTCATTGTTTCATAATTTAGGTGATTATAACAATAATCACCATGGTCAGTGCTTCAAATTAATTAATTTGTTGACATTAAATTGTTTTCATTGAACTATAATTAAATGATAAAATGATAAAATATTATATCTCTTTCACAAATAATATTATTTTATATTTTATATGTTTACATAAGTAACCCATTTATTTGCTATAGATTAATTCAAATTTGATAGAAAAATATTATTTTATAAACTTTCAAAAGTTATTATGTATGACTTTCATAAAATATTGGGAAAATCGAAAACATTTTTTATGAAATGGAAATATCAACTATTACAATAAATGAATATTAATACAGTAGTCTCATTAATCCGAACAAAGGTTAAATCAAAAGACACCTAATCTGAACGGGCTCGAGCGTACGTCACAGTATTATGATTTTTTTTTTTTTGACAGTCCATATAATATTTAGAAATTTTCTCGTAGACCCATATAATAATAATCATAATAGAGCATCGCACTTACACGTTGTTGAGATTGCATACCACATCGATTACATTAGTCAGTTTCTTGTTATATTATAGTACATAGTGATTTTCATCATACGTCATGGGTAATCCGAACAATCCGACCTCTTCCCCCATTCTGTTCGGATTAACGAGATTCTAATGTATTTAAGTCATGAATTGTGTTCATTGATGATATTTAAAATTTCAAGTTGAAATAATAAAATTCATACCTATATCAAATACCTAAGGTGTATTAGTATATGTAAAATTTATATTTTGTATGTATGATATTAAAATTTGGAAGTCTTGGCTGTAATTTAAATAATAAATTATAAATTTTTACTGTTTTCATTCTTCAATTAAAATCACTATTTGAATAAAAACGGAATAAAAATCACATATTCAAAAATATTTTACCAGAAATAAAACACCAAACTGGTTATCACTTTACACAAAACCGAACATTATTACTCGACACAAACACTCACTAGTCAACAGACATTGACTTAACTTGAATGTTGATATATTATTAAAAAAAACACCAATGCTTCTTTTTCAATTGATTATTTAATTGATTTAACTAATTAGAAATATTATTACGTACATGTATGAAATAAAATTTGTTTTAAAAACAACAGTTAAATCGCGAATTACACTTTATTATCATAATTTCTATAGCGCACAAGATTAATAATAAAAATATTTTTCGTATATATTTAAATTTAACATTAACACTTCAAAAAAAATTACTGAACAATCCAATGTAACTGGATTGCTTGATAATTTACACTACATTTTAAAAAGTAAACGACTTGATCTTAGTAAGGTTGGTATAAACATTAACACTTATCCATAAAATAATGCATTATTTAAATTAATTATGAAAAATATTTAGTCACTTGAATACACATTAATAAACTTAAAATATTTTTTTATTAACTAGACAATTTAGCACTCTATTTATATGAATTATGTTACGCACTCCACACGTTTCAGAAGTAAATAAGTAAACTGTGTGTGTTAACTTGAAATATTAAACAATTAAATTAAAATTGGAAAAATTAAAAAAATTAAGCACATAATAGAAACTTGCGCACAATTTTAATAAACCACAATAACTGAATTTGTTTTGGATTTATGTTTTCAAAATAAAAACATTAACACCGTATCTTCAAATAATGAAATCAAATTGTAGTGAATGAAAAATATTTTACTTAAATTTACTCTACTAAAATTAAATATTACTTCTAAATATTTAAGAAAAATGTTATGAATATCAAAAAGAAATTATGAATACATACCATACAAGTATGAAACATTCAATATTGAAATAGTGTCATTACGAAACACCCCCACTAACTACGACTACAACTAAATGATCATCTTTTAATGTTTCATTGCTTAAATTTTTAGCACTTTGTTTCAATAAGTTGGCTGAGTACTCACAAGGAGGAAATGCGTATAATACACCTGTTGGCTCAGGATCTTTACCTACCAGGGATATAACCCCAGCTGCTTCTTTTTGTTTTAAATAGGATACCAAATTTCGCAATGGTCTAATTTGTACTAATGCGTCGTCATTAGCAATTGAACTAGTTGAACAAGGCATTGCCAAAAATATAGCATGCATATCAGCAGTAACTATACGTTTAGAAACATCTTCCAACTTAGGCTCATCTAAACGCAACCGTTGTGTAATGCGCAGCGTAGATTTACCATCTTCATCTTTCATCATTGATTCTATAACACTAGGATCACCAGATGTCAAATGACATTTAGCTGGAAACTGAGAGCTTTTTAAAACGAGACTTCCCTGCCATATTTCAGAACACTTACGAGCCAAGTCATTTAATGTACGAACAGAACCCAAAAGTCCTGCAGATTGAATAGCTCCTTCTTCAGATTCTACATCACTATCGATTGATTGATGAAGTGGTGACCGTTCTGGTGATCGAGGGGAACCAATATCAGAAACAGAATGCTTAAATGAACGTCCATTATCATAATTACCGAACTCTCTGCTTTCTTCTCCATAATCTGAACGACCTTTACGATAACTCCTGGAACTGTAGGAAGGATACTCCCCATCTGCCCAACTATATGGGTATTCGTCTCGTCGAGTTAATTCCCGTAAATCTCCAGCAGTTGCAGCTACATCGTCGTGAGAGGATTTAGATTTTGATGAATAAGTTAATGTAGGGCTCCCACATACACCTCCATCAGCAAAGTCTGTTCTTAATTTATGTTCTGGACCTCCTAATGCAACTCCTCTCATTTCCTTGACAGCTGCAGTTGCTGCATCAATACTTTCAAACTGTATGTAAGCAAATGTGTCGCCTTTAGAATACTCAATTTTCTTAATAACACCAAATCTATCAAATTCTCGTTCTAGTTGAGCTAATGATGTCCAAGGACCCAAACCACCAACCCATATTCTTTGGGTGGGTGTTGATTTTCCATAACCAATTTTACATTGAAATTTCCCTAAATATTGGCCGGATAATTCAACTTTGGCCCTATGAGCCATATCTAAATTTTGATAACGAACAAATGCGTACGCATTTCCTGTCCCTGGCAATGGTCGTTTAACATCTATGTCCTCAACAACTCCATATCTGCCAAATATACGACGAAGTTCTTCATCAGAGATGGAAATTTCTAAGTTTCCAGCAAACAATGTACGTGTGGCCAACGGGTCATCTTCAGGTGGAATGTGATGCAAGTAGTTTGGAAATTTGTCTTTTTTATCATGAATCAAATGAGGATGAGGATGTGGTCTAAACGGTGGCATGAAATGTCTTGGTGGGCCATACAATGGATGAATTGGTCCTAAATGAGGATGAATAGGAGCCACATGGTGTAATAATGGTGCTCTGGGTATCATAAGTTCATGAGGATGTAAAGGTGGTAAACCTATTTCTCTAAAATCTCTCGGAGGCAGCATGGGAGGAAGAGTACCATAAGGTATCCTTTCATAAAACCTATCAGTTGGATGTGGTCTATGAAGTTCTGGAGGAATAGGAGACCTATGATAATACCGATCATAATCTGGAGAAAAACTTCTAGATCGAGAACGTCTAGCTCTTGATTCGTAATGATCTCTAGAACTGCGACTCTCATAAACTGGAGCAACTAAAGCTATTTTATCAAATAAACTTATTCTAGGCTTACTGTGTTTGGCATCTCTAGCATCTTCTGAGCTTCTAAAACACACGTATGCCACCCTTTCATCTAATTCGTGAGATATTCTGACGGAAAATTCACCAAATTTTCGGTATTCTCGGTATAATGTTTCTTTGACTTGTTCATCGCTAGCTTTTGGATGTAGAGCACTAACACACAATACTTTGTAAGTAGGATGAGAACGATCCAAATCCCTAGAACGGCCAAATTCGTCACGTTCTGAATATCTGGATGCTCTAGGACTGGGTGGCGATCTAGCTCTACGGCGCACGCGTTCGGGTGAACCTCTCTCATCTGAACTACCGTCATACCTGTTAATACTGCTATGACGTTTCTTACGCGACATTGGAGGAGAGTCGCCATAACTTCTACGTTTCATATTGTCAATTTTCACAGTGATTTTTTTCGATTTAAAATCTCTGGGCAATCCAATCATTCACACTGTTGCACAATAAAACCATTAATATACCTAAAAATATTCATATTTTAATTAAAAAACGTAACACACACAATAATATTATCGAGTTAACAGAACAATATTGTTTTTAGTTTTAATTTAAATTGTTATCAACATCAGAACACCAGATATAAAATATATAGCAGTGACCGCGACTCACTTGTAAAATGTTAATACAAAAACACAACAGACTACGTCACAGTACTGAGGGTCATCAAACGTGGAAATACAATATAATCACAATTTATAGAAACCGAAAAAAAAAAAACAATCGGTCACTAATTGTAGGCGTCACGCGGCGATCGTAATAAACACGAACACTTAAAAACACAAACAGTTTAAACCCGAAGATGAGTACTTTTAAATGGTCACAACAACAAAACTGAATTTCTTAAATAATACTAAGCAAAAAAATAATTACGTGGAAGACGGCATAGGTAGGCCTTGCGGTGGATGTGCCACATTCACTGATATTCACAGCCTACGCACTGCGGTGTGCGGAGACTGGTTAGTGGAAGTAGAAGGGATTGAAACCAAAACAAAATGGCTTGCCAACGCTAGCGTCATAATCGATGCGATTTTTCGTACCGACACTATCGATGGTATTGTTGACCGGATTGCAATTGTTTCGACCGAGATACAACACATTTTACCATAAATAAATTTACTTTTCTATGCAACAATAATAAAATGTAAAATTTTACAACGACAGGCTAGTTGAAATAACATTTGTAAACGTTTGTTTATATAGTAATTATTTTTAGTAAATAAACGCAAATAATCGAAACGAAAATTGGCATCGATAGTAACAAGAATTAGGTTACATCTTACATCTCTTTAAACAGTTTAAACAATTGTTTTGTTAATTTAGCAATACTTTGTAATTTTAATTAGGTTTTATTGTTATATTTAAAAAAAATTATGATCATTATATTATATTTTAATTGCGTTTTAGTTCAAACGCAATTAAAGACGGCTAAATTCGATTAATACGTTATATTTCTTACTCGATGTTTTCGATTTCGATTTAATAACGGTTTCCATTTCAAGTTCTTGAAAATCTGAAGTCAATTATTAAATATTGATCTTTTAACTATTTTCTGTGCAGCATGATTGCGCGTTTATCTTTTTTACACCTGAAAAAGCATGAAAAATCACAATTGTACACTACATCTTAAATGTATATATTATTTGTATTTTGTATTTTATTGTATTTAAGTTTAATACAATTATAACACATAATTATTCACAATATTCCTTTCAATGCCATAAAATACAAATGATTTTTTGTTGTTTGGTTTGATATTTGTTTTATTTTAATGATTTAAGTAGAGATATATTAATTATAGTACTAAGCAGACCGCAGAGGTTAATTGTAAAAGAAAAAAACCACACTATTGTCTCAGAATAAATATTGCTCATTTCAGCAAAGATTAAATACACTATAGTGTAGTATCATTTAATCTATCATTTCAGAAAACAAAAATGTTACAAAAATAAATTGAATATTTTAATAATAATAAATAGTCGTTCGTGTGATACCTAATTATACTCGCCTCGATATTAAATAAATATGTAAGCTCTCTTCGTGACTACTCAAAGTTCCTCTCTATATTTCATTTAAATTTCAAGTTCATAGAAAATCCCGATTTCACTCATTTCAAAACCCAATTTTGTTCTCATTTTTCTACTTAAATTCTTCGCAGAATAGTTATTATGTAAAATAATTAATGATCATTGTTAATTGTCAAAATATTTTTTTTATAGTATAATGAATTAATGACTAATGAAGTAATGAATATTGAATAGTGATTAAATAAAGGTTATCATCACAGAGGCACAGACTTTGTACCGCGAACCACAGTACCTAAAAACGGACTCAGACAACTTTTATTTAAGATAAGTAACGTAATAACCAGGAACTAACGGATATATACAAATATTGCTATAGGTATTGTTTAATGTTTTTAATTATTTGTTCCGCAAACTATAAAAACTAACTATAGAAATAAATAAATAGGATAATATGAAATTAAATATATTATTTTGATATAGTTATTTTAAGTTTAACACTGATTACTGTAAGCCGACAGAATGCATAGATTTTCATGTCCATGGAACAGTGTTACCACAAAACCATGTGTTCAATTATTGATTATAGAATAGATCTGTTCTATAATATTATAATCAATGGTTCGATGCTTCAATGTATTAAACAACTATAACAAGCATATTTGAAATTGAATTTATTTACTATAAAAATATAAAATATTGAAATAAATATAACATTATTTAAAGGGGGTATTTTTAAACTTGAAAAAAAATTGTCATAATACACTTATTAACTATTTAGCTATTGATGTCTAAATAAAGTTAATTTAGTAATTCTTTTTCCTAATCCCAATTGTTTCGTATTGTTGTTGATAATTTTGATTATTCACATGATTATCCATTAAACTACCTCGGAAAATGAAAGTACATACTCCTGGTTAAATTTGTTTGTATTAATAATGTATTTTATGTAAAAATTAGGTACCACGATAGGTGATAATACCATGATATATATTGCAAATATTTAAAAAAACAAAATAGCAAGCAAAAGATTTTACAGGAGAGACAGTTGCTTCCCTAATGCATAGGCTTAATGATCCTGTTAAATGTCTGTATGCTGTACCCTGTAATTGTCGATGAACAATGTACATATGATTAGGTATTTAAATACAAAGATAAAATTTCCATATATTCTATTTGGGAATAATAAGATAGTTACTAGATATTTATTAACAAATACTAATAATTTGATATTTACTATAAAATATTAGTATATTTAAAAATGAAATGAATTTAATTTTAATTCATTTACCTATTCTAATGTTATAAACAATTTTTTTAATTTTCGTACATGTATACGATTATTATAAATACAATATTATATAAAACACATAATCATCTACATAATTATATACTCTTACTTAATATATATTTAAATATTGATTATTGTGTCCTGGGTTTCAATTTTATAAATTAACACAAAGTGTATATTCAAAATTATTAATAAAAACTAAAGACATATTGAAATTGAATTTTTAAAATTAATGTTTGAGCAATTGAATAAATTCATCTTCTTGGATATTCATTAATTCCTCTAATGCTCTCCATCCTGTCTTCTGTGTTGATAATATATACTGATTTGATAAATCTCTTAAGCTTGTTTTTTTACCCAAAACCAAACTTTGACAAATTCTGGCACATATACAAGTCTAAAATCAAAATTAATTTAATTTCTATATACTTTTTAAAATGTTAGTATCATATATTAATAGCCAATAGGTGACCTATTATATAATGACCCGGGTTGGGATTTTATAGTATTTGCATATTTCTTATAAATGGTTAAGAAATAAAAGAGTAAGCTTACAATTTATTTCAAAGTACAGAGAACTAAAATTTAAATTCAAATATTTAGTGATTTTTTAGTTTTTAATGCTATTTCTAGACTTACTGAATTTTTCTAACATTCTGTTGTTTTTATTGCATATTTTTAGTATACATTTATCGTTATTAAAGGTAATATAATAGCGCATATTTATGCTATTTTAAGTGCTATAAAATCCTAACCGTAATAATGATTAAAAATTCCATGAAGAAATATTGATAATTACAATTATACAGTTTTAAATAATATAAATTAAACTGTATTTTAGCAAAGGAGTTCAAATCATAATTAAGTTACCTTTCTTTTTTTGGCATATACAGCAGATGTTTAATTTTTATTAACCGAAACATCAGTAGTGTTATACTATTTGTAAAATAATACAATTATAACAATTATTAAAAAGAACTACAAATTTACATAGAAATAAAACCTGAAAATTAACTAATCGAATCAAAAATAAATAATTTATACTTATCAGCACCATGCACCAGATCACAAAATCTTTAGAAATCACAAATTATAAATTAGATTTACTTATTTACTCAGATTTATTCAAATTAATTATTATTTCATATTTTTATGTATACTTACATGTACTACTGAAAGTTCCAAATTATTTAAAGGTCGATACTGTTTTTCAAAAGCATCAACAAAGTTCTTAATTTGAACATTAGATAACTTAACATTACTATCGTTGAAATCATGCAGAATTATGTAGCACAGTGCAACAGCAAAATCAAATATTTTGAATGAATATATGACATCATTTATGTCTATAATACCATATATTTTGTTATTGTTTATAATTACATTATTCATGTTAAGGTCATCATGAATTACACCTAAAAAAATGTATTTTTTTTAAACAAAATCATTATAATATGTTAATAAAAATGTTGTAATACTTTTTTCAAATTGATTAGATTTTGATAAGACATCTGATTGGAATTTATTTAAAATAGTAGTAATCATTTGTTGTTGTTTCGTCTGGTCAAAAACTTCAACAAATTTTAAGGCTTCTGGAGATTTTTCTAAAGCCCACATGTGGTCATCTCTGTGGAACCCAACATGGTCGAATTCCTAAAAATAAATTTAGTTTTAAAATAATTTTTAATAAGCAGTCGTTTATTATGTTTAAAATAATTACATTTAAAATGGATGTTAAACGACCAACATAAGTACCAAAATCAGTAGATAAATTTGAATTGATTTTAACTGTGTCCATTGTATCTCCTATGATATATCTATATGCTCTAACTGCATGTACTTGATCACCTTTTAAAATAAATATGTATTTAAAATTTTTAAGTTTAATTTAAATCATATAGTATATATGGTAATATAATGTCCTATTTTTAAGAATTTAAAAAATAACTTACTTATAACCAGTAGCTGATAACTTTGACCATATTTATTAAACACAGGAATTGGACAGATTATTCCAGAATTATCTAAATGCAAAAAAAAAATCATGGTAGGTAAATAGTTATAAAAATACATAATATATAATATATATTATAAAAGTAAGAAATACTATTATCAATGTCATTATTTAAAAAATACACTTCGTTTAACGTATCTACAAACATTATATAGGTACTATTCAAACTAAAAATGTAATAATTTAACAATCATACATAATGTATATAATATACAATATATACCTAGATACTGAGTCAACTCAGTCTGTGCTTCTAGAAGTGATGTATTTTTTGAGTCTATTGAATTAATGAATTTTAAAACTATTCCATCAACTGGAAATTCAACTCCTTCAATGCATTTTTCCACTTCCTGCAAAATGTTAACATGATAATAAAATGTATAAATAGTTTTTAATATTATGGTTCTTATTCTTATTCTTTCTAAAATATTAAAATTAATTATATCAATATATGAGGATTGTAAGGTAACAAATAACTTTTGAAGTAGATATTTAGTAGGTATTTATTGTTAAAATAGTAATTATATAGGTACCCATATACGATTTCCATTGAATTGAGTAAATAAATAGTAAGTAGGTACCAAATTGATTTTGATGAGGTTTTTTTTTAGTCAAGTACATTATAATAATAATATCATGTTATATATTATTAAGTTATTGTTAATTTTGTTTGGATTGTTAGAACGAAGAAGATTATAATTCTTATATATTTTTTTATTATACTGTTAACTACAACTCAGAGCCTAGGTTTCCAGTCATCTTATCCAGGCTTAAAATAATTTTACTGAACATTTAATGGGATAAAATCACTTTAATAATGACAACGTATTAATAATTGGCAAGTATTTATTGTTTAGTAATCAATTCCAAAAGAAATTGTTTTTTATATACCTATTCTGGTACATTTTTATTCGGACTTAATATAAATTAGGTTTACATCAGTAAATAAATACGTATAGGTAATAAGATATTATACCTACAGTTATGTAATAGTTTTTGTCATCGTAACCATCCAATTGTCGGAATTTTCCGTTGATATAACCATAATAGTTTTTCAAAACGTCCTCGACCATTTGATTGTCTGTCACGGCAGAAATATTTTCGGTAATATTGGCCATTCTGTTGTTCTAAAATTAAACGAATCAAAAATATTGGTAGGTATCAAAAAAACGAATTAAGTAGCCTCAAGACGAGATTTCTTACAGCTAGTTAGTTGGTATTTGATTTTCACGAAGTTCAAATAGGTACTTCGGCATGCACTAATGTGCACGTACGTTCTCCTCAACAGGAAATTTAATTTAATTGGCTTGAATATTAAATGTTAACATTGTTAACAAGCTGGTTTTGATTTTATATACTAGATACTATATATACATAATACAATAGAATTATTATAGGTGTATAATAACAAAACTGATTGTAAAATATTTCGACACTGTTTTAAAAACCACGCCTCATTACTTATCCTCTGCAACAGAATTATTTCAAGTATTTATCAATATCCCACTATAAGATAGAATTAATATTTTAATTATGAGATAAATTATTACCACTACAACTTAAGAGGAATTACAAGTGATAATTGTCTTTCATTTTCTTTCCGTCTCTTAATCTACACCCGCGTAAAATGATATTTAGACATTTTTCACATTTTAAAAACAAATTTGAATTTGCCGGATTAACCGGATGTATGGATTAGCGATACTATAGACAGTATTATAATGGCATGTGTATCAAATATTTAATATTTATATCCACCACATAATAAACAAGCACCTACCACAAATTTGTCGTGTCGACATGGGTTTCCAAATAATAATTTTGTAATACATATTGCTAACGCAGACTGTATTGATCCACATGCCACTGTTGAACAATATTCACAGACTCACAGTATTATAAATTATAATTATTTAAATAAAGACGTTACCTATATATATTTATTAATTTACCAACGAAATTAAAAAAAGAAAAAGAAGATCCGTTTATGCTGTTAATAGTGTCTATCAAATCGGACAATCTGATACACTTCGAAAAAAAAACTTCAACGTCTCGTACCTATGTCGTTATATCAACTGTTTATCGATTGAGCATTATTAAATGGGTTCTTTTCTTTTGTTAACTCATGAAGTTGTAGTTTAAACTGGTTTTACGAGGGTAAGCGAACTATCGACAGCTGCACCGGGGAGGGATGCCTGTTTGTGACGAAAAAAAAAGATCGATTTTGTTTATAACCGTGAACCATGTGACGCAAATGGTTTAAACAATGTAGGAAATAATCTAAATACTGACAAAACCTTTATGTAATAGTACCTGTAATTTAATATTAATCGATAATAAACGACACAGTCAAGAGCTAAACAAAAATCATCTATATTAGTGCACGAATATTACCAACCCCTTCGAAAGACCCCCCCCCCCCCCATTATACCTGAATGAAATCACAAAGAGGAATCCTTCAGAATATATTTAACTAACTTATTAAATTAACTATACAGTATACTTATTATATTCAGTGGCAATTTTAGCTGTATTTTTTACAATATAATAAGTAAAACAACGAATTAAAAATAGATTTACCTGATTTGAGTAGCGATTCGTTTCCATCACTGGACTTATAACATAGAAGCGGCATTTGCAATAGTTGAATTGTAGCGTCCATCACAATTGGATTCATAATTATAGTTAAATTAACAAGACTAACGTTCTCAAAATAAATTAGCTTAATAAAAACCGAGACTCACACATGGAAATTAACAAAATATTTCGGACGACTGTATCCGACGACGATTCGAACACGACTGAAATGATAGAGACTACTAACTGACTAATATTAGAGAAAGCCGATGATTTTCATCCAAATCGATTTCACCTCATTATTCCTATTTCCGTGTCTACCATTGTATTGCCAGGTAGGGAGGCGGTTTATCAATAACAACCGGATTTATTAGTTTGTTGGTTTGAACTTTGAACATGGCTGCCAAGCTGCATCTGTTTCATCACCATAGGCGACGAGCTAAGCTTTCTTGACGAATATTTCCATTCATATCATATTATAATCAGTATTATACTTATAAGTTATGATAAATAATTCATTGTAGTCCATATAAAAAGCCTCAAGGGAGTTGAACTCCAAAAGCCCCCTGCCTACGTCATTGCAAATTGTAATGGAGAATGGATTATACTTTAAAATTGTATTATCATCATTTTTCTTAAACTAAACACATTTTTAATGATAAATACTTCCGTTACAGCTGACAACCATTAGTAAATTTCCGGCTTATAATCCGTTATTGTAATTTGTTAATTGTATTTTGAGTTAAAAATGTTTTATGATATTTATTTTAAAATACACAATCTGTAAATCAATTTTTTACTATAGACGTACGTTTTAAATGTCTTAATAATTGAAAAGATGAGTTCAAATAAAATAAATTTATCTTCAAGAATATTTGTTATAGTGATTATTACTTACCCTCTCGCTCTGTCACTCATAATATAATGGACGTTCTAATAAAAACATGGCTCAATATTATTTTTACTCATAAATTGTATTGTTGACTAAGATTCTTCAATTAATGTATTATACCTATAATGCAATCGAGTAAAACTAATAATTAAATTATTACAAAAAAATATGACGAATGTGGACTGTTTGATGATACCTCTCATTAGGGGACTGGACAGGACTATTTTTCTCGGTGGTACCATTATTTATATGTTTCTCTTTAGTTCATCACTCCCACCATGCATAAAATCTGAATTTATTTTTAAAACATGATTCAACTAAATCTCTCCATTGTCCATTATGTTATAAAAACAAATATTTGATGTATCTACCTATTGCGATTAATTTTTGAATTTCTTTTACAGTTTTTAGTTGAGTTAACTTTAATTTAAAAATATCGGAATTAGACACATACATGTATTAAATGCAATTTTTTAAAAAGATAAATTTTGATCAAATTCGTTAAAACCACGAAAATCTGCAAAATTCATTGTTGTTAAATATTCATATAACATTCTTAATTTTAATACTAAAGAGCTAAAAATGTAGTACAAGATTCCTCACACTCTTTCTAGTCGATAAAAAAACTTTACCGGAAAGTCGCAAGTGTTTTTATCATACGTGGTGGAAAATTACGACAGAATTTCATTCAACGATTTTGAAATAGAGGCTGACGAGGTCTATAAGTCACCATTCTTTACTCTGAATCGTTTTTCTGAAGCAGTAGTACTGTAATACTGTGGCATTAATTATTTATAGTAAATACTAAATATAATCATTAATCAACGACTTTGGTTTAAAATGTGTAAGAACGATTCACTAATATCAATCACACCGCCGCCGTCAGCTGTTATTTCGGCTATCTGTTTTGATTTTATGTTGTTGGTGATTTTTGTAGACGCCTTTATATTTTTTCTATGTTCATACACCGTTTAGGCAATGTACTCTAGTCTAGGGGTATTTATTTCATTTTAGATCTTTGACAGCAAGCACAGAAATAATGGAACAATAATCCGACAATTCAATAAATAGGACAACGAGTCATTCGACCAGTTTGAATAGAACACATTTTGTATAAGCTCCATTAACGTCTTCGATGACGTGTATCGTTATCAAAATTCTACTGATAACAGAGTGAGATCGTATATCGTTGCCGACACCGAATGAAAAATGCTGATGATGTCCAAATCATTTCATTAGGTTTTAGTGTAAATAATTTTCATTTCGAGTGAAATAAATGTTAAACTAATATATTTCTGGTTGAATATAGTTATAAGTAATTTGCGGCAAGATGCAGAGATTAGTATTGTATGTTATCCTCTCGTTGTTTTGCGTTTTTCAAGAAGGATTGAGCTATCTCTTGACTGTTGACGCACACGCTGAAGAATGTTTTTTCGACAAAGTCGAGATTGGCTCCAAGATGGGTAAGTTTTTGCTCGTTTTCCATTGATTATATGATAAATAATATCGTGTTCATTTTATTTTTCTTACGATATTGCCTTGTTTTTAAGGTTTGATATATGAAATATCTGAAGGTGGCTTTTTGGATATTGACGTCAAAATTATTGATCCTGATGGTGAATTAATATACGAAGGCTTAAGGGAATCAAGTGGAAAGTATACATTTGCTGCAAGTAAAAAAGGGGCTTATACTTACTGTTTTAGTAATCAAATGTCAACGATGACGCCAAAAGTAGTACTCTTCAGTATGGAAGTGACTGAACCAGAAAAAGTAGAACTCGAAAAAGATAATCCAAGTAAATATATTATGATATAAATAGTATGATTAGTTTTATACTAAAATATAAACATTTCTGATTAACAGAAAATTGATATAAAGTCAAACTATTTAAAAATAGTTGAATAAAAAGTAAAAGGACATTTTCTGATATTCAAACTTACACATATTTGTGAAATTTTAAAATAAAAATATTTAATTTCTATTTATTTTATTTTGAACTAAAATAATAAATTATATTAACAACTTCTTTAGTTTTATTTGGGATATTAAGTAATCATAATAGGTTCACAATTACTTGTACACAATCATGTAGTGTATGATGTAAGCATAATCACCATTTCTTTAATTACAGTTTTGAAATTTATTGTTGCATAATTTATTGATTATAGAACTATTTTTATAAAGAATGTACACTAAATTGCGTGTTTGTTTACATATAATTATAATGCTTTTTATATTATAGATGGTGAAGATGGAGAGCATAAAAAACTAGAGGCTATGCTTCGGAGTTTAGGATCCTCATTAACAAGTGTTAAGCGTGAACAAGAATATATGAATGTACGCGATAAAAATCATAGAGCTATAAATGAATCTACAAACAAACGTGTTGTGATGTGGTCTTTCTTTGAATCGTTCGTGTTACTTTCCATGACTATTGGCCAGGTATATTATTTAAAAAGATTTTTTGAAGTCCGAAGAGTTGTATAATGTTAACATTTATTTTTATTGATACATATTTTTTTTTATTCTTGTCTGTAAATTTCTCATGTTTTTTTTTTTTAATAAATTTAATTAAAGTTTAATATACATACATTTTAAATATATATGATTTTCATTTTATACCTACTTATATTCCTTTTACTATGTGAAAATTAATAATAATATATTTTGCAAAAATGTATTCAATTTATAATCATAAGTTAATGATTACAAGTACTGATATACCTTTTTGAAGTGCCTATTTATACAGCAACAAAACAGTATATTTCATACAAAAAAATCATTTCTATTTTATAGAATTAATTGACTCTAATTTACCAAATTTACATTGGAAATGTTTGTATAAATAGTAAATTATAACAAACCATAGGTCTGTGAGTATTCTTTGTTATGTTTCTAAGGTACTATTAACTAAGACTATTAAGAAAATTGCGGGTTTAGATTACTAAAAAACCAATAATCCATAATTATAACAATACAATTCAAAGTACTCTAAAGAAATATATTAGTAAAAATATAAAATGTAATTTAATGTTTTATTTCCTTCCTTTTTACTGAAAAATATTGTAACAAAAATCAATACATACTTTTTTGAATAATTTTTCATTCAGATTTTATTTTTGTGCAATGTTGAGGATAAGTGTGTTTGAAACGTTTCTAATATACCAATAATAATATGTGCATTGTACATTTTCATCGTTGCACCGTGCTAACTTCCAATTGTATGGGCTTCTGATTATATTTGAATAAAACACAGATTTGACTTGATTAAATATCTATTAACAAATTGTATTTTTTATTTGTAACGATATAAATATTTTATCGACGAAAATACATTTCAAGTAATACCTTTCATTTAATTGAACTATTATAAAATCAAGAAAATACTTACTTTTAATAATTAAAAATAATTCTGTAAATTTGGATGTTATTCAAATATCACAGGAAACCAATTAAGTTCCTTCGACTTTCTTTAGAATCTTGAGTTGAAAACAATATACTATTTATATTTCACAAACAAATAAAAAATATAATTCAAGATTAAAAACTAAAATAATTGGATAGATTATAAAATTAATTGTTATTGGTTTTTAATTTTCAATATATTATATACAAATATACTTAAAACACTTATTTATGAATATACAGTTAATGTTAATTTGTAAATATAAACCAATACAATAATACTATTATGAGATTCAAACAGTCTAAATATTTCAATTTATTTCTTAAACTTTTTAGTTATTAAAATTACCAACATTTGTTTCATAAAATTAATATAGAAAAAAAATGTTTACGTTCAAATTGGATTACACATTTAGTTTGTATATTAAAGTAAAATGGAATATGTGCTTTAATAAACAATTTTAAAACCATAACAATTATAATTTTCATTAATAATAATACAATATTTAAAATATAAGTTATATTATACAATCGGTAACATTTGTAATTGATTTGATATATAATATTAATATATATATATATAATTTATGATAGTACATGGCAAGAACAGAAGCAAACCTTATTGGCTTAAGTAATTGAAAATATATATGATCTTCCTTAACCTAAACATATTATAACATACATTTATTTTGAGTGATTAATTTTTACTATATTTTAAAAATAAAGACTCATACTTGACCCCTGTGATTAATTTGTGAGTAGAATACAATATTGTAGCTCAAACAGTCCCTAAAATTGACAATTATAATTATTCATTATAATTCTAGGAACATTTGAGGCAATTTGAACCCTAGGTTCATTATTTATTAAACTTATTAGTTATGACCATGTCTCATTTGCTTTCTAAAATACATGATTCTTATTAGTAATCCTTAAAATTCATAGAATTATTATCTTTAACAACAATTCATAGCCAATAAGGTCAATGCCTTTGAAATTAATTTATATAAGATAATGTACCTTTAGCACAAAATACATTTCATTGTAATATTGAATAGATGTTAGGTTTTTAATACTGAAATTATTTTAATTTTATATTTTTATGCATTTTATTTAAATGTACTCAAAGTTATAAGTAAATATCTGGTCTTCCCCGTAGGTTTTTTTTTAAAATGTTTCATACTTTATGAAAACTTAAAAATAAAATTTGATTAAGAAAATAATAAAATTATGAATTAACTATAATTCAAATGTATGAATAATTTGTTTTTAATTCGTCTTTTTTACGTTTAAACAAAGGTTACTTAAATTACATTATACATCTTAGATATTGATATAGGTGAATGTATTTGAAATGCAAACCTTTGGAAATATTAAAAAGACTAGGTTATTTATTTATTTTTAATTAATGTGCATAAATATTAAATTGATGAATTAATATTAATATTTCAATATTTATCTATAAGTACTAATAGGTATGATTAATATTAATAAAACATTGAAACCACTGATTGTCATAATATTACTTTCATGAATAATTAAAATTAAGCAAAGACTTTTAAATATACTTTAGATAAATATTTATTGTAACCAGTATCCAGTAAAATGCAGTTGCAATGATTATGTGAATTATGTTTAAATTTAATTTAAATTCTGAAATAAAATTTACTGTATATTTAAAATACATTATTTATTGATTTGTTTTAATTAAATATTTATTCATATATATATATAAATTAAAGAGTAAAATTAAAATCTTTTGATGATACAAGAGGTAGCACAGATCAAATTTAGTTGTGGTGTGTTTATTTAATATTGAAAGTATTGATTAAATTACAGAAATAATAATTTTATTTGAAAATATCATTTTGAGATTTCAGTGAAGTTTAATTCATTTTAAATTATTAGTTTATATCAATTATTGTTAAATCTGAAAAGAATAATGATACTAATTATTAACTAGTAACTAAAATTTAAAAACGATTGTTACATTGAAAAAAAAAATTTTAATTAGATAAAATGTCAATAATATTAATTCAAGAAAAAATTTCCAAGACAATTTAAAAATAAATATTAATCCTTTTTAAAATACAATGAACAAACTAAAATTAATTTTGTAAAATATTGGAAATATACTAATTTAATGTTGTGGGTTAAATATTTTTGGAAAATGACCAATGTAATTGTAAACACCTACCATTAGATATTTGTGTTGAATATCAAATTAATTAATAAAGTTGATTCATTTTTTTAGAGAACTTTCAAATGCATTAATCAGGGACAAAAATTATAATACCTAAAGATTCATTAGTCAATGTATTACTTACTATTTCTTAAGAACAAAAATAAAAGGACGGAAATTTGATGACATAGATTAAAACTATTCTGGTGAATTATAAAATTCATTAAAACTTAATGGCTTTGAATTATGTGATAATAGTAATTAGTTGTATTAAATTAATTAAATATGTAAAATATAATATTTGCTTTGATTTTTAACAATTTCAAACATGGACTATACTTACAATGACTGAAAAATTATCAAAAACAAAAATTATTTAACTTACATCTTATATAATTGTTGAATTTGAAAGTAACATTTAATTAAGAAATAATATGTATTAAAAATAATTTAACATAAATTAAATTTTTTTTTTAAATTAATACTGGAATATCCAGGTACATGATGTTCATTATTAACAATCAAATATTTATAATATTTTAAAACTATAAAAATAGTTATACTAAATAATATGTAATAATAATTAATCATTCAATGTCACTCGAAAAAATATCACAAGAATAATATTGAAATATATCTCTAATATAGAAATAATACCCAAACACAAATTTAAACATTGTGTTTATTTCATAATAAAATGTTAAAATAAATAATGTTAATTTATATTTTTTTAAACATAAGTATTCAACAATTTAACGATAGATAATTGTATTTTAATTAAATTATTATCAATATTAAAAATAAAAATTACTTTCCAAAACTTATGATAAATACTCCCCTCCTCATTATTTTTACTGTTATAAGGCAGTCTTAAATATTACTATCTTATTCTATCCAGTAATGACTAGATCATATTATATTGTTTAAATATTATAATAAGTCAGCAATATTATATTGTGTGACAAGGGCGGTAGGTGAGCTATTTCAGTCGTAAGTGATGTGTGTGGCACAGCCACAGGTGAGGCAACCATTTTACCTAAGACTGAAATTTACTTCCCTTACAAGCCTCAGATACTATTTTTGTCACGCCTTTGCTTTCATTGATTTTACTATGTAAAAAAGGGTATCTGGCGGTGGGGACTTTTACTTTTTCGCTTAATGAACGAAAAAAGTCCATTTTCCAACGATTTGAACAAAGAATAAATTTAATATACTCTTTGCTGCTATTGAATTGTTATTGAAAATTAATCTTTTAAAGCAGACGTGACAAAAAATTTATAAATATTTTATTTTTTTTTAATAAAAAGTATATATAGAATATAAGGAATCTTTAAACACATTGAAAAATATTGAATTTAAAAAATTAAACATGTCACATAAAGTATATAAATGATTATAATTATTCCATTCCTAATTAAATATTCTTTTAAATTTCACCTCATAATAATTATTTAATAAAATATGTATTTACTATATAGTAATATATGTACAATATATAATAATATAAGTTTAAAAAATATATTTTAGTGGATTACTGGATCAGTAAAACCTAAGTCATGGGCTGTAGATAAATACCATTAGTAAAATACAGTTTAATGTTTTATACCAGAAAGTCAATTGCTTGTCATGAGTTTGAACAATATTAAGATTTTATTTGTTTTCAATTAATGTCTGTAGTTGTAGAACCAAATTTCTTGCTAGTGATAAGACTGTTTTAGCGTCATGATGTTCAGCCATTTCTAGTAGATAAAAAAAATACATAATTAATAATTATCTATTTCATTACTTTTTTAAACCAATTTAAGTGTCGTTTTATTTTTAATTATAAATAAATATAAAATAATATCCTTTAAAAATGTACCGTTAAAGAATTTGATTATATCTGTGAAGTCCATGTGGTTCGCCAAAATAACATCTCTGTATGTTTCCACAAGAGCAAGAGCAAAAAATAATACAAAATGTGAAGAAGACATTTCTTTGGCCGCCCATATTGTTTCCCAGACCGTAAATACATCATCGTATAATAATTCTAAAAATTCAATTTTTATCAAGTTTAATAAAAGATAAATTATAAAAACAATAGGTATGGTAAAAATATTTGTTAAATGTGTGAACATCCATAATCATCAGTATCATTTAATATATGCAGACAAACGTTTAGGTAAATTGTTTAACATTGTAAAGTCATGTAAATAAAGTTTGTAAGAATTGAATATTGTGTTAAATAAATGTATAGATATGAGGTAAGATATTATCCTATATTATTATCGACAAAGTTTAATATCCTGTTTGATTTTAAATAAATTTATAAAATTAGTGTATATATAAGGAACAAAGTATTTTTAATATCACAGTAAAAACTATTAAAAAACCCTAAATTGTTAGATTTAAAGGGGAAACTGTATTAGAATAAAATTCCCATTATTATAATCACTAATCAGCTTTCAATTCAATGGTGTAATGTTTACAATATTTCGAGCAAGCTCCTTTTGTGTTAAAATGTATTAAAATTTTAGATTAAGTTGTTTGATTTTCATTTAAATTATTTAAGAATACAAACATCTTTGTTTAGTTATGAATTACAAAAAAAAAACAATGACATATTTTTAAATTAAATATTTCATATCTGAATAATTTATATTTGTTGAATTTAGAAGCCAATTACTTTTGAAATTATTTAGTATTTAACTATTAAGTAATGTTTAATCATGAACTACTTTTTGTAGCATCTACCTATTTAAAAACTAGTCAAATTATTTATGTCTGCCAGAGAAAAATCAAATATTTGTATTAGGTTCAAAATTAATTAATTTATAAATGTTAATTTAATTTTATAACAGTTTAACACTCATGTCAAGTTACCTCGTTTGAAATCCAACAAAAACCATCGATAACAAAAATAAAAGTGAGTGAAATCTCCATTTTCATGCATGAGCTCAAACATTTCTGAATCTAATATTTGCACTAAGGATCTAAAAAATCATTATTTTTAACAATTATAACCAAGTAGATAAGTAATAATAGTAAAATATTACCTCATATTTGCAAAATGTGTGTCCATTGCACCACCACTGTGGGGGAAGTTAGCAGACATTCGTTCCATTAATAAACAAAAACATGAATAAGATAATGTTTCATCATCTAAAATAACCAATAGAGGAGCAACAAGATCACACATTCCTTGCATGTATCCCATATCTAAATGATCCCAAACATATCTATGACGAAAAAAAAAATCAAATTTAATAGAATTAGGTTATATAGTAATCAAAACATAAGGATTAAATCTAAAATTATTAGACTCACGTGCAAATTATATTTCTTAGTTTATCTAGATTCTCAAGAGTAAAATAAGGATAATTCCGATCACATCTTTGAACATCTTTATCAATTCTATGAATATTAAGTCCAAAATTTTCCACTAATTCCACCTATGAATGATAGGATATATATAAATAAATTATTATAAATAAAATAAGTAAATGATAATTTTTCAAAATTTGATACATAAATAATTTATAATGAAAAAAAAATTACCGGATAAATTCCACCTTGAGAACTTGCAGGAGATATACAAGCAGATCTTTGTTCATTATTAGATCCTCCAGTTCCTTCATTGTCATCTACTGCTAATTTAGAAGCTTTACTATCTTCACTTTCTAATAAGTAAACAATATGCATGAAAAATATTGTTTTATTCTTAGAAAATAAATTATGTAGGTAGTGAGTACGCATAGTATTATTTAGAGAAAAATTAACAATACTATCAATTATAAAATACAAATAAATAAATTATTCCATATTGTAGAAAGAAGTTACAAGTTATGTTCAAAATTATTTTATAATGTGTATCATCAATATTAAATAAAAAATAATTATTTTGTTAATGAGAAGGAAATAAGACGAGTATGTAACAACTAATTTCTGAGTCCAACCACATTTTAAATGATGAGTTCATGCCTACCTATTTTATCGTTGGTGTCATTTTCATCATTAGAATTTTCTGTTGTTTTTTCTTGACTAACATTTGCAGTGACAATCACTGAAGTAGGGCAATACAACGATGTATCTACGAAAATAATACACGGTTATTTTATATTCTAATAGTCTGATCTGGATTGGTTTTAAATTATGTGTTAGTTATGGTGATTTTTATGATGCTATATAAATGTGATCAATAAATAATTTTTGGATTATAAGCTGAGCTGTAAAAGTTGCATACAATAAAATATGTACTTATTAGTTATAAGTTATTTTTGTTATATTTCTTCTATTTCAGTAAAATATCAATAATACATGCATATTTTTCTGGAAATCATTCAAAAACATTTTTCCATATTTTAATATAGATTTAAGTACAAAATTCTTATATATACAATCATTGATTATAAATACTAGTAGTACTAGTATTTATAATCAATGATACAATGTACACAGTTAATAGTTATAATAGTTTAAAAAAATAAAAATAGATTACATAATTACCTTCAGGTGTACTATTAACTACTTTCTTTATGGTTATTTCTTTTTCAGTAACTTCATCTTTACCTAATCCTTCATCAGACGACAATGATTTCTGTAATTAAAAGTACAACTAAATAAAAAACAATTATTATAATAATTAACTTATGTCACAGTTGACACCCGTCCATTTAAATTAATCATATTTACATAAAAGAGCAAAGTACTTTTAAAATAATCTATTTACTTTAATAAAAAAATCAATGTCATGACAAATATTTAAGAACTGTAAATAAAATACCAACCCCCCAAAAAAAAAAAAAATTAGATCTGAGAAATAACAAAAAAATTGATATAAAAGGGCAAATTCCTTACTGAACTGGTTTTAATAATTATACTTAAGCCATGTTTGATAAACAAAACGCTGATTATTATGGTTAATACATTTCAATAATCTGTGTTAATCGCATAGATCTTAGTGTGGCTTTTTAAAAAAATACTAAAACTCTTAGAATAAAATCTAGTTTTAAAAACAAATAAAGCAAACATATATTAACATAATAATATGTATGTATAAATATATATTAATACACACACATATAATATGTATATTTTCAACATACATAGGTGTATATGTAAACCTATTTAGTATTTACAATATTGTGAGTAGATTAATAAAAAATTAATGTTGGTTAATTTATTATTCAGAACTTACTTTATCGCAGTCGATTACTTTTGGTAAATTTTCGATATGACATTCTGTGTTTTGCTGATCATTAGCTAAAATAAGAAATTTATATTTAAAATAAAATATAGTCAGAAATTAATTACAAAATATTACGTACTATTATCACTCAAATCAGCATTATTTTCTAGTTGAGTCTCATCAACAACAGGAGGGTTGTCTTCATCAGATGAAAAATTAACATTATCCTCAAACACCTGTGTTTGATAATTATTTAATAAAGTTTTCATTACTTATTTTTACTAATCATTTAATTCTTACGTCATTACTGAGTTCCTGACTGAGAACTTTTGAGTTGTTAGGGGTGGGCGGTGGTGCATCTCCTCCAGACGTACTTTCACTAGAAAGTTTTGCCAAATTAGCTGCCATTGTTTCACGATCTTTTTGTCTGATAATTGCTTCAACGGCCATCCACTCAGACATTGTAGTCTCATACTCTTGCTTGCAACGTAAATCAACAGCATTACGTTCTTCAATGGTACTTCCAAATTTATAATGTCCCAATAAAAATGGCCAAACCTAAAAAAATGTATTCATTAAAAAGTACAATACTAAACAAATACACAAAGAAAATTATTTTACTTCTTTTCGTATGTCATGTTGAACTCCACCAAAATATGTGAGTCTAAAAATTTCAAACTTCACGTCATCATTGACTAGATTAGAGTCATTTTTAAACGAATTCCATTTTTCTTTCGTCAATCCTGTTTCTGCGTTATTAGAATCTACTATTACAGTGTTAACAAGACCAGATAAATGAGTTCGCACAGTTGTCAAATGGCGACAATATGCCAGCCACCCATAAAATGCTCTTGATATGATTTGTTTCTTCATAGTTTCGCATAGAATTTGTAACGAATCACTAAATATAAAATCATCTTATGATTGTAAATATGTATTTTTTTTGATTTTTAAATGATATTTCTAATGTAACATAAGTAAGCAGACAAAGTGGTATAAAAAACAAGAGTAATTAATTGAAACACTGATATTACCCTGTATCTTTGCTCATAGTTTGACTGCTAACTAATAATGGAGAAGCTATAGGATCCAAACTACTGGACGTGGAAGATGAAGAATTAGTCGATGATGATTCCAGATGACCTCTTACTCTATTCAACATGTTATTTGCAGCTAAAGGCATAGTCCAAATTTTTGAATCTAATATTTCTTCTCCCCTGGATACTAAAATAAATCGTTAATTATATTCTGGTGTTACAGTAAAAAATTTAATTCATTATATAAAACTGATATTTACAAAATTCTTCATGTCTAGCTTTACTAATTATTTGAAATACATAATCTCGAGATTCTTCCGTATTACTGGACAAATCATTTGAAATATCTTGTATTTGTGATCGTCCTTTTCTACGCAGTTTAGGAAATACTTTCCCTAAACAGAGATATAAAAATAAAATTTCAATTTTTAATTAATCTAATTATCAAAACAAATTAGTTCGTGTTCATTTTATTTGGCTAATAGTTTCATTCACCAAGCATAGACATATATACTCAAATTAAAATGAGATATTAATTTTGTTAAAGTAAATATAAAGCAATTCTAAACCAGATTAAAGGGCCATAGATTTTTCATGCGTCAACACGAATGACATGTAACAACAAAACAATTAATTACCTTTTCCTCTTTGAGGCCACAGTGGAGGGTCTAATTGACCATGAGGTAGTAAGCCGTTTTCTAAACAAGTAAGAAATGCTAGTAAGTGGCCGCCTTGGGGAAAATGTATTGGTGGTTGTTGTACACCATCTTGCGCAACTAAAACTATAGTTCCACCGTTGTCATTTCCTATAAATATTCATTAAATTATTAGTTGTTTTAAAAAAATGTTATTTTTAAATGTCATAATTTCTTTAAATTGGAAAATATATTTACAAATATAGAAAAAACTATATTTTTGACGAGTTTAAAATTAATTTGTAATAAAAATACCTTTACTAAAATGAACAGATATACCCATTTGACTGAATCATCAAACATGTGTTTTAAAAGAGATTCACCATTTCAAATTAATAATGGTTAATATAATTATCATACATTTTACACAATGATATAAAATAATAATATTTAATCACTTAAAACAAATATTAATTTATGATTAGCTATTGTAAAAGAAATGATAGTTAAGAAATTTATATTATTATTCATTAATTATAATATTGCAAAATTATGTTAGTATATACTTATAAAATGTATTCAATGGCGCAATTATGTCTAAAATCTTGGGGATGGGACCATATTAGAATTTTTAGGGGCTAAGACCCCTCAAGTCCTCTTCTTAATTGCGCCACTGACTTAACATAGAAAATATATTAATCAAAGTTTAAAAAAAAAGTTACTTATTTTTAATATTAGTTAATCAGCTAAATACCTTGTTGGTGACAATGGACATACACTATTTCATCTACATTAACATTCATCGCATAGTCCCAATACTGGCTGTAACATGGAAATATCAAATATCAATAATATTAATTTCATTTAATTTGCATACTGTTTTAAGAATACATTGGTTAATAATTAATATAAGCAAATAATAGAATAATTTATAGTAAACAAAATATTAATTAATGTACCTTTTATAAGTATAAGCCATAATAGGTATACATTTATACTGTTGAAATAAGTTCTTAGTGACTCAGAAATGTCAATCAATTTTATTTTTGAATTAGATCATACAATTTTTGGATTCTAAATAAATAATAGTTGTTGTTTCTTAGTTGAATAAGAAATTTAATTGTAACTTATGATTAAGTAATTGTATCAACACATTTTCCTAGCAATTTTAATAAGATTAAGAATATGTTATTTATAAAAATTACCGTGATCACAAAAAGTGGAGCTACTTATATTAGTTTTGAAGTTGAATAAGAATCAACAGTCAAATTAATATTTCTAACTTTGAAAATGTTAAAATAAAATATTAAATTTATTACTTTCCTGTAACATTATTTTAAGATATTCTATGAATTCTTTATCTACATTCTACAAATATTATTTGAACAGTGAACACTCTAATGTCTAATGCTTATTACTTATTTAAAAATAAATGATATGTTTATTATAATTTACAGTGTTTAAAACAATTTAAATAGTTTCAGTGATGTAATATAATAATAATACATATACGTACTATCAGAAATATAAGTGATTCAATAGCATAGGTATGTAATTACTAATTTGTGTATAAGTATAATTTTGACAAATGTGTTGTGTAAACCAAAAAGTGACAGCAGTATTAGAATGAGAGAGCAATATTGAATATATATGTGAGTTTAATAGAAATAGAAACTCTATAAACCAGCGACGTTTGTTGGTGAATAACTAGTTAGTAAAACTTAATTACTCTAATATAAAAAACAACATTTAAATAGTAAATAAAAAGAATTAAAGTTATATTTAAATTAATCATTATTCGTTTTGATTTACCATACTACTTACGTTGAAACAGCAGCTTTGACAATGGTGGAAATACACGAGTATCGTCTTTTTTAAATAAAAACATTTAAAGTTGATCATTTTATACATTTATTTTTATAAATTTAAAATTATTAAAAATAAAAATTATAATTTTTCATATTTTATTTGATGTATTATTTGACGTATAAGTATTTTGGTGTTACGATACAATTTTTTTGAATGTCGGGAAAAATTATTTTAGGTAGTCTCGATTTTTAAACGATATTTGGAAAACTCATAGCAAATTATAAGTACTAGGAAGGTAGGTATAGAATTTTAGAAATATTTTAAGTTAGCAAAAAACTGTATTCTATATTATAAACTATGGAACCTGGGTACAAATATTGCCATTGGACCATTTAAAGAACATGTTTGTAGCACATTTATTAATTTAATAGGTACACTACTATAGCTACTGTAAGCGCTTTTTATTTTTTCCCTCCCCCTCCAATCAACGAAGGGCTATAGGGCATCTAAATATGGAATAAAATAGTTCATAAACCAAGATAATTCTTAATGATAATTTTTCATTAAACTTAGTCGAAAAACCACAAATTATACCAATAACATGTATCTCAACTAAGTCTATTGAATGAAAATTAGGTACCAACAGTGATTATATTACATGTTATTCAATAGAATTTATAAGCGTAGGTACCAATGTGTAAGTATGACTAATTTGGTAATATTTTTGCTTTTTAGTATTAACACATAACAACAATAAATTATCAAACTAACCTTTTAATGTTTGCATCAATTTCAGGATGATCATTTTGGTTAGTACCGGGAGAATGACAATTCATAAGTTGATTTGGAGTCCATTTTATAATTAATGAACTAGCTGTTTGATGCAGTGATAAGTAGCCTGCCATTGGTTCAGTAACGTCTTTCTAAAAATAAATGTTTACACAAACTCAAATATATCATAAAACTACAAATATATTGAATCTAGAATATGTTTAGATAAATAAATCAAGTACCGGCAAAACCAAAACATTATTTTTCCCATACAGTAAAGTAACTCTATTATTTTGATGCAATGACTCGACATAGTCTTTAGCAGAAATGGGAGTTTGTCTTTGGTTATCATCATTACTTGTAGCATGTAAGTTTCTACGATACTGAAATAATATTGTTTATTTATTAATTAATATGTATAAGTAAGTGTAGGTTTAGTAATTTTCAAGGCAGCTTCATTATTACATTACTAAATGTTTGTAATACAGCAAACACTTACAAACATAAACATTTTATTTGTTTTTATTTAATGAAATAAAATACAACGTACATTAATAGGAGTACGGCAAGGTGGCGATGTATGGTAACCACTTGATATACGGTGTCTTTGAACTAATTCATCGGCAGGTGGATCTGTCCAAAATTGATCATGTGACTTCGTACGTGAATAATCTAAAGCACATGGCCCAACTGAAAATAAAATATTTATTAATATTTAAACACTAAAATAATGGTTTATTTGAATTTACCGAGAAGAGAACTCAAAATACTCCCATAATCTGGATCTGCTACCAAAGAATCTTTTTCGTAATATTTGCTGAAATTAACGATATATTTTTAGATTTTATTAGTTGAGTAAATACATTTGTAGAGTAAAATTAATTCAGCTATTCACCTGCAATTTTGAACTAAATGATCGATGATTACAGCTAAAAGTTTTTCAAATAGTGCCAGGCGAATCCATAAATACTTGGGAAGAGTAGACGAAGGACCTAAACCACTTCCAGCAGAATTTTTTTTAGTCAAAGGTGGTGGATGGACGTTTGGAAGAGTTATACTGCTAGTTAACGTACTGTTTACAGATGCTGCTCTAGTTGCACAGCTATCACCACTATACATACAAATAATAATAAACAATTAATTATAATCGATATAAAAATTAAATTAAGTAAGTAATAATCGTCTCATAAATAATGTATATGGTATAATAGGTGTAGTACATTAAATATTTTTAGTTGTGGTAAATGTATCTATTTTCTATAATGAATGAATGAAAACCACCATCATAAAAACTATAAATTTAATAGTCAAAATAATTTTCTCTTTTAAAATTTTAATTAGTAAAAATAATATTGAGAAGGGGACTTAAAATAACATACAAAACTTCCAATGTGAATGTCCACTTGTTCAATATGGTTGTACAATATAATGTATGACAACGTTAGGCTTCATGTATAAAAAAAACATTTAACAGTTATTGCAGCTGCCACACCACTGTCCACCGGGTGTAACTGGTTCGAATGCATTTTTTGTTATGTTAGTCGTATTTATTTGTTTAAATTAACAATAATAAGTTTAATAAATAATTAATTAAAGTAACGATAAATCATTCAAATCATTTGCGTACGAAACACAATAATTCTGAGTGAAGGTCGGTGAAATATTATAAGTAAATTTATATTACATTAAAAACAAAAAAATAAAAAACAGTTAGAATAATGTGAACATTTGCATTTGATTTTCACCGAAAAATTGGCTAAGTAAAACTTGTTGATCTACCAGAAAAAATGTTTATAGTAAAAAATGGTTGTAAATTCTAACACATTCCTCGACTGCTTAGAATGTTAAGGTTTTAATTGCTTAGAATTACAAGAGTTTCTATAAAGTACAAAATAGCCAATAGATTTAGACTTGAGGGCATATAGGCTTAGTGATCTATCTAAGTTAGATATCTTTAAATTAAAAATAATGAAAAATCATAATATTTAAAACAAGATACTGAGCTCAACTCGATGTAGTATCAAATTTTAAGTTATCGTAAAAAATATTGCTTAATTAAAACGTTTGAATTATAATATATGCTCAGTAAGAACATTAGGTATTAATTTGTATTAATTTAACCCATCCTAACTTTAATTGATTGCAAAACTATAATATTAATTGAAATAAGTCTATAAACAAAAGGTTTTAATTTTATTATTATTTATGTAACATACCCAACTATAATTTAATTCATTGTCATACAAAAACAGTCTTTACAAGTACCTATATTTATACTTTATTCAAATAAATATTTGTTGGAAGTCTTTTGTTCAACTTTAAATTAAGAATGGTCAGATGGATTTAGATTTTACACTTGCAATATGAAATATACAAATAGTAGACAGTTTTTTATAATAATATGAAATTTAATTATTCTTTAGTAAAGACATTTTAAAAAACTAAGTTTTTATAAAAAATACGTGACAAATATTCTGCAATATCTATAAGATTATCATTTTTTTTTTTTTTACTTTTAAAAACTGAGTGAAGTTAGGAGCTATTGACTTTTATTGACGTGTACTTATTATGTTGTTAAGAATAATAATATTTTATATTTATTTAAATTAAACAATTAATACTTTATGACTATATAACAATGAGAAGTTTAAATTTATATTATCATAAAAATAACATTAAAAAAATGGTAATAATATAGCACCTAGGTATCTTTAACGTTAATTTAAATTATGCTTTTTATATTATAGTAACAATAAATAACAATCATGTAAATAGGGACTTACAGATATGACTATGTGAGTACGTTTTATATGTTTTAAAACTTTACAGACATATAATATAGGGTATCTGTATCTGTAAATATGTAAATTTGTAATTATAATCTTAATAACTGCTTTGATATAATGTTCCTTAATAAAAGAAAAAAAAATATTTACCGACACAAAATACAATTTAAAATCTACATGTTTAATTCCAAAACCTAAACCATAACGTAGTATTTCCGAATTTAAAATAACAGTACCATATCAAAGAAAAACAAATGTATATTATAATTAAGAGAATCTCATTTTCTCTTAGATAAAGGTTTATGTTAACAATAAATCTAGCAAGATTTCCTTACAGCTAAACACAACAATCTGGAATCATTTTCAATATCTAACCAAATATTTAATCAGATATAAATGTATGAAAGTAAGAATTTTTATTTTAGCTTCCATGGCTCCTTAGGTGGCAAAGGGTTAATTATATTATTAATATATATATTTTTTTTAGTAAATATTACCTATATAAGAATTAGACGCAAGTAGAAATGTATTGTAGTAGGTTAATTTATCCATTCATTCATTTTTAAATAGAATTATCTATATTTGTATGCCTAGGTGTAATAAAAATAGGTATTTTAGGTATTCCAATAGAAACTTGATAATATCGTATTATATATATATATATGTGATAACTTGTAAACTGTAGGAATAAAAAAAGTTTAGTTACTATTAAGTAATAAATAAAGCTTGGATGTAGTCTACTAACTTATATTCACAATATTCATGTTTAGGTACATACAATATATTATAATACATTTTTAGTTCAAATTAATACTATTATTGTTTTATTCGAATGTTATCATTTTAAAAGTTAATATAAATACTTATTTTACGAAAAATAATTTATAAATTCCATTCTTATTATTATTTTAAGAAAATAGAATTATTTTCGTTGTTGTTATTACATTATTAAGCTTACTTATCATTGCCAAATAGTAACCAAGTCAATGAACGCCTCCGGTTTAACGTGCATGTAGTACAATTTTGTGTTGGGACTAAAAAACTCCTTCTTCTATTAGGAGAAACTACTACTGATCTGAAAAATATTGTCCGATTTTGTAAAAACTATTGAAAAATGGTTATTTCTCATAGATCAGATTATATTAAGTAGTTTATCAGTAAATCGCAATGATTTAAGAAGGATGGACAATTAATAGTGGATTTCATTTTTTTAACTTAAAACTATAATGATAATTTTAAAGAGCATTTATGTAGAAATTATTATGGTAAAACTTAATACTATCTTATATTTATCTACATCAAAACAAAATCGGGTGATTAACATTAAACTCATTTAAAATTGTCAACAAAGATCCATAGTTCATGTACTAGGTAAATATAGGTAGTTGGGGACTTTCACAAACTAAATAGAAATATATGATCAATGAATCATTTTATATGATAATTATTTGTATACAAACGAAAACTATGGTATTTTTATAAAAAGAAATACGAAGTAAAGTTTCCAATTAAAATAGAAATTCCAAAAAGTAGTTATCAACAGAAAACTGTCAACCTTTCAACTCATCAAGTTTTTAAAGTAAAATAATTATTAAAAATTAATTAAAAAAATAAAAATTTAATTATGAAAAGAGGAAGCTATCTCTGGCCTCTAGCCACTGAGGTATAAAATTCAGTAGATATGATAGGAATTTATTGTGTTATTAAAATAAATAATATTTAAATTATTTGAAAAATGTGTCCAGTATTTTCCGTGATATAATTATAATAAGTGATTACTTAATGTCCACGTGTAGGTATGAAATATTTCAAATTTGTATATATTAAATAAGGGAGTTCCATAAAGAAATTAAGAAATAAAGAAATTTTAAAATGAAATTCTTTAACTCTATGTATTTTATAAAATTGTATAGTTTACACGATTGTAAAATAAATAGCTTCTTTCTTGATTATTATTTAGAATAAAATTTAACTCAAATATGATTGTAAGGAATAAAAAATAAAAAGTCTTTTAAAATACATAGAGTATAAGTGGTATAGGTACATATATTATACAAAAACCAAAAAAAAAAAATTATTTTTATTATTTTAAAAATTTAGTTTAAATTGAGTTGTAATTTAAAAACATAACAATTCTGGAAGCTTCAAATATTAATTTTTTATTTAAGTTACTAATATATAAGCTATAGATAGGTATGATTTAATTTTTAAATAAAGCCATAGTATGTGATAGCTAGAAATGTAATGCATTATATATATATATTATTTTTGTTCTAGTTCAAGTTCTATTGAAAATATTCCATCTACAGTTATAGCTTGTATCGAAAAATAATTTAATATTTCATTAATAATGTATTGTTCCTTAACATTGTCATGGAAATTCTAACTAAACACTATAATTTATTTATTTCAAAAAGGTATAATATAATTCCATCTGATTTTACAATACGATATATTTTCCGCGCGGTATTATAAATGTTTTTATATACATTGATTAAATATTAATTACATTTCGTTTTAAAATTGCGTAGGTAGTTTATGTATTAGAGTCTCTAAAAGTTACAAATTTATCAAGGTTATTATTTTTATTTTCATTAGTCATTTAATAATCATGAACATTTTCAATTAAAATTTGTTCACCCATCATATAGAAAACACAGATATTTAAAAAGCATCTTATTATAATAAATCAAGTTGTAACTCGGAATCTTTCTCTGAATACAATAATAATCAATCCTTGTTGCTATTAAATTCATAAAAATAATAAAATGGTGGTTATTTTCTCAGAGGAAATGTTCTCATTTTTTTAATCTAAACCTAAAGGCTAAAATAATTATTTTGATATGTAACATTAATTTCTAATTCAAAAAAATATAATAAACGAATTATAAATAGATAATACTAAATTAAGTATATCTAAGATTCACTCAGAATTGCTAAATGTACAGTCGATCATATAATCACATAAAATTTTAAAATTTTTATAGTTTAACATTAGTGAAAACTAATAAATACCTATTACCTATATATTCCAAAATTAAAAATATTTTTGATTCGATAGAACTGCAACAAATTATAATAAAGTTAATTGGAATAATTGAAAAGGTTTACTGCTGCAGTAACGTAAAACGAAATATTCAAAATTTAATTAATTTTTTTCAGTTCCTTAAAAAATACGTAGGGATGTAAAATGTTAAAACTATTTTCTAGTCTAACATGATTTTCAAACAGTTTTGACCTTTATTTCACTGTTTACATAGGGGCAATTAAGAGTTAAATTTGGGGGAGGCTATAGTCTCTAATTAGTCCATTTTCATAAATACAATTAATGGCTGTAGTATTAAAACAAAGAAAGGGTTTAGACCGAATTGTACTATTCCCTATAGATATGTGTGCATTGTTATTAATAATTGCTAGTAATGGGTCTTATTAGTTATAACTTATAAATATAATCTATATTATATTATGTACCAACTTATTTTATAATTTTGCAAGTAAAAATATTCAGTGAGAACATTAGTTAATTTGTCCATCTAAAATTTTAAAAAGCATAGAATAATTATAAAAGGTTTTTAATATTATTACTAAAAATAAATATATAACTCAATTAACAGCTTGTTTATTTTAGTGATGTATAAAATTCAATAAGAAAACTAATTTGCAAACATAGTTTATAATTTTTAGTTTTTTTCATATTCTTGTCATAATAACATTTAACGACAATATTTTAGTACGAAACGTTTTTAAAAATAATAAATACTGTATATTTATATTCTATAATATAACTTCTGATTAAAAATTTTAATGTAAAAAAAATATTCTGTAATTTTATAAAAACAATCTCTAAGCAAGCTTTAAAAGTGTAAACACTGTGGGTGGCTACATCTATGTTGGGGCTAAACCTCTGTAACCTCCTAACGACGATATATAGATAATTGAAATTTTCATATTTTCAGTTTTTTGGTAAACAACCAATAAAAACTGAAGAAAGAAAGAAGAATAAAATACCAATATTATAATTTTGGTTGGACAACAAATCTTGAATGATTAAAACAAAGTTCATCATACATTATTATATTAATACATATTATTACTAATATTATTATTACTTTTATGAAAAAAATACCAATAATAATTTGGAGTCACGATTTTTATTTTTACAAGTTTTATTATTGTACTTATAAGTAGGTTTTCGGATATTTCAATGAATTTTGACTTAATGATTTAAAAAAAAAAATTGATGTCCACCCATTATTTTTTAGCTCAGAATCATATTTTTAAATCAATGTAATATGGGTTTTAAATTTTTAAGAATAATTTTCCTATTTAATCTTGCCTACGAGTAAAAAGTTAGTATAAAGAATTTTATCAAAACTTTATATTATATTAATTATAGAATTTAATTTTATAACCAACAAAATAAACCTCGAATATTGGAAAAAATTAACATCCAATTATTAATATATTACAAATAATAATAAAACAAATTTTTATTATTATTAAACTTAGGTAGTGATTTTATAATTAAAATGACTATTTTATGTATACCTATTGGCTATTACGTACATTACTATATAGACGTAAGAAGTAAATAAATGAATAAATAGCTTAAAATATTTACCTATTAGGGTCAGAGTTTTCCATTTCTTGAACTTTTAAACTAATAATTGAAGCTGGTTCGAAATTTTTTGCCATCTTGTGTAACAATGCTGTTGTTGAACTGGTTTTAAATAAGCCCAGTGCTCTTCGTCGTAGTCCTTGTGACAGACATGCTTCAACGGCAGCTGTAAACATACTCATTTAGGATTTGCTAAAAATATATTATTATAATTTTAATCTATTACGGTAGATAGAGTTATGAACGAATTGAATACATTTACAATTTACAACAGATTCTCACTAATATAAACAATTAAACAGCCCGCAGATCCAGAGGTTATTGATCTTTAGGTAGGTTGAATAAAAATATATTAATTATGCGATTGTTTTAAAAACTGGGTGCACATTGCACGTGTTTCTGTTTTAAAATGCGACTTTATAATATGTAAGGACTAGTACCGCTGTTTTAAATAAAACATGTACCTACGTGCGTGTATTAGATAAAGTCAATGTCCTTTTACTATCACTAGGGTGTAGGTAAATAAAATTATTTTGAGCGGAATACATTACACTCGTATTTTACTATCTATTCAAATAAATAAGTCATATTATGTCGATGTGTTGTACTTAGGCGGGTTCACAAATAAGCGGTTTTTGCCAAGTGGTATGGACGACGCATGGCATAAATATAACGTGACAAATTTCTTTTTCGCGACTTTTTTTTTATGCCATGCGGCGAAATTTACGATCATGACCTGTCTATATCAAAGGATTATGAAATGAACTTTGTATTTCAAATTTTAGTTGATTTCTATTTTGCAAAATTAGAAGAACCCACCATTATTTTATTATTTTTTTTTTGTGATTCCGTGTTATTTTTTTATACTTATAAGACAGTTAGTGCACAAAAAACATTTTTCTTTATTAGTTTTTTGGCTCTGACTTTATTAAAAAATCGTATACATTAAAAAGTAAATGTCGCATGTCGTGTAAACACGTATATGCCACTCGGTTAAAGTCGCTTATGTGTGGACCCGCTTTTTAAGACTAAAAGTAGTTTTAATTAAATAATTGTAGTTGTACGTTACAAGGATTTTAAATTGTTTTCAAGGATTAATATTTTAACGAGGTTTTTTCTCTGCAGTAAAAAAAGGAAATGTATAATTTAAATATTAATAATGTTTATCATTAAAAATTGAACGAATTTCAATAAATTGTAAAATCATTGAATTTAAAAATTGTACCATAAATTATTGATAAGGCTTAGATTAGCTGGGTTGTTATAATAATGGAAAACAGGCTTTATTTTTGGAATTAACAGTATTTTCTTAACATGTCTACAAAACTATATTTTTAGAAACCCAATTTCTAAGTGTATATATTTAAATATTATATTATTGGTACCAATTATATAATACCAATAATATTGTATTTTTATGAAAAAGTACTCAATAAGTAAAATGTAAGGCCAAATTACTATTTTATTTAGTTATGATAAAATTATTAGTACAATACCACAAAGTGATGTGATCGAACCACTTTCTTCGTGAACAAATTTTCTAGTTACTGCTTCTTCCATAATTTGTTTCACCTGTTATAAACAATAAGTTGTTAAACAAAAACAATAAACATATTGGTGAGGTGTATCTCAGATAAATATAGTTTATTATTATCTTATTAGTTCATTAAATGTCTATATTATTTATATAATATTATCGCTATCCCTTTATAATTCTTTTTATTTTAGATGTATTTAGTTAATCTATAATATAAACGTTTTAAATAAGTTTAAAACATCCACAGTTTTGCCAAAAAACGCGGTTCTAAATAGACTTATATATTTTCGTTTACTTTATAAGTGTAAAATTACAAGGAAGTATATTATATTTTAGTATTACTATATTTGTATCAATAGTAAAATAAACAGTGTGCTTAAAAATGATGGTAACACAAAATATTTTGGAGGGATGACTTTGTATTCTATTGGTAATGTATTTTGGGACCGAAGTTTTATAGAGGGTATACAATTACGTGAAATCAAATTTCTAACTCTTTTGGCGCGTAAGCGCAATACATTTTATGTATTTTTTTTACAAGATCGGTCTGGCCGATTTTTTAAAAGAAAATTTTACCAATAAACTACACATTGACTGAGTTAAAGCTTTTTTAAATCGGAAAATAACTCCCATGTTTTTGAATTAAAAAAAAACTTAATTCACTCTTGCACACTCTAATACTTTTTATGAATTAAGATATATCTATTAATTTATGAAATAAGACAAGAAAACTTCTTGAACCCATAACAAATCACTCAATACAGGGGTGTGAATTTTAAAAATCGAATTAATTTAAATTTAAAATAGCTGTAATTCAATTAATTTTATGTTTATAGTCATAGTATATTCGTTAAAACTACTTTAAGAAAAAAATGTATGTTAATCCCAATCAATTTCTAAAAATAGGTTGCAAATTAAAAAAGTACAAGTTTTTTGAATATATGCGTGTCGAAAGATTAAAAAAATATCACCAAATATGTATTAAATTAATATCCATTAGGTTATCTCAAAAGTTTAATATTAATGGAAGAAGTCATCAAGCTAAAATATTTTGTGTTATCTTTATCTTTGAAAACACTGTACGAGTATAATGAATGATGGGAAAAAATGTATATTTTACACTGTACAATGAACAGAATAATAATATATCAATAAAACATTTTAATATTATCAGTCAAATATTAAATATTAAATGACCTACATATTTTACTACTCCCACGCATCAATATATTTTACAAAAATTTGTAGAACGCGAAAAACGTTAATATTTAACAAGTATGATATTACAAATTTAATGTTGTTTAAACAGGTTTTGAATGGTTACGTAGTAAAATAAATATGACTTGACAATAAACTTTATTTTACGATTCATAATCATTGAATATTCGTAAAAATTAACCACTTTTATAGTACTTACAATTTGATTGAATAATACTTTAAAATCAACAGTTGTCATTTATTATAATTTATATACAAATTACTCTATAGCATTTTACGATTTTATAAAAGGTACAATTGATCTAAAAATATATACAATCGTATGTATATAAAGGTATAGATTAGGTTGTACTATTTAAAATAAACGACTTAGATTATGTATATAATATACATAATTTATAGGTACGTATATTTATAATACTACTACTGTGTATTATAATTATTTTTATTTATATACTATAAACATAGAATTATTATAGTTGCCTAATTTGTAATTCGTATCGGTAAAATGTGAAAAATATGCGCAGGGAGAAATAGCAAAGCCCCTTTCAAATATTATTCGATTTAAAACGTGAGTTTTATATTTCCCCAAATAGTCAAAATTTAAGTTCAATGACGATCTGTTTTTTCGATTATTAAATTTCTTAAGTGCACGGATTTCTAGTTTAAGAGTCGAATTATTTCACTTTGTTTGCTATGAGCAGAACAAACAGGTGATTAGAGTGTCAAAACTTTAGGGGTGACAAATTTTTCGTTCATAAAAACAGAAAAAGAAATACTAAATGACATGTGTATAATCACGTCGAATACTTTGGTTGATGATCAATAATTGTAAACGAGTAAGTAATAGTTTTTTATTTTTAAGATAAACTAATGTTTTGGCCCCACAAAAAAGCTTGTTGTTTCATGTTTTACATATTTTTAAATAATAATTAATAGACGGTTCTTATTTTTGCGCTTTGTCGTTTTAAAAAACGAAGAAAACTCATCGAAACAACAAAGGGGTTGCAAATTTCGAGTTTCCTTCTGTTTGTAGGCGGCAAATCGCTTAAATCACCGCCGCTCCCCTATCGTATATTATCATTAGGTGGACACGTTAAAACCACAAAAAAAAAACGCATGTCAGTATATAGCATATAACTTGAATTTTTAATTATCAAAATTAATTGAGCAGTAGGTTTAAAAATGTTCAAGTAGATACACTCGTCAATACGTAATATACGTGCGACGATTATTTTGCCACAGCGCGCGTGTATGCAGTAAAAGACGTATAGGCCCAACACCGTGACATAATATAAATATACTTGTTAATGCAGATCATAAATAAAACGCTCACCTCTTTTTTTACGTTTTTGATGAGTTGCTCTTTGAACTTTTTACCTGGAAAAAAAAAAAAAAAACGGTTTTTTACATTTCCATATGTTAGCGAAACGTTCAGTCCGCGCGCGCCAATATCGTTATTATTATTGTCATCGCGGTACGTTTTTTTTTCAAGACCGTTCGGCTACATTTCAGCGCACACAGGGAAAACGAGTACGAAAAAAAAAAAAAAAATTCCAACAATAATAACAATAACAATTAATTATAAAATCGCCCAACGAGTGCCGGGGGGACTGTGCGACGTGTTCTATACGTACTTGCTGCGTTCGTGTCCATCGCGACGGATTAATCGCGAAACTGGGCGCACACGCGAGAGAGGGCACCGGCCGCGAACGATCACGGCATTCAACAAGTGCAGTCCGAATTTCGGCGGGGGCGCTCGAGGAGTTCACACGTCCAATACCGAATTTATTCTACGATTTTCCGTTCGTTGTCGCCAACTAAACAAACACGGTCCTGTGACCCGGGGGTGTAGGGTGGTCCGCTGTCGTCGTTTTCCTTACGTTCAACGACGAGATCCCGTCTCGACGTGACTTTTCCTCGCGGCCGGCGACGACGCACGGGCGTCCGCGGCGGACCATCCGCCATCGACCGACCGTGGCGGGCGCGACATATTGGACGACTGCGGGACGACGGCACGACGGAATAACGGTGTTGCGCGCGCGGGCGAGGGACCACCGACTGTTGACGACTGACGCGAACTCACTCGCGGGACGTATAGCGTAGTAGTGCACCGCCGCCGACGGGGTGAGCGGATGGGACGGCCGGGGGCGAGGACCGCCCCGCCCACCTTGTGACGGCGGAGGGGGTGGTCGCGACCCGCCTGTGATAGTGCGACACCGCCCCGCCGCCGCCGTATTGACGAGGGGCCAACAGCAGCTGATCGTTACGCTTTTTTTGCGACGGATTCTCCGCGAATTCGATCGAATTGGCGCGCGCGCCTGCGCGGCCCGTCTGCCTCCATAGCCGCCGGCCGGCCGGTACGGTATTAACGGTCTCGCGCGCGGCAGCACTGTCGCTCTCGATGATATTGTTATTATTATTATTATTATTATTTCTCTATTCCGTCGCCTCGCGTTTTGAGGTTGGTTTTTAATGTCAGAGAATTTTGTTATTTTATTCAAATCTATAGTATAATATTATTTTGTATTTGGATTTTTTTTTTCCCCGTCGATCCTCATCACGTCGAAACATCGCGGACGAATCGAAACTCTAACCGCCGTCTTCGAAGTTTTCTTTTCTTTACTTTTTTCAATAATTAAAATTTGAAAAACGATTTTCGAATTCCGTTCGTTTGTCGTGGGTATACGTTCGCTTCTACATTGACCGTCGTCGTCGTTGTTGTTGTTGTTCCTTGGCGTCGAGTGAAAACTCTGCGATGTCGAATACGCGTTGATCTCCATCGAGGATCCAATCGGTATTGATCGTCTGATCGATTAGATTTTCGGTTCGTTTGTTGTTCATTAGATACAGTAATGACATCGTCTGAAGACGTGCTCCTTCAAGTGGGCCCAGTGCGGCATAAGAAAGGCGACGGGACGCTATACGTGATGAGCCAACATGTAGCGTTCATCCTGAACTCTAGCGACACTGTCGCTATTAGCCACCATTATAGGGATATTAAAATGCAAAAGATATCGTCCGAGTTCAAGAACAAAGTACAGTTACAATTGGTATTTCACGACGAAACAATTTCACTGTTTCAGTTCACAAATTCCGAAAGGTACGCTCTGTTCCATAATGTAATCTGTTGTCTTGTTTTTGTTTTTGTTTTTACTGTGCATTTTGTTCAATAGGAGTGAAGCAATGCGAGATAGAAATCGAGTTAAAGACTTAATACAACAATTACTGCCAAAGTATCAAAAACAAGCAAACAAAGAATTTGGAGAAAAGAGCCGTATTCTTGGTGAAAACCGTATGCTTTTTCAATTATATCAAGACCTAGTCATAACCCATGTCATAACGTCCGAAGAATTTTGGTCACAACATGTCCCTTATCATTTAGCTACACAATCTAAAGTAATTACTCAAAAAACTGGTGTACCAAACAATTTTCTTACTAATGTTACTGTTAAAAGTGACGGCACTAAAAAATTTAATTTATCCAATGATACCATACAGTGTATCTTTAAAACATATCCGGCAGTGCGGCAAAAACATTTAGAGTATGTACCTCATCAGTTAACTGAGTCTGCATTTTGGCAAAAGTTCCTAGAGTCACATTATTTTCATAAAGACCGTATAACTACAGGAAGTACCAAAGATTTATTCAATGACTGTGCCAAATTGGATGATAATTTATTTAAAAATGAAATAAAAGATCTATCTAAAAATAACTCTGAATGTTACGTCGGATTAATAGAGGATGATGGATCTGATGATAATATAAATTCTACATCTGAAGAAAAATCTTCTATGGCTAATATTGTACATGAAAATATTATAAAACGATTCAATCAACATTCAATGATGGTTCTTAAAACCTGTGAAAAATCTAATACAAATTCTATACCTAATGGAAACGATGTAAAAGTGCCATCCAATTCATCTCAAACTAATGGCACTTCTGATATTGCACTGAAACGGTTAAAAATTCAAGAAAAGATTGGGTTTGAAGA
This sequence comes from Drepanosiphum platanoidis, assembly GCA_948098885.1. Taxonomy (NCBI): domain Eukaryota; kingdom Metazoa; phylum Arthropoda; class Insecta; order Hemiptera; family Aphididae; genus Drepanosiphum; species Drepanosiphum platanoidis. The sequence continues at coordinate 8,970,073 of OX402538.1, read as the reverse complement.
TTTAAATCCAGAAACTGTAACTTTAGATATTAATCAAAAAAGATTAAAACTTTCTAGAGTAGAAAGTTATGTTAATTGTTTGACAAGAGAACAAAAGCATGATAATACTAGTTCTAAACTTACTAAAGCTAGGGAAGTGCAAAAGAGTATTATATATGATGTTTATGAATGGAGTAAGTCGACTTCAAATCAAGTAATTGAACCTAGTGCAGCTGTTAACACTCTTGGTTTACTTACGCCGGGTGGAAGTTTAATGAAGGGAATAAGTGATGAATCTGCTTCATTAGCACAGTTAGTGCCGGTCAATGTAGAAAAAGATTTACGTCAGTTGTATATTTCTTTAGGAGAACTTTTAAGGCATTTTTGGTCTTGTTTTCCGGTGACAACGCCTGCATTAGAAGAAAAATTAATGAAAACTCACGAATCTTTACGTAAATTTCAAAATGCTAAAATCAAGCCTTTTGAAGACCAAATAATTATTAACCATGGTCAATTGAATCAGCTCACAAATCATTTAAATTTAATGTTGCACACTGCCTATAATAAATTTTCCGTTTGGCATTCTAGACGAAAAATACCAAATATTCTTTGACGAGTGGTTCAACATGTGCTCTTGTATTACATGTTAAATGTGCAATGGTGTTATTGTTGGAATGTTATAATATACATTGAACATTTTTTATAACATTTGCAATCAAATAATAATATGTGAATACTTTTGAACTTATGAGAAAGAAATGTATAATCAACGGTCATGAAGTATCTATTTTTCTAGTTGTAAAAATATAAATCTTCTGTACTTTATACCCTAGTATTAGGGGTGAAGGGATAGAAAAGGAGGGTAATTGTAATAAATTATTATTTAATTTAATAAATAGAAAAATTTAATTTTTGAATTTGTAAATTTATTATATTAACTATGAATCATATGTCCATTAAACGTTACTTCTGTAGCGATGTAATTAAATTCAATTTTTAAGACGTGTACTGATAAAAAATAATTGTTCAATTTCCTATTGTCTAAGTTAAATCCATAAATAATTAATTTTAAATTATTATAAATTTATTTTTTGTTAACCAAAATATTATAATGTGAAATTGTTTTTCATTTATACGAAATACATGATTTATTATTTTTTGTTAAAATTATTTGAATGATTATATAAATAATGGTAATTATGTTATGAAAATAGCTTTAAACATTTTTATCATGTTGAATGTTATTGTTATTATACATACCTAATACATACATTTTACAAATTTTGACAGTTAGTTCTTTTATACAATTAATTATTTCAATTATTCCTTGTAATAAAAATGTAAACATAATAGTATCATATTCAATTGTTTATAAATTTTATATTTAATAGATCAGACTTATTAGGCAGAAATTTGATAACATTTTAAGGTTTCAATTTTTTAAATTATAACTTCCATTTAAACGAACAACTTTATATGACCATACACCCTTAATTAACTTTAAAAAAAGATGAAAATGAGTAATTTATAATTAATTTCATAATAGTAACAGATATTTACAATATCACATTGATGTTGATTGTAAGTGGAATTATTTATTTTATTTTTGATGTTCAGTGATGTTGAATATTATTGATATAGAACAGGAGTATAATGCAACTAGTCAAACGAAGAATATAAGATTGTTTGTGGGAGGCCATCTAATCTCTTACATTGTAATTAATCAACTTTCATAATTATGAAAACATGATTTTTTAGTAAAATTATAGAGTTGTTAATTAAAGTTCGCTAAATAACCATTTGTGGATACCGTATTACATGATTATAATGAGATGAATTATATATTTGAACTTTATAGAATTTATTCTTTTGAAATTATTCACAATTTAAGTTCATAGAGATATTATAACTGTGAAATCCATTGATTACTTTTTAATATTTTGGTGAAATTATTTATCAGTTTAGAGATGTTATCAATCCGTTCATTACCAAAAATGTCATGAACTTATACATGTATGCAAAGTGTATTATTAAATACATCTTGGATAAATGTATATTTATAATTAATTGTAATCTTTGAGAGTAAAGTACCTATGCTACAGGTGCAATTTATATAAGTCCTTATGATAAATTGTACTTATCAATTTTGGTTATCACTATTATTTATTTTAATCATTAAATTGTTATCTGTATCATATTATTATTTACTACTATTTATTACTTTGAAAATGAAATCAGTAAACTAAAAACAAATTACAATATAAAAAATAATTTTCAGTCGATCATATTGTAGTATGATGTTTTGTTATTGAATATTCAAAATTTTTCCAATTGTTAAGCGAGTGAATTGAATTAATTAAATTTGTGATATTATAAATTTTATGTGCGAATAATTTTTCAAACTGGTTTGTATTGTATTAGATACTTTGAAAACTGGCGAATCACGATTGAATAATAAATCAATTTAACTATAAATAGGTGGATTAATAGTGTGAAAAATCATCATTTGAAATGGCCGAAAAAGCCGCTCATCATACAACAACTTTTGTTGGGCGTCCATCAATTTTTGAAGTAATTGCACAAGAAAATCTATCTTCTACGGGTTATCCAGCTTTAAAAAAAATTATTAATGTAAGATATATTTATCTTGTATAAATGGTTATTTTATAAACAGAAAGTTCTTATTGTCAACTAATAATGTTTTATATTATAGTACATTGTTCTGAAAAATCCTGACCAGTTAAAATGGCTAATAAATTATTTTGATGAAGTATTTCTAATACTTAATACTTTATGTCAGCATCAATATTTGAAAAAATATGGTATAATAAATCACATTTATATTATTAATAATACTTACATTATAAATATAAATACATCTCAAAATAAAACGCTATATTTCAGGAGGAACATTTTCTGAAAATTTTTACGATCTCACCAGAATTTCTCGTGTTGACAATTCTAAACCTGCTAATAATCAGTTGTACTTGAATTTGGTTATAGTAGTTGGTGTGCCTTACCTACGAAACAAATTTGATGTGTATGTTGATCAATTACAAACAAAGTATAAGTTAAATCTTAAAGAGGTAATATAATTTCTATTGTGATAATCAATAATCTTAAAATATAAATTTTATAAATTAGGGTTTGTTTTTGTTTAATTTTCTAAGATCCATTTTAATATAATTTTACATTTTTATGATTATTTTGTTAACAAGTAAATATTGAAGTTTGTTTAAAAATTGTTTACCATACAAAATATTAATATATCATTTTAAGTTTATCGACCACAAAAATTGTGGTTAATTACCTAAGAATGTTAATTTTTTTAATATAATGTTATGTTAGACTATTAAAGTTATTAAACTATTAAAATCTGTAAAATAATTTTAAAATTAAGTAGAAATCTATTTTAAGTATTAATACCATTAAATTAAGGAACTTCAATTGTTCAATACTATCATGACTAGGTATGACTAAATTCATTAAACATGAATTATGATTTACTAATATGTTAAAGTATATAGCATTATTTTTATTTTATAACGGATTTTTTTTTCCAGAAATTAGTTATAACATTAAATAAAATATTTTATACATGTTGGGAAGCACTTTGTTTAATTTACTACATCAAGTATATTAACGGATCTAGTCAATCACATTCTCCTTTAATGGATATGGCCGGAATGATTTTGACTTATAAAAATATTGTATCATCAAATAATGAGCCATTGTCTCAGCCAAGGTAAACTAATCATGTTTTATTTTTATGATCATCATTGTAATTCATATTCATTTTAATTTTTAAAATAATAACTTTAAACTCAAAATTATATCTTACAATATAGGTATTGTATGTTTTTTTTACCTTTGGCTTTCAAATATAACAATAATTTAATGTAATATTTTTTTTAGTATAAAAGAATATATCAAAAGTTATTTATACTATGGATTGTCTCATTCTTTGGAGTTAGGTGCATTTTTTATGCAGTTTTTAAACTGGTGGCATTCAGAAAACTTGCAATCAAAATTTGTTGCCTATCCCATACCTAATCCTCCAGAGGTATGTTTTACAATGTTTTAACGGTATAATAAATGATTTCTATGTTTACATTTTAGTATTGACTTTAAATTTAATTTTAATAGAAAAATGATAAATACAATTCACTCAACAACTCTAATATGTGTCCAATATGTATAAGTGAAAGAAAAATGCCAACTGCACTAACTGTATCCGGGTAAATTATCATAGTATTATTTATATAATATATACTTACTTATAAATCTATGTTGATTCACATTTACACAATAGTATAATTCCTGTTCATAATTTTGACTTTTTACTAAATAAATGGTTCTTTTTTAGGTTTGTTTTTTGTTATAAGTGTTTGCATAAATCACTTATGATAGAATCTAGATGTCCAGTCACTAAACTACCAGCAACAATGCAAGATATGATTAGAATTTATACAGATACTTGATATTATATACATAAATAATTTATTTGTTATTAGTTATTATGGAAATGAATGAGTTATTATTTTTATAGTAAAATTGATTTGTTTTGGTGGTCAAAACATCTGCTGTTGTTGGTTTTTTGACATTGTTTAAATACCTAGAAAAAGGTTAGATTAGACTTACTTTAATACAGAAAATGTGTGAAAAAAATATGGTATTTTACCATGGTTATAATTTAGAATGTTTCATTTATCAGCTACTTGAACTCCTTAACTAATACTATATTGTATACAGTTTTAATTTGACTTTTTTCCTATTAAATGTATAAAATTAAATTAAATAAAAACTGTATTATTAAGATTACACTGAATATTTAACATACAGTTACAAATGTTAGAGACTTGAAATATTTTTATTAAATCTGATTTATTAGCAAAAGAAATAATATTGTTGAATATTTTTAAGATGATTTAATTTTTTAAACCTAAAAATGAATAAAAAAAAAAAATTTTAATATCAAAATAGGTAGTTAATTCTAATATATTTAATAGTAAAATATTTTATACAGACAATCATAACAGCAACTTGTTTCTTAGAAATAATGATTTTGTTTTCAATCTGTCAATCTGAAAATTAAAAAATCTATTTAATAAATATGTACAAAAATGTTATAATATTTAAACTATGTTATAATAATTTATAACGATTTATCTAGGGTTAATAAAATCAAGGTACCACAATATTAAGTATTGAATTAAAAATAAAATATTAATTACTATCAGGGTTTTTCTGACGGCAGTGCAAAATATGCCACCAAATAGAGTGGCAAATTTATGAGACAAAATTACTCTAATTTAATTTCCTCAAATTACTATAAATTTGAATTACAAGGGAAAGTCTATTGATTCATATTGAAATTGTAAGAATAAAAAGCACTTAGTTAAGATACTAAGTTAAATGAAAATACCTAGTAGTTTTATAAAAATATTTATGGTTTAAATTTGTTTTTTTTATTTATACTTTAATTTGAAATAAAATATTTGTAATGATAGTATTATTATTAAAATAATTATTGAATATAACTGAATGGCAAATACTCACCATTATCATTAAAAGGTACTTCTTCACCATCACTATCTCCTGACATTTCATCAGCCGTAGGTGCTAGATAGACGTCTGAGATATCTCGCCCAGCACTTAATGATGTAAATAACTCTACACTTTCACCTTGGCCACTACTAACAGCTAAATTATTCAATTTGTTATTCAATTGAGAAATTTCAGCTTGTAATTTTTCTTTTCGAACTTTTTCCCATTCAACACGATATTCCCTAAATTTAAATACTTAAAATTATAATAAACTCAAATAAATTACTATTTGATTGAATCAAATATTACTTATGAAATTCGTCTGTAGCTGAATCGACCATTTTCAAAAATTCATCAAAATTATGGCCAGTCAGTGAGGATACCGGTACACAATTTAATTCATTGTAAAATTCATCTAAAGTTAATGCCATGGTACGTGTCAAATTCGACATATATGATGACTCTTGTTCTATGGCATCACAAAATTTTTCAAAATCTGACATCCATTCAATCGCATAAGATGGATCTACAACGTCACTCTAAAAGTAAAAGAATATAAAATTATGCATTGATCAAATTGACATTTTGCTAACTAACCTTATTTAAAACCACGATAAATGGCAATTTTGTTTTATATAAAACAGAACATGCATATAACATGTTGGACATAAATGTTATTGGACTAGTACTTCTTTCTAGATCCATAACATATATGACAACTGTTGGGAATGTTGACGCAAGGCATTCGGTCAATATTTGACCAGAAGCGGACCATGTAAAAACTTCAATTTGTCCAGGCGTATCTATGACAGCTATATCATGAGTATTTTCAGAATTTACTTTTTCCAAGAGGTCCAATAATTGATTAAATTTAGTGGAATATAAATTTAAAGAGGTTACAATCGCCCCATTTGGACCTAAACCATAACGATTCATCACTTGTTTGTACTTCACAGAATCTCTTATATCTGAGAAAAAAAAAACAGGATGAAACCACGGAAAAAAATTCAGATATATGATAAATAATAATAATTGATCATACCGATATTTGGTTTATAAGGCATATTTTTGCAAGCCGGATCAAGATTAACCAGGTATGGCGCTCTTTTGTGTTGCCGTAAGTATGAATCGATTTTTGAAACAAATGTAGTTTTCCCAGAGCCTGCCATACCTAACACTATGAGGCAAACGGGAGATTTGAATGACTCGTATTCTGTTTTGTCTTTAGTAGCTTCGCCACCGGATGACGTTCCTTCTTCGCATTTCATATTTAAAATTAAATTAGATATTTAGATAGGTACAAGAAACAAATAAAATTGCTATTTTAATAAATTGAAGACATTGTAAAGAACATAGTAAGTATTGCTGACATACAAACAAAGTAAGTCGGTAAACAGAAAATTTAAAAAAAAAAAATTGAACACAAGATACAACAGTTTCCTCTCTGAAATAGTACTACCCAGTACCAACACTGATGGCTCATGCCATGTTAAAATACGGCAACACAGTGTAGCCAGGTAAGAGAGGTATAATGTTCAGGAAATTATTGTAAATAGTTCATTTTGTTCATATCATAAGAAAAGTTGATAGGTACCTCATTGAATATTTTCCCTCCCTTCATCAATTGATGAACATCTATGAGACATCCAACAAATAAGATTTGTATTGTATTGTTTGAATTTCTGATTTTTGAATTTATTTTATTTTTGGAATGTTAAAGTTTTTTTAAGGGTGTTGGAGGTGTGCATTAATCCATTCAGTGTGTTATAACTTATATGACATTGTATTATTTGTATTGAGATTTGAATCAGTGCATACATATGCAATGAATTGGCCATGGCATATTGAATGTAATGTTGAACATAGTTATATACTTATATGTTTAAAGTATAATACATTTTTGATGGTCACCTCATTACATACACCCTAAAGTTTATTTTGATGTGCCTCAACAGGACAGCTGGGAGGTCACATGTATGTGAAGAAAAATGTGAATAAAGGAGAGATTTAATGAGTATAATGTTAACGGAGGGTTGTAATTTACACAATAAGAAAGAGATATGGGCTGCTTAAGAGTAAAAAGAAAACAAAATTAGTTTTAATTTCATTATATTGCTCTTTTACTGTTAAGTTATGAAATGTAATTCTAAGTTTTTTTTCTAAAAAAGAATTTTAAATAATAGTATCTCTCACCTAGATGTCCTATGATGTTTGTGATCCATGTAAACTTGGTGCTGGTACATTCGAATAAAAACACCACGACGCGGGCAAACACGCGGGAACGATTATTTCACTACTCTCGCGAACCACGATATTACTATGACACGTTTGTTTTTGGCGGACGGTAAAATTCACAAGCCTTTTTGGCGAACGGCGGGGGCGCAGCACCGCGACCGCGACGAAAAATACGTTAAACACCGAATATTGATGGTACGGTAGTATTTTAGCGACAAATAATTTGGTTCCACCCACGCGACCGCCGTGAGACGTGCGATTATTCGTCGATAATTACTCCTTACCATCGACTCGAAACGAAATTTTGAAACTGAGAAACGCGATTATGGCGGTCTGCATAAAACTCTCGAAACACGGACCCGCACGGAGAACCTCAATACATACTCGCGAACCGACGAAGACTGAAAGGACAACGGAAAGGAAATCCCCGCGTTGAAACGAACAGTTAAAACTGTTGAAACGAACAAGCCAATGAGAATAATTCAGGAATCATGGAAAGTAATTGTTTTCGTAACGGCTTTTTCGTAACCGAGAATCGTTACCGCGGTATCCGGAGGTGCGACCGTGTCGTCGTCGTCCCGTCACAGCGGCCACGCGGCCACGCTAATATAGCGTCGCATTCCTCATTCGCTCGACCGAGTGGCCGTCGAATTCACTAATACTATACTCGCTACTCGGCGCTCGGGCTCGCACGGCGGATTAGTATATGCACTTTTTGAACGAACACTATTGTATAAAATAGTATATGTATATTATTGTAAAAAACATAAATTTTAGGGCTCTCCCTTCAAAACGACGCTAGGACATAGTTTGGCCCAGTCGCGCCACTGGACGAACAGCGTAAATTTTTACTAGTGTGAACCAAGATACGTATAACATGTAGTTCCATCCGCCGCGGATGTTATATGCCAAATCCGCATTACCAACACCATAACGAAAGACTTTGCGATTCAGCGCGCGTGATAGGAGACGATCGGATAAATAAACATATAACTATAACATATAACATATAAGAGTGTGCGTACCTAATATAGGTGACTAGACGACGCGCGTAATGGATTTTATCCGTTCTCGTTATTCATATTACTCGGCGCCGAAATGAAACTCATTTCCGAAAATCGTATTGATGACAACGCGCAATTTATCAGTTCCAACGCGCGTTATATAACAGTGGTTTAATAATAATCTATAATAACAATAAGTTCTTCACAACGCGTCGGTGGGTCGTACTTATTTATTACATCGATATAATATTATAATACATTATCACTAACCTCGGGCCGTCGTCGAATCCATTGACGACCGTTTTCATACGGCGGGTCCGAAACATTTCACAACGTATTTCGTGCTGGTACACTCGAATAAAAACACCACGGAACGATTCACTACTCGCGCGAACCACGATATTATCATAATTCGATTGTTTTTGGCGGACGGTAAAATTCACAAGCTGTTTTGGCGAACAGCGGCGCACCGCGGTCGCGACCGAGACGGAAAATACGATAAACATCGATGGTACGGTAGTATTTTAGCGACGAAATAATTTGGTTGTGCACACGCGACCGCCGTGAGACGTGCGATTATTCGTCGATAAATACTATTACCATCGCCGCGAAAGAAAATTGTTGAAACCGTGAAAACTGTTTCGTTATAATCGAGACAAGCTTTCTGAACCGCGGTCGACACTAGACTGCACATCCTACATTGGTAAGCTACCGCTGAAGGTTCGGGCGTCTCTCGATCGGTCCGGTTGCGTGGGCAACTCGGTTGTGATTGGTCGGGCGGAGCAAGCAGCTCGGCTCTCATTGGCTGTGTTGCCCCGCCCAGTATTGAACTGATGACTCACTTCTTCCTGTTCTCGCATACACGCCTACGTATATTTATTCGTTTTATTACTATTACTATTGTTACATAATTATGTATTCATAACGAACTATCATTATACCATAATATAATGAAGGACCTATTATATAATAACTGATTTGTTCGATTTTTATACGTTTCTGGTGCAAATATCACGATTAATTTTTCTCCTTAATTTTTATTAATTATAGTCCCCCCCCTTTAAAAAAAAAAAACGAAAAAAGTCTCCCCTCCCTCAACATTTCCCCACTTTAACCATTGGATAAAGGTGACACATACTGCATCCCCGATAAAATAAAAAATAAATAAAAATGTACTTAGCTAATTTGACATTTCTTAATCTACGGGTACACTAGCGAGTAATAAAAATATATTTATCATTACTTACAATGACGAAGCAAAAACATATTATAAAATCTTATATTAGATCTAATAACTAACTAAATAACCATCCAAATAAACTTGGCCACTTCCACCATACCTGGCAATCCCTTGAGACGCTTGAAGCATTAGTGGGGTCGCGATCTCTTAAGATAAATTAAACTAATTAAAAAAAAAACCACAGAAAGAGCCTTCGTCGGGTGGCTTCTATCATCAAATTTTTCATGTCAAACAATGTAACTCTCATCAAATATGCTCATTGTGTCTATAGTCTGATACAGATTGTGTATTACGAGTAAAAATAAAATATCACTATGTACTTATAAAAAGTACTTACGATAATATAAAATAACGAAATGAGCAGCGCTCTCTGTTAAAACTTTGTGTAACTAAATAAATTGGTTACCATTTTCCTATACCCATGGTATATCTATGGTATATTTAATCAATGATTTTATGTAGGTGATACGTAACTGATAATCGCAATATCCTACGACCTACACAGACGATCCAAAATTTAGATTATATTTAAAAAAATGATTCCCTATTCAACGTGTGTAATAATTTGAATTTGAATAAATCTCAATGTCCCTTCGTCTCAGATCAAATTTAAATTTACGGAGTCAGTCTATAAGACATAAGATATAAGGTCTACTAATGGTTATATTTTTAATGATAAGCGGCAATCAGATTATCACATTGTAGAATATAACCTAACAACTAACAATAACATAGGGAGAAACGTGTGAATTTGAATTTTGATTTTTAAACACTTAACAGTGAATACTTATCTGATTATTGAACTTTATTATTTTAAACCCTGAGATTATATTTAAGAGTTTTTATTAACTTTTCTGGTAGTAGTCATTTCCAGTTTTTAATTTTCAATCGTTATGGTTCGTAAAAAAATTGACAATCGGATTAGAACACTAATTGAGAATGGTGTCAAAAACGGTCATCGTACTATGTTTGCAATTGTTGGTGACAAGGGTCGAGATCAAGTAATACAAATCAAAATTCCTACTTTAAAAAAATTAAATTTTCATTTTGATGTTTTATACATATTCTAGGTGGTTATATTACATCATATGTTATCAAAAGCGGCTGTTAAAGCTAGACCAAATGTATTATGGTGCTATAAAAAAGAATTGGGTTTCAGCAGGTAATAGTTCAATTGTAAAGAATAGTGTTTAACTCGGAGTTTAATTAAAATTTTTTTTAATTTTTATCATTCAAGCCATCGTAAGAAACGTATGAAAACCATACAACATAAAGTCAAAGCCGGAAAACTTAATGTCAATGAAGACGATCCGTTTGAATTATTTGTTGCTTCCACAAATATTCGATACTGTTATTATTCTGAAACTCACAAAATTCTTGGTAATACATATGGAATGTGTGTGTTACAGGTAAATAATATATAGTTTTAATAATTTTTGTTTTTTAAACATATATATATGTATGTGTGTGTATGTTTGTATTACTTATTTAAGGATTTTGAAGCGTTGACTCCTAACTTACTAGCACGTACTGTAGAAACTGTGGAAGGTGGTGGACTAGTAATAATTTTATTACGGTCATTAAAATCTTTAAAACAGTTATATACCCTTACAATGGATGTTCATGAACGATTCAGAACAGAAGCTCATCAAGATGTTGTTGCCAGGTTTAATGAAAGGTGAAATTATTTTATTTTTTCTTTATTATTATTTGATCGTTAAATATTATTTCTTTTATACATTAGGTTTATGCTGTCTTTAGTATCAAGTGAGCGATGTCTAGTTGTTGATGATCAATTGACAGTATTACCCATTTCATCTAAAGTACTAGATTTGGTTCCTGAAGAAAACTTAGATCCTCTATCATTAAATGATCAAGAATTAGCCGATTTAAAAGAAAATATGAAAGACACTCAGCCAGTAGGATGTTTAGTTAGCTGTTGTAAAACTGTTGATCAAGTAATTTAATTATCAATTGTTGTAAATGTTTGTTGTTATCATACTAATACTTTATTTATCAATACTTTTTAGGCTAAAGCATTACTGACATTTGTTGAAGCTATTTCTGAAAAAACTCTAAGATCTACAGTGTCTTTAACTGCTGCTCGAGGTAGAGGAAAATCTGCTGCTCTTGGAATAGCTGTTGCTGCCGCTGTTGCATTTGGTTATTCAAATATTTTCGTTACATCACCTTCACCTGAAAATTTAAAAACATTTTTTGAGTTTATTTTTAAAGGTAAACATTTAAATAAAGGCATTTAAATTCATATATTTCTTTTAAATACTTCTTTCATTTTCATTTAGGTTTTGATGCTCTTGGGTATCAGGAACACTTAGATTATGGGTTAGTTAGATCAACGAATCCTGATGATAATAAAGCCTTGGTTCGAGTGAATATTTTCAGAGATCATCGTCAAACAATCCAGGTATAAACAGAGACGCAATGTCACCTATTTTTCTATTTTTAATACTTGGTTAATATTTATTGGTTATATTTTTAGTATATAGCTCCGACAGATTCAAATAAATTAAGTCAAGCAGAATTAGTTGTAATTGATGAAGCTGCAGCTATACCACTTCCACTTGTAAAGGCCATGCTTGGTCCTTATTTAGTATTTTTAGCTTCTACAATCAACGGGTAAATTAAATACTATATAAAATATAAAACAATTATTTACAATTGTGTAAAACCATGTTAAATACATATCCTTAAAATAATTTTATAATTGTATGTTTGTTAGTGTTTGATTACAAGCTTTTTCTATAATAGTTGCTAAGTTAAGCATTTGTACAACTATACTTTATAATACATGCATTCTAATTTTTTTTTTATTGCTACCATTGTAAAATATTGGCATCTTTTGCCTAGATTTATATATATCACTTAGATTAATATAGATAAAATAGTAAAAATGTATTTTAAATTTGATAAAATACCTATTAAACTATATTTATTCTATAATACAATGTTAAATTTTAAAAATATTTTACAAATGCAATTCGCTGTAACTTGAAAATATAACTACTAAAGTTTAGTTAATTAATTATTACAATAAATATCATTATAATGACTTTAAAATTCAACTTGACTAAAAAACGGTTTTTAAACTGACATTTGTAATAATTGCACATCATACATTTTAAATATCTCAGGCAATCACTGTTAAAATAATAAGCAATTAATGTTTTGAATTTTTTAGTTATGAAGGAACTGGTCGATCTTTGTCATTAAAATTATTGCAACAACTTCGTTCTCAAGCTACACCTATTGGTAATAATGCAAACGATAAAGCTGGTCAAAATGCTATAACTGGACGATTTTTAAAAGAAGTTAGTATTCATAATCTTATGTATAAAATCTAAATTTAAATATTTATGACTTAGAAATATACAACAAACAATAATAATATTTCTATGGTATTTAGAATTAAAATATGTTTACATTTATGATCCAGCATTTTTTGAAATAACTAAAGTTTTCTTTAAATTATGATATTAAATATCAATTATAAAATATATTTTAATTGTTATTCTATTGCATTATATTATCTAGATTTATTAATACTATTAACAGTAATAAATTCATACCTTTTCTTTTCGATGAGGCAATCTATGTCATATCAATTCAAACATTAGTTCTCGATGATATTGGTTGTCTATAGTGTTTATTACTCAGTGTTTGTTTTCATTGCCTGAATACCACTGTTGTCCATGGCCCATTGCAAGTTCCTCATTGATCATCCCTCGCATCGCGTTTTGTGTTAATCGTGATTTCACACCGCATCTCTTATTCAGGTTCTTTGCTCTTTTATCTATTTGTTTCATTTGTCGTAGTAATTTTAATAATTTTAACTGTTATTGTATTAATTAATCTATTAGTTTAGTTAGTTATTAATTGTATTAATCTATTGTCGATATTTCTTTTACCTTCTCTGATTGCACTATTGCTAAACCAATTTTGATGATTGCTAGTCGTTGTTATTATGTTTATGTTTTGAATATTACAACCTTTTACAATATATTGTGTACATTAATATTGTTCATATTTCATATATTAGTTAAAACAGCTAAACTTTTGGTAACATATTATATGTTCAATGTATTCAATCTAAAATAATTTATATTTCAGGTGAATTTAGAAGAATCTATACGTTATAGACCTGGTGATGATGTTGAAAAATGGTTGACAAATCTTTTGTGCCTCGATGCAACAAATATTTCTCCTTTACTTTCTGGGTGTCCTCCCCCTGATAGATGTGATTTGTATTATATTAATAGAGATACATTATTTTGTTATCATAAAGCTTCAGAAGCATTCTTACAGCGGATAGTTTCACTGTTCGTGGCTTCTCATTATAAAGTAAATATTTCATTAAGTTATTTTAATTACTTTTATATTATTTTATTGATGTATGTGTGAATTATTAGAACAGTCCAAATGATCTTCAAATGATGTCAGATGCTCCAGCCCATCATTTATTTTGTCTTCTTGGTCCTGTTGACGTTAACACGAAAAGTTTGCCAGAAGTCCTATGTGTAATTCAGGTAATAATATTGTTTTAAAAACATAATACATTTTTATCAATTTTTTCATTTAGTTCTTATACTATTTATAACTAAATTTTATCTATTGTTAATTTAAAATATATTTTAATACCTATATCTATTTGATTGTGTTATCCAGCTGTGTCTAGAAGGTGAAGTTTCTCAAACATCAGCATCAGAAGCATTAAAACGTGGTAAAAGAGCTGCTGGGGATCTCATACCATGGACAATATCAGGATGTTTTCAAGATGAACAATTCCCTTCTTTAGCTGGGGCTCGCATTGTTCGCATTGCTACACATCCAGACTATCAAAGTGTAAGCTGAAATTTATTAATTTAAATTGTTATTAAGGCGCTTAATTTATTTTGATTAATAAACAAGAATAATGTTTAGATGGGATATGGTTCTAGAGCATTATCGTTACTGAAAATGTATTATGAGTTTTTGATTCCGAATATTGATGAAGGAAAACTTCCTAAAGAAAATATTGACTCAATTCAAGAAGAAGAAGTAGATTTACTTGAAGAAAGAATTGGTATAAACTTTAAATACATAATTTTTATTAAAATAATTAATAAATACTTAATATTTATTGTTCATATTAATTTTTTTATAGAGCCACGTAATAATTTACCTCCGTTATTATTAAAACTAAGTGAGCGACCTCCAGAGCGTTTAGATTATATTGGTGTATCATTTGGTCTTACTGGTCCACTTTTAAAATTCTGGAAAAAAGCTGGATTTATTCCATTATATATAAGGTAAAATTAATTAATTAGATTATAAGTTTATTTATTTATTTAATATTTATTAATTATGATATATGCCAAGCAGCAGTTACAATAAGTTTAAAATATATATAACAATAAAAGTAAAATAAAAGTTGAAGAAAAAGAAAAAGAAGATATTGTAAATGTAATATATCAGAAAATAAAGTTTCTAAGTATGCGTTGGAGGGTGTGGTTATGGTTGTTTAGTGTTAAAGGTGGTGTGATGAGGGACAAAAGGAGTCTCATTATGAGTAGGATAGGATGGAATTTAAAAAAAACTTTTTTGAGGCGGTCGAAATATCCAGTGACTCATTTAAGAAGGAATTAAGGAATTGTTTTTCCACTTCAAGACAACGTTAAAATAAAGTTGGGTTAAGGATGTGTTTACTAATTAGGAAATATTTGTGGTGGGTAACCGAGATATTGAAAGAATAGTAATCATAGGATAAGAATTTATTTTACATACTCTAGGCAGATTTGGTTTTTTGTGAGGAAAGGGTGCCAAATAACCACACCATACGCGATAAGGAGTTAGGCAGTGTAAAGTATTGATTTAATATTTTTATTGTTACGTTTAATAAAACCTAAGATTTTGATTAGGTTATTATGTTTTGTATTGATTAATGGTTTTCGTGTTTTTTAGGCAAACCAACAATGAGTTAACAGGGGAACATTCCTGTATAATGATTTCGACTTTAAATACATCAAATTCAAAAGATCAAAATTGGTTAGCTCAATTTTGGATTGATTTCCGTAAACGTTTTATATCACTTCTTGGTTACCAGTTTCGTAAATTTTCTCCTCAATTGGCTCTTGGAGTTCTACACAATACTAATCTAACTACACAAATAGACCTAAGTAAGTGATTTTATTCAGTGCAGTTTTTATAAAGTAATATATTGTTTGACTTTATTACCTTTATTACTTTTAGATATTTTGAATAAAACTGAGTTGGATGTTCATTTAAGCTCTTATGATATTTATCGATTAGAAAAATATTGTAATAATATGGCTGATTATCATTTAATTATGGATCTTTTACCTACTTTATCAAAGATTTATTTCCAAAATAAACTTGGAGACACACATTTTTCAGCTGTTCAAAAAGTAAAATAATTGAATTTAGTTGTTAAAATTGTTTATATTAATAAAATGAAACATGTCAATGCCATTAGGCTTTATTGCTAGGTTTAGGTCTACAATACAAAACGGTAGATGAGCTTGCTGAAGAATTTAATTTGATACCTTCACAATTACTCGGCTTGTATAATAGAATGATGCGTCGTATACTACAAGTAATAAATGGCATCATGGAACAAAACATCAGTAATAAAATGCCTATGGTGCAACAAATAGATAGTAATGAATTAAGACCATTAACTAAACCTTTGGACGAGGAATTAGAACAAGCGGCTAAAGTATAACATTTTTAAAACTATTTTGTAGATATTTGTACTAATAATATTGTATTAAAGGTTTTGAAAAAGAAACAACGGGCAGAATTAGAAAAACTGAAACAAGAAAATCTTACTAGGTATGCAATTAAAGGAACAGAAGATGAATGGGGAAAAGCTCTCGGAAATTCTGGTAAAACTAAAAGTCTTATTAGCGTTAAAAGGTAAAAAATATTTAAAGTTTTAAAATATTTTTCTTTTTTTCATACCTGTCATTATTTTTAGCGGAGAAAAAAGATTAGCAGACCCAGCGAAATATGAACCAGAAGAGGAAAATGAACCTAAAAGGAAAAAGATAAAAAAGAAATTTAGAAAAAAATAGTTTTGTTTATAAGTAATTTGTATTTTGTGAATTTTATCTAACTCACTTGACATATTAAAATGTATTAATTAAAAAATGTATGATTATTTTTCTTCTTAACCAATAATAATTATTCTTTTAATGTTTTACAGGGGGTTAGGGCTTCATGCTATGGTTTTCAATTTTTGTTGTTTTCAAATACAATGAAAAATAAGTCTTTGTGTACATTTAAATTATTTATAGTATATTCTACTGTTTATAATACAGTAAACAATAGTGTATTTTGATAATAGTGATTTGGATTTTCCATTTACTTTATTGAAAGAGTAGTCTAAATATTTAAATCAGATAAAATAAAACTATGGGATACTTATTGAAAAATTAAAAAAAAATTTTCTTTAGATTATTAATATTAATAAGACCTACACATAATTATTATTCATATAATGTCATTGTAATATTTTTTTGACAGTTCCTTCATTATAAGCACATAATCAATAATTATTTAATAATATAGTTTATAAAATCAAACATACCAATACCTATAGATTTATAATTTTTCTTTGGGGTGGTCAGAAATTCTTGATTAATTCTAGACATTAAATATTTGTATTTTCGACATGCAGTATGCATTGGCATTGTGAAAGGTTTCTAAAATGTATTTCACTCAAGGACTCACGAAAGCTTCGGCGTTAATTTTTCAATGTGGAATTGTATGTCTATGCCTCTGTAACTGAAAATTCACAATTAAATTTCATAAGCATGTGTCATGTTCGGATATATTTGAGATTTCCATATTATACAGGCAGTTATAAAATATACAATTTTATAAAATTAAATTACAAACGTACATAAAAGTAATTTAGTGTGCCAAGTTTCTTACTTTAGTATGTTGTGAAAATGGTACTGATAAGTACTGAATGATTTCTAGATTTTTAATACAACAATTATATACTTGTATTTTGTCGGAGTAGTTCAGTTTTATTTGGAAAAATGTGTTTTAACCAAACGTATAAACACATAACTACACTGCTTCATAGCTTGTTCTTTTGTTCCACAAAAAAAAAAAAATGAAATCTGAAAAAGTGTTACATAGCATGTTATTCTCACCGACCCTTTAATTATTTACCATAGACACATAAACTAAGTTTATATAACTAACATAGTCAGTTAATATGTCTATGTTATTCACCATCGGACTACTCCACAGAAATATAATATGTACCTATTTCACGGTCAACACATTTTATCAATAAATCATAACATTACATAGAAAAATAATTTACCAATTTTTATGTTCTTGGTAAACCATTTCATATGAAAGTAGACGATTTACAAAATTGCTTTTGAACTTTGAAGTTTTCGATCACATTTTAAGAACAGTGTGACCCGTTCGGATGAAATGTTTGGCTACACCACGTGATCTGTTATCACTTTATCATTGGCGTTTATCTTGGTTTGTTTGCGAATACTATAACAATATTGAATACAATTATTATTTATATTACATCAATCACCAACATTATTTCATATTTGTCTCCATTTACGCTGTAATCAATTTTTTAACTATGTTTTTTATAGTTTAAATTTATTACTTTTTACTCTGACTATTCATGTGAAAATGACGCTCTTGCTTTATTTTGTTCTCTCTGCGTAAATATCGAGATTTTGATAATAATTTCCAGTTTTTGCTATGTCTTACATAAATGCTTACAAAAATCGAGCCAATAACAACGGTTCGTCTGAAGATGAAAAACAAACCCTCTTGGTGTTTGGATATTCCTGCAAGTTATTCAATGACGACGAAAAAGCACTTTTCATCGACCAAGGAAAACATTTGATACCTTGGATGGGCGATGAGACATTAAAAATAGACAGGTAAATGACACTCACTTTGTGTGAATGTAACAAGTCGGAAATCTTAACGTTTTGATGTTTTGTAGATATGATTGTCGTGGGGCTTTGAGCGATTTGAAATCTGTAGAAGCCTTACCGTTTGGCCAAAGTCGGTGGGAAGGATTGACAGCTGAAGAAAAGAAGATTGAACAACTGTGTGATGAAGAGAGGTATAAGTCTCTCAATGATAAAAGTGAAGAAGAATCGATTTATCAAGGTAATTAATATTGTTGGTATTTTAAATTACATCTCTGACAAATATTTTATGAATTTAGGTTAATAATCCCTAGTTACTTGATTCATATATTTTCATTTAGTTTATATTCAGTAAATTAAACAAAGTACTTAGCTGTTATTTGTTTAAATAAATTGAGTATTGATACAATATACATGTATGTTATAATATACCTGTTTATTAATTAAAATTTTTAGGTATGTCAAACTCATATTTTATGTCTAATTGAAAAGCATTTGATTTGTTTATTCGTCCTCGTTACTTAATAAGTATGAACATTTTTGTTTATAATTTTATACTTTATTTGTGTATAATTAGAGGAAGAACTTAAACGACTCCATCAGGCTTTAAATAATGATGAAAATGAATATGGGCAAGTTGGTTATAAATATGAGGATGAATCTTCTAATACATCAGAAATAAAAGCTGCAGATGATACAGATTATGATCCAGAGTTGGAAGAAGCTTTTATTCCACCTAGAGAATTAGAAATTCCTTCCAATATGCATGTTGTAAGATGAACAAATACAAAGTATATAATTATTAATTTTTAAACAATAAATTTTATTTTTAGCCTCAAACAAAGAAATTGAATGCTATTATAGAGAAAACAGCTTTATTCATATCTAAACACGGCGCACAAATGGAAGTCTTGCTGAAAGCTAAACAAGCACATAATCCTCAATTTGAATTTCTATCATATGATCGACCACTTTACCCATACTATCAACATGTACTTTCAGCTATCCGGTCTTGTCGTTATAATCCTACTCTTGCTAATGATAGTGCTGAAGGTAAACATTTTCACCATCTACTTTTAATATTCTTAACTAGATAATTATATAAATACATTTATTTTTTAGATTCATTAGATTCCTCGAATGAAGAAAGTTACCTTCATCCAAGCCTATTAAAAAGTGCAAAACAACCAGAAACGGTAGGTCCCCTAGTATTTCTGCTACTATAACATTTTTAACAATTTTTTTTTAATTCAATAATTAAAAAGTAAATAAATCTGACATTTTGTGTCTGTGATATCTAACGTCATTTGCTAGCACTAAGGTTGTATACATATCTATTTTAATTATACTTTTTCTCATCTAAACATTACATTTATTATTTCTTAATCAGTAATAATACTCAAAATACCCAATACATGGGTATAAATATAGAATTATATACAAATTATGATTTTGAACTTGGTGATATGCATTAAAAATTTAAGAAAATCAATATAGGTATTATTACTGTATTATTACTCATTTTTATACTGAAGTAAATTAATATTTAATATTTATAGCGCGATCCCTAAAATAGTAGCATTTTGACGTCTAGAGATATCATTGCATTATAATGTGTTGATTATAACTGTAGATAATTGATTCATTTATAATAATGCCAATGGAATACATCATCTGTTTACATATAAGCTAATAATGAGGTAAAAGGTAAAGATGAAGAATTTAGTTAAATTCTATAAAATTAGATATCTTTGACGAAATTGTAAATAACCATGATTGCAATACAAACGGAGATGAAACTTCAATGTATTCAGAACTGTCATCTTGAATGCTGCATGGTCTGGATGCTGGTAAGTTATGTAATACTTTTAAAAATAATTAATATTTTGAAAATAATACTATATTTATTTGATAATTGGATACATTTTTAGATATTTTTTATTATTAATTGGGATATATTTTCATACCTAGGTATTTTCTATGATTATCTTTATTTTTAATGCGCTTTTCATTTATTGGGTCCCTATTATTCTTAAGGATTTTTAGGGCTATTTAGTATTAACCAATATAACTTATGTTTATTAAAAGAGAGTATATTTATTATGTAGTATTGAATGATTTGAAAATGGTTAGACTTATTTTTTTTACAAATTAATTACTCAAAAATCAGCTAAAAAGCTTAGAATGGTAAAAATTGTGATATTAATTATTTAATAGAAATAATATTATTATTTTTATGGAAAATGTATAGAAAACAATTTATTAGTGAACTTTCTATGATAACTGTTATTTAAAATTAAGGAAAAAACCATTTCTTTGTGAAATGGAATTATGCATTATACTAATTTAAGATGTGTACTTTGTAATTTTAAAATTGCAGTATTTCCAATAAATTTGAATTTTTATAATACATTTTTGATAAAAATAATAATTCCATAACAAATGCTTTCAATTTTGTAAAGAATTTATATTTTCAATTTTATAATTTTAATAATTTTTAATCTGGACTACTTAATTATAAAATCAATGATAAAACATATAGTTTCCATGTTTCTTCTTAAAATTAAAAATATAATAAACTTAGAATCAAATTTTAAGCAGATTAGATTAATTAGTTTTACAATATACACATAGCCATACAATTTAAATTTCTATCAAAAATATTAAAATACTCATGTGTTTATTTTAATTTAGAGTATGGGATATTGTTGTTATAATTGGGATAAAACAAATAAAAATAAATAATTTTTGGTGGTTAATACTCATATAATAATAACTAAGTACTATTAAATATATAAAATTATTTATTAAAATTATTAAATATATAAATAATTTTAATCAGTCTTGGCTGGAGTATTATTATAAAGTGTGCAAAAAATTGCTACGATCGGTCTCGAATAAAATTCATCAGGTGTAAAGAACGCACTGACGATGATTACACCTGATGCTGAATTTTATTTGAAACTGGTCGTAACAATTTTTTGCACTTTTTATCATAATACTCCAGGCAAGGCCTATTTATTTTATTTTTATTATTTATATATTTAATAGTTTTAATAAATTATTTTATTTATTTAATAATACTTTGTTACGAAAAAATAATTAAATTCATTAAAATAAGTATGATTTTATTATTATCTTATTTGATAATATGACAATGTAAAGGAATTTTAGACAGGTAAGGTTAGAAAAATTTATAGAATTCATATTGTACATTTATTTGTATAAGACATTCAATTTAGAAAAAAATATAATATTCTATTAATTTTAAACAGTTAAGGTAAGTTTAGGATAGGTATTTTGCTACTTGAAATATATTAATTATATTTTTTAATTTCAATCATTGGTCAAACAACACATACCCTCATACAATATTTTATGAATTATTTTTATAGAATAAGACAAATTATTTAACAGTATAAACTATTTTATTTATAATAAAATACTTTTAACTAACCTTAATATTTGTATACAATTTCAATGTTATGTTTTATTTTTCAGGTAATAAATGTGAGCAGATCGAGTTTCTATTTCCAGTTATATTTTAGCTTCTACCTGAACTTATTTTATAATCCTATTTTTCATTGAATTGTTGTTTTAATATTAAAATGGAAATTAATCACAATAATTCCTATCAAAAACATTTGTATATTCTTATTTTTATTCTAAATTTAATTGATTTCATAAATTCTAATTTCAATATCAGCTACTTACTGTACTTTGTGATTTCTTCCTTATTTTTCTCCTATTCAACTCATAATTATTTTCCAGAATAGCTTGACATTTAAATTCCATTTTACCAAAACATTTTCTTCTCAGTACCCCTGCAATATAATAATTTATTTGTAATTAAATTTATTTGCAGACGCCATTTATACCAAGCATAACCTACAAACCTTCTGCAGACTGTTCATACTTATTGCTAGTAAACAAAATTAAAGAAAAGCAATCTGCAATGCCAGTTGAGGAGACCCCCATAAATGAAGTAGAAAATACTTCCACAAATACAACTGTATCAGAATTTGATGGATTGACAAAATCAGCAAGACGGCGGCTAAAGAGAAAATTAGTATCTCAATCTACATTAAATGCTTCAAATTCTCCAGAAACAGATGACAATGAAATAATTGATGAAATAAATACAACTCAAGTATGTAAAATAGCTGGTACTAATTAAACTAGGACTTTGATCCCTAGCTGATAGGCAATAGGTGTATTATACTAACCAAGCTTTCTTAAGAAAGCTTATTATTGATGGCATTATTGACTGTCCTGATTTGTTGAGTTGAATCAATTTTATGGTTCCTAGTTTTCAGTCATCTTCATTTTATCCTTTTTACTTAACAATTTGCACCACCAATTATTTACATTATTGACCGATATTCAAGATGATGCACATTGCCAATAAAAACCTAGTCACCTATGTCTGTTAATTAATATTTAATTAATGTTTATCTTTACTTTATTATAGTCTTAGTCTTATTATATTATATGTATATTTGTTATGTTATCTTTAAAAAACTATCTGTACTTGGGCCACGTTTTGTAATAAAGAAATAAATATAATATACAGAATATAATTGAAAACTAAATTTAATAATGTTCTGAAATTAATCAATAATCATGCTATATAAAACAAATTTAGAATAAATGAAATATTAATTTGTTTTCATATTTGTTGGGCATCAACAATCAATTTGATTAGGTTATTATGATATCAAACTATGTATAGAGATGAGAGAGTGAAAATTATTAATTCATTGTTATGATAATGATTGTTGTAAACTTTGTAGTAAAAATTGATTGAATCATAAATTGTTTTTATTTGTATTTATAGGTTACTACTAATATTAAAACAGAACCAGAAATTCCAAACCCAATTCAACCAAGTGTTACAGTTGGTATCGATGTACCTCCTAATGATCTACAAATCATCATTGATAAAATGGCTTCATATGTGACAAAAAATGGAAAAAAATTTGAAGAAACTGCTCGAAAAAGACGTGAGTATGATACGCTATTACATTCTTTTCAAAGATTGAATTGTTATTTTGTTTTCAGAGGATCCAAGGTTGAAGTTCCTAGAGCCTGATGATTGCTTCAATGCATATTATATGCAAAAACTTAAACTCTATGCTACAATTAAACGATTGGAACAAACCGCCCCGTCAAAGTGTAATGTGGATCCAAAAACAAATTCAAAATGTAACTATAAAATATTGAAGAGTTATTATTTTAGATGTGACTTTAAAAATGTTAAAATTACATTTTTAATTTAAAATAAAAATATTTCTACTACATACCTTAAGAATCAAATATGTTAATATTTTCAGTACCTGTATGTTTTTCACTTAAAAAGCAAAAGGAATCAGAATCTGTAGAAATAAAAAGAAGTGCATTAGAAGATAGTTCAAACGAAATGAGTGATGATGAACATAGAAAGGACCGTGTTGACAAAACAGAATCAAGCCACTCAAAAGCAAATAAATCTAGTTCATCAGTAAAAAAAAACCCATTACAAAACACAGCTAAATTAGGTAAGTTCATAACTTGGAAAAAAATATTTATTCTTATACAAAACATGCACTGGTTCCTACTAGTTATTACTAGTTATTTATGCTATAAGGACAATTTTTTCAGTTTATTTTCAATTTCCCATATTCAAACTAATGTGTACAACAAACATGTGAATAATTTTTTGTTTATAAATAATCAATCGCTATTACAGTTATTTTTAAATTTATAGCTGAAGAGAGATTAAAAGACAAACTAGCAATGGCAGCAAAAGAAAAACTTGCCATGCTAGAAAGAGAGCGGACAAAAAAAGAAAAGGAAAAGATTCAAGCAGAAAGAAAAAGAAAAGCTGCACAATTTCTTGCTTCTATGAAAATAGTTAGCTCGTCAAATAAAAATTCAAATATAGTTACTACTGCAGTAAAAACTGATACCAATAATGCTCTGGATAGTTGTTCAAGTAATTATATCATATTATTTACATTCGTGTTGTATTGTCATACTTATTTATCTTATATATATTCTTTCCTTAGATTCACCCCTCCAAAACTCTGTAATGACCACAGTAATAGATCAAAAATTAGCAACTGAAAAGAATGGTATACCCAACAATGATGTAGTACAATTTACTACGGTTCAATCTTCTTCCAAAGTACAAGATATTATATCTATTGGTTCTAGGTAACATACTAAGTTTAAATTGCTTACGAAATTATTTTTATGTTCATATCTTTAATTTATATCAATGAAAACCATTGTTCCACATTTTAGTGATGAAGATGTATCTAATGATGGACTTAAGATCATCAATGGACATAAGAACAGCAAAATATCTTTGCAATCCAGACTTCAAGGTATGTTAATTAACAGAAATAAAATGTTAGAAACTTTCTTTTTATAATTATTGTGTTATTATATGATTGTTATTTCTAGAAACTTTGACAAGAGATGAAAAACGGAAAAGATCTGAAGACTTTGACAAAGATAATGATTATCATAAACGAATAAAACGTTACGATGAAATTAAAGAAAAATCCCCAGATCAGTAAGTAGAGTAGTAATTATTATTTGCTTTCATTGTGGTTCTAATGTTAAATCATTAATTTTATATAAACATATAATTACCATGACGATCACCAAATTATTTTTAACCTCTATAGCCAACATTTCAATCAT
Organism: Drepanosiphum platanoidis; assembly: GCA_948098885.1. Taxonomy (NCBI): domain Eukaryota; kingdom Metazoa; phylum Arthropoda; class Insecta; order Hemiptera; family Aphididae; genus Drepanosiphum; species Drepanosiphum platanoidis. The sequence continues at coordinate 8,944,436 of OX402538.1, read as the reverse complement.
TCATCAATAGTAGTAGAACCATACTAAATCATATATAGATGTAATTTGTTTACCTTTGATAAACTGCTACTATTGAAGGCTGATGGGATTAAAAGTTCACAGAGAATGAATCTAATAGATAGCCGTTGAATGTTGTTTTTCTATCGCATGGATTGTTGATAAATAAATAAAACATTTTGTAAAATAAATAGTTTTATGTAACAAATATTCACCTTCATTTTTGTTGTAGATGATTTCTAATAATTATTTCTAATATTTTTTTTATTTTTTTTTCTTCAAGTCATGTATTAATCAATTATGTTTAGTCGATATTCATCTTCTCGTGACAAAGATCGAAATAACAGGCGTTCAAAAAAATCTCACTCCAGTCATCATAGTTCAACAAAAGAACACAAGAGTAGTAGTAGCAGCAGTAGACGTTCCAAACATAAACATAAGTCTAAAAAATCCAAGAAACATTCACGCAGCAACCACAATTCAGATTCTTCTGATGACAGCATCAATACCAATAACAGCCGTGGCTCTTGAAGTTGTTTATTTTTTTTTATATTTTTGAGTTCTATGATTATCACATCAAAAGTTTAATTTTTCATTTTGTTTAAAATATTGTTATCCATGGTTCTTTTTCTACAAGAAATTTGTACATATAATATTGTAAAGTAAATAAACATAACTATTTTTGTACTTTATAGTTTGAGTTTTAATTTCTTTCTAAGTTCCTAATCATATTAATTAAGGTAATAAGTGTATTATTACAACTAATTGGTTAATTACTGAACAACATTACACTTTAATATTTTACTACCCAAATGTCCATCAAAAATGGCAACATAGTTAAATAATAATTCAAATGTGAATTGATAAAAAATATTACTGAATTATTGACAAATAATAAATATATGATCAGTGTCTCTGACTCCTGTTCTCTTCCACATCCACCATAATATTGACAGTCTATAACCAAACCTCTAACTGGTCTAATGACATGTTTGAATGAGAAAATAATATTGCACAAGCACTAGCCAGTTCTATGATAATTTGACCATGTATTGTACAAACCTAATGTTAACAAATATCACAGAATCCCCAAACTTAGAAATTGTTTTATGAAAAGAGGTTATAAACAATCTCGGATAAAAATAAACAGACCAGTATTGGTTCTATTTCAAATATTATTCAAGCATTATTAAGGGATCTATTCTAAGCATCCTATATTTAAAAAAATCATATGGTTTTTTTGTCATTATGCATACCCAAAGACTTTATTGGTCTTTATTTCATAACTCTAAGCTTGAAAATGTTGCTAAGCATTCCTCATTTGTTATTTCACTTCAAATAGTAGTTTGTTTATCGTTGTAATCTTGTGTATAAAAATTATGTTTGGTAAGTCGTCTTGATGAAAATCTGAAGACAATTAACACTCTGAACACATAGTTTAAAAAACATTGTTTTTATTATCTTTTTAAACATGATTTCATAGAATTGTACAAAAAAAGTTAGGCTTGAAGTACACAAGCACCACCAACTTTCTTTATTTTCTGCTCAGCAACTTTGGAAAAGAATTTAGCCTTTACAATAAGTGGCTGATTGGGAAGATTACCTTTGCCCAATACTTTGTAATAACCCTAGAACAAACAAAAAAAAGGTGTAAAAATCAAGTCTAAATTAAAACGTGATGTAATATTTCTAAAAATAATAGAACCAATCAGATCAAATATTAACAACATAAAATGTGTACTTCAGACCGCCTGTCGCTAAACATTAAATTTTCATCACTTAGGTTCAGATTTTTAGAAGAATGAAAAATAATTATTTGTACCTTTCGAACAACATCAATGACAACAGCTTTTTCTTTGTCATTTTCATATTTCTGTCTGGTTTCTTCAGGAATTAATGTGTACAGTTGTTCAAGGTTAATAGCTGGACACCATTTGGAATTCCTTCTCAAATGGTAATTACGCATACCCAACTATAAATATAAAAACACCATATTATTAATAAATTCTCATATTTTATTATGTTTATTTATTTTCATAATTTAAGTAAATTTAATTATTTTTTCAAAATGAGAAAAAATTATCACTTGTTGAATAGATTATACTTTAAAATTTTGTTAGAATTATAATAATGAAGGTAGTAGATATAATTTACTAAGTTTAAAAATCTAATTTGTATAAGTATATTATTATAATCATTATTAGATGGAATTAAATTTAGATATTGCTAATGGTAAACAAAAGTGTGATAAATGTTGTATCCAATAAATATAAATAATAAGAATAAAAGTATGAATGCCTAATATGTTATTACCTTTCCAAAATAACCAGGATGGTATTTGTCAAAATTTATTCTGTGGTGATGCATACCACCAGCATTACCTCGACCTCCAGGATGTTTCCTGTGTTTACCTAGAAATTAAATGTTTATATCTTAATAAAAATAAATATATACAAATAGAAGTAAAACAATACAATAACCCTAAAAAAATTGTAAGTTTAGAAAAATGTATTCGTCTTGGACTTGCAGTTATAAAATTCTGATTTATAAAAAATGTCTATTCAATCAAAACCAATCAGAGAAATTAATTTGCCACATAAAAGTTGTACTTCAGACCGCCTGTCGCTAAACTTAGTATCATCATTTTGGTCAGTAGAATTTACACTATTTTGATCATTGTTGGGTACATTATTTATTTTTTGTAGATTTTGTTTTTTTTTTCAATTAAAAAAATTTAAATTGTAAAAAAAGAAAAGCAATCAAATTTATTTAGCACACACTTTATAACAAAATACGAAATATTGTAAAAATGTTGATCAAATGGTGCAAAATAAGGAGACACGAGAGAATTAAAGTAGGCATGGGGTATGTTTCTTAATTTAAAACCATTGGAGTTTTCAAGAAATAACAAACATCAGTATATGTTATTGGTACTTATTGATATTTAAAGAGCGTGGTTAAATTTTATAAGGATACAATTATTATGTACCCTTTTAGTTATATAAATGTTTGTAAATACATACCCACTCGACCATGTCCATGACTGACATGTCCTCGTAACTTCCTGGTCTTCTTCTTACTGGTTGTCTGAAAATAAAGAAACAAAGTGTTAATTAATGATCATGAACCATATTATGTATAAGTTTCAATTAAAAAAACAAATTATTGCTGTATTATTAAACTTTCTTCCTGCCCATTTCATTCGTTCCAAGAACCCCATGTCAGTATTTGGAAAAATAATATTAAAAATCGCTTATAAACGTAGCCGCACCGGATAACAAACGAGTCAATACTCTCGAGCAAAATCTGAATTTAAAAAAAGGACACTCGTGAGCAACCACGCAATACGTTAACGAATCGAACATAACACGAATCTGCGAGCAACTTAATTTATAGGAAAACAATAAATCTAGCTATTTAGGAACGGCGATGGTGATACTATGGGGATACGAGTGTGTCACATGGTTTTGTCATATTTTCGCAATTGACGCAAACCCATCAGAATCGGCACGAATGAAATCGACGTAACATGTAAATTACAAACGCAGAATATCGATACGAATAAATGTAAAGAAAATCAAAAGTAATTACAATGAATAAAACTCACCATTTTGCTTCAGGTACGAAGAAAAATGAAGGACTGTGCACGACTTGACGAACGAAGTCAAGAGAACGAGAAAACACGATCACGAATCCACAACACACTATTACACATACACAAATTATTCTAGGTTATGCGGTAGACGTGAAGTTCGCGATCTCTTTGGAAACAGTGTTGCCGGGTTTGCGATTTTTTTTAAATCGTTCAACATGGCGTCAATATATAGAATAGATTTAAATGAAATTGTGGCATCTACTATTATAATTAATTAGCAATTAATTATTATTGATTAGCAATTAATTATTATTAATTAATATTTTACTTTTACATTTTTTTTCCATGGATCAATGATGAGATTATTAAGTGGTTGAGAGTTTATCATGAGAGTCTAACATCATACAAGTGTGGTTAATGGCTATTATAGTGTTGAATATGAATTTATCCCTTTACTTTGGGAAAATAGAATTTATAAAACATAAAATTTCGGATTACTGAATAAGAAACGTGCTATAATTAATATTTTAGAAAAGGTCAACGTTGGGATTTCAATTCACTTTGCGTTTTTCAAAGTTGAGATATGTGATAATTGTTTTCTGTTCTTATTTCATTTCTTGCGGATCGAGTTATCGTCATTTCGTTTTGTACAATTTTAAGATTGTTGAGATTTATCAACATTTTTTAAATTTTATAAGTATTTCACATGGAAATTCTGTTTTTCTTTGGCATTATATCATAATTTTTTCACAAAAATTGTCTTTTTATTAGTAGATTCTGAGAAATATTTTTGTTCGTAAACATTTGCATATGCTTTGGATCAATTCACATTTCAAAATTGAATCAAATATTAAATCGTATAATGCCAATCATTAGAATTCATCCATTGAAAATTATAAAGAAATTAGAACATTATTTTGAATGCTTTAAGTATTACATTCAGTTTTTTTTACAGCATTTAGCATTAAGAATTACAGTTCAAATGTTTTTTTCGAATGTTTTATGGAGAGGATATCAAAATAAACCTTCATATATTTTCGTAATTATTTATAAATTTGTATTTGAACTTTAATTTTGTGAAATATAAGGATATATAAATATTGTACATGGGCAGATCTATCACCATATCTCCCTCATAATGAAGCCCCTGGTAAAGGATGGTGATCGGGGAACTATAATATTTAATAATTAAATGAATTATTTTTCAAAAAAATTTATTATGAACAATTTATAGTTAAGATATTGCTATGTGTCTATTTTTAATTAAGCTATAGTTTCTTCTGAAGTAAATTGTGGAACATATGTGTCATTATGAACTTGATCGGGTAACCTGGCAGCATTCTAAAATCAATCAAATACAATTAAGTTTATTTGAAAATGAAATAAATTCAATAAAAATACTTACTAATTTTTTGGCCCTTTGTTCCAACAAAGAATAAGCAAAATGATTTAACTGAAATAAAATTGAAATAGAATTAATTATGAGATACTTAATAATAAATATAACATGGGCGTTTACATTATTAAATAAATGCATAAAATTCAAAATTCTTAAACAATAAAAATAAATATTATTTCTAGTACATATAAGTGTGTTTAAAGGACACGTTAGAAATATAATTTTAACACAAGATGAATGAAAATTAAAGGTCAAAACTAATTTTTTATATTCCAATACCAATAGCAATACCATAAAAAGTATCACATGATTTGGTTGTGACTTGTGTTTAAATTACTGAGATTCTGATCAAAAAAGTTTAAATCATTTAGTCTCTCACCTCCTCAAACTTGGGTGGAACCCAAGTACATTAGTCTTTTCCAAATTATAGTTTTTTTAGGGACCAACCTTCTAGTTTGATTCATAGAGTTGATAGAATTATTGAGAGTCTACTGTATATGCATGTGAAAAATATAAAATGTGGAAAATGTTTATCAAGTGATATACAACTTTTATGAAATTAAAAACTAAATAAAAGTTAAAAAGAACAAAATAAAAATAAAATATTTATCAAAAATATTATTAAATTAAAATTATATATTTAAATATTTAGTAATAAGTATATTTTAAAATTTGATAACAGATATATATTTACCATAATTCCTTTGGGTAAAGAAACACCCTGAAATCTGTATAAATGACCATCTTTAGTGTCTAAACGATGTACCTGGTGTAAAAAATAAAAACATATTCTTAAATATTTCAACATTACAAAATTGAAAAAAATAAATGTATAACTTACAGCAGTTATAGTACAACGTCCTAATAAATCCGTATTGCCTATCATAGGTCCTCTACTTATATCAATATGATCACCAATCCTGTACAAAACCACCTTCTTGTCTAAAAATCACAAATATATGTGGTAAATTTTGTTAGTGATTTCCTTTCGTTTCAAGCAGAGATAATATACAGATTTAATATTAAATTGTGTACAACATAATATATTAAAATATGAAAATATTTTTGATGAATGATAAAATCTGGAATTAAGTTAAGTTAAATAGTTATTTACCAATTGATTGTTGAGCAATGTTTGGCACTTGTTCTTTTTTAAATTTGTTGTCTTGAAATATTTCTAATGCAAGTTCTTCAGATACAGCAAGTCTGTTAAACTGATGAGAAGTTTGTGCCAATTTAACCATATTAGCAGATAAAATTCGAAGTTCATTGTCTGTTGGAGTCCATTCTGGTAAATTTGATAACTCCACATCATAAACAAAACTCCCACTTTTTACTAAAATAAAAATAAGAAGTATTAATGACAACAATGGTTAAAATAAAATAAAACCAATACAAAGAAGATTTGAGACTGAAGAATAAATTGAGTTAAAATTAATAAATCTATACTAGTATGAATTAGTTTATAAAACAAAACAATAAATATTTAATAATTAAATATCACCGAGACCTACAAAGACCCAGATATGGTGTAATTGATTATAAATATAAAGAATTTAAAGTTACTTTGGCATGTTTTAGAAAAATAATAAAGAAATAGAAAAGACTAATAGAGTAAAAATTCAATGATCTATTTTCATAAGATTACTTGGTACACTGAAGAAGGGTGATAAGTAATACTTATTAAGTATGCTATAAAATAACTTGAAGTATTAGAAATACACAAGCTGATAGTTAGTATAAAACACAATAGTAGATTTATAATTGTGGTATAAATTACAAATTTAATAAAAATGTATGGCATATAAAATATTTTGATGTAAAAAAAAAGTAGAGTAGGAAATGAAAATATACCTATATAAATTATAAGTTAAAAATAAACTTAAAATACCATTAGGCGAGGGAAAACTATGTAATGTCGGTTGGATTTCAGTTTTGAAAGCTTTAGAAATCACTGCTCCGAGTATAAGTGAACAACTACGCCAATATGCTCTGTTGAAGTGATATGGATCTGGAAGATATTGGGCATGCAAGAATGAAATTTCACAGTCGGATTCAAGTGGTCTGTGCATATCCCATAAATGTGTGTCGTCAATTAAAGCCAATCCAGTCCTATTAACCAACATCTCCGATATATCTAAAATCATATACACCAATAAGTAATGAAAATATTGATCGAATAGTAATAATATTAATTTCGTTTACGTTTAGCACAATGATATGGAGTCGAAATCCCTTTATTCATGGACAATGTGACATTTTCAGGCACGCCATTGTATTTGACAATGATTTTTTCAATACGACCGACATCTTCTCGTTGCAGTTTTTGTTCTTTGTCAAATAAGTTATTTTGATAAGCAACAATTTCATTTTTAGGTTCTACGACTTTTGACGTGGAAATATATCTCCGATCTATACATTTTTTTTTTCATATTTAAACAAAACATTTTAGTCAAATCTATAAGTAATTTATAAATTTTAAAAATAATATATTATGTTGCGGTAAACTGCCAATTAATATTGGTACTCACACAATGTACAGCTGTATTTTTTAAACCAACAATTAGTGAAATGCTTCATTTTAGAAATAAAAGTTAAGTTGAGTTAACTCATTAAAACAGGGTAATAAATGATAAAATTAATAAAAAATTCACAGTTAAGTTATTAGATTTCTTAAATAATGTTTTAACATTATTGAAATATCAAATGCACAGACAAAAATGCTCGAATAAAAACATTATCACAGAATTCTGAGCAATTACCGCTACTACATAACCTAAATATTGATAAAAGATAAGATATCAACTGAGAATACATAATAATTATTTATGCATGGCCAACTTTTTAAGGCAATCCCGGATGCCGTTAATTGTTGACATTATCGACATCTTCTTTACAAACCAAATCAATAGCTTTTCGGTTGTTTACTGGGGTATTTTAATAAAAAAAACTTGAATCAACCAAAACAACAATGGAGAAGCTCCATTTATTCTAATTCCAATTTTAATATAAATGAGATGTACAAAGTTAAATGTTAAAAAACTATCTATAAACTATTGTTGGTTTTTAGAAGACAATAATTAGGTGACTAAAGAAAAATACACATATTATTTGAGTTTAAATAAACTGGGGTTGAAATATTTATTTAAAAATTTTAGTTTTAACATTTTCACCACACTGAGCATTAAAAGTCAGATCATCAAATGGTGAGAAAAAATAATAACCAGGCTATTTAATGTATAAGACTAATATTAATTATATATAATTTTTCATATGTATTATTATTAATAATTATTAATATTTTAATAGTAAATTAAGTACTTTTACACTTACATTAATATAATTATTTGCTTGAACTTTGTAGTAAATTAATAAACAAAGAATTATCAAATCTTAATTTGAACAAGAAAACAAGATACTCAATATGTATCAATTGCTTGCAGACAATAATAATAACTGTTCATGATTTATTAATGGAGCCATTCTAAAATATTGTAGAGCTTTTTCTAAACATGATTCTTCTATGTTATAAATCGGATTAGTTTTGTTTAAAAGATTGTCTAGTTTCCCAACAACACAAGTACCATTTTTCTTAGAATGTTGTGCTATAGACAAGCCACTGAGGACATAACATGTATGATAGACATCGGGTGGTTTTCCAGGCTTGTCAATAAGACCCCCACTATACCTATTCTGACAACATATAAGCACATATTCTTGAAGGGCCTGATAATCATACATTGACCACATTGGACGTTGCTCTTCAGATTCTAAAAGTTCAGATATAACTGGAAATATTGCAGCCTGCCAAAATGAATAACAACCATCTACAAGTTTATTGGTCCGACCTTGGAAACCACCTTCAAATGACATCTGTTTATTAACTGTCCATCGTAGAAGTGATTTCGTATCGCACATATGAACAGATCGAAGTAGAAGTAAAGCTGAAAATCCACAAAATGTGTATCCACCATGAGCTTCTACACCAGGTACACCTCCAAAACCTCCTTCATAAGTTTGGCATCTTATCACCCATTGAGCACTTGTGTTAAATAAATCATCTGTGTATATATTGGTTAAACGAGCTACAGTTGCTGCACAGTAAACAGCTCTTACATCAGATTCGCCATATTTGTGCATTCTGAATGAACCATTAGGTAGACGTAGAGACACCAAAAATTTATATAAATTTTCTCGATTGATTGTTGTATATGCTTCTTCTGTACCAATTAAACATAAAGCACAGACAGCAGCATATGTAGGTGCTAAATGTGGCATTTGATTTGGTCCACCACAAAAGCCGCCAGATTCATGTTGACACCTAAAAAATAAGAAATGTTAATTAATTAATGTAATGTTCTACTTGTATTGGATTAAATAGTATACTTTGATAGAAAAGAGACAACATTAGATTTCTCTGCAAGTGATAATTCACAGTTTAAGAGTGAAAGTGATTGACACAACCAGAAACACAACCATGGTCGGCTAGAATCAAGACATTCATAGTTTTCTGGCAGTACAAACATGTGATTTTTGATGTAATTCATATGATTTTTTTTATGTAAAGCTGAAGCTTCTGGGTCAAATGCTGTTTTAGAACAGAATATTCCAAATAGTTTATCAACTGTTCTTTCTACTTCAATTTGACTAGATGATGTATTAGTTTCAATGGATTCATTGTCTAATTTAAGTCGCTGTACTGATAAAAACTTATTCATTTCTAAAAAATAAAATAAAATAAATTTAAAAAGATATAGTATTAATAAGTAATTAATTAATACATTTAAATCAACAATGTAGGTAACATTACTATTAGTGGTTCACATAGATTATAAAATATAAAAACAATTAACATTTTGTTCTGTGTTCAAATAAACAAATCAAAAAAGTTCTAGGTAGTGTGATGACAGAATAGACAACAGCTTATTCATTTAATGGTTTGTAGCAACTGTATCGCAAAATAGATTTTTAACCTTTTTTGCAATCATGAATCTTTTGTAAGCACTGATACCCTAAGAAATGTGAGTACTAGAATTATTGTTACTGTACACATGATATAGTACAGTGAACACAAAATATCCTTTCTAATATTCAATGTAAACTGATAATAATAAACATGAGAAATAATTTACACATACTATTATTGTGAATTGAAGTTTTCAAATCCGTTGAAAAAAAATGTAAAAGTTTTTTCAAAGTTAATAGCATATTACTTGTTATTTCCAGTAGCATTTCAGATAAAAAAGATATTTTGATTACAGAAAAACCTAAAATTTAAGATTTTTATTTACATTAAATGAATTGATCATTAATTTTCATTTATATTTAATTTTTTTTATATAAACTATATAGAATTAAATCAAATGTGTAGACTGTTGAAAAAAAGGAAACTTATACCTATTGGTATATTGATAATAAGATCCAAAATTCTATAATTTTATAAAATGATTTAACCCGTCATTGGTATTGTGGTGAACCTTTGTATTCTGAGTGAAGTTTTTAATTTTTATTGTTTGAAATAATTATAATCAAGAAAAATGGTTACATAATAATTTGTAAAATATTTAAATATAAATAATTTAGTGTTAGTTTCAATGTTTATTATATAATAAATAATGATAAAAAAAACAATGAGGTGAGCATGGCGCTCACTCAACACTAATGGTGGGACTTTACATAGCGATACCAACGACGGGTTAAGAAGTTAATTGTATCAATAACATTAATAAAATATGCCAACTAAAGCTTAAATATATAATACATATAAATGAAGATATATGTATATAATTTATATATAATTATTTGTTTAGATTTTATATTAGGATTGAAAATAATAATTTAAAACAAAAATATAACTTTTATAAGTAATTAAAAGAAACCAAGTATTATTTAGTGAAAATTCATAACCAATGCAATTTAACCATATTATTAATCTAGCAATAGTAGTATCATGCAGTTTTATAAAAAAAAAATGATGTTTAATCTTTTAGGTATATAATATAATATAATATAATTAAATTGTATGATTACATCTTTTGATTTAAAGTTTTATCACAAATAAGTAGACATAAAATTTTAATTATTTTAGTTTTAAATAGTACCTAAGGAATATAAGATATTAAGCTTACCAATATTTCTTCTGGTCAGATAAAATAGTGTTGATGTATTGAATAAATAATATTATGTTTTAGTGTACCTAACTATAGAGCTATTTGATTTGATTTAATTAATGCAAAATAACAAAAAAAAAAATCATAATTTATTGGTAATGCCCATTAAGTATTATTAATTGATCATCTTTTTTGATACATTTATATTTTGTAAGTTTGATAGTTTGATCAGAGAACGACTCATTGATCAACGAAATAATATACTGGTTTAATATTAATCATTTATCAGACACAGTACACGCGAAATAGATAATACTATATTACTATTATTGAACATTATTTTAATATTATGATGATAACAGCAAAATTAAATGACACCCAAACAATTCCATATTTTTATATATTTCTATATTTATACTAAAATCTTAGGGAAATAAAATACCAAATACAAAAAAATATATTAACAAACTAAAAAAATTGGTATATATTTGAGTGTAAAAAAAATAAAATATTCTTTATTTAGCATACCTGACTATATGTGGATTCGGTTCAAGCTGTATTTTTAGATGAGGCGCTTTATTTTAGTAAAATTTACTTGCTAGTTTTTGAATTTATCTATTTGTTATAAATTATAATGAATACATTATTATTCATTTCTTCTGTTTATCTCGAACTCGATGGTCTTTTGTCACGTTTAGAGGAGGTTCTTTTATGTTGTTTTTTTTACCTGAAAATATCAAAGTATAGTATGATTGCGTGGAAAAAATTCTTTTATAAACTGTAAGATAAATTATTATTTATCATTACGTCAATACATTTGTCGTATGTGTTTTAATTAAACAAATTTCGTATACCAAATACATTTTCAACAGTAAAATTTGATGATGACTTGTTTTTTGAAATGTTGGTACTTTTAAAATCATTCATACAATATTTTGTCTGCAAACTATTGCTAAATGTTTGTTCCATATGCATTTTTTCTTCAGTTTAATCAGATATATCCTAATTTTCATAGGTAAATAATAAATAAATGTAATCCTGTTTTTGTAGATTCTTGTAAACTCTAAAGAAATAGACAATGGTTACCGAAACCGAACTACCGACCGATGTGACTTCAACGCCATCTAACGGTCGACAACGACGCATTGATTAATGGCGTTTAAGGTATAAACCGTTAATCAGCGGTAGTGTACTATCGTCGTTATCCGTCCGTCCAATCGTCGTCGAGATGTTTTTCTGTTTGCTGTTGTTGTTGCCGTTGTCGGTGTTCTATCTGATATTTTGATTTTTGAACATAACGTATGTACCCGAAGTAACGTATAAATTTTCGTTTTTTTACCTTGAAAGTGAAGTTTCGTGTAGTTTCCACTTTCTTTAGTACTTTTGTCAGAACGGGCATCAATTGTCGAAAAGCCGTTGACAAGCGCGCTGGGAGTCTTCGTCGAACGGTAATATTTTCAATCTCTGCACTTTAATAATATCAATTATCCATTATCATTGTTTACTAACACATACACGGTAAGGTTACCGACTATCGCTGTATTTCGTTTTTTTCGTTTCGGGTGTTGGAATATTTTTCGAAACACGTAACTATTGTTTTTCGTGAAAATGGACGCTAAAAGCCTTTGGCTTTTACTAGCGATCACTGGTTACGCGCGTCCAGAGTCCTACAGCGAGGAGTTGTTCATCAAACCCTTAGCCACCGGCTACGTGTACTCGTTCTTTCAGTTCACCATCATCCGTGAAGACAACGCGTTCCAACATTCCAGTTTGTTTCCACACTCGTTGGGTGATATAATCAACAGGTTCCGTGTCGATGAACTCAACATCGATCTGACGTCTGGCCTGTGGAGACACAAATCCTGGGGTTATCCGGCAGTCGATGCTCCGTCTGGCGCCGAAATATCTGCTCGTTTCCATAATGACACCCTAGACATAGACAAACACTGGTACGGTCTGACGAATGCATTGTCCGGATTGCTGTGCACATCATTGAATTTCATTAACAGCGCAAATAGTTATGAATCGTCTGCTGACAGGGTGTATAGGTATTCAAATTTACCACGAGAAAATGTTTGTACTGAAAATTTAACACCTTGGAAGAAACTGTTACCTTGTGATTCTACTCGAGGCTTATCAAGCTTGTTGAATTCTGGCCGTGTGCACAATGCCAATTATCATTCTTTGGGAATTCATTTCAGGCCGCTTTGCGATGCAGGCAAATGTAAATATGAACTTCGTCAAACTGTTTCATTGGTATACGATTCAATTTTTATAAGCTTAAACAATAACTACGATTGGTCTCTTCGCAAGATGTTTGGCACTGGACTGTTTATGAAATGTCCTTTGGCGGATTACAGTAAATTATATGTAGATACATCATCAAATAGTACTGTTCCTTATCTATTTTCGCAGGAACCAGATTATTATTTGAAAGATAACATTGCCGTTTATAACCTTAACACTATTTTTCATTTATCTGCTGTAGTGCCAAAACCAAAAATTGCAGTATCTGAATTACGGCCATTATTGTATACAGATAGATTTATAACAGGATTCGGGCAAGAATATGGAGGTTTAGTGACTCGTATATACAATGATCATAGATTGCCTGTTACTGCCACAGTTATTGAAAATATCCCATGGTTTTTACCAATCTATTATCATACATTAAAAGTGACCAGCAATGGTGTTCGGGTCGCCCCAAAAGCTCTAATATATAAACCTGGCAAAGGAAGAGTAAGAATTTACTATTTAGAAATTGTTTTAGAACTTGCACCACGTTCAGTTACAGAGATATCCGTTCAGTTTGACTATGTGTTCTTGAAATGGCAAGAATATCCTCCAGACGCTAATCACGGCTTTTACATTGGTTCAGCTATAGTTAAAGCTACAATTCCAAGACACGCTACTTCTCTGACCTTTGATAAATCACTGATAATAGACAACCTCAATTCATCTGGAGCCGATTACTTAATTTGTTTAAAAACTGAGAATTTCATCATTACACTACCAACTCCTGATTTCAGTATGCCGTACAATGTCATATGTTTAGCCTGTACTGTTGTAGCATTGGCATTTGGCCCGATTCACAATATTACCACTAAAAGACTTAAATTAACCACAGCAAAATATGTTCCTGGTTTAGCATCTGTTGTTCAGAAATTGTATGTTTGGTTGGAGAATTTAGTATGGAGTAAAAAAACAAATAAAGTAGGAAATGCAGCAGCCGTAAAAGTTTTTGCTCCTGAAGAATTGAGTTATCATCCTACATTAGGCCATGTGTCTGAAGAATTTATGAATAACCATGTCGATTGTAAAGAATAATAACTGCCCATGTTTATTTGATATTTTTGCTGTCTTTATATATTTAATTTGGTAAAATAATATTGTTTTGTTACCATTCTTATTGTATATTTCATATTAAATTTATGTTATAAAATGTAAATATTTAGTTTTAATTTTACACTGTATGCTCATATTTTATTAGTAAATATGTTGTCCTGGATTTTGTCTTGCTAAATAATTTTATATATTGTATATTTAGATGAAATAAATTGTACAATTATTTTATATATAATTATTTAAGATTTAAGTTGACCAATGTATTTTACCTTGAAACATTTTTGTTGAGTTTTTGTATCTAGTCTTGGGTATTTATGTTTTTATCCATTAATGGAAAACAAAGAGTTAGTGCTAATGTATCAAAAGTATTGGTAAAATAATTTTATAATTTGTAATTATAATCAATATTTTAATGTACAACTCTATTCCCCTTGTTCTAATATATACACAGTATACTTATATAATAGCATTATGTTAATTTTATATTTCAAAGTAATTATTTATACCTATTATATAGTCAAGCAATTGATTCAATAAAATATTATCAAAAAATGTAATTGTATAATCTAGTAGATTCAGATTCTGTAAGCTTATTTTAAATATTTAATAAACGTTTTATATAATATTTATCTTTTTAGTATAATTTTAAAAACAAATTCAATATCGTATATTATGTTCAATTTTTATTATAATTTATTTACCATTTAATAAGCTAACAATTAAATGTCAGTCTTCTGAAAAAAATGTAAAAATTGAAATTCTAGTTAAATATCCAAGTTGGTGATGTTTGGTATATAGTTTTATTTTTTATTATAAATGAATATTTTAACTAACATGTTATTTTAACACTTGATTAGAGGAAATATTTTTAACTTGGTTTTTATTTTGTGTGTTTTAGCACATCTTAGAAATGGCAACGTTAGAAAATTTAATGTTGAAGAATATCATCGTGAAGATGAAAAAGTTCAGTATGAATGAAATCCAACAGTTATTAAACATCTTACACCTGAATATGGAGTGGAATGATATCACCGACCTAGTGACTGAATGTCGTTTGCATTTAACTGTTTCTAACATTGTGATGGTAATAGAGGAATTGTTAAAAGAAAAGGGGTCAATCGAAGAAACCTATTATCGAGTATTATTAGCTGATGCCATTTACCATAAAAATGGACTATGGTGGACAGTGACCATTGAAAAAGTAAAAAAACGTCTGTTGGATAAAGAGATAATTCGAAAAAATATTCAAGCCATGTTGGACAAATCTGGTATTAAAGCAATAACTTGTGTCATGAAATGTAATCAATTGTTTTGGGTGTTGATCATCATGAGTGATACTAAAAGAGATACATCCAGGCCAAGTCTACAGAAGCCATATTTTTTCACCATAGCCCCAGGAGAGGTATTTTATATTTTCTATAAACCCCAGAAAGTCGATCACAGGCTGTTGAAAATCGTGACAAATTCAGTCGGGGCAAAAAAATATACGCCTTATGTATTGTCTGGAAAAAATGTTCTTTCGATGGTCGATTTGTTGGAAGACAAAAACAAAGAGAATCAACAAGAAAATATGCAAGTGTTACCAGCGCATGCCGGGGTAGAGGATATCCGCGAGTATGCTAAAAACTGGTTTGGGGACAAACGTCAGGTACTCAATGACTTGACGATAAACATAAATAGTGACATACCATCGTTCAGCTCTTCCAATTCAACTGGTAAAACATTTCAGACTCAAATACTGCTGAAAGGCGATAACATAATAGATGGCATTAGAGACATGATGTCCTCAGACACGTTGCAACCTCCATATCCAGAGTGGGTGACCAAGCTTCCTGTGTTAGGTACGAATTGTGTAAACATTAATGCTACTTATAATTAAAATAATTATAATAATCAATCTTAAAATTATATGGTTGTAAATATTTTTGTAAATTTAGAGTATTGTAAACTTTTTTATACCTTTCAACAATTACAATAGTGATTTTTTTTCTTTTTTTCCACCAAATTTTAATCACACATATGTGTGTGATTGTAAAGTTTTTGAAATATATTAATTTGAGATGTGTAAAAGTGATCAAAAATTTGTTGTATGATGTAAATTTCCATCGACTGTTATTATATTATATTCATGAGTTTTTTTTTTTTTCATCTATTGTATATTATAATCAAATATATGTTCAAGCATTTACATTTTGAAATATGGCAATTTATTTTTGACTTCTCTTTGTTGTTTGAAATATTGCATCCGTACTGATAAAAATATGAATTTCTGCAGACAGTAATTCATATACATATAATTGTTAGGTAAAATTACAGCACCGTCTAACCAGAACATAGTTATTATAGTTAATGATCGCTGCTTTTTAGATAGCCTTGTCAAACACCGTGTTTAAATACTGGCTAGATTTCATAGCTACCGTTGTACTTTGAACGAAATAAAAAGATGCCGTCACTCGTGGTTGATCATTTTCTCGCTGTTGAAACTGTGGTGTACACTGTACAGGGCACTATTGAATGCAAATGAAAACAACAAATATATTAATAACAATTATTATCATTTTTTTTTATTAATAAAGTCATATTCAGCTTTTTATTACAAAAATAATCTTTACATTTGTCCATAAAAAAAATATATACGAAACTTACAATATATATAATATGTATAACTCAAATACTATCGTAACAATAAATCAACTCGTTTATAAATAAGGTCTTATAAACAAATACATATATATATATATATATATATAGAAATACGTACATGTTGAATACATTTTTTAATGGCTTGAAACTCCGAATCATACTGTTTTAGTCTTTTCTTTTTTTATTGGTTTTGGCCAATGCATTTCTTTCAAATAATATCTCTGGTCGAATCAAATTTACACGAGAGAAAGAATGTACATGTACATGTATAATATATATATATATATATATATATTTATAAACATATAAATGTTTAATATTAATATTATATATGTGTTATTTCGTATAGTTTAGTAATTCGATTTAATATATTGTTTAGAAAAATAATAATATATAATAAAACGAGAAAAAAACCAAAAATGAAAAAAAAATTAGTCAGGCACTTTTGGTGTGGAGAGGGAGTACACAATGAAATGGAGAACAAAATTGTTATTGATCGTTATTTTAGTATTTACAATTTATCGTTACGAGGACCAAAAAAAAAAAACAGACATGGTAGTTTAATGCGCACATATTAAAATGCTAATATTAATAGACTAAGAGTTAAATAGGATAAATTTTTTTTTAAATTATTGGAATGGCACAGTGTCTCGTGGAACTTTAATATAAAACGTCGATATATATTTTTAATATATATATTATATATATTTTAAATAATGAACACAATACGTTTATATATGTTTGGGGGAAAAGTAGAAAAAAAATAAATACGTTTATGCTTATTGCCTGAGCCCTCGTTCAGTCGTTTAAGAAAAATTACAAAAAAAAAAATCAAAACATTACAAAATTTTCATGAACATTTACAAAGTGTCAAATTAAAAGTATATGACCGACCCTACTATTAGTAGCACCAGAATATTAGCACTGGTTACGTAATTATATTATTTTTATTATTATTATGCGTAAGGACTAGGTGTAATAGTAGTAGTAGTAGTATTAGTCTGTACCAATCCAATGACACTGCGGTGAAATAATGATTAACACAGGCGGCGGATATGGTAAGAGATCATTTTTCCAATGGGAGACGAAAAAAAAAAAAAATAAAAATAAAATTAATAATAATGATTTATAAAAATATTTTTACGCACTGGACAATGGTTGTTTTTTTGTTTTTTGTTTTTGTTTTTTTTTGTTGTTTCTTAATGAACACTTTATAGTTCTCTATGATCAAAATAATAACTAGAAAAAAAAGAAAAAAAAAAATCGTAGAAAAAAAGTTGTCAAACTATCACAGAAGTACATTTTTTTTTCTTCTTACATACACAAATAATAGTTAAACATTAAGAAAAGCGTTCAGTCTTCCCATGTCGAATGGGATAAAATAATTATTAAATAATAATAGTTCTGTACAAAATGAACAAAAACAAAAATATTCTCAAATACTCGCAGAAGAATAATGAACAATATTATTATCAGAAGTAATCGTCTAATGGAATGTTTTACGCTTATTACAAACTCTCATACGGCCGTGGACATTGGCATGTCCGGGTCTTCGATTTCACACACGTTAGTGGAAAGTTCACTCTGGCTCGGATATCGCTGCGGGAAGCCATATGTGACGACGTCATCGTCTTCACTGCGGTACGACAAGTACAACTCTTCGTCGAGCGTTTCCAAATCCCTAGCAGGATCTATAATAAACAGTTATAATATGTTATATATACACACACACACACACACACACACACACATATATATAATTCGATATATATAATTCGAATGAAAAATCCGAAAATTTATTTGAAAAAACTGCAAAAAAAAATGTTTTCCGTCGACGGGATCGAACCCCTTACCCGTGAAGATAACAATCCGCGATCTAACATTTCGCCGGCCAGACGACAAATCAGTTAGGTTTCGTTAGGTTTGGTGAGGTTTGGTTAGGTTAAATTAAACCTAACACAGATTTGTCATTCTGCCGGCGCGTATTGTAATCTTCGCGCCGGCCAGACGACAAATATGTTAGGTTTCGTTAGGTTTCGTTAGGTTTCGTTAGGTTAAATTAAACCTAACACAGATTTGTCATTTTTTCGGCGCGTATTGTAATCTTCGCGCCGGCCAGACAACAAATATGTTAGGTTAAGTTGGGTTTCGTTAGGTTTGGTTAGGTTTAATTTAACCTAACACAGATTTGTCATTTTTTCGGCGCGGATTGTAATCTTCGCGCCGGCCAGACGACAAATATGTTAGGTTTCGTTAGGTTTCGTTAGGTTAAATTAAACCTAACACAGATTTGTCATTTTTTCGACGCGTATTGTAATCTTCGCGCCGCCGGCCAGACGACAAATATGTTAGGTTAAGTTGGGTTTCGTTAGGTTTGGTTAGGTTTAATTTAACCTAACACAGATTTGTCATTTTTTCGGCGCGTATTGTAATCTTCGCGCCGGCGGCCAGACGACAAATATGTTAGGTTTCGTTAGGTTTCGTTAGGTTTCGTTAGGTTAAATTAAACCTAACACAGATTTGTAATTCTGCCGGCGAAACGTTAGACCGCGGATTGTAATCTTCGCGTCTGGGGTCGGGGGTTCGATCCCGTCGCCGGGAAACATTTTTTTTGCAAATTTTTCAAATACATTTTGTATGTAGTTTTTTTTTTTTTCTCTCACTTGATACTTATAATTTTACTAGCTGAATAACCCGGCTTCGCCCGTGTGCAGTATAACTTTTTATTTTATCAGTTTTTTTCATTTTTACCCCTTTTACCCCTTTTAACTCCGGTAGGTGTCGAATTTAGGAAAATCCTTTCCCATAGGGTCTCCACTATATAAAACGAAACTGCTGACCAAATTTCATACTCAAAGCTCCAGCAGTTCCAGCCAGGCGAATTTTTCTAGTTTCACCATTTTTACCCCTTTTAACCCCTATATATAATATTATATTAAAGTTATATGATTAAAAAAAATAGTATTTAAAATACTCATAAAAAAAAGTTTTAAAAATTATTTTGCTTATCATCTCACGATTGTATTAAATAATAGTTTTGGTGATAAACAATTAAGTAAATTTTATATTTTAAATGAATTTTTGTTTTCAATATAAGCATTTGTTTAGTTCTGTTACACATGTTTAATCTGTATATTTAAAAAAATTAAAAATAATTGAACAAACTATTCGATGACAAACAATTATACTTTAAGTACTTTATTGAATATTTAAGAAATTAAGTATTTAAAATAGTATTAGATTCTATAAAAAGTATACTTAATTTTGCTACTCATAATACTTTACAACATTAAGACTCACCGATAATGTGATGGTGCATCACATCATCATTGCTGTCGCTGTGAAAACTGGATGAATCTGGTACTTCACTACCGGGAACTTCACTTATATTGGGCAGTGGGTTTTGGCTGCGACGCACCCAATCTGAACAGTCCCAATGGTAACCGCCCAATATTTTAGTGTCTTCTTCTGCACAATGCATAGATCTCCTCGGCACTCTGGTAACGTCCGGAATAGCTTTGTCTGTAAAAATAAATTAGAAAAATAAAAATCGTGTAAATTATTGCAATGGAGAACAATGCGATATAAATCAATTAAAAGGCTATAATAGTAATCACAAAGAAATACACTTTTTTTTTCATAAATGGATTAGAAATGAAACAAATTTTTACATTAAACTATAACATACAATACACTGTATGTATGCTACACATATATAGTTCTTTATAACTTTATTGTTATATTTCTATAGTTTTGTAGCTCAGAAAATCATACACGTATTTATAAATATTTTTGATTGATTTTTTAAATGTATTAGAAGAAAAAAATGAATAAGCGATTCGAAGAAATATGTACAATAATGAATAAAGTAACTGATCAAATTACTTTTAATAAAATATAATTAAATTATAACCAAATTATTTAATAAATAATTTTGTTATAGTAATTTGTAACTAAAATAAACTAAAGTAATCTCTTAACACTGCCTACCTACTAAACTTTAATTTAAAGCTTTAAATGTTTGATAATTTCAAATGAGTTAAACATAATAACGTAACTAGAAAATATAATTTAAATTCTTCAAGTATAAAATAATACGAAGAAAAGCAATCAGAATAATCAGACAAATCTTATTAACCTAATAAATTCTCTCGATGTCGACAAGCAAGTTCCAGTTCAGTTCAAATCTAATTTCACGGTTTTATTATACATAAATAAATATGGAATAAAAAAAAAGAAAAGTAAAGCCAAATTTATAAAAGCACATCTTTGGTCACTTAAAATAATTAATTTCCTTTCCTAATAAAATTCAATTTAAAATTTGTCTAGGGTTTTAGAACAAGCCCTTCAATCCAGTCGATATTACATGTGTTTATCTACAGATTTATTGGTTTTATGTACTTGTGACATGATTATTTTTGTATTCAAAACCTTACCGTTCATTATTTTGTTGTTGCTTCCACGGTTCAAATTACGTAAATAATCAAGCGGAACATTCTCCAGTTCATCGCCTGCTGAACCGTAGCTTCTTAGAGTGTCTAAATTATTCAGTTGATTTGAAGCAACAGCAGCCATGTAAGCTGCGTCTGGATTGCTCGCTATGGCTGTATAAGAGACTGGACGCTAAAAAAAAATAAAAATAAAAATCAGAACAATAAAAGACAGCAATAATAATAACAATACATACTTGAGCGACTTCTAGGTTGCTGATTTTTGCAGTTCTTTTAAACTCAGTGTTCAACACATTAATGTTCTTGTTGCGACGAGCATTTCGCCGTTTCACACGACATTTCCTAAAAAAGCATTGTGCATGGAAAGTTTAAAATTAAATATAAAAAAAGAAGTATTGTTATACTTCTTATGTTATACGAAGGAGTGTTGTTTGTAAAAATATTGTGTTACTGACCTGCATATGATCAACACGCATATGACCATGATGATAAAAGCCAATGCAGCTGATGCAGCAGTCAACTGTATCCAAGTTATGTGTAAATTGGAAAACAATGGAGGCCAACAGGCGATCTCATTACCGACCAGACAGCGGTCGCCAACGCCTCGTGGTTTGTCACACTTGTATGTTCCATCAATTTCATTGTCTGGTACACATATCTCATCCATAGTGCACTGACAGTTTGTGGTCATTTTGTTCTCACACCGTTTACCAATAAAACCCAATCGACAAGCACAATGCGGCTGGTGGGTATGTGCGGGTGCCACAAATGTTACCATGTCCGTCACAATTGTCTGCACCTGGTCCGATAGCCAAGAAATATGCTGACTACATACTCCCTGACCAGGTGTACAGTTACAAGGTGGTACATTGTTTGATATCACCAGACCAGCTTTCTGAAGTGCAGTATGCATGGTATTCAAATCTGTACCCTAGAAAATTGATGTTCAACAAATGATAAAACAATTGTTTCAAAATGTAAGTTAATCATTTCAACTTACCCCTCTGACAAAAAGCAATATGTCTAAATTGCCTTGTGGAGCATCTTGGATGCTGATTAAATTCACATCTTTGCCCAGATTTACTTTCAATGTGCGCATTAATAGTTTTTTTTGACTTGATATGAAATGTTGCGGTGTTACAGACTTTAATCTGCAAAATAGTTATGAACAATAGTTTGAAAATAATTTATAAGTATAAAACATTTACATTGATTAATTCCTACCTAATACTGATGGCTTCGTTTAACATTTCATCGGTCAGTGAGTCCACAACAATATTAACACTAGAGTATGATGAAAATTTACCATCGCTAACAGATACATTTATAGAATAATAGCCAGCATCCAATCCTTGAGGTGCTCTTATCTCTCCAGATCGTTCTTCAATTTTGAATAGTTCTTTATGGTTAGGTTTCAAGTTCATTATATAATAAGCTAATGTGTCGTATTCGTCTTGGTCGGTAGCATGGATAAGTCCTAATGATCCTCCTTCCCAACGATCTTGCCAAGATCCTACCCAGACTTCTAGAGGAGTTATAACAGGCGGGAACTGTGATTCTTCAATTACCTAGGAGAAAATAAGTTAAACAATTAATAATCAAGCCATAAACCAGTGAAGAATTTTTTTTTTTCACTAATTTTATAGTACTGTTAATGAAAACTATGTGTAAGTACATTATAAGTTTTACTGAAAAATAAAGTTTTTAATTTGATGAACAACACAAATGTTTATTATTTGGGTGCCTGTTTAGGAAAATCCAGTTTTTAGAATGTCACTTTTTTCGTAAATAGAATTGGAAAAGTTGTATTTTGAAAATATTAAATAATGTATAACTTTATTTCATATAATATATATTTAGTTTAGATGCGATATTAAATAAAAGTAATAAAATTTAACATTATGAGTTATTTCGTATCTGTAATCAAGTTTTATTTAATTAAACAATAAATAGTGATAATAATAAATTTGTACGAGAAATTGTAATTAAAATTAAGATGAATTGATGAAAGCTATTACCAAAATTTTAAGAATTTAAAAATTATTATTTTTGTATTAGGAATGTAATTATTTATGCAATAAACATTCTAAATCTTAGTATTATCATTGATTAAGTATACATGTATTTAATCAATGGTATTATACAATTTTAAAGCAGTGCTCAACATTTTTAAATTAGTAACACACTCAACTAAGAGAATCCTATACTTAATCACAAGAATATGTTGAAATTATTATACATATATTTAAAGACTTTGTGTCACGCCTGTACTGGATCTATGCCCACTTGACTGAGAACCACTGTTTTAAAGCATCGCTTTTTAAACTCCATATTTTAAAACAAGATTGTTTAAAAACTGTCCCGTGGTAAAATTTGAATTCAATAAACGAAATATACTTGTACTATGTATTATTTACCTTGATGTGGAGCCATGTGTCGGAATGTAAGAATGGTTTGCCATTGTCAAATACACGTATTTCTAGCTTATAGTTTTGTTGAAAACGATGGTCTAATTTTGAGGCTGTTTTGACTGTACCATCAGGGTCAATGCTGAATGCATTGCCATCATCACTGTTGCGTATGTCATACGTGAATGGTCCACCATTCGGTTCTAAATCTGCATCGGTCACAGAAAGTTGGCAAACAATCCAACCAGGTTTTTTGTCCTCCTACAAAAAGTAATACAAAATAAGTGATAAAGTTAATGGCATAAAAATATTGTAATACTTACATGAACAAATGCCGAATAGTTGTGTTGTGAAAATAGAGGAGGATTGTCGTTAACGTCGTTCACTTGCACTTGGACTAATGCAAAACTCATGAGCTCAGGAACTCCCGAATCAGTAGCCCGAATTTGTAAATTGTAAGTGGACACCTAGAAGTATTCATAAAAGTATAAAAGAATTATTGCAATAAGTGATTAATAGATTCAAAATAAAAATGTATTATTTCATAAGAGGAAAGCTTTCCATGTTATGTTCTGTATTTAAAAGTGGTATAAAAATATATATGTAGATAGGTATAATAAAATAGGACACGAGGGATAAATGAACTCTAAAACAGATATTATTACCTGTTCGCGATCTAAAGGTTTGGCCACAGTTATATTTCCTGTAAGAGAGTCGATGTTGAATTGCTGATGATGATCGCCTTTGACCAGAGCATAACGCAGTTTTCCATTTAGTTCACTGTCCAAATCGGTTGCTGAAACTTTAATAACAACTTCTCCTATATGTACGTCCTCACTGATTTGAGTTGTGTAAGCCAGTTGACCAAAAATCGGAGCGTTGTCGTTAGCATCTAAAATTGTTATGTTCACCATTGCTTGGTTACTTAATGGCGGTTCACCCAGATCTGTTGCTTGTATGGTGAGTAAATAGTCGCGCACTCGTTCGTAGTCAAGCATTTCAAACACACTGATTATGCCGGTTTCAGGGTTTATTGAGAATTTGTTGTGTTCATTGCCACCGGCAATCATGTACATGACTTCGGCATTTTTACCGGAATCCAATGACGTGGCAAATACTCTGGTCACTTCAGTGTCTATGGGCGCGTTTTCAGAAACTGTAGCATAGTATGTTCTGAAAAATAATTACAGAAATATATTAAATTGTGACAAACATTGTTAAAACATGAACATTTAAATGTGAATGTTACAATATCAACAAGGGCAAACATGCATTGGTTACCTTTGGACAAATATAGGCGGATTGTCGTTGACGTCCAACACGATAACGTTTAACTGAGCAACGCTAGAAAGTGGTGGAGAACCATGGTCTACAGCTTTTACTGTTATGTTGTAGGTTTCACACGTCTCGCGATCTAATTTTTTTGCTAGTGTCACAATGCCACTGTCGGGTGATATGATAAAATGATTGTTGGCCGAATCTTGTAAAGAATATTTGAGTTTTCGATTTAAACCTAAAAAAAAGAGATATACCAATATTAAAAACAAGATTCGAAAAATTAGTATTTTAGTATACCTATGTCGGCATCAGTCGCATGCATCTTGATCACGATGGTTCCAATTTGTGCGTCTTCTGATAATGAAGCAGTATTATTGTTATTGGAAATAAATACTGGAGCATTGTCATTGATATCCAACATTAATATTTCTACTTTAGACACACATTCCCAGTCACTTTTTTCTCGGTCTTGAACGTGCGCTTCAAGATTGTATCGTGACTGGTGTTCACGATCCAGAGACACTGCTGTCTTCAATAAGCCTTTAAAAATAAACAAAAGTCAAACATTTAATAATAATTGAGGAAAACAACTGTATTTGAATAAATCAAATTACCAGTATCTATATCTAAACTAAAATGTTCTGCTCCGTGACCAGTCAAGTAATATCGTAACTTTGGATTTAAATCTGCGTCACGAGCTTCAATTTTTAATATTACATTGCCAATCGGTGCTCCTTCTGACAGTGTTCTTCTGTAGCGATGGCGAAGACAGTAAGGTTTCTCGTCTGATGAAAATAATGAAAAAAAAAAAATTCAACAATAAGATTAAAATTAGAAGGGGTTTTAAATTTTTTTTATAATATACCATTGACATCAGTAACAGTGATGTGAAGTTGTGTAGTCGATACGTATTTTCCATCAGTGACTATTATTGTGAGTTGATATTTGTCTAATGTCTCTCGATCTAATGCGTTAGCAACATACACTTCACCAGTTGATCGGATAGCAAATTTTGAATGCACGTCTCCATCACGAATATGATACATTAATGTGACGGGTAATTCACTGTCATCGTCTACTAGAGTCAATTGAACTACAACTGTTCCAGGTAATGAATCTTCTTCAACTACAAAAATTGGAAATGCACATTTCGCTACTTTGTCTTCAATTCAAATATTTTATAAAATGTATTACCTGATGCCGAGTATGTAGCTTGAGAAAAACGCGACGGATTGTCATTGTAGTCAACTAGGGATATGTGTACTTTAACAGTAGAGTTGAGCGATGGTGTTCCACTGTCAAAGGCTACTATGTCAAATGTATAAGAAGACTTAATTTCTCGATCCAAGTTGGAAACAGCAGAAACACTTATTAGTCCAGAATACTGGTCAATAAAAAATGGCACATTGGTTTTTGAATTTATCAAGTACTTGACCTCACCATTTTTCCCTTCGTCCAAATCAATTGCACGCGCTGTGAACATAAATACATTGGTTATAAACAAATACAGTCGATTCTTGGTAATTAGACCCTCGATAACATTAAATTCTAAATATCTCAAATATAAAAATATTTCCCTTTAAATTAATTTATGTTTAAATAATTTTGTTCAATTGAAAATAAATCTAGTATGATCTCTATACCTCAATTCTCCTGTTTCAAAGTTAAATTAAATTTATCACCATGATAATTTGTTGTGAATGGTTTAAATCTCATCAGTAACATATAAACCTAAGCATTTAAATACAATAATCAATAGAATTTAGTTTTGTATGTTTAATATGTATTTGTATGTGGTGTGATAGTATTTAATATGCGTTATTATGGTTTATCAAAGAAAATTTACTTCATTATCATAAGCAGAGTAATTTCTTAAAATTATTAAAGAGAGTGAAGAATAAAAACAAGATACGGCCAAAGATTGGAATTCTGGTATGTACCTTGTCAACAATAATAAAAAAATAATGATGACTTTAATAAGTTTGCTTTAATAAATTTTAAAATTAAAATTTTTTTTACCCCTAGAACTTTGAGTTATTGAGAACCAACTATGTAACATAGATTTATAAAATAAATATTGCATTACTTTTCACCACTGGGGTGCCTTCAACAATGGTTTCTGATATTTTAGCGCTGTACATGTCGTTGTCAAACTCAGGGGCATTGTCATTTACGTCTAGTATTTTTACATAGACTTCAGTCAATGCAGTCAACGGAGGAGATGATTGAGTATACGCGAACACGCCAAGTATGTGAAACGCTTGTTTTTCTCTATCCAACAAGCCAGTGGTAGATATCTGACCTTTATCGTTTATTGTAAACAGTTTGGCTGTTTCTTCAGAAGCAGTGATTTTATATTTTGTTTCCACATCAGACACCAATTTTACAGTCGTCACGATTGAACCTGTTAAATTAATAATGTACATCAACATTTGTTTTTAACACTTGAGATATCGAGGTGCGTTCATATTAGATCATACCAATTGGAGCATTTTCTGTAAGATTAAATTTCTGATCTTCTTGTAAGAAAACTGGAGGAAGATCTTCAGGTGATAATATAAATAACTCAATAGGAACATCTGATTGTCTTGGTGGATTTCCACTATCCGTTGCGCGTATGAAAAATTGATACACATTATTTTCTATGAAACAAAAGATGAAGAAAAATTAACAAATCGATTAAGTGTTTTAGGTTAATGATCAATTTTTACTTAAGGATTCAACTGTTTTTAATAGAACAAGAGCTCCGGTATATTTGTTTACAGTCATAAGCTCTGTGATTTCGCTGGGTTCAATGTCATTGATCGAATAAGTAATTTGATTTGATAATTCATCGTCATCAACAGCTTTTACCTATATTAATTTTATATTGTATTTAGTTTATGATTTTTAAACGGGAAATATTTCTTTGTTATATTACTGTGAGAAATCCCGTGTTTACTGGCAGGGAACTGTGTATGCATGTTTTATATTCCGGCAAAAGGAATCGGGGAGAATTATCATTTTCATCGCTCACTCGAACTCGAACCAAAGTATATGCACATCTAGCACCTTGGTCACAAGCCAACACACTGATTTCATAAAGTGACGTATCTTCACGATCTAACGGCATCCGGGATACAATTTCTCCTGTTTAAATAAATCAATAAATGTTACTGTTATACATAAAATTTTGAACTATAAATTTTACATACCAGTGATGTTATTGATATGAAATATTTTTGACATCTTTTTCGATGGTATAGAGTAGCTCACTTCACCATATGGACCTGTATCATGGTCTATTGCCTTGACACGAATGATTTCTGTTCCCGAAGGTTTATTTTCTAAAATGCGACCATCATATTGGAATTTTTCAAACACCGGACTGTGTCTGTTAGTGGAGACCATTTCAATTCTGACTCTTGAAAAACTTGTGTACACTCCATCACTGACCGATACATTAAGTACATGTTCATTAACAGTAGTTAATTTGTTCAGATTTGAAACGATAATGATGCCTAAATTAATAGAATTATTATTGTTATTCTTATAAATATCATTGACAATATAGGGAATTATTTTATTCGTTCATACCGGATTTTGAGTTGATGTCAAACATTTGTTGAGCGTTTCCTCCGGTTATACCGTACATCAGACGTGAATGATCAACAACGTCTGGGTCAGTAGCAGTCACCATTGTTACAAATTGACCTCTTTCAGCATCTTCCGATAACCAACACGAATATGAAGATTGTTCAAATTTCGGAGCATTATCATTAACATCAAGAACTGAAATAATATATTTTTAATTTACATTGATAGTCAAAATGAAAATTCAATATTTTATTATGATCTAACCAGTAATCCAAAGGTGAGTAGTGGTGCTAAGAGGTGGCAAGCCTGAATCAGTTGCTTCTATTACAATGTGATGGAATGGCCGGTTCTCATGGTCTAATGCTTGTTTCAGATAAATAGAACCTTCTTTTTCGTCAATATGAAAGTAATCGGTAGAGTTTTCTTCATCTTTTCTGATTGAATATTTAATCAGGCGGTTTATATCTAAAACATTAAATAATGTATACACTATATATATATATATTGAAAAAATAAAATCAAGTATTTGAATTTGTTTTATGTGGAAAATTTGCATACCAGTGTCATTGTCTGTGGCTGTAATTTTCAATAGGAACGATCCAAAAGACGCCGATTCTGATATTGAAATATTATACGAGTCTTTAGGGAATTCAGGTGCACAATCATTTACATCCGTTACCATGATACTGACTAACACATCTGCTGATACTCCAGATACACTGTCAGTAGCTCTAATGGTCAATGTGTAATGTTGTTCTTGTTCGTAGTCCAAATTGTCCACAGCATACAATAAACCTATTTACAAGTCATTAGAGTTAATTCAAAAGGTAAACAAGTGATTTCATACAGTTCATGCGATACAAATACAAAAACAAAAAACAAATGTTCACTGTGAACACCAGAAAAAACTTGGACAAATCAGGTGATGAAGTCGTATGTCGAATAGATATTTTAATAAAAGCAGTGCAAAAGTATTAGGTTAGTCAAGTGCAAAAGTAAGAGATTTATTGAGTTTTTAATTTTATCCCTGATGTCCAAGTTTTAACAAGGGTAATTTTAGCAAGACCGAAAAAAAAAGCACAAAACACACACAATAGAATAACTAATGTGTACTCACTAGTACCATCGTAATCATCAGCTGTTGAGACCACCAAGAAAAGAAATATAAATATAAAGTGTTAAAATAGAATAAAGATGTGTAAATAATAATATTATAAATTTAAGAATGGGCCATCCTTCACCATTAAGCTTAAGGTAATAAATGAAGAGTGATTATTTTGTTTACTAAATGAAAAATACAATTATTAGTAACGGAAAACTCACCGGTGTTGAAATCTATGGCGAATTCTTCATACGTGTTTCCTGATACAATACTGTAAATCAATTTTCTAGCCAAAGGAGAATCGGCTCTAATAGATAATGGTATTGGAGCATAAAGGTCGATATTTTCCGGTACAGATACGGAGTAAAACTGTTTATCAAACACTGGCATTGATCGATCCATGACCTTAACGTTGACTTCTACTTCAGTAGAATAAGACTGCAAACCTAAAATACATTTTTTTATGTTTTATTTTTTTAAACAAAAGTTTTGTATTGTTAAGTTAAATACTAATTATCACTATGCACTACCTCCATCAAACGCGGCAACAATTAATTTGAATTCACTTATACGGCCGTTGTTTTGACTTTCGAGATTGTGTCTTAAAAATAATTCTCCAGTACTTCTAGACACTCTAAACAGCTCACCCGGTCCTTTAATCAGTTCATATCGCACAGCAGCGTTTTCACCTTGGTCCAAATCTACAGCATGCACCTGATATAAAAGATTAGAGTAATTACATTTTGAAAAAAAAAAAAAATGTGCAAATATTTCATTACTTTTGTTACAAGATCGTCTTTTTTCGCATCGATAGATACAATCGCATAATATGGTAAGTTTACAAACATTGGCGCATTGTCGTTTACATCTAAAATAGTGACGTTTACTGGAACATGAGCTACTCTTAGCGTATCACTGTCTGCATCCATGCTCTGGACCTTGAATTAAAATGTATGAATAATGAAATACTCGTATATTAAAAATCTAAAAGATTGTTAATCAATATTGTCAAACAATTTATGTAACGTACTTGAACAATGATCTGATAAGTTTCTTTGACTTCGCGGTCAAAAGCTAATCCTGTTGTGCTCAGTATCCCCGTAGTCGAACCTATCTGAAAATATCTGCTCGGGTTTGAAATGGAGAACAGTAAATGTTCGTTGAGGTGAGCTCCGATGACAGTGACTGCACACAAAAACCTGACTTTGGTATCGTTTTCCATAACTGTCGCGTAGTATATAGGCTTTTGAAACTTCAGTGACGAATCTTCGCTCCGATACCAACGGACATTGACGTTACTAAATAAACGACAAAAGACATCGAGTGTCACTAATGGTATACACCGATATATATGTGTGTGTGTGTGAAAATATTACGATTGGCTGGAATATTTGCCGTCGGTCACAGAGACAGCTAGAATGTGAGGACTAGACTTGATGCCCAGATGTGGATCTCTGACCGTTATGAGCCCTTTGTTGGCGTCGACCGCGTAAATGTTTCCCTCGTTTCCGCCGATAATTGAATATGTTAATTTCGTCTGCCATTCGGAATCTCCGTCGGTGGCGTTTAGTTGGACGACGGCCACGTTGACGTAGGTCGGCACCAGCACGGACGCGTTGTATTCGTAGCTGGTGAACACCGGCGGACAGTCGTTCACGTCCAAAATCGTAATGAACACTTTGGCCAGTACATCGGACGTCCGTCTCGGGTTTCCTTGGTCAATGACTCGCACGTGGAACGTCACGTTCGGCGACGTTTCGTAGTCCAACAGAGTGGTCGTCCTGATGGCTCCTGATAAACGGTAAAAACGGTGAAAATAAAACAACGGTCATTGTCGTCGAATTGAACAACGGCCGGGTACGTACCCGTGTTGGAAACCACGTGGAACATTCGGCTCTGGGCGAACTCGACGATTTCGTACTGCAGCAGCCCGTTGGATCCGGAATCGGCGTCCGTGGCTTTGATCAACATCGGCAACGTATCGTTCAACAGCACCAGCGATCCGATCGGCGCGGCTTCACTGATCAGGCCCTTGTAGCTGATATTGGTCAACACGGGCGAGTTGTCGTTTCTGTCGAGCACGTGCACGGATACGTGGCAGATGGCTTTAGAACCGGCCTAAACGAAAAAAAAAAAAAAAC
Source organism: Drepanosiphum platanoidis (assembly GCA_948098885.1). Classification (NCBI taxonomy): domain Eukaryota; kingdom Metazoa; phylum Arthropoda; class Insecta; order Hemiptera; family Aphididae; genus Drepanosiphum; species Drepanosiphum platanoidis. The sequence continues at coordinate 8,912,391 of OX402538.1, read as the reverse complement.
GATTCAATTGTGAAATGAAATGAAATCGTTCCAACATTGTTTTTTTTTCGGTCTTTCGAAGTTTGCTATTTTATTAATTTAAATTTATTAAACTATATCGAAACAACAATAAATACATACATATCAAGTTACCTGATTCAGAGCATCTACTTTTTGTAATTTGGAAAATATTCAAAATTATTTAAAATTTTAAAAGTTGGACATGATTATAGCATAATCTAAACTCTTAGAAAATAGAACAACCAAACTAGTTAAAATACGTAAAACCGAAACGGAACGAGAGAAAATTATCAAACGAATTCAAATGCTACGACGAACTACACCCGGAGGCGATAGTCAAAACAGACTGATCGACTGCCGTCGATTTGACTAACTACTTGGCTACCCGAGATGATGGCGGGACAATAACAGATGATTTATTATCGTAGGTGTCAATGTTATTGTAAATAAAATAATCAAATGTACAATATTATTTGTTTATTTATGGTGAAAAAAGTTACGTACATTTCAGACCCATAAATTATCACCGGCGAATAAAAAGAGACCAACACATGTTTTACGATTTGACGCGATATTTTTATTTTATATTATGTTTTACTGTTAAGGCATCAAAATGAATAATTGCCACTGACTTTAAACCAACAACAATGAATTATATATTTGAAATTAATAAATAAACCAAAAATTGTATTTCATACAACACGCAGAGTACTTAAATGCATTTTTAAAAATCGCGCACCCATTGAACACAGACCCAATTTCGTGGGTACTAACTTAAATCCAGCAACCCCAGTTTTCATTAAAATCTATTTGCATTTATTTTTTACATTAATGTGGTACTATATTTTAATTTAGTAATTTTGCAATTTTAAACAAAATAAATATGTCAGTGTTAATGAAGATGGTATTGTTTATATATTTTTAACATTAAATCGAAAAATATATTTGATCTGGATTTCGATTAAGTTATTACTATTGAATTTTTATGTATGTTATTTTATTCGAGTGTTAATGAATTATTAACATTAAAATGTGAACTCTAGTTATTGAAATATACGTAACCATTTCACTGGACGAATATAATAAGGTATGGGGCCCCTAAAATCTAATGTCTTTAATTTTTTCAAACTAAAATCGTGGCTATACCACCGGTTTAAGATGGGTAAAAAAGAGAGTTAAATATTTGTCGACGTACCATGTTTGTAGCTGTGACGCTTAGATCGTACACATGGCACGATTCGTAGTCCAATTGTCGTTTGGTGATTAATACGCCGGTGCTGGGATTCACCGAGAACAAGTTGTACATGTCGCCTTCGACCAGTTCGAATAGCAGAGAAGACGTGCTCCTGGCCTGCAAACGTTTGACCACGGTGCCGGACGGTTCGTTCTCGTAGATCTCGGCCGATTCTTCGGAATTGTTGAATCTAGATTGGGCGGAAAAAGAAAACAGTAAGTAAATAAGACCGTTCGTATCGACCATATTATGCGATGTACGAAAATATTATAACATAGAGTCGGATATTTACTTGGGTGGAGCGTTGTCGGCCATGACGACCATTATGTACACGGGTATCGTGGAATACAGTGGCGGTGATCCCGAATCCACAGCTTTCACGGTCAAAGTATATTCCGACGTCACCGACATGTCTAGTTCTTTCATGACGTGCAGAGTGCCCAGTTTACTGTCAATGCTGAATACATTGCCAGTATTTCCTGTTAACGCGTTTGGAAAACAGTAAAAATCGGTTTAAATATTAAAACAACTGTGAAGTTAAACACTGTCGCGCGGCGCACAGATAATCTGTGACAAGTTCTGAGGTGTTAATTGTGATTTATGTTTAAAATTTAAACAATATAATAACATTTTACGCGTCGAATGAAAGTAGACGCCAATTAAAAAGGAAATACACCGCGGGGCACCGTATGAAAACAAAATCAAAAAAGGAGTTATTTTTCCATATTCGCGTTTCAAAAATAATTTCTTTATGATTCTTTTGAAAATCTATTTTTACCGTCCATTTTTTTGACCGGGTGCCAAGACTTTTCCAATTTGGATACATCTCATTTACGAAATGTCTTTTACCTGACCACCCACGTGCTTATATAATTCATTGTAAACGAGTAGTTAACTTTTTCCTTTTCTAAGAGACTCTGTCACAAAATAGATTAAAAGTGGCCTCATCTTATGAACTTTTGGCCAAAATACAAAAGTAGATTGCGATTAAAACAAATTAATCAAGTACCGGGGAGAAAAAAAATCTGTATTGAAAGATCAGGTAGTAATAATTAAAGGCGATTTGTAAAAAAAAAATTAATTTAACAATCAGATGTTTTTATTTGATATTTTATCCAAGTAGGGATGGATTTAGAGTTTGACTTTTGTGAAGTAAAATTCGTACCTGAAACGATGTGATAAGATACGGCGGCGTTTTCGCCGTGGTCCTTGTCTGTGGCCAACAACTGCAAAACGCTAGTGCCCACGGCTGTCGTTTCGAACACTCGGCCCTGTACGATGTTGGAACTGAATTCGGGCGCGTGATCGTTGCTGTCGATCACGGTGATCAAAACGCGTGCAAAGTTCTTTTTAGACGGCGTGCTCTGGTCCTTGACCACCACGGTCAGCTCGTGTCTAGCAATACTTTCTCTGCGCAAGACAAAACGGAAGTAATGTTAACCCTTGGTTTTTTGATGGAGGTGACATTAAATGTCTTCAACGGAGGACGTTGTTATAACCCAAGTTTTTTCGTTAAGCGTCAAATTATAATTTAATTATAGTTTGTACAAGACATACATACAACACATACATGGTGCAATAAGTCATTTTGACGTCAAGACGATAGTGACGAGTATTATAGTTTGGGAAAGCAGCCAGTAGAGTGCAACTTGATTTTTGAGGTGCAGGGTCATCAGCGATCACTAAGCCAGGTTCGATTAAGTCTTCGCGTAGAGAGTTATCGCACGGGAAGAGAGATGAATTATTAATGGGTTTTAACGGTGAATTGCCTTCGAACGAAAACAGAGATATAATGGGATTTAGTCGATTGTGATAATGTCGGTATTTTTAAACCATTATGCAGGTGACTATATTATAGATTAAAACCACCAGGGCACCGCGACGAAGGTGAATTCGGCGAATAAACCGGAAAGCCTGCGGATTGTCCTCAAATCGGATCGTATGGCCGATCCGTTATCTATAAAAGACTTAATTTCAAACAGTAATTGCAACCAACCTGTCCAACGGCTGTTGAACGGACACAACGCCCGACTGGTAGTCGATAGCGAACGACCTGACGGAGTTAACGTGCTGCGCGCTGTGTATGCCGAACAGGAGCCTCAGATCTTGGTCGTCGTCGGTGGCCTCTAGCCGGACGACGGGTGAGCCGATTTCCGCGTTTTCCGTCACATTTACCTCGTACACGTCCTGCGAGAATTTCGGTCGATACTCGTTGATGTCCTTGACGCTGACGAACAGTTGGGTGGCCGTCGTGTACACGCCGTCCGTCACGGCGATCGTCAGGTTGTACTCTTTCTGCTTCTCCCAGTCCAATTGCCGAGCCAGCAAAACGTTGCCATCGTCTTCGATCATGAAGTCTGAATTCGGGTCGCCGCCTGCAAACATCCGTTCGAGTTAAGATGGTTTCTATTTGAATATTGCATTTTTGGCGATTTCTGAACAGAGGTTAGGTGAAGACGAAAACGTCGAAATGGATATACGGAGTAATAAATAGGGAGGATAAAGTGAGGGATAGTTTTGGAGGGGACGGTGTGGAATTGAAGGGGTGACACGAACTGATGTTTGTGTAAGAAAGAATGAGACCAATCTTTGCTCAGAATCGTTTTTCGAATGCGGTGTTCTAGTGTTTATCATTGCTTTCAAATGTATACGAATATTATTATGATTATATAACGCTCGATATTTGCAATGTCTTATGGGTTTTTTTCTTCAGCACGTAATCACGATAAAATTATATTGTAATTAAAAAAAAAAAAGACGAATTGAATGTTAAACTATAGTCATAATTGTCAAATTAAGTACTGCGGCGCGACGAGGAGAGATTAATATCGTATATTGATTATTGCCCCGCATAGTTTTGGGAGTTTTTAAATGTTCACAGATGGGCGTGCGCGGTTGATTGAAAACTAAAAAGCAACGTGAAAGTATGCAAATACCATACGTAAATAAGCATTTTAGAATTTAATATTGGCACGGAACTATAATAAATATAATATATAGAAATCGTGTAAAACTTTTGGCTGCACCAAAAAACAGATCTAAAGTTGATTGATATTCATCGAATAAAATTATATTAATAATAATAAAATAAATTAAATTCATATTTTGTAGCCTTTTGTATCCGACGTTAAAGCATTGTACGAAGATTTAACCAATAAATGTTCAGAAAAAGCTCACAAAGACTATAAAATAAAAATATTATCAGGTATTGCTGTTCGGATTTAAGATGAAAAAAAAATATACACTTTCTTTTGGTAAAATTCGACTCTTATTTACTTTTTCAATATATTATCGTGAATATAAATAGTGTTTAAGCGTATAATTGTATTACAAATAATAGTGCTTTGAAGTTTATGTTTAAAAAAAAAAAAACCTTTAAGATTTTTTAGTTTAATACAAGGCCACGGTAAAAATATGGATTTTGAAGTATCGATAATTCTTAATACTCGTTTATAAAAATATAATGTACATTTCAAGTACGTATTTGATTGGATCTGTCAAAGTGAATAACAGTAATGAATAGGTATTTTTTAACTCAATCAATCTAATAGATAATCGCAAAACACCGCTCGAGACGAGCAAGTCGATTAAATTATGTAAACTTACTTTCGATCCGATACCAAAGGTAATCCTGGTCCTTGTCCACGGCATTGATGAGTGCCACAATGTAACCAACGGTGTCGCTTTCTGTTATGTCAACTTTTTGATTTGGATTTTGGATTTCAGGCACGTGTTTCGAGTTTTCTGGAATTTTCAGCACTTCGACAATCACCTTTTTCGCTACGGCACTCATGTTCGGCGACCCGTTGTCGGTAGCTCTTATCTGTATTACACACATACGGAAATAATTGTCAATTTAATGTTAAACGATTCGAAGTCGTTTCGGTTTTCAAAATTTTTTTTTTTTTTCAGTGTAAGATGACGACCGCCTCATTAGCACTAATGAGATGTTACATAAAATAAATAATACTACATATGGGAGGCAAAAGGACGGCAAGGAGATAGCGTTCATTAACAATACGCGTCGATTTCTGTGGTTTAAGCCCAAAGGGTACATTGTACACACATATATATATATATATATATTATGATATACCTATGTGGTTATGTGCGAACGTTATTTACACGGTTGACTTATTAAAATAAATGATACCATCCAATTAGGTATTTGAAGTGTTAAAAAAAACACACACACACACAATTGGTTTTATTAAATGGGAAATCGATAGTATCATTGGTCGCCTGAGTTTATAATGTACCTAATATTTTAATTTGATTTAACTTTGAAAACTATGTAATATTCGTACAATATTACAACGTCAAGTTTGATAAATTATTACAGCGTGATATGTTAATATTATTAATATTAGAATTCTCTTTCTCTTGGGCTTTATTTAATATAATATGAAACATATTTTATAACAGATATCTCGGCATCCCGCTCATGTGAAAATAAAAACATATTTGATATTGTTTAAAATTTTCACGTGAAACTTTATTGTGATTGGTTCAAAATTGAAAAAGTTATAAACAAACAAGTATTGTACTCAACTTTTAAATCTTAATCTCTGGAACTTTCATACTTATATTAAGTCAGATTTAAATTTAAACTCAACGCAGCAATATTATTCTGGTAAATATACAATACGTACGTACATATACTTATTATATTTTATTTTTATTAAAAGGTCATAAAAATAAACGTAAGGTTTTATTGATAAATATAATTGTTAATTGCTAATTAGTTTTTCACAAATGGATTATAAACCACATAAATGTTTATTTTTCATTTATTCCATTCATTAAAACTTTGTTTAACGACTGTTTCATAAGAAAATTTATATCAATTTATTTTATTTGTACGCAAACGAGTTTAAATAATACCAACTCAAGTAGGTATATTATTATTGCTAGACGTTAGTTTGTTATTAATAATTATTTCCTTTTTTTTTTTTTTTTATAATTTAAAAACGAATAATTAAATTAATTTAATCGACCGGAAGAGAAAAATTATTCGAAAACGTCCGAAGATTAAAAACAGAGCAAAAACGCAATGGGAACTAAACGATTTTCAAGATTTAAACCGTGGAAGTGTAAAGTGGAATGAATCCAAGATACGAGTTTAGATGTTAGATCTGAAGTAAATAATGATGGTTCGAATGTGTGCATGTAGTGTCAAACAAAGAAAGTTCCCTTTTTTTTTTTTTTTTAGGGAGAAATGTGCGTTGGCTGTTGGCTTACACATAGAGATTTCGTATGAAAATAAATTGGATTTTGATGTTTTTATGCTACCGACTACTGACATGTAAGTGCGAAACAGAAAATAGCGAAATAAACCAAATGGAATTATAATCAGAATAATATTATAGGAATGCCAGTTGGGATATATGTACGTATAGGTAAATAAATTATTATTAGAACGTCAAACGCGATCGAGTGTTGTAGGTATAAAGTAAATAATAAGTCATCATTCAATTGTATCCTGGAAAATGGAATTGTCACTCTTGATACGGAAAAAAATTGTCAGATTATCGAACAGAAAGAATAAATAAATACATTTTGAACAATAGTATAGCGAACGGTTAGATAAAAGTGTGGAAAAAAACCGTGTAAATTCAACGATGGCGAGTTAGAAAAAGACAACCATTAAAATAGAGAAATAATAGTGAAATATTTAAATACGTTTATCTTTTTTTTTTTTTAGCGATTCTACGAAAGAAACGACTTAAATAATCGATAAATAAATAAATACAGTTCCCAATAACTATAATAATAAGCTTAAGCTTCTTGTGCACGCACGATTTCAATGGTCGATAATAAATAATTAATTCATGAAAGTAATCGTATTTTTTCATGTCACTTAATTGCAATATATATATCTATTTGCAGTTTTTGTTCAAAAGACACAGTTTTGTGCGAAAAAAGGAAAAGAAAAATAAGACTCGAGGAATCGACATTGAGAAGTTATTATTATTAATAAAAAAAAAAAAAATGGTGCAAAATAATTTGTATTATTGCACTTGGTTCGTCTGTTTTGATGATAAAATAAATGGCGTTATTGATACCCCCTCCCCTCATAGTCTATTGTATCTCATTGATTTCCATGGCATTGTTAAACAAAATAATGATATTTTGTGTTTGTATAGCGAAGTTACAATTAATTATTACGATAAGAGTCGTGAAATTACACACTGGTTGTCAAAATGATAAATATATTATTTCGATAGATAGAAAGGAAATATAAAAATCATTTCGTTTGAAATCGCATGCTCGTTGGTGAAGAAAACAACCCGTGATATTCGACCACAATATCTGTTTAATATTTTGTAATAAAATTACTATTATTATTATTATTGTTATTATTGTCGTTGAATAAATAATACAGCCGTTATGAAATGATTAGGTTGTAAAAATTTGTAATATTCCGAGAACATTAGACGTGCCTACCTAATAACCACATCATCGGAGGAGTTGCGATGATGTTTACTTCGCCGTACGAACGATAATAATCGTATTTATTGGACGATATTGCTTAGATAGAAATTCCAAACAGTTGTACTCACGTAGAACGAAAAGTCTTGGTTGCCTCTGAAAGAGTAATCCGAATGTATTACACCGGTGTCGGGTTCTACGGAAAATATGTGTTCCAGTCCTTGCGCGGCCTTCATAGTGTACGTCAAACGAGCGTTGTCTCCGGAATCTTTGTCACTGGCTACCACCTAAACGCAGATAAATAAAACCGCATAGATTAGTTCGATAATAATAACAATAATATAAACAGTTGCGACTAGCAAGGCACAAATAAGTAAGATCTAAGAGTTTAACCCAATACACCTCTCGTCGAAAAGAGTGTTTTTTCATATGAATCATATGGACATCGAGCCAATTCGACAAAGCGACTGTACATGATATGAATGGCTTGACGAAGAGGAAATCGATTAAAAGGCCAACATAGAGCACACCAAGTAATATCGAGTAATTTTAAAAATTACTAACATATTATGTAGTTCGTCATACTATCCGATGTGGAAAATACGAGAAGCTGTTGTAATATTTTACAGTGTAATTTCTATTATTTAATATTATTCAGTTGAACACATTGTTCGATGGTTCTACTGGATAATATTCGATTACTCGAGTGTTTAGAATTCACACTATCTCTTCCTCAAACACCACAGCCCAGCAGCAGTTTATATACATTATAAATATATGCAACGCGTACGTGTCTTACCCGGACATCAGAATTGCTGACGACAACTGTAAACATAATCGTGCGCACGGGATAGATAATGTGGAGATCGCGAGCTATCCTCCATTTTAGCGCTATACACGATTCGTCCAAATTATCAGATTGTAATTGGAAACAAATTTCAAAACGATCCGCGGTATCAATTACTATTAGAATCAATAAAAGCATTCAGTTGCTTTATAGAATATTTATGGCTAACATCACGAGTATAATTCAAATACTATTGATAAACCTCGGCTTAATAGGCTTTGGAATACAGCAACGCTGTTGGTCCTAACATAATAATATATCGTCACATTGTAATGGTAAACTATAATAACGTTCATTGTTATTTGTTTATATTTCTCAATGATTACGATTTTTCGACGAGATTTAGGAGGAGAAGGCGACAGAGAACAGGGGAATGTGTTAACTCCGATTTAAATGATACTCACCCTGAACAGCGCCGGTCCCGTGATGTCATTGGGCCCGAAGGACATCCACGGCTTTTTGTCCAGCTGCTCGTCGATTTCGACCATTTCCGCGGTCGCCGCGGCCGTGCCGTTTTCTTGCGTGGTCAGTGGCTCTTGCACGGGTTGCGTCTCGGGGATTTTGAACCGGTACACTTTCTTCAGCATTTCCGGTGCATTGTCGTTCACGTCCTCGATCGTTATCACCACGCTGGTCGTAGAGGACAGTACTGGTATGCCGTCGTCGATGACCGTGACCTGATAAACAGACACGTTGATGAAACCGCGCGGATAATACGGTTAAAGGTCGCATGACATCAAACGGTCGCATTAACGTGTAGACACACATCAAACGAGTCGAAACGAAATAGCTGTCAATTTCGTACAGTCGATTCGTTCAATAGTCGCAAGCTTTTTATTACAGCCAATAGATTATTATATCCAGGCGCCAGTGTTGCGGGGGCGGGGGGGGATCTATCGACGAATCGACGAGAAATATCCCCTTAGAAAAATAAATAAATAAAACAATAAAAGTTAAAATCGGTGGGGGAATAGGCGGCAGTATAAATCTGAACGCGATACAACAGTATAATATGTAATAACAACAACGACGCGGTGGTTTTGGATGAAACCGCGTCGACGCGGAAATTCGTCGCATAAAACTGTTTATAATTTTACGAGTATTCGGGGAGTCGTGAAAGATGCTTACGCTCACGTACGGGTTTCAAACTAGAAACGTTATTAAATGTAATATGTAATGTAATTCTCGATAAACATTTTAAACGAGTACACGACACAAAGCAACAATCGTCGTCGAGTTCCGTATGATGAAAAATAACACGGTAAATATTGCGATTCATACTGTTTTACGGTTGATCTTGTTTCTAGGAATTTATAAAGTTATAAAAAAATAAATAAATAAAAAAACCCAGTGGAAACCATTTGAAACTATAAATCAATTAAAAAGTAAATATTTACCTCCAGTATGTGCTCGGATTCGGTTTCTCGATCCAGTTTACGTCCGGTAGTAGTTATAAGGCCTGAAAAGAAAAAAGAAAAAGTTGACATTTCTTATCGCCGCCGGTTCATTTTTCAAAAACGATAACAATTGTATTTTAAAGAAGCCTCTACTCTGCCGTCCCATCGGATTACCGTCAGAAACGTTACGGTAGTGAATGACGGGCAGGGTAAATATATAGTCGGTTCCTGCCGGTGCGAATACAATACGCGTCAACTCTTCTACCTAAACCTGCTGCGAGATGTTCCGATGTCCTTTTGTGCTTTTCCAAATCGTACACGCTATATAATATCCTTTCCCTTCAGTCTGTCATACCGTTTATTATCTTACGAAAATTAGTGGAAATAATAATGTAATTAATAGTCGACCGAGGATGTTCACGTTGTACATGCGTTATTATTTTGTATGTGGTAGTATTAATAAATTATTCAAAAACGAATAATTAGGTATTATTCTAAGCAGTAATTATTCTATTATACGACGATGACAATACTTCGAGAGTTAATCTATCCATCATGTGCAGACATCGAGAGTTATTTTATGTTTATCAAGTGATTATATAGAAATAATTACGAGTATTTGTTTTTTTTTTCCCGCCGATTATTTTTATCTGTTTATTCTCCCCGATAAAATACGCCGAATCATATCGATAAAAAATCAGGCCTACATTTCTGAAAAGAAAAAAAAAACATTCATACGAGTTTTTATGATTGAATGATTGATTTTTTTTTTTTTTATTCATTTTAATACGACTGCATAATCATCATTTTGTGAATGAATAATAGATTCATTGCGGGAAAGAGGGGTCGCCTTCTGGATGAGCTTTATTTCACTATAAACGCCAATAAATTATTAACGCCGTTAATTAATGTATCGAAGCCACCACTGGATCTAACTTATAGGCCAAACGGTCGTAAAATATATCAGTGTCTTCTCAAGTTAATATCCTGCAAGTATTAAAGCCCCGCGATACCCTACAGGACTGTACATAATCGATAGAGCGTTTGCATACCATTATTATTATTCGCCAATGTCCAGAGGATAATTTGAATTATGGTAATTGCCGTAATGGTTGTACTCAAGTTTTAAAATAGACGATCGTGTTTTGGATTATGTACAACAATGAATTTAAATGGTTCCGAAATCAATACCAATCGAATGCAGTTGGTTGACGCGAACTATGTGGGATTAAAGACGACCGGAACGAATGGCCGCAACTTTTATTTTGTCAAATCATCTGGATAAGTTCGAAATAATTACCGGGGAATAACAATTATTTACACAAAAGTATAAAATTATATGACCGTACTAGTCGATATTTTTAAAAAGTATGCGAGACGACAAAAGGGGATTCATTTCACAAAAATGTTTTACTTAATAATTCGCTTTGATGTGTAGTTTTTTTTTATTATTATGTCATACTATTGTTTTATGTAAATACAACTGAAGATAAATTCATGACGAAAAAAACCTGTACAAATCGGATCGAAATAAACAAAAACAAACTGGGCTCCTTTTATCCCTATATTGTAAACGATTAACGGTCGGGAAAAAAAAACAACAAATTTTGACAGGTGATCATTAAAAGGGATGTTTAAAGTAAGGTTTTCGACCAGATTAACAGATGTATTAGACATTATATACGTATTACAATGTACGCGCATACCCGACGCGAACAAATAATATAAATGGGATTTATTATTGTTTTTTTTTTAAATTTTTTTTATTAGTTCAAGTATAATATATATGATGCGTATACACCTTGATTATATCAATAGCAATAACAAATGAAAAACAATGCGTGGCGGATGATCATAAAAAGGGATCGAACTGCGATAAAAAACGATAAATGATTTTGTCCAGGAATGTGAAAAAATTAAAAATGAATACGCTCTTGCGTTTCGATGCGCTTCGCGGGAGAGGAGGAATACACTAGCGTGTACATGAAATAATAATAAATTAGTAGTTACGCGGGGGGGAAAAAAACACGATTATCGAATGTGAAATAAATTTAAAAAAACACACGTCGAAAGTCGTCGACAATAATAATTATAATTTATCGCGGTAGAGATAAAATTTTTATTTTGTTTTTCGAATACGTAATACGGGTCTGTCGGTATGTAAATGAGATTTTCGATGACAATCCCGTCGCTATTAGTCTCTCACGGGGTGAACGTTTATGGACGGCCACGGTGTAGCACGATTTCGGCCGATATTATATGTTATTTAGACGCGACACAGAGACAGAGAGAGCTGCTGCGAGGAATAGGAGTATAAAGGTGTGCACACCGCCGCGTTGGCAATGATGGCGGCGACTGAAAGGTTGCCGGTAAATGAATTTGTGAGGATAACGTACCTTCTACGCTATAAAAGTCGTATGTCTGTGCAGGCGTTTAATTAAAAAACTTTTTCTCGGAAAAATACTACCGCCGTAATACGCCCTCCGCGCCCTGGTAAATCGCACGGGCAAAAATGGTCGCCCGATTCGACTACGTCACGAGGGTGTGGCGGTATGTAGACATAGCGCGGGGGTTTGTTTTCGGTCGGGCGTTATAAAATGATACGCGACGCAAACGAAACGACGCCGCGCCGTGATACATTAAAAAAAAAAAAAAAAACGAGAATCGAATTTAAAATGAAATTTTACCCGTCGACGTCGTAAATTTGTTTAACGCAATATGTCCGATCAATTTTCAGCCCAGCGCAACACGTTTCGATCAAAAAGTATAATATGTTATACTATAGTGTTTTATTTTTTTTTGTTTTTACTCGGCACATTCAACGAACGGCGACGACGACGACACAATTAAAATGACTTTAAGAATTGGCCGTCGGCATTCGACAAAAATGACGTACAAACCAATATTGGAGTTTTGATTCGAAAGTTTACCATAATCCAAATGTATGATTTATCGTAATATTTCTCTCTGTTAACATAGCGGTGAAAAATATCTGAACCGTTGTTTATTGGAAATTTACCGATTTCAGAATTGAAAATTTTATGAAAACATATTTTGGACTTAAACGCAACGGAGTAGAAAAAAAAAAAAAATAAAAAAACCATACGTTATGATCGAAATCGATTGGACTAGAATGTCACGAACCGTTCGCGCCACGTTGTCGTCGCATTCGCACGGTGCGCGGACGGATACTAAATGACACGGACGGATTTTCAATTGTGTCGCGAGTGTTAAATGTGCTCGCTCAGTCGATTTCTGCGACCGGGCGGCGTATACGCGAGTTTTGAATTATTTATATTTACCGTCGTCGGTCGACGGGGCTAATGGGAAACAACGTTATATGGGAAACGTCACGTTTTAAATCCGTTCGAAAGCCGAATCGAAAAGAAAGGAGAGAAAAAAAAAAAAACAATAAAAATTATACGAGGTCAAGAGTACTGTGCTTTTATATTAATATATATATATATTATATGCGTGTTGGCCCGCGTATATTGCCAAGTCGGCTAAAAACGAACGCATATATTTCACAAAACGTATTCGATCACCAGAGATGGCCGGGCAGATTATAGGGGTGCGTGGGAGTTATAAGGGGTGAAATGTATTTTTCACTTATGATTTACAGGCCATATACAAATACATATACACACATACGTGCATATTGATGTTTCGTACGCGAATAAAACGTGTATACGTGATACTATTATAAATGTGTGTGTATATGTATAAATATATGTATATGTACATGGAAATCGGAGGAAAATATAAAACACAAACATTTTGTCCGGCGTAATGGGACGCGAAGCTTACCGGTGCTCGAAGAGATCGCAAACAGCGATTGTGGGTTGCCGGTGGTGATTTTGTACGTGATTCTCGTGTCGGACAGATCGGCGTCGGCGGCTTCTAGTTGTATGATCGTCGTGTTGGGCGCCGCGTCTTCCTTGACGCGCGGATAATACACAGGGGCTTTGGTCAAAGGCACGTTGTCGTTGACGTTCTTCACTTCGACGAAAACCTATGAATAAATCAAACAAATTTTGTAATATCCGCGCTAATTAGGTATACCCAATGGGTAGCGTGCGTTTCCATCTCTACGCACACGCGGGCGACGCGCCCGAGCGAATCTCGCGCTTTGTAAATCTCGATTTAACTTCAGAGCTTCAACATAATAACGGCCACTACGGAGTTATCTAATTTCCGGCCACGCGACACGACATGTCTTTACAAACGATACCTACTTTGAAACAGACGGAAATACACTCACGTGAACAACGTGCACGACAACACGTCGTGCCGTCACATACAATATCGAGACAGTTTTTTACGCGGGCGGTATGAGTTACTTATTAGACTTTTCGTATAGTTTATAATATTGTTGCGATACTTTTAATGATAAAAAAAAAAAAGAAAAAAAAAATAGCCGGATAACTAAATATAAAATAAATTAACGATTAAAGTTGTTAACAATACTGAAAGTTTTAATAGTCAAGATGAGAGCGATGGAGCACGCAACTTTATTTTTTTACGAACAAGAGGCTATAGAGTTTTGAACAACTTCGCCCACTTTTATACATATATAAATTAATAGGTATAGTTATTAAATTAATATAATAACGTATCAAAAGTTCTTACATATTAGTAGTATAACATAGTCCGTTCAATAGCTAATTTATACTGTTTTGTAAAACGAGTAAATCCACACATAATGCGTGTATACAGTTTATAGTTATATTTTAATATACGCATATTTTATAGTTATTTGGTTCCGTTTTTAATAATGTACGCGGGAATATTTACGGACGATTATTATTATCACCTATACTTTATCGTAGTCAACAACGCTAAACTATCCGAATAAAAAATGTGACAAAAACAAAATAAAAAAGACGCACGCTCATTATTAATTACGCGAGGTAGTTTTTTTTATCTTTTCGCACAACTATTTTTCAAGAGTTTAAAAACTCAATTCAGTCGTAAGTCACAAAACTCCAGAAAGACTTTCTTCTATTGTACTATAATACGTAGATAAATATTTGTTTTTAATTCTCAAATCGTATTTCTAGACTTTGAAATAATTGTTAACTTCAAAACAATAAAACGTAGCTTACAATGCGACGTTTGAGAAAATCGTCGATCGGTTTTTCTCTTGAATCTAAATATTTAAACGATACAATTAGAAAAGTATTTTTGTTAACATTCTATATATTCGGAGAGACAATTTAATTTAAAATTGAAAATAACAATACGAGTATATTATGATTATTTAAGTTTACTCATACATACACATACGTACAATTTTTCGATATCAATTTCTTCTACGTATTGACGTATCGGAAATGATTCTATAGATAAATTTCATTACTGAACACGAGATACAATGAGTTGTCTCTGAAAATCTTAAAGAGATTACTGAGCTATACTGAGAAAATAATAAGAGAATACCAAAGTGGATTTAGAAAGAGTGAGTCAACCATGGGTCAAATGTATTTGTCATCGGACAAATGATGGAATCGTAGTATGAACCCGCGAAGGACTATTGCGCGTATACGGTCTTCGTAAACTATATCAGCCTTTTGAAGTCTAAATTACTATCAGAAATAGCGAAAGAGCAGTAGCTATTTGTATATGTATGGGTAAGTTACGCTAGAGAAACGTTGACATAAACATTTCAAGAAAAATGCAATACAGGCTGATATTTGACGGTAAAACGAGGAGGTGGGAAAGAAAATCTAATTTCCAGCTATATATATATGTGTATACGACGAGGGGGGAAAAAAAGGGAGAAAAGGAAGTACGATTTATAAGGATTATTATACTCGAGTGGGCCAGGTATGTGTGATGAACGGATGGCGACTGCATAACGAAAACAATAATGACTGGCACGTCGCAGGGAAAAATACCGAGGGGGAAGGCCCCTTACGCGAACGATGGCTGAATAGTGTCGGGGAGAATAATCGCGGGAGGGAATGTATGGTAGGAATTAGTTTTGACGGCAAAGACCCTGAATCGCCCGAGACGCAAAAAAATATATTAATAACGAGAATAATAATAATAATTTCACGAATTCGTTTATTGTACGTTTTAAAATATTTCATTTTTCTCGAGATTCAAACGAATAAAGGACGTATTCCAGAGATATTCTAAACGACGACCCTGACATCCGGAGAGTTAAAAGGAAATCATATCCATCTATAGGTATGGTACATAGTTGAATTTCCATACGAGTTGGATTCCAAAATCAGCGGGGGCTTTGAAGGTAAATCTAAATGACTAACTTTTTTTATTCGAAGAATCCTTTGACGGCCGAACACAATGAACACACGTCGACAATAGTTCTTTACACGTATGATTTCCAAATAGTCGATAAATAATATATACCCGCGCATATTCTTCTCCAGTTTAATGACCAATTTAATTATACACAATATACATATTATACAACTATTACTTTTTTAATGGTACTTCTTGTTAGTTACTACGCGGTTGTAATAACGATAATAATAATGGCATGTTTCTTCGAGAAGCTCGGGAGATTTTTTTTAAACTCGTCAAACAAAAAAAGGAAAAAAAATAGTATATAAATATAAAACACGATACCGTAAATCCCGTAATTCCACCCCATCGGATACCTTTTTATTAATATTTTGTTAGTTTTTCGGATTTTCGTTAACCATTTTTCTTTTTATACTACACCATATACATTTTACACACAAATGACTCTCTCTCTCTGTCTCTCTCTTTTTTTTTTTTTTGTAAAAACTATAAACAAATAAGTTTGGCGTTTTTCATTAAAACGTTGAATACTAGAAATATATCGATTTTAAACTATTTTATAGCTATTACGTATAATAAACCCTCGTATGAACGAACATACATTATACACGCACAAAAAGATCAAACTTTTGTAGTTCTTTCCATTTTGAAGTTTATCGCGAGTGAATGGCGACCCGTATTTATAAGGCTATAAAGGAACATCGTTTGAACCATTAGGATTCGAAAAATAAATAAAAACAAGTTTAGTCCGTGTCGTCTACCGACGAGTTGAGTTTAAGGTTTTACGACAACACCCGCTACACACATAATTAAAGCGCGTAAAAAATAAACCGACCTAACGTTTTGAATTTCATGTCGTCGAATTCGGCCACGTACTATGGGGATACGAAGCGCACGCATGTGTTATAGTATACTAATAATATATTATTTGTGTTCGATTTTCACGCATAGAAAAAAGAAAAAAGAACTACGGATTTAGCTGCGGGGGAGATATAACGAACACGTGAAACTGTTTCGCGTGGGACACGCACGATCTCGACGAAAGTTGTACATGGTATATAATATACCGCTAGTCGTTTTCCGGTCGTCGCGAGCTGCGATATCGTGTAAAAATTTAATGCTCAAAGGCGTGATCCGAAAGCTTGTCCATAAATGTTTCAAAGGTCGGCCACCCAGAAGAGAATCCTCCCACCCATTTCTCCGTCGGGGCAGAGCCGGTAAGTCGGTCTCGCAAAATACATAACTAATTAATGCAAATGAGTAGTTACCTCGAGACGAGAATGCAGCGGAACGGTGGCGTGGTCAAAAGCCATCACGGTCAGCCAGTACGACGATTTGGTCTCCACGTCTAAAACTACCATTGTCCTGATATTTCCTGTGAAAAAAAAAAAAAAACAATTAACAAAACGTAAGTAAATAAAATAGCGAACGCAATTATAGTAAAACAATAATTATTATTAGTGTTTGTTCGAGGGGCACGACTTCGAAGTACGAGTATAATTTTTTTTTTTTAGAATTATACCTACATTTATTCATAAAAACAAACATTGTATACCTACAGGTAATGTAATGAATTCTGTACTTGAAAACGAATGTTATATTTACGCGAGTTAATACATATATTTCATTATTAAACAAACAATAGTTGTTGACAAGTAAATACATGCTTGTTCAGTTCCCCTCGCGTTCGGCGGCGTCGTCGTATATATAATTCAATTTACAATAAAGCTTTTATTTTGAAACTTACAAATGATAAATTTAGACAGCTTGTCTGAATAAAAACAAAATATTCGTGTCTAAACGAAATTTGTCAGAAACAGGTATAAGGTTTTAAACAAAAACGCACCGACACGAATTACCCGTACTTGGGTAAACGTATCGAGACGTTGCTCCTCGGTGTTTCGTTAGTATTAAAACAGTGGGAATAATTAAATGTGATTTTAAGAAAATATTTAACATCCGATGACATAATTTTGTCATACACATTGAATTTAATGTCAAAACATAATACATTTAACTCACGGGTAAAGGTGTAGAACAGTTACGACGATCGATTAACACGGTACACTCGGGTTGTCTATTTACATTTCAGATTATGTTCAATGGATGTTTCGTCGTCGTTAAACAGAACGCGGCGGAAGCCAACGATGAAAAAAACGAGCGAGCGTCTTAAAAGAACGACGTCGTCATCAAGTAGATCGCGCGCGAGAGGAGTCATCTCCTGCTGTATAGTAAGAACACGACGAACACGGTCCTTTGTCTATCATTTCCAGAGTAAACGCCACAAGCGGTACTAGACTTCTAAGAAGGGGCAACTACGAACATGGGGGGAAAAAAATCTTAAAAACTCCATTTCACTATAAAAAAAAAAACAAAAACAAACGCACCTCGTTATAACTTATCGTTAATGGGAAAAATCGACGAACGAGCGACATTTTATTACACGAAATAATACCAATGTCGAATTATATTTCACTTTACCCGCAACGTAGCTATGACGTGGAATCGCGTTACATCGCGATGAAGATTTTCCACCGAAATAGATAACAATAGGTACGCTATAATATTGTTTGCGCGCAGATCAAACGTGGTGATTTCTACGGTAAAAACAACATTTATCTTTTACGCGGTCCGTGAAATTAAATATCATTTATTTTATCGTTCGATGGATGCAATCTTACACCGTGCAACCCCCTGTTCCGGGTACCGCCTTTGACGAACGCGCGTTTCGACTGCGATATTATCATATGCTCGGCGGTTATTCCTCTCTCTCTCGCCTTGGCAAAGTGTTTTTTTTTACACGCATATATTCTCTACGCCACAGCAATAGCGTTCGGTTGCTTTCCGCGTAACGTTTCACTAGTGTGCTCGCTCGTCAACCCCATTCGTCACCACCGCTTTCCGTCTACCACCCACGCCGTCGCGTGTAAAGTTTTCACGCTAAAAATATTTTCGTAAATATTTGCCCCGACCGATAATTAATTTGTGTTTTCACTTTCTATTACACGTATATTATATGAGTAATTTCCTCCGACACTTCCGCCGGCCCCAAAAATACGCGTTGGCACTTGTTTGGCTTGCGTTTTTGAATACTAATCTAACCCGCGGCCGGCCAACGAATCCTGTCCGAACGCGGGGGGGGGGGATGAATTCGCGGCGAGAAAATCGTACTCTCGCACACACGGGGCGCTCTAACCGAAGGGATCGAATGCACCACCGGCGGAGGAACTACCGAGTTTTCGGGTCGTTTCTCCGCGCGCGTTATTAGGTTAGGCGAGTGCGATGGACAGAGAGAGAGAGAGAGAGAATTCCCGCCGCCTCTACACCCGCGTGTATATTTATTTAACCCCCAAACCAATTTGTACGTAAAGTGGCCATAACGAATATTACGATCGTCATTATTATTATCGTTATTATTATTATGTTTATCGCGAGGTCAGGGACGAGCGGTGGAAAGGTTTTTGATGGAGAGCCCCGAAGGTTGGTCAGGCAGATTAATTCCTGTAATTGAAGGGACCCCCGGCCGAAGCGACGGGCCGCCACCCATACTACTAGTAGCTACTATATACTACCGCCTGCGCCGCCATCGAAGCCACTAATCGATTACCGCGAGGTCTAAACGTACTGATTTACCACCACCACCGGACGTTGTTGTTGTTGTTGTTGTTGTTGTTTTGTTATAGTTTGCCGCTATAGTTATCGTTTTCAAACGAATACCAGGTGAGACGTTTTTAGATGGTTTTTTTCCCTCTTCCCTTTAGGTAGAAAATCTTTCCTCTTTAATCGCATCGACTATACCGCACGTTTCAACCCCTACAAATCAAGTAATCGCGTAAACAATGCCCGCGGGTAGAATTTGGCCACTTAAATTTTTTCGTTTTGCGCCAATCGTATATTACGATCCTACCTGACCCTCTACCACGTCAAACGCCTTTAAAATCGTTTTTTTTTTTTTTAATTTTCGCAATCGAGTTTTAAAACCTTTATAAGATCTCATACGATTTATTGGAAACTCCTCGGTCTACAATCATATATGTAGGTGCAAGCTTAAAACAATACTTTCGGGATAAACTATAATAACAACGAGGGTATAGTCAGTATTTATCGTGTATTATTAGGAGCCGAATGAAAATTGAATAGTATTATTTGTGCGACCCGTTAAAGCTTATTAATATATAAGATACCCATTCGATACGGATAAAACAAATGTTTATTTACAAGGTAATTTAAGTTTCGAAAACTCTGAATCATAAACATACTATTGAAATGTACACGTCTTTCGAAAACATGGTTCGAGCGCGAACGGAATTAACGGTGAAATTTGCGTGACTCGTAATCGCTCGATATTAAAATATATTGGCAACAACTAATTAATAAAATATTAATACGTTAAAACACGTCAGTGGTTTCGTAGCTACTAAAACACATCATGGGTCAAATTTTTTTCATACAGTTATGATATTATTTTGTTGGCTATATTATTCAAGGCAATTTTACAGTTGAGAAATTTAAAAAATAATAGTAGTTTAAATGATTTCTGGGTTTACAAGTAAATATCGTTTTTTAGTTATATGATTAATGTAAGTTTATTGAAATTAAGTTACACTATAAGAGAGAGTATATACAGCGGAATCAGTTTCCATTTTGATATACTTTAATGGAAAATTTCCGCGGTGACGTTCGATAATGACTCCATAGCTGTACATTAACTTTGAAATGCATTACTTATACGCAATGTTGTCGTGAATAGTTCGTCAACATTTGAATAATTAGGGATTATTAAAAAGAGGGTTTTCCTCGAAATTAGCACATGTATTGTTTGTCGTTTCAATAAAATTTATTCGGCAAAATTTTCTAAATTTATGTAACTCTTTTAGAGCGCTAAATCACAGAATAAATTATTTATAAACAAATTTAACAAAATACGAAACCGGTAGTTTAAAACTTTATTTATTTATTTTATAGGATTAAACATTGTTTGGTAATAGTTAATCAAATAAATTAAGTGTGGTTATTTTAGTTTAAACTACAGCACATAAGCTTATTATAATTATATAATAATATTCCTCGAATCAATAAACAATTTATCATTTTCAACATTACAAATAATTTAGTTAGACCATAGGCGTGCGCACGGGGCGTGTAGGGTGCGAATATCCTGCGAAAAATCCGGCCTAATTTCAATTTTTGTTGTAAATCAAAATATTTATTTATTCAAATCTATATTTTAAACTGATAAGTGATGATTTTTCAAAGTTACTATCGTCTATACTGATAACGGCACATTTATCGGTTACCATAAAAACCATTCGAATCAAACATAAACAATATAAGGCAGTGGCGCGATTTGGGAAAAACTACCGGAGTAACAAATTGTACCAGAAAAAAAAACCTCTAGAAATAAATGAATCGTCAACACATTTTTAATCAAATGAGAGATTAACAGTGTATCTATTTTAAAACTGTTAACTAATTTGTATAACTTGTTTTAATCGGTAAATTATAGGTACCAGTTATGGATAAATAATTAATAATAATAAAACAAAATTAAAAGAATTAATAAAACAATAAAAATTTAATAAATATTTTTGATTTAATATGATTGATTAAAAGATATTTTTGAAAATAAAAATTAGCTCGATGGAGATGAATGACGAATTATTACGACACCGATAAAAAAAGAATTGATATCTTATATCATTAGAATTAGGTACCTTAGGTACTGTTTGATTGTTATACGTTTCTGGGGTAAAAATCACGATTTTTTTATGGGTTAGCCGCACTTCGCTATGCCCTATCGGCGCCTATGGCTCACCTAACCTATCTATAGAGTGTAAATAAATATATAATCGGTAAAACTTACGGCCTGTCGGTGGGTTTCTATTGAGGTTCGGTGTTCGTAATGGCTTATGAAATAAAGTAAGTAGTAAAAGTCGCGATTGAAAGTTTGATTAGTCGTCGACGAGATAAACAATGACCAATTGATCGACATTATTGACCGTTACTGAGAAAAATAAACACTGCAATATTAAATCCGAGAAGAACTCTCTGAACCGCCGTCGACACTAGACTGATCGTCTGCATCGAGCTGCCGTACATTAGCGCGCAGTTTGTACCGTCATTGGTCGGCTGGCGCGCGCACTTCGGCTTTCATTGGCCGTGTCACCCGCGCAGCGTGTATCACTTGTTCCGATTTCACGCAAACACACTTATTGTTATTATTATTACTATTGTTACGTAATTATGTACTCATAACCAACTATTTTATATCATTATATAATACGTGCCTACTAATAACTAATCCGTTCGATCGCGATACGTTTCTGGGGCAAAAATTACGTTTTTTTTCTCTTCAAAAACATGATCTTGCTACTTCGTGAAAGCGTGGGTAGCGGTCGCTACTCAAGGGTGACTATAACATCGATGTTAAATTTTAAGCGTCCCCGTGTCCTATTAGTACATATTACAGGGAAATAATGTTAAGGGTGGCACATTAAAGTTTGATCAGAAGTAAGGAGACTAGTGTCCTCCTGCGTTCCCCTCCACTGTTCCTACTAAACACATTTCCGCATCACACCCTGCGAATAAATCCCGTGCACGCCTATGAGCTAGACGCTATTATTACCTACATAAAAAATTGAGGACATATGTATTGCTGTTTAACATTTTTCGATTACGCATATTATGTAATTATAGTGGTAAATTGTATTTATTTAAAGTATATCCAAGATTCAAATCAATATCCGATTCGTCACGGGACACGCAATAACATGTCTATAATATACGACGGACAACGATGAGATAATTTGACTGTTATAATACTCGTGCGTGACTGGTACGTTTGAGCATGAAAAAAAAAGAAAAAAAACTTTGTATAAGTTTTATGTCTTTCGTTGAGCCCATGTAATCGAAACTCGTACCCGATGCAATTTCAGATAAATCGAGTGTTATGTATATATATATACATAAAAAAAAAAAAAAACATAAATTATCAGTAGAGACGATCTATTATTGATTATTAAAGACAATAGAGCTTTGTTGCATAAACTGTATTTTTTAAGTTTAAAATTCGAAATAGTTCGCCGAAAAAAAAAAAAGATATGAGTTTTATTACGGGATTTATAAACGCACAAACAATAAACATATGAATCGAAGCATTAACTGTACGTCTACAACCGTAGATAAATATGTATATATGTACCTAGCTATATAACACGACGAGACAATACGACAGAGTATTTTAACGACGCCGATCGCATCATTGTTGTATTGCGTAATTCGTAATAAAGTGAAATAACGGCAGGCTACTCTCGAAGACCTATCGTACGTATTTGAATGCGAATCGGTAGCATTAGAGTTACGATTTTCTGAAATAAAAAGAGAACGTTCGAAACGAAATATGACATCGCCGCGATGTACAGAAGAGAATGGCCAATAATTTTCCCTACCTACGAGGGCGGCGGCGTATTATGTCCGTCAAAAGGAATCTACATGGGAATGGCAATCGTTTTCAATTCAATTTTACTCGGCCGACTTTTATTTATCCGTCCGATTCGAAATGGAAGCGCTCGTTTCCCGCACGGCTTTGAACGTAAAATATTTTTTTCTTTTTCAAACGAATATACCGTACATATTTATTATGACGACGTACCAGCGTACGTATAAAGTGTATTCATCTATAGGCCCATACAGATACAATCACATAAGCACGAGTGCGATAAAAAAAACAAACGTCTACACGCAGTACACGCGGCAAGAGAATCGTCCGAAAAATATTCCATTTGTTTTTATATTCAATTAAACTGTATTAGGTTCCTACCGATATTTCAGTTAAACTGTACTGGCAGACATAACTTTATCGAAAAAATAAAAAAATAAATTATTTATTGTCATTCAATAGCCATTCAATTAAAATAATCGTAAAATCATAAATGTTCACGTCAAAACCGTTTCAATTGATATGCCGAGAGTACTAAAAAAAAATAAAAAAAATTACGCTACACTTATTATTACTGAAGTTTATTATTAGTATATTTATATTTAGTTTTCTTTCTACACAATATTACATAATTTTCCGACGATGAGATAACATCTCGGAAACTATTTTAAGCTGGAATAATTGCGTAATTTCAACACGATAAAATACCTGCATCGAGAGATAATTTATTTCTATCACTGTGTTTCCAACGTCACAACAGCACGACTGGGGGCGAGGGGTGTCCATCACGGCTGAATTCAGAATGAAAATTTGATTTAGATGTTTAACTTTCTTTAAAAAAAAAAAAAAAATGAAATCAATCGGTTAAGTTTGGCACAACACAACTATGCCACAACTATGTTCAACGACGATTCGAACACGACTGAAACACGACAAAAGATTAATCAGAGAGAATAAACTATTTTCGACCAACTCGATTTGACTTCACCCACTCGGATATTGTTGTCTTGCCAGCTAGTAGGCTACGTGTCGCTATAACAACCGAATTAATTATTGTTGTTTTTTTTATTTTTCATTTAAACTTTGAACACGACCCTTTGGTACCGTCGCGTCGTTGGCTAGGTAGTAAGCGACGTGAGAATAACAACTGGATTCTTTTGCTTGTTTATTTGAACTCTGAACAAGACCGTCTGGCGTACACACGGCTGTATCGATTTCATAATACACAAGGTCGAAGAATTAAATTTTCGCGCTAATTATTTTCGAAGATTTCATATCATTTTATTCAACAACATATTTTTAACAGTGAAATCAAAGAGAGAGAGAGAAAAAGTGAAAAACTAAAAATTATTCAAAATGTTGCACTATCGATCAAGCCAAGAAGACAACTCATCTAGCATTATTTATTCCAAAATTGTATGTAAGAAATAACCTCACTCCCAAAGCCGCCGCTGATTATATTATTTTAGGCCAAGATTGAAGAAGTCTAACAAATTTCTTTTGATTTTGTAAATTATATAAGTAGCAATGTTTTTATTCTTGCAAATCGCTTTTGCATTAGTACGTCACGTCACGATTATGTTAACCGATCTTTGACATCCTCGCGACACGAATGTATTGAATTTGCCTATACTACGTGCCGTCCCATACACCAAGGGCCACTCCTTTTGTTTTTCACCGACCGAGTGTTAATTTATGTTAACATTTTTGTTCGAAAAAATTGTCGTTTACGCTAAATAAAGTGTTATTGTCGTTTTGTTTTGCTGTTTCGTTTTTTTTTTTATTATTTATTTGTTCGTGGACCATTTAAACATATTTATTTTATGATCTAGATGCTTAAAGAACGAAAATACCGATAAAAATTCATAACGCGATTTCCGATAAACCGGAACACTTTACGAACAGCACGATACGTTACATTCAATCCATAAATATACGCGTTTTCACGTTGTAAATTATAATGTGTAAATAATAAATGTACAGGGCGGATTATTTAGAGACGCTCACAATTTGAACGTAATACAATACGTTTGTATGCCTGCGCATTGTGTACACTCCTCATGAATAAAAACTGTTTGTACCATCGAACATAAGACCGGCGTGTTTTTTGATCAGCACCGAAATACGAAAGAAAATAACACCGAAACGTCAAAATTCACCAAAGTAAATTGCACTTTGATTGTTTCACATATATATTATATACAATATACATATTTATTATATATTTTTTTCTTTCATATTTTCATTACATTTTCTTCTCGGAAATGTAATGCCCTTGCTGCTGAATTAATGATAGAACCCTAATTCAACGACGCGGCACGTAGTATATACGTTTTTAAACCTAGAGTACTCAAAACGGTCGGCGCGATTTCACCGAGAACCACTAGAGATCGGCGTAGTAGTTTTTATCTTCCTCACGATTTCGGCTTTTGATAATTATTTTCCGTAGCAATTATAGTCATTGCAACGTCATTACTATATATTTTATAACCAATTTAAAACTATATTAATATTTAACGTAAAACCGTTTCCCTCCCACTAATGTTACAACGATGGCTGAGTTGAAACATAATATAGTAATAGTAACCTACTCATAGAAAAATGAAATATTCTTTAATCCTCTTCAACTCGAAATATATAATATATTATATATGTATATTATTAACGGTACACGTATTGTAACAACACTGCCGCATAAATCTTTAGCTAAGCTACCCTTAGCCGTCGTAAATCCAAATTGAGCAACAAGCTTAAATTCGGATTATAATGTACCCGTTTATGATCGTAGACAAGTCCCATAGGTCTTGTATACAACCCGTGTAATGCGCAAATCCTACGTACTTTTTCATTTTTTTTGTCGAGATGAAAAACGAACTACTGAGAGGTAAAAAAAAAAAAAAAAAAAAAAACGAGAAAAAAAGAAAAAGAAACCGACCCAATCGTTTGTTTCTGTTTTCTTTTCGTACAAACGGTACTACGTCGCCATGGCCATATCCGGCGAAAAGTATAAAAGTAAATAAAAAACGTTATCCCGAATTATTTCTACTCACAATACCGACAACTAGAGTAATAATTTATTATTGATTACCTCTTTCAAAAACGTCAAATTAATTGATGAAAAAAAAAAAAGTAATAGTATTTTATTAAAATACGACGGTCACATTGTTAGAACTTTCATATAAAAAAAAAAAAAATCGCTAAAGGTAGCGCGTTGAACATTTTTTAAGTATTCAATTTAAATTCAATTTTAAGAATTGCGTATTGAGTTGTATTGCGTAACTAAAACGTGTGAGAAGTCAAAAAGAATCGTATTACTATTTAATACGTTAAATATTTACAGTCGATCTCGTGACTTTCGGAAAAATTACAAGGTTTCAATCAAACGGCCGAGGCAAAACAAATCTATCAAAAGGGGAAAAGTATTCGTATTGTATAGAAATTCATTAAATTGTTCACGATTCTCTTAAATATTTCGTTAAATGAAAAGTTTGGAAATTAATTTTTACACAGATCTCGCTAAGGATAGGTATTCTACACGTTTACCCGATAAACACTTGGAAAATAAAACACCACTACGATCGGAAGTCTGCGGCAGATGATTACTTTTGGAAAACTTTTCTTAATCTCGAGAATAAATTGTAACTGTCGATCGAATAGTCGTGTGGTAATACTGCACTGGTCTGCGAACCGGTAACGAGCGAAATGATTTCATTTTTCCCGTCCGTGTAATATCCCGCCGCCCGAGGGGGTTTTTCGAATTGACTTTTCGCCGTTTGGGAATCACACTGACATACACGATGCTGGCGAATCACGAATAGCTGCATATTCAAATAATACAGTCGGTCGAGGGGTTTATTAGTAGTCGTCATCGGAATACGAGTACTGTATAATGTTTTAATGGCATGCCGTATGTCGTTATACGACCGGGAAGCGTCAAATACGTACGTTTGGGCGCGTATAAACACTATATGCAGCAGATACTCGTACACATACGTCGATCGTCCGAGTTGGTATAGTTTATTTAAGTGAACAAGTTTGGTGTGTGTGTGTGTGTGTGTGTGTGTGTGTGTGTGTGTGTGTGTGTGTGTGTGTGTGTGTGTGTGTACACGACCGCGACTGACAACGAAATCTGACTTGAAATCGGGCGAACGAAAACACGATTACGAATTTATACGACGCACGTAGGTTTATGACTAATTCATTACGGCCGAGTGTTACGGCACGTTTTTAAGCGGGTAATGTGGGCTGCTAACGAGTTCTGAGGACGGCGGAAATCATTTTAAATTCGCGTACGAGTGGCCTCCGGCGCGTTAATTTCTGCGCGAGATATCCGCCGCCGAAGAGACGCACACGTCCGGAGAGAAAATCGTCGCGCACAGCGAATATTATTATTATCTCTTCTCGCGGGCGACGGCGTTTTCGGCGTTTCCTGTACGCGAGGTGTTGATTAAAGCGACGACGGTAAACCTGACGTGTTTTTCGGTCAATCGCGATAGAATTTCGAGCAAGCTACGTTTCCACGTAGCCCGGAATGTCGTCGTTATTCACGGAACGATTACGCGGGGGGGGGGGGGGTTTAGAAATTCGCCGTCAAAGAGCATATCAGGTAATATCAGGCCGACGACGGCAACGACAATCGATATTATATCGCCCGAGTGAAAACCAGGCGGTTCACAGCCAAGTCCGAACAAAAACAAAGCCGTCGTGCACGCGTGCACGCACAAATAACGCGTGTACTTACACGGGATACCGGAACATAAAGCAAAAAAAAAAATAAAAAAATACGAACCTCAATATCATATACGAGAATAAATGCAACAAACGTGAAACTACCATACATGTTCGACTTAACTTATTTCTAGACGCTACCACTCAACGGCACGGGGTACAATGGTCGTAATCTAAAATCAATTTCCCTCGGCCACACTGTTCGATGGGTTATTTTTGACGAAGACATTTTCTATTATCGGGTATTTAATTGAATTCCTAAGCGTAAGTATACAGTTGAGTTTTGTCTAAACGTTAGGCTGATGCAAACAATAGGTACATGTGCGATATAATATTTATATCAATGACTTGCCTATAATAGTAATAGTGTCTTGTTGCCGTTCAACTGAACACAAAGGTAAAAAGTAAATTTCCTTTAAACTCTCTAGTTTTGACCATTTGCCGGAACGCCTGATTCGACAACATGTCATATTGACCAATAGCATATTCGCGAAATGTGCAGTGAGCGTAGATCGGGGGGTTAACTGCATGTGAAATTATTTCTCGGCCGACGAAAATCACGTCGCGAACGTCTGGCGGAAAATAGTAGTAGAAAGAAAATTTGTGAAACGATTCTTCCTTTAATAAAATAATAACAATGAGTAGCGAAAAAAAAAAAATAAATATCTATATGCGTATATTATTTACATCTCGGCCGAAACCCGACGTCGTCGCCGGCGTTGACGACGTCGGGCCGAGATTTTCGACGGCCTCTCGCGGCGGCGAACCTTTAGATTTATGAAACACAATACGTTTATTATTTTTTTCCCTCGTAGGCAAGCCATAGAATCGCCGCCGACGACCCCTCCGCGCCGCCTACGGCACATCTGAAATCCAATAAGCGCGCCTTGGAAACGCGTCGAAAGTGGAGAGAGCGTTTGTTGTTTTTTTATTTTTTCGTTCGCTACAGACCTTTTGCGTAAAAATTCACGTCGAAAACATAAATTTACATGTTTTATAAGCGATAGTGAAATATGCGGCGGGAGAGGGGGAAAAAAAAACGATTTTCTTTTCACGTTAAACAGTAAATTTCGTCGGCAAACTCAATCGTTACACACGCGCGTGTCGGCACACTGTACACCTGAATAAACCCGTTGTTGCGAACAGCGTTTCGCTAAACCTTTAAGCTACCATTATACACATACACGCGGAGGCGTGTGTGATTAAAATACGTTCGTCGATTATGGGCTCCGGCGCGTTTTATACACGCGCTGATTACCGTTATTACTATTACCATTGTTATTAGAATATCAGACGGCTAATAGATATACCACCACGCGTGTGCGTCGAAATTACTTTTTTTCCCTCTTTCCTTTTCCTCCGGCCGTTTTACTTGCCCGCAACGAGAAACGTTAATTAAAAAAAATAAAAATATTTCGACCGTTCCCATAAATCATATTGAATGGTCGAAACGAATATCAGGCCGTCGCCATGATATGACGACGTATCAAGACGAAAAGGGGAGAGGGCGCGTCGAAGAGATCGCCGCGCACACCTATATATATACGTAGAACTCGGAGAATATCTGCTATATTAAATCACCGGAGCGGATTAGTAGCGAAGCCGGAGAAGTTGACAGTCGATCGATATACTTATGCCCACGCACTCGTAGTCAAAAAAAAAAATGACGCGAGTCGCTTATTTTTACATACATTATAATATATATGTATATATGAAAATGTAACGACGGGATTTTGTCATTCTAAACAATTAAATAGCTCGACTTTGATGAAATGTATTCGAGCGTGGGATCTTTTGAAATTCGCTACCGCGCTATTATAATACTATTACGAATTGTACAAATACTATGGCGACGTATGATGCGAGCGAGCGTATTTGAAATTCTTAACACGACTGCCGCCGCCGCCGCCGCCATAACGACGACCACTTTAAATTCATCATAAACTCGACACTTTTGGACGGATTCCGGAGAGAGAAAAAAAACGAGAAAGGTTTCACTTGATGATATTCGGAGGGGTAAAAACGGCGAGTCGTAAAAAAAAAACAACAACAATATACTCTTTTTAAATAATTACGCGTGCGCCGCTCTTTTTACGGGGGAACGAGCGCGGCCGAGTTGCGCTGCGATATCGTCAATCGACGGAACAATGTTGCGGCGAACAAAAAATGTACGAGCTCGACGCGTTTATTCGCGCGACGGGCGTACATTATAGTTTGATTGTGCGTTTTAATGACGTTTTTACGAGCGCGTATTATATAATATCGAGTAATTGTATGTAAATTGTTGTTTCATAAAAGATCTGATAAAACGAAACGAAAAAATCGTCATGATTTAGCCACTATACAATATATAATATATTATGTATGTATACGTTTAATTGGAGTCCGTCATCGCATAGCGGGAGTATAGCAGTAGCACTATATTATAATAAAACAACTACGTGCGGCGGGAGTTTAATATGTTTTACACTTTTATATAGTACGCGCGCAGCCAGAGGCCAAATATTAACACGAAATTTATATTTAACGTCAAAAGTTCTTTTTAGTTTCTAATATATGTAGATTACGAACAAACTTTAATATATAAACCAGGACGGCATAATTATAGAAATTTCATACTATATATAGGTGTAGGTACGACGGTGACGGGGTCGCAGCGATTAAAGTCAAAGTTTTAACCTCTATCTGGTAAAAAACATGTATATGTAATTGTCGTTGTACCCCCATTGTCGTTTGAACACCATTATACGCGGCCAATGTAGACGCCATCGCGACCACGACGACCAGATAATTTTATCGTCCGAAACGAAAAAACAAATAAAATACTCGCGGAGCGTAGGTAGACTACGGCGCTTACAGGATTTTCGTACCGTTTTCGACTCGGCTAGAGATCGGTATTAAATTTCAAAACATGTCAGAGAAGGATATACGGTGTAAAAAAACAAAAAAAAATAAAAAAATAATAGTAATAATAAAACAAAATACCTTCTGAGATTTGCTAACAAACGTGAGTTCGACGGTATACGTATATTCGGTTGTATTATATTTAAACATTTTACACGGCACTATTATAATCCGGATTATAAAGAACAAAATGATGGAGGACGGCCCCGCGACTGCAATTGTGACTGTTGTTGCGGTTTGTGTGTGTGTGTGTGTGTGTGGGTGTATAAATATACACGAGAGTTATTGTTGTAATGGTTCGACCGGATATCGTGTTCCGGTTAAGCTCTTCCTGGCCCTGCATACTATTATTCGTACGTCTATACATTTATAATATGCGTAAATAATTCATATTTTACGTAGCCGAAAGAATTTCACTGTCGTCTAGGTTGGAAAAAAAAAACGTACACAAAAACTCGTCGGATCGCGTGCGCGTTACGAGGCGTGTAATAATCACGCGTATCGTCGGAAGAAACAGATTCGACTCGACGTGAATATGATAATATGGATCGATTCGAAAACAGAGACCGTATGTGTGCGAACGCAGAATTCCGAGGGATGGGCAAATAATATGGCACACAAGAGATACAATGCGGTGTGTTTTGCCCTCGCTTTTCCGACGACGACAAATGACGGGCGCTTTAAATTCTAAAACTTTTAAGCATTTAAAGTTGCGAGACATTACGCAGTCGCGTATAATATATGCACGACGTTATAAATTAGTTTCAAATAAAATAAATAGTAATAAAAAAAAATGTACTTCAATTCAAGAATCACAACGAGACGCTTCGACGTAATACGATTATACTATTATACTTTTTTCATGATTTGATAAAACGGTTTGTAAAAAAAAAAAACGAAACACTGACAATTGCACCTACTCCTTCCCGACTTGAATGTGTGCAATATATAACAGTTGGGGTTTTTTTTCAATTAGTCAAACACGTTAATGTGTACACTGTACACATTTCATTTCGGAGTTAAATTAAATCATCGAGTTTTCGATAAATGCAGGTAGATATTTGTTTTTATATTTGTATACATGTTTAAGAGTACTTAAACTGAATTGAACTATACTGTGCGGGGAGAGTAGATACAATAATTTATAAATCAATATTTACAATATTTACGAAAATCACAACGAAAACTTGTACTATTTAGAATATTTCATACTGAATGGAATAAAACGCGGATACGCGGATACGGCTCTTGCACGATACGCACGTTTTCAATCTCCAAGTACAGCCAGCCAGTAAAGTGCATTATTACGTGTGGTGCGCGCACGTACAGAATGTACGTGTACGACTCTTAAAAAAAATAAATTGTGATTCGAACGCGCAATATACCGCCGGTATCGTGTATTGAATTCGATCGGAAAAACGGGCGTTACACGACAACACAGTCTCGCCGCGTGTTTTTCGTTATCCGCACGCACACACACACACACACACACACTTCACGCGTGTAATTTCCTCCTTGTGTTATATTGTAGAATTATAATTATGATCATTATTGATATTATTTAAGTCCCGGACGCTCAAAAAAGGAAAGAAAATTTAAAGAATAAAATATCGTTTGTCACACGCGCACCAGTAGATATCGTCACCTGTAGTGGGAACGGACGAATAAAGCACTCGTCGGCGTGGGTGGGGGGAGAACCGTCAAGAGAAATAGTAACATAACAATATGTGAGAAGATTTTCGACGACTTGATGGTAATTTTACGGTTCGGTATATAATATAATCTACGCGCCGAGATCAATTCAATCAGACGGACGAGGCTCGCAAAAAGCGAAAGCACCGAGAGGAAAATGTTTTCGATATACATAATATTGTTCGATTATACGTATTTTCTTTGGTCGGTCGCACATTCGCGTGATTTTTTCCAAAACAACGTCGCTAGATTTCCGTCGTTTGTCACCGTTCGTAAATATTTTAGCGCGGACTATTTTTACTCCACCGTGTACGCGGCGGACACCCCGGCACCGTCGCGGTCGTCGTCGTCGCACATTCGCGTCATGTCACGAGTCTATGACGACGACGTCGTCACAACAACACCGCGCGAGTGAAAATTTGGCACCGCTTTGTTTTTATTGCGTCAATTTTCGCCGCGAATTGTTTAAGTACGGACGCGATATTTTACATTCCGGGACGGCTTTCCTTCCGCGAGAAATAAATTGCAAGAAATCGGCGAAAAAAAAAATATAAAAATAATAATCAAAGAAACATTTATATAACCGACGACCGTTTACATTTATATTAAAACGGTTTTCGTCCTATCGTCGTTTATATACGATATTTTATTTTTATTTTGTTTTTTTTTTATTGGCTACGTTTTACACCACGGGTTGACGTGAAAACAAGACGGAAAAATATCGGTTAGATTTTATATTAAATAAAAACGCGGTTGACAAATTGACTCATTAAATAGTAATTATACGAGATTAATAGCGACGGACAACAAAATAATTTCCACGGCAACGCGCAGCAGTTAAAGACAATCATGTTTATTTTAATGAATACGCTCATTAGTGTATATACTGCTATACAGACTATAACTGCTATGTTCACCTACATATTATAAGCAACGCGATGTATATATTATGATATATATTATACGTTCACAAACAGATTTAATTAGCGGATCCTTCGTCTCTTCGGAACATTATTGTTATTATTATTATCGATCCTTAAATTTAGACGTCGAGAAGAGAGACAGTATTATAATATACGAATATGAAACGATTATAAAGTGATTATGTTATTTTAATTTATTGTGTAAACTAATTTCACGGAAAACAGTCGATTTATTCAACTTTGATTAATACAGATGTGATGATAACATACGAATGATATATTTCACGAGTATCCGAAACGCAAAATTATTATTCAATATGAAAACATATTAATGTTTTTTACTAAAATACGATATAATACATACCTAGGGAAACGGTAGGCGATTTTTAAGCGGGACAGAATAAATGCTATTATCACTACTTCGTTAGATATAGTATTGCGAGAACGAATTCCAGTTGTTAGTCACAGTATTACAACGAAGTGGAGCTGACGATAAAAGTTGTTATTATCACATAAACCCTATCGTTAATAAAATCAGCGCGCTAATTTCCGCAGTAATTATACTATAATAGTGGTGTCGGTTGAAAAAAAAAAAAAAAAATTCGCGCAACAAAATATAAAGCGTACGAAATAAATATGCGAAAAAATTGATTATCGGACGTTAAACAGGCAGTGGTTTAGACGTCACCGCGGTGTACGAGGGAGGGGGGGGGGCGCACGAGATTAAAAACACAATTGGCTCATTAAGATGCACAGCTGCCAACACCCTTTGCCAAGATACGACGATTGCAGTGCTGGGTGCGTGTAATTTAGTGCCGCCGAACGGAAAAGGCCGATCGAAGAAAGCTCCGACCGCCGTATTATATAATATCTAGAACGCCGTTCTGTTCAAATGCCAGGGAGTCGTCGTCGTCGTCGTCGTCGTCGTTCTAAAGAGTATTCGAATGGAAAAAATAAAAATAAATATTCGTTAACAACGCGTTTTGTCCAGCACTCCGCGGTCATGCGTAGACGGTGGCCAAGATACGTACACGCGACGTGTTCCGAGTTTTTTCCGTTTTTCTTTTTCATCGATAACATTTTTATCATATTTTTTAATTTTTTGTTGTTTTTGTTATTTTTTTTATCGTAGTTTCGGTTATTTTGTTCTCGCGTAAATTATGATTTCGGCGTTAAACTTTGCCCAGGTCCGCGTATAATTGAGTTCATCAAGCTCCGACGTAAATTATTAAACCAACTGTAGAATATTTAAGACCACGGGGGCTTTGCGTACCACGCGGGCGTTAAATAATGTAAAAACATTTCATAACATCGACGGGAGACGGGAAATAAACACGTTCATTTTAGTATAACATTTAATCAATTCACTTCCTCATAAGAAATACTTTTCTGAGCGAACACTACGTTATATATTAATAATTGAACAGTTTACATTTAACCAAATGATAATGTGCTTATCGGAGAAGCAAACGCACAACATATTATGAGCGGTGGAAAAGCAATCGACATACCTATTACGTAGAAAATAAATACATATGCGTTTGAGAGATTTTCGATGGCTGAAAATACGATAAGATAGATTTATAATCGATAGGAAATATGTTGATGGACAGATAAACGGAGAGACCCGCGTTTAACCCGACAGCGCGGTGACGCAGCACCCTCGAAATTCAAGTCGTGACACGTAATACGAATAAAATGAGTTTGGCAGTGGTTCGTCGATTAAATATATTACAATATTAAATAAGTAGTATCGATTACGCGAAATATGAATCGTTCGGTTAATCCGAAATATTAATGCTCGTCGTCGATTGCGGGCGTTTGTTGCAGTGTTAATGAGCCCGAAGTCACCGCCACAGTAATCATTATTATGATCATTGTCGCCGTCGTCGTCGTCGTCGACATTATACTATACGACCCAATCATTATTTGATCTCGCGACGATTGCCCGAGTTTATAGTATTCATAAAACACCCTTTGACTCGATGGCCCTTCCGCGTGTAATCAACAAATGGATTTGGCGCACTGCACACGCTGCTGTCGTCAAAATATAATAATATCGACGTGATAATGATTGACGACTTATACTGTAACGATTTCAATACACACCAGCCGGCGCAATACACTATTATACAACAACACAATGCAAACCGGGCGAAATTGACAATTACGATAGATTGCGCGCGCAAGCCCCCACAGGCAAGAACGATTTCCGTTAATCCTGTCGGTCGGTGCCTGCCGCGGGGCTGGCTCTGGATCGAGGGCACTGCCGACCGACCGGCCGAGGGTCATTTCCCCTTTAACCAATAATGACGTCAAGAAAATGTGAAAACGGAAACACCCCGTGATTAATTACGCTAATATAATAATAATAATATATCTATACGCGTATAAAATAAT
The DNA here is from genome assembly GCA_948098885.1 of Drepanosiphum platanoidis. Classification (NCBI taxonomy): domain Eukaryota; kingdom Metazoa; phylum Arthropoda; class Insecta; order Hemiptera; family Aphididae; genus Drepanosiphum; species Drepanosiphum platanoidis. Next base: position 8,876,126 of record OX402538.1, on the reverse strand, counting down.
GGCGTACACGTACGTGTACGTGGCGGCAGGCAGCGTGACCGCTCTAGCGCGGCGTACCGTAAAATACCACTGAAGTGCGGGGGCGGAGGACACTGATCCATATACGTCGACGAATATAATATGGTCGACGGACCCCGAGGGAAAAGTCAGCCTACGCCTAGCTACCGTGTTTTTGTCCTCTTCGTCGTCCTCTCTCTCCCCGCCGACAAATACGATCTTGCCGACCGACCACGAATAACTACTACCTACAACTGCACTACAATGTACCAAATAATAATTGAAGGGTGATTTCCCAAAACGTATGTGCTATATAGTATATATATATATATATATATACTATCATCCAATATGCCACCGTTGCTTTTCAGAAACGTAGTAAAACGGGGCAGTTCTACGTATCGATTCCATAACGACTTTGTGTACGTTAAAATTCGTGTTTGCATTCTATATGCAAGACTTTATCAACGTTATAAGATAATGATGTAGATACAATGCAGCGGGGGTGATTAAAAGTTATCCGATCCGTGTATAGGTGATAACTTTGAGAGGAGGGCGACTCAATTCTCCCATGAAAAGTTTAGAGACCAAAGCCCCTTCGACTTTTTTTGTAAATTATAAATACAAAAAGGCAATTATTCGTATTTGTTGTTGTTGTTGTTGTTGTTGTTGGATTGTTTCGATTTTATTCAGAAAAATTTCGTGTTATCAAGTAGAGCGCGGTGTTTTCAACGCAATAAACAAAATGATTTTCATGATGTTGGTCGAAGGAGGGTTCGCCGATTGAAATTTAATTTGTTTAAACATTTATTCTGAGTATATTTTTAACGTTGAATTTAAGATTTATTGATACGAATCCGGCTGGTAATCGAACGTTATAATATAATATATGACATATACACCGCGAGTATAGTGATAGCGTGCACTCGGGAGAAGGGGTGGATTTTTGAATCGACTTCCAGGAGTACCGCCGACGGTGAAACGTAATTCGCCGGGGTATACTCGTATATAATACATAATATTTACCATGAGAATCGACGTACAACAGCGACCGACGGGGTTGAAATTGCATCTGCGCGTCTCGTAATGCCCCTCGTATTATTACACTTGTCCCGCTGTTGTTCCGCGGGTTCGCCGACGATAACGCGCGCCTGCCCGGTTTCGATCGTCCCGGACAGCTCGTGCATAATAATAACACACGCGATACATTTTATACCTACGCGTACGCGCACTCTGCCATATAATTTGTTTCGACGAATCGAGTCACCCACTCTGCCCCGCGTCAGCGGACTAACTAACGTCATCGTCGTCGTCGTCGTATGGCGGTCGCACACGGCCGGGCCGGGGCGGTAGGTACAGTTTGCACAGTCACACTGTGTGTGTCTTCTGACCGGAACTTTGTTCGCTCGCACACAAAACGTCCTTATAACCGACGTGTATACCATACGCGTATGTTTACGGGTACACATTATACTTTCGTTTGTGCACACGTGTATAAATACTGTCGTCGTCGTCGTTAACCCTTGGGGTCGATTTCACTCCCTGCCGACCACGATAAGCGGGTAGGTATACACCGCGCTGTTAAATATATAATATATATATATTCTACTATTCCTCTACTACTTTCTCTTTCAGGTATGCAATATGTAATAAACGATACGGCGACGAACGACGACGCCGCCGCCGCCGCGAGAGAGGTTAGAGCTCGCCTATAGTGAGTATTTTCGTCGTGGGAGAGGGGCACCGTAAAAGTTGGCCGGTCGTCCAAGAATGGCTTCGAGACCGTAGAGATTGTTCTGCTTTTAATTAGATACAGCAGGCGCCACCTCGAAAACGTGGTATCTGACCGGGAAAATTCTCAAAATCGGTAGCTTAGCATAATAATAATATTGGTTTCGTGAACTAGAGCGAGTGTATTATGTCCCGTGCGATTTCTATCGACGCGCGACGTTCATAAAGCGATCAAAATCATACTTCCACACTGCAGTAAATTATCACCGAGTCTTTTGTGCTTTTTACGTCTTGTTAAACGTGTTCAGATTTTATTTCGATTCGTGCGACCCGAAGACAGCCCGGGTCCAAAGGATGGGGCTTTAATAACATGTTATTTGTGAAATTTCAATATTAATAATTTATATTTTGAATTTTTCTATCCACTTCTGATGTATACTTTTGAACTATAACTTATTGAATGGGACCGGAGCGTTTATTTTAAAATTAAAAATAAGTCTAATTCATTTAACACATGCGTACGCGGAGACCGACTAATCAGTACTGCCGAGCTATTACACCATCGGTATCGCGGGCTCGGCCTCTCCGACACCGACAATTAAATTTTATCAGAAATTATACAACGTATCGCCGACTGGGCGATACGCAACACTTACATGTTTCTTTTTCAAATGCGCGCAAATCACGAAAGAATTTTCGGGTCGAATTCGTCTCGAATAGATTGGTATGCATAGCGAACATTTTTTCAATGTTGTTCGTAAAATATTGAATTTTAATTATAAAATATTTCCGTGGCGAAAACGTGAAAACAAAACAATAACAGCACACTCAACGAACAATTCAAACGAATCAATAGTTATTTTTACTGAATTATCGTGAAATTATAATTAATTCATCTACGTGGTATATGTATACGCGAAAGGTTTATTTCAATTATAAATACGGTCATGTTCCCGTTTGGTAAAAACGGCAAAGTAAAATATCAAACATTAATTAATTATATTTGAACATAACGCATGATAACCGTTATTCAACCGTACCCATCGGTTTGTCATGTCAATTATCGACGTTAAAAGTAATTTGGTTGAGAAAACAACGAATGTAGTCGATCAATTAATTTAGCTTGCAAAAGTAAACACTAAACAATATGGAAATATATAATAGACCCATCGTCTATATAATATATATATACGTATGTTTATACGCAAAAACGCTGTATCGTTTAATTTAAATAGGTTGAATTGGTAGGGTTTGCAGTTTAATTTCGTTTAAAACCCAAGGGATGACTGTGTACCTAAATTCGGTTTGTTTTTTTTTTTACTTAAAAATATTGTATTTTTATATTTCGCTCTGCTAATTCTTGCTAAAAATGTCATTAAACAATATCATAGTTTCTTTTAGGCTATGGTAAAGAAAAAAAAAAAAAAAAAAAAAAAAACAAAACCAAATGATATAATAATTCCTCTTGTTTAAAATTTTCAAAACTTTCATAGCGAGAAGACGGAGATATAAACGAAATTGTCATAAAAAAAAATAAAAATATTTATATATACACATTAAAGTTTTTCGAGATACGATAGATATACAGTATAGTTTGAAGAACGTCTTCGAGAGAGAACAAAAAGTTATTGTTTATTTTTATCATTGTACGTTGGAATTATTAAGAAAATTAATTTAACGGTATTATTTTAGTCGGAAGACTTTGTAGGAGTTGAAGAATAGCAATAGAGAAAATTGAATCTTTCAACATTACGCCTACGTTTCTAAAATATGAATTAAACGCACGTGCGTATATTTCATTTTATTCGTCATTCGATTACGACACGGCCGGTCAAATAAAACAATTTATTTTTTATTTACCGATTAGTTATTATCATTGCTCAGCAATCGAATCGGGTTATACATATTTCATATAAGCGTTATAATATAAATAATTATGAAATTTACATTTATATTTTTTACCGATCAACCTTGGAGTTAGTTAACCGTCGATAAAATGGTTTTAATTCGAAAATATATGAATTCTCCTCGACAAAATATCTTTAAAGCCATATGAAAATATTATAAATATGAAACCTTATTCGAGAAGTGTTCATCGGCGATATATTATGTTGGCGTGTTATGTAAGAATAGTTTAAACTTTGAAAGTAATTATGATTATATGATATATTATATAAATCAACGAGAACGCGGTCTCCATTGCTCGTGTGCATACGGAGTAAAACGGAATATAATGAAACGTTTGTGAATTAGAATAGATTTGATATGTTTTTCATTGATCGACACAAGTTTCGGTGGAAATGCATTCAACGGGTAGGTAGTTGGTAACCGAGTTCTTATCCACTAAAACTAATATTATTATTTTAATTTTATAAACGCAGCGTCGATTTCTCATTCAGAAATGCTTTTATTGGAAATACGACGTTTTGTACACAATAAGGTTTGTACACTGTGCGTTCGAATAATTTCACGATTGCGTTTCGACAATGTGATTTTTAAAATATGTACCTCGAATAAAATAGTTTTTAATGGGAGCGATAAACTTTTTTTTATTTTTTTCTGTTCGACTTCCACATATTATAATAGCTGTATCGATTCGAGTTTTTTCATTGGAAAATAATTGGACGTAACAAGTGTAATATATATATATATGTCACGGTAAAGATAGACAGCTAGCGCATTGTTCTGAACAAATACATTTGTATTGTTATTACATTGAATATATAGGTGACCGTGGCCACTTGTAAAACGTGCGTTCTTTTTTTTTCCTTTTTTAGTATAACATCATTAGTAACAACGTAACGTGAAATAATCAAATTATTTATTTTTTTCACCCCGAGAAAAACATACGTTAAACCGATTGCTACTTTTATCAAACGAATAAAATGTTATACGGACATTATAATTACCAAATGGAAGACCGTTTCCCCGTCACCAAATCTACCATAAACCACACACAAAATATGCATCATGCCGTCCCAAATACTTCAAACGCAAGTAGTATTACGGCCGGAGTAAGATTTCAACATTCCGCAACGCGCTGTCATCCAATAATACACATAATATACAATTACGAGAACTATGTGTCTAATACAATTACTCCACAAAGTCAAATGATAATATAATTTACAATCGCGTGCAACAATGCGTGGTGATGACGTTCATTTTTTGTTGTTCGAGATGCATATAACAATAAGTCGTAGGCGTAAGTTCGAAACAGACAAATAATCAAGACTTAATACAAATTCACTATTTGCTTTGGCAAGTGTAACGTTTAATCATTAAACTAAATGTCTACGCATTGAATTAAATTACTGTAACGAATCGAGCAACTATATTAAACATTTATCGGACAAATTTAAATGATTTAAAGTCATATTTACCATGTAGATTTGAACTGTTTCGAGTAAGTCAATAAAAATTGTGAATGAAAAACATTATGTAAAAAAAAATAAATAATGAAAATTTTCACTGTGTGGCCATTTAATAATATTATTATTCTCCAATGCGTTTGATAGTAAAATAAATTTTAATTTGACAATACATTAATAACTCGTACACATTATCGCGTTATTCGTAGAAATTGACTTAAAGTAATGCGACGGTCATTTCGGAAAACTAAATATTCTCACAAACCCGAGAATCGAGCGCAAAGACGACCGGTCGCCCCGTCGTGGTTTTGACGAATTCAGTATTATATATAAGTGGTGGGGCGGCAGTGGTGGTCAAGATGACGACGATGACGCGCTGGAGAGCAATGAATCATTGAAAACTGTGCGCCAAAGAGGCGGGCGGCGGCGATTGCGAGAAGAACAGTTTGAGTGGATAAAAAGAAAAAAAAATATGGACAAGGGTTGAAATAATGAGAGTTAGAGGGAGGAGAACGAGCGAGGAATATTGTGGTTCTCTATACACAGAAGTATACCAATCCGCTCGCCGTACTTAACCGCAAAAAGGACTCGACGAAAGTGTAACCTAAAAATAATAATCATAATATATACGACACCGCCGGAATTATAAATTATATATATTATTTCACACATCGGATATGAAATACGTACGCGCGGCGCGGCGCGGCGTGCCCCGCGAAGCGCGACTATTTTTAAATCGCAAAATGAAAACGCCATTATCGCTCCCTCGTTTTAAATCGACGAATCGTGGTGGGATATTATCCTGTACATACATTTATACTCAACGGCAATAATATCCTATACAGGGCGTCCCACGACGATTAACCGATTCACAAAAACTATGCGCGGGGTTGTTGGATTTATCTTTTATTCCCACCGTAACCGAACCGTAAATCCTTGCGAGACACCCTGTACACACATTGCGCGATATACGAGTACGTCACGATAATAGAAATCTACGCACACACAAATGCCGGGCGCGGGATTAGGAAACACAAAAGAAAATTTAATTACTTCTACTATTTTTATTATTATTATTGTCGCCGCCGCCGCCCGGACGGTGAAATATCTCGTCTATTCTTACGCGGTAATAATCGTCGTCGGTGATTTCGCAACGCGGCGTTTCGAAAAACAGTGGCGTTTTTATTAAGAAAATAAACGCACGCGGGCGAACCTTTGATTCTATTGTAGCGCACAATCTCGTTAATTGAAATATTCGGTCGACCGATTTCTATATAAGAATAAAGAAGAGAGGAGATTCGCCGCCACACCACTGCCGGCCGCCGACCGTCCAAAGAAAAACAGAGGCGCCTATTATTTTTTGTTATTTTTATTTTTTTTTTCTCCTCCGCACAAGGCGATTTTGAACGGTGCAACGCAGCGGACGAAAGAGCGGAGAGTTTGGAATAGAAAAATACACTGTAGAATTACCCGATTTTTTTTATTATTATTATTATTATTATTATTATTATTTTTAGCCTTCGCTGCGCTCCGTTGCATTTCACTCCGGAGAATGAAAATGAACGGGAGTTTAAGAGAGAAAAAAAAAATGGGGGGAAAAAGAATTAGTGGCTTTTCAAATCGCTTTACGTTGCCCCAATCCAAGAGGGATGTCGAAAACGTTCCGAGAAATTAAGCCGGCGGCGCGGCGGTGGCGGCGGAATCGAACGACTATTTCGACGGTCGGCCAATAACCCCCGCGGTTTACCACGAGTCGTCGGAAATTTCTAGCGAACTCAACGATTAACTTGGCAAAATAATATTGATTTTTCGTATTCTCCGGTTTTCTAATTGTTTTTTTTTTTGTTATATGCTGATTTCGACTGGTTTTATTTATGACGACTAAATGCCGACGACGTGAAGAATGTTAATACTATCGTTGGTACATTACGTAATGTGCACCGTAACGTTATATTGAAACTCCTCGCGGTCTCGTATTCGACGTTTTAGTTTTATTTTGTTTTTCGGAAATGCGTTTTGTTTCTTATTTTCAATTTTTTTTCTAATAGAACAGAACAGCAGTCTAACATAAGAGTCGCGTAGTTGGCGAATAAAAAACCAACGATAAATCTCCGAGAATATTAAAAATACGACGTATGATACATTAAAAGTCAGTTTCCGGACGCGTAAAAACAATTTACTGCTGTAGGAAAACATTTTGACACCGTTTAATATTTTATTGTATTCTGAACGTTTTTATGGTGTATTATACTTTGTAAAAAGACACGCGCGTATAAGGTACGCATGTCAATGTCCTCCGATTTATTTTTACTCAAACTTAATTAAAATAAAATATTTCTTATTAGTTTTGGTTAAAAGACTTTGATTTATCATTATTATATTCAGGCATAGACGCACATCAATCAATGTACATGTACTTTAAAGAAAGCGCTGTTGAAAATCGCCAACAGACGATGTAGCTAACTATTTCGCAAAAGACGAATGCCGTTCTAATTTGTTAATTAATACAAATTCAATGAAAATTATTGAAATAATTTAATGGCCGATGACTCGCTGTGGAATTTTATGATGATACGAAGAACAAAACGTACAATAAATATCCTACGTGTAAAATTTCCGCCGCGGCAATCATCGGTAGAATATAAATTTTCGACTCCGCACTTTATAATATCTTCCCTCTTTTCGTAATATTCCGTCGTCTCATATTTTCCAGAAGAAACAAATGCGATTTTAATGCGACAAGCGGTTTTTCTCATAAAAGGAACGAAATGAAAATCCGTCATCGCGCGCCGCGCCATTATATACCAATCTATATCATATTAAAATACTGAATTCTCCTTTCCCGAAAACTACATTTATAACATTAAAAACACCGTATTGCTTTTACCTTGCTCGTCAATGTGAACGACTTAATAAGAAAAGAAAGTATCAAATAACACACGAATCGCTTTACGCAAAAGGATTTATTCATACGCGAACGTTGTACATTTCGAATATTAATACCAATTTTCCGGGGGAAAAGTCACAAGAAAATTTGGTCCAAACGAGAATTCGGAAACCGTGGAAAAGACAAAGGCATTAGGCGTATCATGTGTGTGCAAATAATAATAAAAAAAAAATGTTATTCCAAACAAACGACTTTGGGTAATTTTTAACAATGAGCTGTAATAATATTAACTAATTTCATATCACGCGCGTTACGTTTCAGTTTAGATATAAATTTAATTTTGTACATTAGTTTTAATTATATTGTTATGTGTATGTGTTTAAATACCTTTTATTATTTTTTGTACCTATACGTTGTCTAAAAATAATTTACTCTAAATCAATCATTAATAAACAAACACACGATGTAACAAAAACACTATGCCGAACAATCATTTCAATATTTAGAAACCGTTACGAATAACAATAACTAGAGAAATAAATACTCGAGAAAATTTATACACGATTTCCGAAAAATCTAAAACAATATGTAATTTTTAATGTATTTTATCCGTTTGCGATTTCTTTCATATTTTTATTGGATTTTCCTTTACGGTTTTTGTAAATTATTAAGAGACACGAGGCGAAGAAAGAGCTCAGAAAAAAGTTTTCCGTGAAAGTTATCTAATTTTCCGGAACGGATTTAAAGTAAAATAAATATACCAGACATGCGAAAAACGAGAATCGTAAAATATAAGCGGTATAAATTATATTATATAATATTGATTTTAAATGTGACAATCAATATTGATACATTCGAGAAATTATTCCGAGAACAAATAAATACAATGAATTATTTTAGTGGAAAATCGTTGGTTGATAAAATAAAACTTAAAAAGCATTAAAACAATGTATAAGCCATAATTTCGATCGACAACAGGTTGTTTTTAGAGTTCAGCACGTTTTAAAGTAGGGGGTGGCTAACCTATGGTATGCGCGTAACACCAGTAACACATGAATGCATCTTGAGTGGCACGTTTGCGTTTAACGTAACAAAAAAAAAAAAAAAAGAAGAAAAAAAGCAATTATTAGAGTCTGAGCGGAACGAAGAATGTTTTGGTTACAATGATGAATTTTTTTGTTTTTTTTTTTTGTTTCAGACATTCTTTTGGAGATTAACCAAGACCGATGTTTTCATAGAATACCCCAAAAGAACGAAAATTGTATCGGTACAGTACTTTGGCGGGTGAATATTAAAGAATTCCCTTCTATACATTAAACAATTTTATAAAGAATTTACCAACAGGATTTAAAAGCTAAAGTAAATACATTTTGAACGTTAAATAAAAAACTTGGTACTTTGAAATACATCTCAAATTGAAAAATTTTAAGAATAATTGGGCACGAGTTAAAATGGAAACATCGCATTTCCGCGCAGCAAATCGTACGTTACAAATGGCGCGGCGGCGTCAACAATCTTTATTCCGTGCAACTTTTCGCTGACGATAAAATTATAATAACGCTCCGGACGACGCGGTAGATTCACACGATAAAGTTTATCGGATAAACAGATTATTGGTACTCACGGGAAACCCGCCATCTTTTCTTTCTCCGAAGAATTTCTCGTTTAATTTCCGCCGCCGTTTCCGAACACACTCGAACACTTAACCCGCGAACGGTTTTATTTTCATCACGTCCACCCGTCTACGCGCGCGGCGTAGAATCGATCGATTGAAAAATAATCGCACCGGCGCGGCGATCGTTTAAACACGACTACGGACTACAGTGACGGGAAACTCGCGGATTACACGGCACCACTACGATAGCGTCTAGAGACCAACGGCTACCGACCGTGGCCCGTGTGCCAGACGGAAAACATTCGTAGAGGATGACCGCAGACGGTTCCAGTCGGTTAAAAATGTGTACTACCTCCGATGTTATAGTTTATTTCAATGAGATACGCCGTGTATTTTCGTCGGTTTTTCATTTCGGGGTCTTCTCGTTGAGAGTAAAGTCTACGGGAAAGCACCCGGCATTATTATTTCGAGTCGGCCGTAGTGAACATTAATGCGAACGACAGTAGAAAAACAAAAATGCAAAAAAAAAAAAAAGGGTTTACAATCTGTCAGCGAAACCATCATTTATGGAGATACCACCGCGGCAGCAGCGAGGGCCCTCGAAATGGACACGAATATAATAACGATAATGTCAATCAACACGCGCGTTGCGGCGACGGCGAATAAATGACATGGCGGGCGTGAAAATTCATTTATTTAACGGCGACGGGCACTGCAGAAACAACCGGAGGGGGGATCGGCGGCGCGGCGGTCCGTTGGCCAGGAAGTTCTTTCGATAGGAAACACCGAGTCATAAGTCAAATCCGCGAAATCCCGTATAAATTATTAATATACGAGTGCGCGCGGTATTTAGCGGCGAACTGTGGCAGAAACGCCGCAGAACGACGGGCGCGGAACGTGGAAAACTCCGCGGTCGCGCGCGCGTATGAGATTCGGTTCGATTTCCAACGATGATAAGGCGCATTGGCTATTTATTGGCGGCGACCGGGGCTAAATAAAATATTATTATTACGTTTACGAACGAAACCGTTAAAACATTCGACCCCTTCTGCCCCGAAAACAAATGCGTTGTGCGGATAGTGATTTATGCGGTTCGAAGATAATGTTGTTACGCGGGCAATAATTTCGAGCAACGCGTACGCGGACCGGGTGAAATTTTGCCCGTACGCGCAAAATGAATGATGGTGTTCGTCTCCGACTATCCGGTCCATCCATCAAAAACGAGGAGCCCCGTATTCTTTTGGCTTTTGTGCGCGGCGAATTTTTCAATTGTCGAGTCGAGTCGGTTCGATCGAAAACAACCGTTGCCGCCGCCGCGGGTTTCGTTCGTATCGGACGCGGTGGACGAGATTAAAAATAAAAAATCCATAGGTGTGTGTCTCGAGATCGGTTGTTTTTGGGGGAAAAAATAAAATTGATGGGCTAGGCCGATTCCTATCAATTTTTAAACTCGCTCTCGATAATAACGTATAGTATCCACCGCGAGGCTTATTTTTCGAGGGTTCGGTAAGGTAAAAACTTATATAATAAGTGTGTCGAGTTACGTCACGGCGTTAAGAGTTACTATCGATTGTAGACGAGATGAAAAAACAATTCTTCGAGAATAATTCGACTCCTATTTACTTCATTCGACGCGGGCAATAGTATAAAACTACGTTATTAATTAAATCACGAACGACGACGGCAGCATAAATTGTTTATACGCAACGGCCGGGCGATGTGAAAGGTATACAATTATTTACCGTGAGCAAAAAATTACGTACCAACTCAAATTTATTTCGTTTGACAGTTAAAATAGTTTTACCGGAATTCATTAAAACGACTTGTATTCGTTTTTATACGGAATTCTCATATTCGTGGATTTGTTATTAATCCGTTCGTGTAAATGACACGATTATTATTATTAGACGTTAATTATATAGTCCTAATACGGTATTACGTTCGGTAAATTATACGTTGTTCACATCGTCGTCGTTTAGGTTTGTAATCATAAAATCTCAAGTAAAAACACGTTCGTGAGAAACGACATGTATTATTATTGACTTGGCAAAACATTTTGTTAAAGACCGACTGTTTTGGGTGAGTTTCGAAATATTTTTACTTTTTAACATACGAGTATAATATTATATAAATGTTTTTAATTTACCGAGTATTTGTAACGATGAGAATATCTACATAAAATGTACTGACACCCGTTGGTGTCGTTGTTGCGATATTACAGTGCTATCCTATCAATTAAAGAATTTAAGATTAATCATAAAAGTATACGCACCACGTGAATGCAACTATTTCGGCAGGTATAATATATAATGATAATTAAACAGCGTCTCGCGTGTTTACATTTACCGTATAATAAATAAATATTATACAACAAGTATTCATCAAAAACAAATATTTGAGCCTTCGCGATGTAAATAACACAACACGGTAAATATATTTGTGTAGGTATTTTGCTACTCCAGATTTGGTTATTAACGCATATGATGAATTACGCATGGAAATCTATTGCGAATGAAATCGCTCGAAAAACCAGTCTGTGTAGTAACTAAAAATAAAATATGTACATTACGCTTTGCTTCCCATAACTTCGATGAAACGTACTTGAAAATTATATTTTTATATTCCGTTTTATTTATTCAGATGGTGCGGCGGGTTTGAAATTTATTTCCGTTGAAACCGCTGTGCTATAGCACTCCGAGAATCGAAAACAACAGGCCTTACGACGGCGACGGGATGACAAATACAGGGAAATTACTAGAAGGGTGTTTTCATCGTTAATAAAGAGGGCTCGATTGATGAAATTTTTTACCAATCGCAACGGACCCATATGAAAGACGGCGGGGAAAAGTTCGGGTTCTCTAAAAGCGCACCTTTAATCTTTTAACGGGTCATTTTTCAATACTCTTCTTTTCTCCGTCCAGTCAGTCTAGAAACTACTTTATTATTCTCGTGCACCTTCGATCTATCGTTTTTCTTTTCCTAATTGCTGCACATAAATTTACGCGCATCTTTTCCTTTTAGAATTCTTAGTGTTAAACACACGGAAAGTTTAAATTTAAAAACAATTATCCGATGAGTATTTTCTGACAAAAGTTCATATGTTATGTAATATACGTATGTAAATAATACATATTATGTGGGAAAAAAAAGCTTCGTGTATAACAGGATTTTGATGATTCGAACGTGATTAATTAACCATAGAGTTTTGAACGGTATACAAATGCATCATATTTTATGTTTCAACTAAAATCAAATATATCCATTGCATACAAATCGTGACGAGTAATACTTTGTTGTTATCATAAAGGCCCTCTAAAACGGGGGAGCGTTTAATTTGGCTTTATATGAATATTGATTAAAAAAAATTATAATATCAAACAATTTAATTTATGTTGAAATAATTCTGTACGCGTCATAAAAAAAATGACAGAAAGCTATAAAGTGATACGGACGTATTAGAAATTAGAAAAAATAGAGTATATAAAGATGATGATATGTAACATTTTTATGATTGTGTAAGAGCGACACGCGATTGAACAGGACTTTTGGGTTGCCGAAAAAACAGACAAACGTCGGGTTGATCGACGTTCGTAATATAAAAGGAATTTGAAACCGAAAAATAAAAAAAAAAAAGGATGCGGGGTAGAACACAAAACAGGATATTGTAGTTTTTTTTTTTTTTTTTTTTGAAGGGCGCTTTTGGGCAAAATTTAAATGACACTCGGCAAAATGGGGCCCATTAATCATTGGAAAAGGTGCTCTCACCTGTCGACCGGCAAACAATTCAATGGAAAGAATATCGCTAATGGGATCTTTTTTCGTGAAAAAGTGTTTAAAAAACAAAGACCTCGACGATTATTTTTCACATTAAGCCTTTCGGAGAGAGAGAGAGAGAGAGAGAGAGAGAGAGAGAGAGAGAGAGAGAGAGCAACAAATGGTACAGGGACTTTTACGATAAATATTCCGAACGAGACACGCGAGTTGATAACATTCTGACAAATGAATATATTGCGTTGTTTATATGCACGGGGAAATTGAAAATTAAAATGACCAAGAAAATCAATTCAACCGATATAAGGAAACGGCGTGATAAATAATCGAATATAAACGAATTCACGAATGATATTAAAAATAATTTATGTAGAACGTATCGGCCAATTAAACATTGTTGTAAAACGAAACGAAAAAAAAATGTTTACCCGAACGATAGCAAAGATTACATTTGATACTTTTAAATCGATACGGACGAATGCGTTAAAAACTTGCGATTAAAATAACACGAAATAACTGAAATAACATTGAATTTCTATGGTGAAATATTTTCAAGTATTACATATTATATCGCGTTACTTAAAACGAGAGCTGTGAATCGAATGTTGTTTCTGTTGATTTCGATTATTCGTAGTGTTTATATTTTTTTTTTGTTTTGTTTTTTCTAACGCACAGTTTCGTATAACTTGGACAAATTAAATCAGTTTTTACTTAATTATGCATAAAGGCGTGAAGAATACAGATGAATTATTTTGTTTGAATTTAGTGAAGTGAATAATACAGTCCGTCCTGAGTGCGAATTAGTCGTTTGGAAAAACTTTTGTTGTTAATACTATTACTGCATGTACGAATCGTGATTTTTTTTTTTTCAAAAATATTTCACTTAAAATAGTTGAAACGTTGACGTGCTTATAACCGTAATATTAATCAAAAACGCATAATCGACGCGGAATAATTATTTACCTGAGAAATTTCTAAAACTATTTTCAAAGGAAGCAGCGGCAGCGGTGCTCATATTAAACTTGACTATTTTGAAGTCGGTATCGACAAATTATCGGAGTCTAGGTAGGAATAGATAAACACGCGTATTAAAAAATATAACTGCGTAGAGCTTTATTTTTAATAATAAGAAGAGAAATTTTTTCCGAGTTGAATATTTTATTTGAAGTCTGCTCGGTTGTTTAAATATTTTAATCAGCGTCTTCTGCATCTGACAGTGACCCTAGGGATCTATTAGGGGTAGCCACCGTTACCGTTACTATAAATCAGATTTTAATCAAAATTCCGTGATTTTTTTTTTTTTTCTTTCTTTCTCGCGAGTCTCTTTACAAGATACTCTTAATACACCGAGGATTGATTTAATTAGGTACGCTGAAGTTTTTTTTTTTTTTTTATATTATAGTTTCTGAAAATATTAATTTTCAAGTCGTGATAAAAAGAGTCGATAGAGGGTTTTTATATCGCGGACGTGGAAAACAAAATTAATGTTACCTATTAAATCTTTGATTATTTACTGCCGCGTTTGCTCTATACATATAATATTATAATCGTGCGCAGCAAACGGCCGCCGGTAGTTAGATCCTACAAGTAATTGCTATCAATTCTCATTTTTGGCGATCTTTGCGGTTCGGGCGAAAACCCTATTCCACACGATTACGTTTAAATCTCCAAAAATACGACGGACTTATATATCCTTACCTATAATAGGTGTCACGACGGAAGGAACGGGAATGAAAATATCGCTGGAGCGCGGGGTGGCAAAGTTAAGAGGCATTACGTTGATAAGCAATCAAGTGTGGAGAGAACATGAAAGTTGGAAAAATGCCAGGCCATTACTTTTCGGGAGGTAAAATACGCCGCCTGAATCATTTGTATGACACAAAAGGAACGCGGGAAAAAAAGAAAGAGACGGAGATAACTGTTTTTTTCTCCGTTTTCTTTCGCGGAATGGCGCCAACTGTGAGCTGTGTGCTTGTGTGTGTGTGTGTGTGCGTGTGTGTGTGGTGAATTAGAGCAGAGGTGTGGCGCTTTGCGATCCTTTTCTCGTTTGGACTTAATTACCGACCGGGGTCAACAAAATACCTTTATTCGATAGCGATAATTGATGTTAATCCTTTTATTTTTATTTAAGTGTTTAAGTGATTTAAAGAACCGAGTAATTTTATTTATTACACGGTTGGAATATTTGAAACTTGAAGATAATAAGTATAAGAAACACATTTCTTTGACTGTTATCATTAATAAAATATGAGACTTTATTCGACATTAAAATAATTATAGCATTGTTTAATTATTTTTCAGCGATTTCTTAGAAATTAGTAAATCATTAGTTAAATATTTTGTCGATTATTAACAGATATAAATCGGGTAAAAACACATTTTTTTTATACAAAAAAAATTATATTTGATTTCTTATTATTAATTGGCGTTTGAATTAGTTATTTAACTACCTATTCTAAATGAATCTAAACTCAAGTTAATCCTCGGCGTGTATCGTAAAAATAAAGATTTTTCACTGCGCGCGCCGCGTAAGTTAGATAATGATAAATATAATAATATGCTGTCACACTATTTTGACGTGAATTTGTACTGCACTTATAAGCTGAATTATACCTGAGAACGAATTTCTTAAAAGTTTTCAAAACGTCAAGAAAGCCGGTGAATTATGACGGACCGAATTACTCAAAAACAAAATTTGAATTTACTACACGAAAATAATGTCACGTTAGTTTCGTTTTTATTTATTTTCGCGTTGGTTAATATCAATTTGGTGAAGAAATATAGAAATGAAAAATGAAAACTCTTGGCGATATCTTTAGTAAATGAAATATGCGTCCCGTGAGATACGACCGAGTATTAATCCTATATAATGAAAAAAAGCTTTATTGCTTAGGTTAAACGGGAAGACAAAAGGCTGCAAAAACTTCTACACAACTATAGTTTAATTTCTTATAGGTTTCAGTATTTTAGTCGTTATTTACCCTCGAAGACGCGCAAGAAGACGTTTGCCGTCGACGTCGACGTGATTGTCGTTTTTAGTAGCACTCGTTTAAGCATCGAGTGTATGAGTATGTCTTCTCCTAAATTAACTTAATATGCAGAGACCGGGGTAGACGAAGTTTTAGCTTATTACCAAAATAAACGTCATTGTTCGTGAACAGCTTAAAAGCTTCGCAAGGTCAAATACGTAATATTGTAAGACTGGCAAAGCCGAAGTGATAAATATGTTGTTGAAATTAATTTCCCCTACGAGTTGCGATTCGAAATATCAATGAGACCTTAAAGATGGCCCAAATAAACGATCATAATAACGCGATAAACCATCGAACTGTTTTCGATACGTTTTATTATTTAAATGTGTGCGTATGACATATGTGTTTTGAATGTTCGATTTGAAGATCCGATGCGAATCGTTTGAGTAATTATTTATATCGGTTATACGCGCGCGCACGAGGTTCATTTCTAAACATTCATCGTACGTGGAGATTTATTTTTGGTAAACCCACCGAAACACGAAATGAGAGAAAATTAATTTCGAACGTAGGTCGATCGGAAACCGAATCGTTTCGACGATAAAAACTCGAACAAAATATTATACAAGGTCGAATCCGATAAAAACCTTAAGGCGAACAATCAGTTAAATTCCTAAATAAAAAAAAAAAATGTTTGTAACACGGCTATATTATATACTCGTAGATTAACAATAAGACTAATCGTGGATAAAGCGTCTAAACGTCGTCGTATTCGATTTCAATTATTCGACATAATAATAATTACATTAGATAATTTGTTTACGTAATTCGAGTAAAACATGGTGTTTCGAATAATCTCGCTCCCTCGGAGAGAAATCAAAAAAAAAAAAAGGGCAAATAAATAAAAATATAAATACCTTCACTGTCGATTGAAAAGTAGCCGAGACCGTCGCCGTCGACGATTGAATATCCTACTCTCGACACGTCTCCAGCCGGGTCGGCGTCTGTCGCGCTCACTGTCGTCACGAGGGTTCCGGGCGGTTCGTTTTCGTCGACGAACGCGGTGGCGTAAAAACTGCCGAACTCGGGGGCGAACACGTTCTCGTTCACGTCCACGATCTCTATCGTCAGCCAAGTCTCCGACGACAAGAACGGCATGCCGCCGTCCACCGCCCGGACGATTAGCGTGTGTATCTGCCGCTGTTCAAAGTCCAATTCCCTCTGCGTGCGCACGGTCCCCGAAATGCCGTCGATTTCGAACGTGCGTTCGTCTACTTCGGACGAAGACTCCGATTCCAGCGAGTACGTGACCACGCCGCCCGTGCCGAGGTCGGGGTCGACGGCCGTAACGATCGCGATGACGCTGCCGATCGGTAGGTCTTCCAGTGCTTTGACGGTGTAGTTCTGCACGAGAAATTCCGGCGCGTTGTCGTTCACGTCGTCGACGATAATGCGTATCAACGCCTCCGTGTGCAGTGTCCACGGTTCCGGGGCGCAGTCCGAAACCGTGACTTTGAGCTCGTATAGTTCCTGTCGCTCGCGGTCCAAGCGGCCGGACACGAAAAGATTGCCCGACGTCCGGTCGACCGAGAAATGCGCCGTGTCGGTGGTCAACGTGTACACGATTTTGCCGTTGTCCCCCTGGTCCGGGTCCTGGGCGTTTATTTTGAATATCACGGTGCCGTTTCGCGCGTTCTCGCTGACCCGAAAACTCGAAACCCTTTTGTCCACTTTCGGCGCGTTGTCGTTGACGTCCAGTATTACGACCTTCAACGACTTCCACGTGGCGCGCTGCGGTTTTCCCAGGTCCGAAACGGTGATGTTCAGCGTGTACTCGTCTCTCGCCTCGCGGTCCAGGTACCCGACCACGTTTAAATCCCCGGTTTCCGGGTCGATCCTGAACAGCGAATCGTCGTCGCCGTCGGACACGCCGTAAATCAATTTGCCGTTGTACCCCAAGTCCCTGTCTCTGGCCCGGATCGCCAATATCGTATAGCCCAACGGTACGGATTCGTTGACTTGCACGGCGGCCGGGAAATTCACCAGTTCGGGTTTGTGCACGTTTTCCCCGTACCTGCTGGGCATCAGGTCCAAGTCGCCGTCTTCGTCGATGTTGTTCTTTTTCGCCGTCTCGATGGCGTCGTTCAGCCGCCGGAGTACGCCCGTCTCTCGACATTCGGTGTTGATCAAATCGTCGGCGGCCTGCGTTTTTTTGGCGTTCACCAGCGTGATGTGCAAGCTCGTCAGGTCCGAGTAATGAGAACCGTCGGTGGCGGTGATTTTCACCGAACGTTCCTCCGAACGCACGTCCGTCAGGTCGCAAGTCACCGACAGCACGCCGGACGACGAGTCGATCGAGAAACAGCCGTCTTCGTTGCCCGACTCGACGCGATAGCTTATGAAATTACCGTCGTCGAAATCCACGGCGGACATGGTCAGGATTTCTTTACCGATGGCAGTGAATCTAGGAACCTGTATTTTGCAGTCGATTTTTTCGAACTGCGGCCTGTTGTCGTTCACGTCTTTCAGTTTTACGATCAATTTCATTTCCGTCTGTCTTCTGTACGGGTATCCCCAGTCCGACGCCCTGATGTAGAGCACGTATTCTCGCCGCATGGTCTCAAAATCTAAGAGATGTGTAGTTTTTATGAGCCCCGTGAAATGGTCGATGTCGAATGGCACGGGTTTCAGGTTCGCAATGCTGTACGATATGTAACCGTTTTCTCCGGAATCTTTGTCGCGAGCGTTGATTTTCACGACAGACGTGCCGGCCGGTTCGTTTTCGTTAATAGACACTTCCATCAGGTACTTTTCGAACAGCGGGTCGTTGTCGTTCACGTCGACGACGAATATTTTAACCTTGGCGGCCGACTGTTTTCTACTGCCCGCGTTTCCCTGGTCTATGGCGCTGACCGTGAGCGTGTAGGACGATCGGAGTTCGGCGTCCAAAACCACGGCGGTGTACAGCATGCCCGTTCGTTTGTTCATTCGAAACTCGCCGCCCTCGTTGCCACCGACGATTTCCAAGGACACTTGCGCGTTTTTGCCCTCGTCCTTGTCGCTTACTTTCAACTTTATCACGGGCGAATTGACGGGCGCAGTTTCCGCGATGTTCACTTCGTACAGTTCGCGCTCGAATACTGGCGCGTTGTCGTTGACGTCCGCGAGTTCGATGTGGATCGACTTGTAAGTGTCTCTCTCGGGCGTACCCGAATCCACCGCTCTGATCGACAGATTGTAGCCTTTCGGAGCCGTCTCCCTGTCCAACATGTTGAGCACGACAATGTTATACTCGCCCGCGTGCCCCGTCTCTTTGATTCTGAAATGACCGTCGGGATCGCCGTCGACGATTTCTAAACTCCGCACGATACCGTTGACGCCCGTGTCTCTGTCCGTCACTTTGATGATGGCGTATATGTCGCAGTTGGACTCCTCGACCACGTGCGGCAAATGTTGTATAAATATGTCTGGACTGTATATGTTCACCTGTTGTATGGTGAATTTCACTTTGGCGGTGCTCGGTTTCGATCGTCCTCTAATGCCGCGGTCCCGGGCTTCGACGACAAAGTCGTACGACCGCCGTTCGTCGAACTTCAACGATCTAGTTATCGTTATGACCCCGGTCCTCGGGTGCATGGCAAACTGATTGGTTTTCTCTTTGAAACTATAATATATTTCACCGTTCATCCCGATGTCCGCGTCTTCGGCCGACACTTTCAACACGCTAGAATGGAGCGGCGTATCCTCGGGTATGGTTTCTTCATAGACAGTGGGATAGAACAATGGGCTCAGGTCGTTGGTGTCGAGAACGGACACGAACACAGTCGAATGAAGTTCAAGCGAAACGCTGTTTCGTTTCTTGTCCTTCGATTTGTCGGCGGACGTCGTAACGGTCGCCTTGATTTCCAAGACATACTCGTCTTGCCGTTCTCTGTTGAGAACGTCGTAATCAGTCTTTGTTCGGACTAGAAGGAACCAAAAGTTCCCGACCTTCTTTTCTTCGGCCTTGAAGTATTTGGTTTTCTGATGGGACGCTATCTTATAGCGCACGACGATGTCGTCGTCCGCACAATAAATACCCATTTTTTCTTCCGTCCGGACGTACGTTTTAATGAGTGCGTTTTCGGGAATCGTCGCGTTGTAGCGTTCCCGGGTGAAGTTCCATTCGGCCAGACTTCCATTTTTAAACGTGCACAGGCAGCTTGATACCAGGAATAATGAAACTAATATCAGAGGCTTCAAAAACGGCGTCCTGTACCCTGTTTCCATGTTAGTTACTGATGGGACGTTCTTGTCATCTCATCGTATTGACTCGTTTTGATGTCTTGCACATTTTTCTGAAAAATGAAAAAAAAAAACAAAAAATGAAAAATTTATACTGAAATACCACGTGACCGAATTATTTACGAATAAAATAATAATAATAATAATAATAATAATACGACAAGTCGTTATAACGAACGATACTTATTTTAACGGTACAGAAGTTCCATGTTATTTTATAAACTATTATTTTAAGTATTAATAAACTATAAATAAAAGAAAAGTTTCTGATGTCTACGGGAAGTGTTTCGACTTCCGGAAAGGCAATAACGAATTGTGTTGACCCTATTAAACTGGTACAAAGCCAAAGAACAATAAAAACTATACAGAAAACGTCAAAACGGCAAAGGATGTGTGCTGTTTACTGTGCCGAGTATTTTCATCCGGAAGAAATATGTATGGATGTATCGTGCGAGATGGGAGATAGATTTTAAAAAAACTTTCATACATTAAACGCACTATTTCAATACGGTATGCATAATGATTTTCGAAGAAAACATATGCGTTTGAAATCTCTCGACGCGACGGGGGAATTTCGCGAAATACGGGAGAACAATCAATCTGTCGGATGTACGTAGTACGTAGTACACGCGGGTTCTGTATTATACTCGTATATACCTGTGTAACGAATAAATCCAGAAGTTCGAACAACCGAGCGAGTTAATTCAGGGTCCAGAAAAGTTTTTTTCCAGTGCGGGGGGGACTGTGAAATTGTATTTGTATAATATGGAACGCAAGCGCATCGAGTCAGCAACGGTAGCATTGTTTACAATTACCGACCAATTGTTCCGCCCGAGTACTTGAACAATGAACTTTTCTCTCTTCTGCGCTAAAGATGTTGCTTTGTGTTTTAAAGACCAGATTGGAATTTTAAATATCATCACTGGTTTTATTCAGGACCTCATCAGCGAGTCGCGGTACACAAAAGCTACAAATGTTTACTATATTATATCGGAATGATATCCATAATATACCATCTACCGCGAGGTCTCGAGAGCTGTTTTTTCGTATTGCGTATTATTAGGAGATGCTCGTGTAAAAAATATAAAAACAAACTATAAAGAAAATCGTTTCGACTTGTACGCGCGACGAGGAGCATTACGGAGTCATGCTAGACGGTTTGTCTTATTTATTACGTCTTAATAAATCAACTAATGCATGTGTAATAATCGTTCCAAGTATGTTTAATCGCGTCTCTAATAAAGTACAATAAAATATAATAAAACATTACAATTTAATAAGTCAACTATTCATCAAAATCATTTGAATTTAAAATGATCGTTTTTTTTTTTTAAAAAGACGCACCGGAGTGTAAATCAAACGTAATCATTCATAAAAAAATATTTGTCGAAAACGAAAATCAACAATCGTAAAAATAAAAAAATATAAACCAACCTAATTGCAGTTGTGTAAACCATTTACTTTTATAAATTAAAACTTGAATATTTCATATATACATATTATATACGTATATATATATAATATTATGTAGGTACTTGTATTAATAATTATTAATGACGATTTTATAATGACTTGTTTAAACTTTATTTTCGGAAAATTAATCATATAAGTATAATCTTAAAAGCTGTTTTGTGTTGAACTTTACCACTTTGTAACAGTTTTAAGCAGAAACCGTTAATGGATGAAAAAAAAAATATACGTTTCCACGTCTCTTTTCTCGCACGTTTTTATATTACATTATTATAATTTATGTGACTTGTTTCCTTCTTTCGACCTCATCACAACCGTACTATCCGGTCATAATAATATATCATTGTACCGGGAATGGGCCCCTAGTTACACCGCCGAGTACAGGTCGAAAGAGAGAAACTCGCGCTTTTCATATTTCTCTACCTCTAACTAGCCGATCATTCTTGTTCCCCGCAACATTATACTCGCGAGAATACTGAAAATACTGCGGTTTTCAGTACTTCGCCGAGTCATTATCGGTATTCGTTTCTCCGAAACCCAAAAACGAAACACGCGCGCAATTATACGAACGCGTAAAATTTAAATACGAGTTGGAAAAATGGATTTTTTTTTTTCAAAACGCAAACATATTTCGACAATATCATTCCGATCATTCCGGTCGATTACTATATTCGGTGTGTTGTTTTCGTCACAAAACGATTAAACCCAATCAAACGTCTATAAAATAACGGGACAGACTTGACGAGGAGAGAAATCGTTAATTTACAATATTTAGAATAAACCCATCGACAACGCAACGTACCGGTTCGGCCAACACGCGATTTGATTCATATCCCACGAGCGCGATTAATAAACAGTTTACGCGTTCGACGCGTTTATTTATATGCACGTTTTTATACACGGCGAATCGTCGTGCAGCGTTTATAATATAATGACGGTCGTTTCGCAAATTACAACGATCGCGATTTATTATATTATTTGTATATTTATTATACGAAAAGCGCGCTTAACACTAAAACGCGACACACTTGAGCTGTTGTCCGACTAAAATCGTGCGAACGACGCTTTATTATTGAATAAATTGTAAAACGATTTGCGCGCAATTCGATCGGGCTCCATGATACTAGTTTATGGTATAAACTTAACACCCGCCCGTTAATCAGCTTCGAACCAGACGCTTTATTGGTTTCGTTTTACTCGCCGCGTTATTGTTGTTTAATACCTAACTAATTCGAAATCCACTTTGATGCGTTAGGTCGACAATTTCAAAAACTGTTCAATTCGCGTGTCTGAAAAACGAAGAAATATCGAAATTCTAAAAGTACACGGTATTAATACAGTATACTGATGTTATTAATTAATAGCCATGTAAATTGATAGATGATATCCACACGCCCTAGCAGAGCATAATTTTGAATTTTAACAAACGACCGACTTTATAGTAATTATTCCAATATAAATATATATGTATACACATTAACACGAGTAGCAATATAAACACGATAAAATATGATCTTGCATACACATTAGTTGTATAAATATATAATTTGGGTTCAGCGAGTTTTTAAGTCTGATAATGAAACATAATATTATAAACGTCTGATGAAATTGTTAATATTTTTCTTTGCTCGCTGCAATATTGTTAAAACGAAGACATACTTTTAATTTATATTTATGTTTACAATGTTTATTACTTACGTATACAATTATTTAAAAGAAGAATACATAAAAGCAAAAATTAACGTTAAACATTAATTTTCGATTATTAATTCGGAAAACATAATAAATAAGGTTAGAATAGACGGCAGTATGAGGCTAGAATAATGAGTAGTGTTTATTTCGAAAATTACCAAAATTATTATTCCGAATACGAAGAAAACGTGCTTATTAAATAATAAACTTTTCGAATTAAAATTCAATATTGTAAACATTTAAATGGAAGCGCGATTGATGAAATAACATGCAACGTTAAAACGAAATTGTCGTCCGCTCGACATTAATACGCATAATATTATTGTTAATAATAATGTACGCGAAGAGTGACGATTAGAATAAACGACTATATTATTCTGTAGAAATGTCTAATTTCAAACGTTCCATATAATACACATAGAGTAGAATCGATGCGCGGACGTAGTAAACGATGAATAAATATTAACATCGAGTCGATAAATTGTTTCAATTATATTGCTATTTCTTTACTCGGTAATATAATACGGATATGCGAATATCGGCCGGTAAATCGGATTGAAATCGCATTGAATAGAAACACAAACAAATGCATGTTTTCAAACTATTTGATTGACGAGATTGGGAATTTCGCAATCTGCCGCATTTAATTTCACTTTCAAACGTTCGCCACAGCAGTCGCGCTTCCGGATTTCCCGCGGGTTGCCTTTGTCGCGTTTTACCGATTTTTTCACGCGCGAAATTTCACGGACCAATTTTTTCGTTCGGAAAAGTTATCGAACGCGCCGACATATTTTAACGTGAATACATTTTTCAAGAACAACAAGGCATCGTACACGACACGCCTCTGATGTGTGCGTATTGATTAGAAATAATTATATTTACTACGCGAAAAACGACCGACATAAATTATCGACTTTGCGACATCGGTCCGTTTTATGTAACGCAAACGTTACGGGCAATTAATTTTTCCGAAAAGGCAAACTGTACAACGAACGCCGCGCCGCCGTTTCGAATATACAATTTGTATATTGTAATAGTTTTGTTTTACACGGTTGACTTTATTATGTGCGGCTGTCAGGATATTATTATATAAGGTCGATGACGCGAGGTCGATGCATCATCAAACACGTGCCGGCTAATTTATCGCGCTCGATAATTACTCAAAGTTTAATTTACAAGTGTGTCGACGGAAATTTAAACGCCGCTGAAAACATAATACGGGAGAAGTTTAATTCTCAAACCTAACGGAAAAAACAATCGGAAAACGTAATGTTTCTCTAAAAGACGAGATTACATATTATAGAGTTACGAAAGGTGTACCGTTCCGTTCTATAAAACCTAGATGGAAAATTACGATTCGTATAGTCAAAAACTTACAATGAAAAAAACAAATAATTAAATATCTAAATTGTAAACGACAATTCACTCGTGTCGAATAATAAACAACCCGGTTATTGATCGAATACGAAATTTGGCGTTTGAGATGTAAAATATTTCTTTGAAATATGTTTTTGAACTTATTTTACTATTATTTCTCCAATTAAATAGTGTATTAAAAAGTTTAAGCAATATGATTCGCAACATCAAAAACTTAAATAATTAAATGGAGTTTAATACTACATGGAATTTAAATAAGAAACTTAAACAATTCTATAAATTATTATAAACAAATTGCGAGTGTAGTTAGCTTTTAGTTATCTTAAAAACAATAAACATTACATGTTAAGTAATTTGAACTGGTTAAAGTAGTTTCAAGTACATTAAATCATTTGTTGAAATTTACATATTATCAATTGAAATTAAGGACGACGAGTACTATAATAATTGTCTAAAATATATACAACTGGAAACACGAATTCGGTATTACTAAAAATGTGTGACCATAAGACTATAAAATGTCGCACTGCGAAAAATATACTTCACACAAAGTTACTATATTTTCAAAACGTATTATTCATTTTTATAAATAATTTTCGTATTTAATAATTAACAAAAAAAAAAAATTATCATTTAGTTATAATTTATTTAGTATGTGAGAAAAAAAAAGAGAAAACAAAGAATTTTACATTTTTAATTCATATTTTGTTATAACAGATTTCATTATGAATTATATTTACTGTCAGTTCAAAAATGTTATGCGTAATATGTTATGGAAATGTCGTCGGGAACGTTTTATGGTGAAAATGTTACTTCCCTAATAATAATTATTCATTGATACTTCAAACATTTCACAATGAGTTATTATTCAAGAACATACGGACGATTTTTCCTAATTGTGATTTATATTTTTCCTTGAATAATTTAAGGTTATACGATGTACTCAAGTAACTATATAATTACTATGAACGACATAGTTTTGGCTTAACGTATATATATAGATTAAGACAATTATTAATAAATATAGTAAGTACTACTACTACTGCTCCTACTCGACCAAAACATTAGTCGTAAAAATAACGTAAATAATATTGTTGATTTTTTCTCACCTTATTATAATAAGTAAGTAAAAATAGAAGACATCATTTTTCATCTGGCCGAAGTTTAGTTTAATTTGATAAATTCGACAAAATAGTGCAATAAACTAATTGATTTGATTTACGTTCGTAAACAGATTGAACAGTATTATTTATATTTTTTATTATTTTATACAGATTTGAAACTTTTTTTAAAATAGGTGTTTAGAGTTTTTGATTTATTTCAATAAATTATGCTTTCATCTTTGTTAATAAAAATAATTAACATTCTATGAAATTAAATGTTGAGTGGGTATATACAAATTCTATTTGAATTTCTCGTTTTTGATAAAGCAAATTATTATTATTATTATTTTTTACCAATATTCGGGGTGCGAATAAATTGGATCGTGCACACGAAAAAGGCATAAATGGACCCATTCACAGCAATAGTAGTAGTAGTAGTTGTAGTAGTAATAGTAGTAGGAAACGGCGTTTTTGGGGTCGGAGGTGAAAAAAAAAAAAAGAGGGAAAATGTAGACCTCATTGTGTGTTCGCACCATTCGATTATAGAGAACTGATATTCTGATATTCAGTTAGCGGGTTAATGGAACTCTGCGGGTTCCCTTGGTAATGCATTCTATTATTCTTAAATCCTCGTTCGGAGGCCAACAGTCGTGGGGTAAACAGGGTTACGCTACGGGAATAGTAAAAATTCTAACGGCCAACTTTTTTCCATTTTTTTTTTTTCCATTTGAAAGAAAGCGTATCGTTCCGACGGATGTATCACAAGTTGTGTCGCAAAACGAAATCAATACCGTATAAATGTATCCAGTCGGATATTTTCCATCGATCGGTAATCGTTTTTGTCGAAAACCGTACAATGTACGAAGGAATTTGGAGTTTTAAAACAATATTAATTTAATCGAGCGAAACACGGTTTAAACGGGATGTTTTTTTTTTTTTTGTTTATCTAAAAATGTAAAAATACTCGATCAAACATTTTCAATGGGTATCGTAATTTCATAATCATCACGGTGTACAATATAACGGCGCCATACAAATCAGATTATTAATAATTACGTTCGTGAATATTTCGAAGGCGATCGCTCGAGTTCGAGTCGCACAGTGAACGCTTATTCGGATACGGCGATTTAAATATCGAGCTATCGAAATTATATTCATGGTAAAAGAAAAGGAAACGTACAGTATTAAATATTTACCTCCACCGATAGAGCCCACTTTTCTCACCGGAAAATACGCGAAGCCAATTTTTCGCGTGCTGCACTTGATATTTTCGAACGAATACAAAACATTACGAGTAGACCGAGTAGACCGAGTAGACCGTTGCCGTTAAACGGATCATTTGGCACTATCAGTTTTAAAATGTACAATAGACTACTTTTGTAACGTTTACATTATTCCCGACCACGTATAACCTTACTACGGCTATTATATTCATCCATCAAAATACTTTCTGAATTCGTAGAATTAATGGGCGGCCTTATCATACACTCTGTGCGGTATAAAATATTCTCTCTCACTTTGATACACTACCTTTCACTCGTAAAAGTCTTTAGTCATGTGTTTTTTGTCGATCTCTATTTCTCCCCGTCTGTAGGGCTGTATTATCATTATTTATATTCTTTTTTATTTCATTCCGAACAATGAGAAAAAAATATTATAATAAAATAAATGTTTATTCTTTGAATTTGTTCTTGTTTCATTCTTACCTTTTATCGTTTAAAAAAGAAGGGCAATTGCATCACGATAAAAGAAACGACAAATACGCATTGATTTTAAAAGTAACAACAACAGTACGAGAATGACTTAACAGCAACAGAACGACTGACAAAATCAATATTATTGCGTCAAATCAATTCCGAACGCAATATTTTAATATTTTCAATGTTATAATAAAGGGAAAAAAACAATCCGTGAAAATAGTTTTTGGAAATATTCTGTAATTTTAAGTTTTACGATCAATAAAAAGGCTATCAAATATATTTTCATCATACATGCTATATCAGCCCACGTAAGAACAGACAGACGCATATTTTTTATTTGAGTTTACTGCAATATTATTTACCGAACGTCTGAAAACCATTTCAGTTGTCACGGTATACTATCAGCGGGGGCACATATTAAAATTTAAACAGGGGTAGCAAAACCTTTCCGAGACGTCCGATCGGCCGGCGATGCCGACTCAAGTTTGCCAGTTAGGTAACGTTATATTCTATGTGCAAATCCTTAAGGATATATTAGATATTCGTACTTAAATGAGTCGCACATAAAATATCAGGCAAAACAATTTACCTCGATAATCAAATAAAGGTAACGTTTCGAGACTGTAAGAGTCAATCGAGTCAATAAATACTTACATAATAAATATTTTTAAATGAATATAATTTTATAAATTAAAAGAGTAAAAGAATTTATTTATTTTTTAAATATGTATTTGTAATGATAAAAGGCACATCCGAAATAAATTATAATCCTTGTTATTAGGTTATACTTATAACTATAATTGTAGGTATAAACCGAATAAATTGGGCCAGAGAGGGGACCCCTTCCCCAAAAGTTTGAATGGCTCAAGTATAATACAGCATTATTTACTTCAAAGATTCAGGCGAGCACTGTCTTTCTTGTCTCACTCTCTAAGTCACCAGTGATTAAATTATTTCAAATACGTAGTTCCTTCCCTCACACACAAAAAAAAAAAAATTCAAGCAATGCCTTTGCTTATAATGAAAGTTTAGAAAGATCTGATGAATAACGAATGTAAAGATAATTTTTGGAAAAATTGAGTATTTCTGAAAAAATTAGACCGGTGCTGTAATAATACTACAAAACCCACTTATAATATTTTCGGACGAAGGACACAAAAACATCGAGTCACACTAGGTGCCAATAATAACGGTCAATAACAAAAAGTAAAAAAACTAGACGTTCGTTTTCTTGAAGGAAATAACCCATTACAGGTAGGTATATTTGGTAAGTAAAAGTTTTCGAACGGTCCTAAATATGGGCTAGATGTATAAAGGTCAAACTTTTCTAATACTCAGCAAAAATGAAGTGACAATAGATTTTAACTCGCATGAAATAACGTCGGTTTTTTTTCTCTCGACAGTTAACGCGAATTTCATAAATACTTTACATCGTTTGTGAGCATTGAAATTCGAAGAGAGTAGGTGTACAATACGAGGAGGATAAATCTAACGAGATTACGCAAACTTGACGAGTATAACTCAATAACGTTTCGTTTACATTTTGTGTTTGTTTATATCCCATTCGAAACGTATTAATTTCAAACGCGAGTTATACGTCCGTCCGGTATAACAAGTGTTTGGAAATCTTTAAATTAAATTTTCGTTCCTTTTTTTTTTCTTTTCTCAGAGACCAACGAAACAAACTAGTTTAGTGTAAATTTATCTCCGGTCACTCGGGTTTTAAATATTTGAGTAAATGAAATACTACGGCGCGGCGGCGTGTTTACGACGCTCAGTATGAAAACAAAACTCGGGAAAATATGAAAAATAGTTTAAATTTTTAATAATAAATACCGCCGACTACGGCGCCAACTATCCCGGAACGTTTTCGTTTGTGCGCCGAAACGAAGTTACGAAATAGAATTACCGTAGGTACTCAAATTGAATGCAATAAGAAAACCTATGACGCTTTACAAGTTTTATATTTTTATTCTTCCATAAATCGCGCGTTGTCTCCGCGTGATTTTGTGTTCCGCGGAACGCGTTTTTTCTCGTGCTTTTCGTTCGACACACCGCGTGTTCAACTCGACCGCGCAATAACATTATAAACTATCGTATCAATTATACTCGACTGGTTTTCAAAATATCTAATGTTTACGATACAACTCGAAACGATAAAAACAATACTTTTATATTATTTAAACATCGTGTTTCCGATTGTACGCGTAAATGTGTATTGTATACTCTGCGGTTTTGGATTAAGATTACAAACACATAATTCAGTATCCGCGTGTAGAATTTATCAACAAGAAAAGTAAAAAAAAAAAAATAATAGATATCAAAGCCGTGTAAATAATAAGAATGCATTTAGATTTAACAAAACGGTTATAGCGCTCTTATAAGAGTTTGAAGTCACTTACGATATGAATACATCGTATAAATCGTAAACATTTTAAGATTTTTCTGGTTGTTAAAATACTCCCGAGAGTAAAAAATAAGTATCGTGCTCGAGAAAAAACTACATTTTATACATTTAACTACCTGTGCACGTTTAAAGTTAATAGTTGTATAAATATAGTAAACGCTTGCCATACAAAATATATTAAATGTATTCAATTGTATACTTTTAGTTACGAAATAACAATATTCTTTTTTAAATAAATACCATGCTCGACGAATAGAGTCAAATAAGTAATAATTTATTCGTATTGTACTCTACTAGAGTATTATAATTGTAGATTACGAAAAAATTGTAATTTATTTTGGGATAATTTATTTTTG
Organism: Drepanosiphum platanoidis; assembly: GCA_948098885.1. Lineage (NCBI taxonomy): Eukaryota > Metazoa > Arthropoda > Insecta > Hemiptera > Aphididae > Drepanosiphum > Drepanosiphum platanoidis. Next base: position 8,845,393 of record OX402538.1, on the reverse strand, counting down.
GATTAAACAATGTTAGTGTGATAAATGTTAACAAAAATTTGATAATATTATATTCAACGGACGAATTTCATAAAATTGAATTCTAATAATTGTATTGTAACAATTTTAATAAAGAATAATAATAATAAAAAAAAAAAAAGAGACTCGCAAAGATAAATTTATAAAGTCAGTATTATGATTGATGAGAATTCGATTACGTAGTTGTGGATAAAAAGTTTTTTTCTGTTAAAATATTTTTTCCACAGCACACCACTACTTTGTCTGTATTGATTAATAATTTTCTCTAACAAAAATATAAATTAAATAATAACTTTTAATTTTCTTTTATAATTCTACGCTAGCTTACCAACAACGGATGGACATGTCAATAGACTGAAAATAATAAAGTTCTTGCGATAGTAATGCATTTTTATAATCACATTACAATTGACTGAATATTTAACAAGTATTAACTCGATTATTTCGACGCAGAATTTAGCTTGTTAACATTACTTATGTCGCAATAAAAAATTTTTCACACAAGAATTATACTTATTGAGTGAGTTACATTAGTTGCCGAAAACGCGTACAGTTATATTTCAAAGAGTTTTTGTAACATTTTTTTTTTTTTTTTTTTTTGAAAGGATAATACCAATAGGTGTCGAAAAATATATAATAACCTGAATTGGAAAATGGGACTAAATCCAACAAGAAAACTAATGTCGTACTGTGACTTTCTGCGGTTTTGCCATCTCCTAGTCAAGACCAATTTGGCTTACGGGTTGCTTTTTCACAAAAGGAGGGACGCGATAAAGATGATTTTTCTTGTTAAAATTTAAAAGGAAAGAAATGAAAAATGTCACGGTGATCTCCAAAAAATCGCCTTAGGGGATACCAAATGCCAAAAGAAAAAAGAAACACAAACGTGCTTATATTTTTATACGACTTTAAATTTGATGTGCTCTTTAAACAATTTTTTTTTTTTAACCCGAGTAAGATGTATTCAGGCCGTTACATAAAGCGTAAATCAATAACAAAAGTGACCTGCGACGTTTGCAAACCGTTTAGAAATCTTCTGAATTAACAATGTTAAGTCGTCGAGAACGAATATTTTCATCTCGAAAAAATAAATAGTAATTTAAAATGGAATTATTTTATTATTGATAAAATAGAAACGTCGAAGTGATAATAAAACTTATACGCCGCAGAGAAATTCCCGGGAAAACGAAATTGTCAAGACTTATCTAAAACCGCCTGCGGGATAAGAAAAGCAGACGCGGACTGCAGAGAACCCTTTACAGTCAGAACCAATTATCGTTTAGATCAAGAATATTTTTCCTAACGTCGTCGATCAGTAGCGTAAAAACCGAATACAAAACGTAAGAGAAAAAAAACTAAAGACATTAATTATTTAAAACATCTAAAGTCTTCAGCGAAAGCATTTTTTTTTAAAAAATTTATTTTTATTTTTCATCTCCCCCGTTTCGCAGTTTTTAAATATATTTATTCTCAACTATTTCACTAGTGCCCAGGGATCGTTCCTCTTTAAACTCGAGATAAATTGTTTTCCTGGAGCTTCTGCGAATCCGCAGCGGATTAGTGTCGACCTGTCACAATGACCGAGCGACCCTCGGGATATAGTGTTCTGCAAATGTGTTGTACTTAAGTAGGCACACAACGTAAGATATACAAAACGACGAAAAAGCGGAGGAATTCAACAATGTTATAATACATGGTGTTAATTTCTATATCGTTTTTTTTTTTTTTTTTTATATATAAAGGTCATCTTGATGTACTTTGTATTTAATCATTGTTAGACGCGAAACAACGCGTAATTCAAAAATATCACAATGATGTTCATTTAGTTTAATCCTCGTTTCGCGCGCGCAGCCCATTAGACGAAAGAAAAACATTTTTATTCAGACGGCACACACAAGGTAATATATTCAACTCCAGGTAACTGACTGCGAAGGCATATGGAGGCATATTATATACAATTATATATGCCCACATACGGTATTAATCTTGGTTAACTTAAAGTAATGTTTTAGGTAGTTTTGAAGATTTACAACAGAATTAGCGAAAGTTAAAAATTGTAAAAATTAATTTAGAAAATAAATTCAATTATTTATATAAAGAAAACTGCAGTAGTAAGAAAAATTAAGTCACGTTTCGTTTCGACGTGAATGATAATATTATCGTTGCACGATTGTTTAAATTTTTTGCGTATTTTTCGTACTCGTCGAATATTAGATAACCACGACGACGACTGTATCGTTGAAAACGAAGTCGACGAGAATAAGATTTAAAAATAAATAAATATATATTATATATAATCGAACGAGGAGAGTGGGGGAAAAATTATATTTAATCTGCTATTATTTCTCTCCGAAATACACCTGACCTATACAATCGAAAACTCCTCGATAGCAAAGACGACGAGGAGACAAACCGAGGTATAATTTGTCATTAAAGGGGGATAAACGATAAAAAAAATAAAATCGAAAGAGAAGTTTTTTTTTTTTTACTTCGCTGCTCCTCACTCGACCTGCAGTGGAGGGTAACACTGTGTACGTCGTTTCGACGAGGTGGCCGCGTGTCACATTAATATGAAAATATTCCGTTACTCGACAATCAATAATTGAACGTTTTTAATTTATTAGATTTTAAAGATGGAAACCTTGCACGGTAATGACATTTGATTATCGCGCGAATTCTCCTTCGACAGTTTCAAACATCAATACATTCGGACTCGTGATGAAAATTCTCTCAAAGCAAACAAAACGAACGAAATAAAACTAAACGACTACCTATACGGGTTTCATTTTTTAAATATTATAAATCACAAAATAATAACACCATGTGTAGGCAATAAGCAACGTGTATCAACTCATACTGAGTTAGCAGCTACGAACGCGCACGATGAATATTACAAAGTCGCGAATACCCGAATAAAAACATTAAATCCGTTTAAAAGTGAGCAAAAGTATATTGTCAATAGGTTCTCGAGAAAATATTCAATATATTTTTTTTAGTGAAGAATATAACAAATAAAAATATAGGTCGGCCAGAAAAGACGTATGTTTTTTTACGACACGGGAGGGACATAACACGAGTTTATAACCGGATTGAACGAACTACCCGAGGTTTCAATATAAATTTTGCATTGTAAAAACACTATACCTATACGCTGGCCAACTTTTACGATTACGACCAACTGCAAAGAGCGAGTCGGAAAGGATGAGTTTGCGTGTGTCTGGAGCGAGAAAAAGAAGTAAAAACCACCTCTAAAGCATATGTAAATTTAAAATTAAAAGCAAAAAAAAAAAGAAAAAAAAAAAGTTATGCATCTGGTCCGCGTACGAAATTCGTTCTTTCTGATTACGTCTACGGTGAATTTTTTATAGTATAAAAGTAGTTCGGTAGGAATAGGGATGGAAAAAAAAAAAATAAAGAGTTAACCAGTCTCGGGGTAAATGACGTACTTCTTTGTGATGGAATTCATTTACCAATATGGCGACCGCGGAACTGTTTTAACTCGTTAATAATGCACACTTAGCGGTTTAACGTGTGTATACATGGAGGAAATCTTTTAACCACTTGCGCAGTACGCGCCCATAAAACTTTACGACTCTCGAGATTAAAAGTAAGCAATGCGCGAACCGCAGTAGCTTTGAGGACGTTAACGGAAATATCAACGATAAATAAACGTACCTAGGTCAGTGGCGTGTTCAGCTTTTCAAACGGTAGGGAGAGACAATTTCAGTAAACTGAAACTTAAAATGAATTAATTTGTTGTGTCTGATCAAATTTAAATATTTAATATACGGTACCTCTGTAATCGAATTACCGGAGTAACATTTTACTTTTTTAACGCGGAAAAACATCCTTCCCGGGGGGTTGTGAGAGTACGCGGCCGTGAGAATTTTTATAAATTTTTTTTCAGATTTGAACGCAAGAGATAAAACAGCTATAAGTGCACCCGAAACTAAATTCAATAACATCATTCGATTTTAAATTTGATTAACGGACTCCACGGTCCGTGGAGCAATCGTTTTTTTTTTTTTAGTCTTGGTAAATTTTATATTTATTCATAAACATAGATTAAACCACGCGAGGAAATGGCACACCATTATCTGCCGGAAATAAGTTTAAAAATTACGCCAAATCACACACACAAATGTACAAATTGTGTATTTGATTTCAAATAAATAAATCGATCGGCGTGGATAAACGTTCATAGGCACTGTAAAATACAGCCCAAGACAATATTCAGAGTTTATTATTTGAAAATAAATCACGCCGAACAATGAAAAAAAAAAAAAGGGTAAATTTATTAATTAATATTTTACTTTGCTCGGATCATTTGCATTTTTATTGTTGTGAATTAAATAAACCCCATTATTCAAAAACCGTAGTCTGGTTGAATAGTAGTTTCGAAGAATGAATGGTGGTCGTCCGTCGACCGAAACTTTGGAAAACCGAAGAAATCATAGGTGGGATATACGGTGGAAAATATCTTAACGAATATAATATACTTTGAGAAAAAAAACTTTTTAATACTCGAGGTACGAAGACAAAATCCTTTATAAAATATATAATGTAATTTTAAATTCATTAAATTAAAGAATTACAATTATTATTTTTTTTTCATATTATTAATTCCTTAATTGATGGTCGATAAAAGAAACCACGCGACTAAAGCTACAAAGAAAATTAAGAGCAACAAATTCGATTTGAAAATTCGTTATTAGTCCTTTATGATATAATCCACGTGAATGAATATTTGAAAATATAATAAAGATTTAATTGTAATGATAAAAAAATAAAAATTAGCTGTGGGTTTGTGAATAATTGAACATGAAATAAAACCATTACGATGAAAATATACTCATATCGTTATGTTCACGTATAAATGCCAAATGGACGAGTGATGTAACAGTAAATATACAAATGTTTATGCAAATAATACGAAAAACGAGGCGCGTATTTACTTAAGCTTGACATTAATTTTGTACATTGCATTTTAATGTCGAACCGAAAATATATTCAACTCGGAAATGACCGAACGCAGATCTACAAGACCAATGCAGACCATGAAGGCAGTGACTCACAACAAAGTAAATTTTAAATGATGCGATCAACCATTAGGACGACAACATAAAACATGTACGATTTACGGATACGATATAACGTGTAGGAATGAAATTCAAAACGTAGAAAGAAAAAAAGAAGAACTTGTGCAATATTGATAAATCGTGCGATTGAGAAGAATACACGGTTGCAAATGCGACACGTCAACCGGAAGGACCGGTACGCACCGAAACACATCGATTGATCACACGGTCGGAAAGAGCTCAGTTTACTCGCGCTGCAGCCACTAGCCGTAGTGAACACGTCTTTGATGATAACCTGACCGGTGAACCATTACAATCAAATGTCAGACTAAAAAATCAGTTAGCACAGGAAATCATATGCGAACCGTGCTACGAAAAAATATAAAAATTTATCTCGGCCGCGAGTTCTAATAACGAGAAAACTATTGTAATATTATTTTTTTTCTTTAAAAATCTTTATTTTTTTTTTTGATATGCGTATAACTTTTTAAGAAAAATATACTGGTTTAGTTGTAGAACGATAAAATATTTTTGTTCGAAAGTTTGAATATTAAAAAAAAGAAAAGAAAAAAAAAGCATTTTAAATAACTGAAAAATGTTTGATATTCTGGATATGTTCACAAAGTGCCTCGGGAATTAAAATCAGACGATTACTTTCCTATGTTTACTTGAATAATTATGCCATATTGCAGTCTACGCAAACTTTACACGATAAGCTTTATTTAAGTCAGACTATAATTTAGATAAAATGTTTATTTCACGCCGTGAGATTCATTCTGAAAGTTATATTCAAAACTAAAGACAGCGTTCGGTAGTTACTATCGGACACGAGATAAAATATTAAAAATATTTAGCGCGCGAGACTCCAACGAGTTACGGTTGCATTTGAATGAATAGTTTTTGTTTGTTACTGAGGAATTCGAGCCAATATTCAACTGCTTTAATATTTAGGTATTTATAAACGTATCGTAGTGACTATAACGTTATTATATTTGTTTCGTTTGAAATCATTCCGGTTATTACTTTGCTTAAGCACGTAATAATTGTTTCAAGTCTGAGAGTTGAAAACAGTTAAGTGTCCGAGTAATTTAAAGAATTAATTTAATTTAGTTTTGCCCGCACAAAGCTCGTGTTTTTCGAGATATTTTCATTTCGTTTTTTTTTTTACCGTGATATTTATAGGATTTTAATGCAAATACAAAAAACCGATAATAAATAATATACTATATGAATTATTATCGAATGTACTCGGCCGAAACGATTTCCTGCGGACGCTCAGAAGAAAAAAATAATCCAATATAAATTATTAAAGAGGCTTAGGTTTGTCGTAGAATATCAATTAAAACGTAACGCCATGAGGATTCAATTTCTATAAAAATTCTCCGACAAAAAGCGAACTTCCGCACGGAATATGAAAGAGAAAAAAACACGATAAGACCCCGTTTTAAAAGGGATTAAGTTTATGAAGTTTAGATCGTCAACGGGAGAACTCGTGATTTACGAGTTATTATTAGTCCTTCTCCTCGCAAAAAAAAAAAAAAATAAAATAAAAGCGCGAAGACAAATCATTTAAAATAATCCAATTTACGGTATAAATACCGGGTACTTATACAAGGAGTTCTCTGTCGTCTTCAAAAACCTTAAACCGTATACGCAATTTTACGTCATAAACATTACACATAATACACCTGCAGCTATATCGTCTCTCGGAACGACTTTATATTATACTCTATAACTAGCCAATATAAATAAGTCTAATAAATTACAAGTGCATAATCTCAGTATGTTCAATAAGTATAATGCGTATAAAACAAAAAGAGATATAATATTTTTAACGATATATATTTATAATACGAGATTCGACGCCTTTGTTTTTTTTTTCATGCCAGACGTGATGATAATAACTGATATACATTTAACGTATTATTACGTCCTCAGGTAACTTACGAATAATAATCTGTTAATATATAACATCATCAAACTCGCGCGTGCACGTTTTCAAATGCTACGCTGCACTTTGTTGTACGAAGTTAATGGTTAGAGTGTTTCACCCGGCTATTATATTCAACGATTCTTTCGAGAAACAACAAGAAAAAACTTTTCTACTAGATAATTTTATCACATTTCGCAGTAAAAAGTATGTACTTTTAGTAGTAGTGGTACTTTTAGTTGTTAAACTAAATTAAAAAAAAAAAAAAAAAAGAATCGTTCGGTTAGTGATACCTACACCGGACGCGGACGTTCGTCCGCCTCGCTTCGCTTCTCTCCATACACTTTCATTATAACTATACCGAAGTTTAGACTGGAAAAAAAAAAGAAGTTAAAACAAAGAAATGTAAAAGCGCACCTATGTGTTGCGCGAGCACGAGTGGTTTGAATTACGGAGTCTATAGCGGAAGAAAAATAAAACTAATCAATAATTAACGTAATGATAAGCGAACGACAGAAAGCACATTAATTTAATGTCAATTAAACATAATACGGTGCCGAGACGAAATAAAACTCCGAGCGTTTAAATTTAAAAAGTTATTTTCATAATTATTACATTTAGTAGGCGCACTTAATTCATTTATCATCACGTTTTAAGAAAAACGGGTTAAAAAATAACCCCTAAAACGGTTTACATTATAAAAATATCTAAAAATTAATAAAATCAAGCTTTGAATAAATGAATAAATCTTCGGTATAGCCGTCCCGAAATAACGCCAGAGGGGTTAAAAAGGCATAGAATTACCACGGTTATTGGGCGTTTGTAATTTTAACTTTTTTTTTTTTTTTCAGAGAAACAAACACTTTCTGGGTATCAGACTTTTACGTTAATCTCTCATTTCACGCGCATTTAAACACCATATTTCGGGTCTCGTACGATATTTATACGATTCGAACACAACGTTAACATACGAGTATATCGATAATTCATACACAATATAATAATATATGGATTAAACGCGTGTGGGATTATACGGACATATGATAATATAGAGTCTTGATATTTATACACGCCTACTCCGAGATATAAAATAGGTATGAGAAAAAATTCGACTTCCCGCGATGGAAAAAGTTTACGTCGTCGGTTTCAGTAGGCGATATTGTGTGGGACTATAGGGAAAGATACTTTCATTTTACTATTAGAAACATGTTTCACGACTGAAATTTATAAATCTTTTTGACAATTATTATTTGCGTGGTCATTAATAACGATAGAAATAAAAATAAATAGAAAATCATAATTAAAAAAAAAAAAAATTAACGGTACACGTTTTAATGAAAAAATTATTTATTCTAAGGAAAAATTATTTCTTATTTCGACACTGTTTCAATGGCATCACAGAGAAAATATGTTTTACTAAAGTAAGGATAAACCGAGTGTTCTTCTCGGCGACATCAGATCGATTCATAAACACCGACTACTAGATTACGATACAGTTATCGTGGACGACGCCATAAAATATTCATAAATGGAAAATAATTTAATAATAATGTCATAGCGCGTTTAATTGAAGTTTCTGCTAGGTTACATTATAAACAACAGTCTTAAGATAAAATGTAATGCAAGCAAAACACAAAGATGATAATATATCGATATAAATATAACTGTGTAGTTTAACATTATTTCGTTGATAAAATATAGTTATACGCGATAAATGTGTATTTAAAGTATCATTTTGTTGTTTTTTTTTTTCCCAGAAAAACATTTTCAAATAAAAACTCGTTAAAAACGGAAACAATTATACGAATACCTAGTTGGATAGAAAAAATAATCATAATAAATTGTATTCTAAACCGTTTTCGTATATTCTTATTCTGCAGAGTAAAATATATCCGTGGTTAGTTATATATAATTCACGCTAGTCACGTAATAATTTTATAATGTAATAGTGTATTTAAATGAAATAAAAATGACGTGCCGTACCGTTTGCATTTTTCAGAAAATTAAATAAATTTCAATTGATTACCGGCGTGTACCTACGTTTATTTTTTTTCATTTTACTCGGCAAAATTTTATATCACTACTACGAATACAAACAATATAATTTTTGCATAGATATCGAAACGGCATATACGGTTCTGGATGTCCGTTTAAAAATTCCCAGTAGAATCGCCTATATAGATACAGTTGGCGGGTGCTATACAACAACGGCGCGGCGCGGCGGCGGTCGTATATTTTATGACGGTCACTAAAATGAAGCCCTGTGTCGTCCCGGATGATTATTAAAATGCTAATAACGGTATAATTTATTACGAATACGCGATTGAATTTGGCCTCCGCCGCGGAGACGGACAAAATATGTAATTCGTATTTTTATAACACGTAAAATACAAAAAACAACGCCGCAATTCAAAGGCCGGAGAAACGCGGCGCGAGTTGCTCGTAGTATTTCTCTGTTTGGGACTAAGTAAATTTATGGACATTTGAACGTAGTAGTAGTAGTAGGTCGTGTTTTTGTTTTATTAGAGCATGAAAAAAAAAAAATAAAAAAAAACCCCCCGACTAATTTGAAAATGCAAATGACAGGCGGTGCGCGCCCAAGTTTATAATTATGTCCGTTGCACCGTACGCATCACAACGACTGGAAACACTTTTGGTCTCGGTTTTACATACGCATACGAATCAGGTGCTGTTCCGCGGGGCGGGCGGGGGATAAGAGGACTCGGCGGTAACGTTCCCCGAGTAGGCGGAGAGTTGGGTTATGGTAAAAGGAAATGATACACGTCAATATATTACGGATTTACATAGTACGAAATAATTTTCAAACAGACAACAACAATATACGTACATGGGACGCGACGACATCCGAGGCGAGAGATTGTCGTGTACGATGTTTTGACACGAAAACTGAACTCCGAAGACCGCATACATTATTGGGAATTTAATCAACAGTCGAACACGTATGCGTAGATAAAAAAAAAAACGACGGTCCTGCTGCAGAACGCGTCGAAAACTCTTTATGTGACGAACAAATGTTTAGAGGAAGTCGTGTGTCGAATAAAATTGAAAAAAATATAAACGTGAATGGAAAACCACACGTAAAACAATGTGAAAAAATATGGTGAACGTGTCGACGTGTTTAGGTTCGTACGGTGCCGATACGACGTATGTCGGAAAAGAAACAGAAATCCACGTCTTCTGAAAATATTTGTGAATATTTTAACGCGACGTTATCATTCGTAACAGTTTCCCGTTTACACCGAATAACACACACTGAGCCGTTAAACCAAAGTTTATTTCAAGGTCGTTTCAGAACGCGTGTCACCGGGGAACCGCGAAATAAAAGCCCCATTGATGGATGGTGATTTGGCAGTTTTTCGGGATGATATTTCTGAATTCTAAACAATACAAAAAGAAATAAACGTTTAACATACGGACGTATAATAGAGATCGAATGGCACGGGTCCAACATATTTGATTTACACGTGGTAATTTTCGGATCTAATACGTGATCTACAATAATTATAAATTAAGTTTTGGTAAACATGCAACGACTTTTCTGTTTGTTTTTTTCGTAAGTTATCAGATAATTAGTTATTACTCTATATGGTAATTTATATGAAAAATATAATCACGTGTGACTTGATATGTGTTATTTGCACGCCAATACTCAAATTTTCAACGCGGTTTAACTATATTTAACATTGTTGTAGATCATATATTTAACCAATACTAGCGGAATTCCACAACTAAAATCGGGTTGGCGACTGTATATAGGTCTACGTCACGAGTTTTTAAACAGCGCGTGCTATTTTGAAGATAGGACTACACTTTTTCCACCGAGAAATACGCGAAATGCACGTTAAAATAGGCCTTCCAAACTAATTTGGATACTGTTACAGTGGAACGGTGCAAGTCTGGTCCGATATAATAATACGGACCACGTGCACCGGGGGGGGACGGTTCGGAAGATATTCGTCACGTCGCCAGTCAAACATAATACGAACACGACTCGGCAGTTCATACCCAACCCCGTTTATTTTTCACCCCTTTTTCGCGTGCGCACGTCTAATAGGCAATAAATGTCAACTACGACGACGCATGCTGAGATCACATGTGTACCGACGACGTTTTTTCCCTTAGACGGTGAAAACCAACACTTATTTAACCGATTTTCAGGGCTAAACTGCGTATATACGCATTGTTGTCGTCTCGTCCAATAACACGATCCCTTTTAATTGACGATAACTTATACGGGACTCTCTGTACAAAAGACAAGTCCGTTGTTGGATTTAACGACTCAAAACCCCCCCCGACTACGTGCTCAAGAAATACATGTATTGTTTGTTTATGGATTTTTTTTTTTCGTCCACTACTGCAACAACTAGGTATATTTGTAATCAAAACAAAATATTGTTCATGTTGACAAGTATAAAAACAACAAGACAATATAATTGTATGAATATAAAAAAAATATATATATAAATATATTTTTTATAAAGCAATTCATTATTGTTATTGTTTTTAGATTACATCTACAACATAATATCTAAAACGAGTCTGAACGAAAACAGATTTTCATTTGAATAAAATAATTGAAAAACTGTGCCATAAAATCGCGAAAACAATGTAATACTAAACATATTATAATATGTTGAGAAAAATTACGAGCATATAAGATAAAAAAAAATATCTTTAAGTCTTAAGATAAATAGATATTTCGTAACCAATGTAGACTTTTCTTTGATTATAGTTAATTTAAATAACATTTATATTTGATCATCGTATATTGATTAATTGGTTTATTGAATGTATTTTCATAGAAGAAAAATATTGAAACGAGGATTTTACCGAATTCGAAATACTCAAATGGATTTTTAAGTCTAAATTGATTGTGCAAAAGAAAAACGCATATTTTGTGATAAAAATGAATAAGAAAAGAGTTTAACATTTTTGAATTTAACTTTTGTATTGAATTTGTTCTTTAGACAAAAGTTATTCACCGTGAAATTATCGCGATGGAAATATGTAAAACCGATTTTTTTTTTTTTTATTATTATTTCCTTTTATGGGACTAAAAAATACTTAAGTAGGTGACACGCATATTACATTTATATTATATTAGTGTGGAATATGATTTGTACTATTGCTAAGATGTCGATAAAAAGGTATAAAATTGCATAAAGTATATAATATTTTTTATGATATATTTATACGTTATAGTGAAGTTTTAAATAATAATCACTAATTTATAATTCAAACAACATTCAATTTTAATTAAATTTAACTATACACATATTTGTATACGTACTGAATACAATTTTACTAAAGCTTGATATTAAAATTAATATCTTTTTAAATTTTTTCATTAAAAATAATTTTTGTTGAAATCAAAACTATACGCTATGAAAGCAATATCTGGTAAAAAAAAACACCAGAGACCATTACGAAGGAATATAGGAAACAAAATTATCCCCTTATACACCGTGGTTTGGTAACAGTAAAACATCTGGTTTTACATTCCAGCAGTGAGGTTTAAATTTAGAAAAAACAGCACACCCTCGTTCATAATACATCTTGATAAAGATTTATAGATTTTAAATATTAAAAATAAAAGTGTGTAAATCATCTTTCATAAAATCAGCTAGATTTGTACTCTAATAAAAATTGTTACTTTGAAACTCTAATCAGATGAATAGCGTATTATTTAAAGTATTTTAAACGATAAATAATAATACAATTATACATAATAAATTGTTTTTATTTTTGACTGATTGAATACAAGAATTAAATAAATTGCGAATATATGAAAAGGTATTTTACGTACGAGAAAAAAAAAATCATAATCGTATACATATTATTTTAGAACGTGGAAAATGAAAATAAATAGTGCAAAGATTTGCAACAAGTTTTTTAATAATTATCAATTAAGTAAAATAAAGTACAAAAATAAAATTGAACGCGAGAATGATTTCTCCACTTTACCGTTGGCGCTATATAAATGTTTAATTTTTAAATAATATCAAGTCGACATAATTATAGTTTTTTCAAACATTATTTCGCGTTAAAGACTGTTAAAATGAAAAAAAAAAAAAAGGATGAGATACAGGTGACGGATGATTGATGCTAGTAAATTTGAAATTCGATAATATAAGGATACCGTTTACATATTAATGCTAAAATATATTAATGTCCATTTAAAGGTTAATGTACTTTAGAGACCGCGCAGAGGGTCCCACACCCACTGTTTTAAATAAGAAAATTAACGCGAGACACCCTGTATGTACATTGACCGAATTTGCAGTCGAGGATATAGCCGAGATCCCTGCGGATTTTGCGCGACAAAGACTAAAAGTCACCGACTTCCCTCGTCGGTGGGAATGGGGTGGGACTTGCGTATATGATGCGAGAATATGAAATTAGTATATCCCCATGTGCTCCGGACGGCATCAATCACGGTGGACCCTCGGCGTCCAATTTGTATTTTCTTTAAAGTCTAATAACTTATTTATCAGTTAGTTCCCCTTTGCACGTGCATTACTATAGGAAAGCTATAAAAACGGTCTGAAGTAAGAATATTACAGAAATCGACGGGACGATGACGGCGCGGTTTTAGTTGACTTGTCTTTGATCTCGTGTCATAAAGCAACGTTAAAAACTATCAAAACGATAATCAACGAATGAACTCGAATCGTAAATTTTTAGTAATTATTAATGACGCCGAGTTTAAAAATATTAAATTATGAACGTGCCTATATATTATACATGTCGTACCAAAACGTTATAATTTCGATGTTAAAGAAATATTTACCACTATGATTGAATATAATTGATAAATATATTATATGTATATTGATCACGTGTAGTTCAACTCAATTACCAACCGGCGTTTAATTTTCATTTTATTTTGGCATTTTTTTTAATAATTGCTACATATTATTTATACGAAAATATTTAAAATATATTCTAAAACACGTTCTAAATACTCAAGTTTGAAATATTTGCCGTTTTGTTTGTCGAAACGAAAAAGTTTTAAATTTGTAATTGTTTACAATAGATTTTACAGGAATCGATAATATTATTACGTAAAAAATTGAATAGAAAACTAAAAACGCGGATTAAAAACTCAGCATCCGACATCATTTTAAATATTATATATTATTAATAATACTTATTCAGAGGGAGCAGTTGTGCCGCGAACGAGTTAAAAAGTCATTATACCGTTTTATTTATTATTTAATATAACATTTTTTTTTTTTTTTAATTTACACAACAGAAACGACTACCTGACCCGTTGTTTCACAAAACGAGATCGTATAACTGACCCGATCATAAATAAAACACTAAAAATGTACATTTAAATACACAGTAATACCCCCCGCGCTTAAACAATACGTCGCAGCGTGGTAATAGTAACAAAAAGCGTGTTGGGGTACTTGGAAAGTAGCCAAAATTGATGCGTACCACCAGTTATTCAAATCGTATACAATGACGAGCGACGGACGTGTTGACCGAGCTTGTTTTACTAACGTTTAAGTCTCGGGGCCGAGTTATGAGTTGAATATAAATCACGATCGATGATATCAATAGATTGAAACGAAATCTAAAATTCAAATGTTCACGATATTTAAACGAAGGTTTTTATTTTTTATTTTTTGTAATCGAAGAAAAATGAAATTAAACTGAAATAATACGTGTATAACTTGGAACGGCTCGTGAATTCGGTGCCGTTTGACGTTTTATTCTTTATTTAACGCAAAAGTACAGATGGAATTACTCATCACTTCATAAACGCGACGAGAGATATGAATCTAACGTTTGAAGAATCTCTTTTATACCGCGAGGCTTTCCGATGATTTATTATTAATCGACCCGTAAGATTATCATCGTACTATTAGTTAATTACTGTCGTAATTAAACCCACGCCTCGGAGTTTTATCGCATCTCCTGTCGCAAGAGAAGCTGTGTTTAAAACGGGCCTATATACAGTCGCCTAAATACTCATTTCGAAATAACATAGTGGATTTCGCAAACGAGCACAGTTTAGAGCGAGTTGTTATCTTCGAATTCCGTCGCAATAACGGTTAATTTAACATAAAGTAAATAGTATGGTAGGATACGGGGTTGAATTTTATTTTTATTTATTTATTTTTTTGTATTTTACGCATATCATAATGTTATATAAACTATTCATGTTAAACGCCGAAAAACTGAAATAGTTGTGATGTCAGTAGACACTAAAGTCGAAATGAAATTACATTGTGTTGTTTTGCCCATATTCGGGTCTAATAATACGTAATTGAAATCTATATGACGTATGTTCTTTATTTTTTATTTTACCAAACAATTTTTGTACTTGACTGTTTCGAAAACAAGTGCATATTTTGTTTGCGCGTCGGTTAAACACTTTTAGTTACAACGTTAAATCCGATCTCATATGAAAGTAGAAACTAGTCAAAGTACTTGAAAAATAAGAAATATTTATTTACGAAATTGGTTTTTCAAGTTTCAATAAAAAGCAAAAACAAAAAAAATGAAAGGCGTAAAAACGATACGTCTAATTTGAGGAATTATAATAGAAAGCAGTAGAAATGAGCAGAGTAAGGGAAAAAGAACAAATCCGGCACTCGACGGGAAGCCAATTACTGGGTTAGTTCGTTTTGGGGATTCGAAAAAGTAATCTACTCAAATTTTAATTTCTAATCCTCTCACTTGAGCTGCACGTAGTTATAGAATCAGGGTTATATTATAAATGACAAACTCCTGCTCAAATCATTTCCGACCAGTCAAAAAAAAAAAAAAAACTGTAAGGAGTTTAAAACTACACGGGCAACAGTTATTCGAGAATAGGTTACCGAATATATATTATGTACACTCGAAATTTCTTAAATTTAAAATAATCAACTAAATACATTTTAATAACATAAAATCAAACTAAATGTTACCTAAGAACATTGAGCTTAAAATTAATCATATTTTATCGCATATTTGGATCCATAAAATATGTCTCTAATCAGTTTAAACGAAATACTATGTACGAGTAATATTCAAAACATAATAAAAAGCAAATAGCAATAAATAATGTTCGGAGAAATGGAAGAATAAATTAAAATGTTATCCACGTATTTTCTATATTATAATATATTTACATATCATACCTATATTTATTTATTATTCATTGAGGCATGTTCACTTATACAAATGTATATACTCGTATATCATAAAGTTTATTAACATATTTCGGATATTTCTGATTCACTTCAAGACAGAATTGCTCAATTATTATTATACCGTTGTTGGTAATCGCGTATTCAATCAATTACTTAGTAGCATGCGGATAATATTGAAAATCTACCGAATAATGTGTTTGAAATGCTAACATGTACAAGCCAAAGAAACAAAAATATTTGTTTCATCGCAAACCATTAGTGTTTATATATAAAATAAAATGAAATTCAAGTTTGTTTTGAACGCTACGAAATAAACATACCATTCCTAAGCCGAGGTGATCAATACGTGTGGTCATTTGACAATATTTACTGGTTGGTTAGCGTTAACAACGCCAAAAAAAAAAAGAAAAAGAAAGTAGGTAGTACAAAATACACATTTAATGTTCGTGCATTTCTATCCGGACGTTTCATTATGGAAATTTATTTAGTTTTGAAAACTAAAATCTTATCTATTTCATCGAACGCCGACCGTATCCGATACTTTTAATATTGAGAAAGAAGTACGTGTACACTGTATAAATTACATTATGAATTTCATACGGACAAAATTGAAATGATTGCGACAAGACTTTAATAACGATCGTGAAAACGATAGCATGAAACCGGTGTAATAATTTTAACGTTCGTTAATTTGTATACGATATAAATGATTTTCTCCATAGCCTATGCAAATCGAAAAGTAATTTACCATAAAAAAGGTATGTAAACATTGTGGGAGGTACGTACTAATTTTTACTACGCACATATTATGCGAAAAAGTCAAATTTATAAATCGTACAAACGATTATTATTAAGGTAGATAAAAATATCGAAATAAAAATTTGATACTATTATTACAAAAGAAACGTTGAAGTGATAAAAACACGCAGAAAAGTAGAAAAAACTACATTGTATTTTGATTTCGATTGAAATTTTGTTTATAATATAATAATAAAAAATAAAACAATTCGTTTTGAATATTATGTCGAACGACCATTATTTTACATTTTAATTCGACAGACAGGAAAGCAGACACTATTTAAATAGATTGCATTAAATATCGATTGAGCATAAAAGTCGAAATAACACGCACGTTCTAAAAATCCGACTTAACAAACGATTTGCTTCTAATTTAGTCATCGTGTAAATTAACAGCGTACTCAAAGAATTAACGCGAATACTTCGCGGTCTGTACAGATGTACAGTAATATCGTTTCTTTTTCAGGGCTAACAAACAATGGCGCCATTAAATTGGTACGTACGACTAAAATATAATAATAACAACGTTATTTATTTTAGAAAAATCACAAGAACGAGAGAAATATTCCCACTTGTGGAAATACATTATTTAGAAACCTATAACGATTAAACCCACGGACAAAACGTTTATGATGTTGAGCGGTAAAAAGATAACGTCAAAAGCAACATAATATTTTGAATGACTCCACGATAACTCGGTAAACGCCGGCGAAACGTTGTAAAAACAACGTGAGAAACGAATAAAAATTACTTTGGAAAGAAAAAAATAAAAAAAAAATGATTTAACGTACGAGGAACGTCGCCGTTAGACCCCGTCGTCGTCGTCGTTGTACACGGCGTCTATACACACAAGTGTGCATATAAATAATATACTCGACAACATAAATATATATTGGAAGAAGAGAGAATAAAATATGTACTCGATATATTATAATACTGCCGAAACGAGGTCGATCCCGCGGCTTAACCCCTTCACACATGAACACGGCCCAAAGCGAATATAATTGCACGACGGCATATGAAATTCGAACCCAACTAACGGGAGAAGTCGGCCGCGCATGGGCGTAGGGGAAAACACATACTACACAGACGACGTCCTATTTGGCTGGATGTCAAAAATCTCATACATGGCGGCGGTTTTGACTAGGCGAGAGTACGACGAGAAGAGCGTGTGCCCCATACGTATATTATGCGCTCTTTCGGGTAGGACTTTTGCCGCATTCTCACTGCAGCAGCGTAGTCGTATAATCATCTAGCGCGCGGGCTCACAACAACGCGCGCATTACATAATAGGATTTACACACCAAACACATCCGCCGAAGACGCGTACACTGTATAACGTTTCTATACTGTGTATTATAACCGTTTACAATAATATATGATATTTTATTTTGTTACGTGTCGGCGGAGAAATAGAAACGAAAATCGATTTCCACGCCCACACCGACGACGCCTATTGAAGTGCGCGATTCCTTATTCGCAGATCAGTGTCATTACGACGATACGACGTTTGATGGTGGTTCGCGCGTTGAATCAGTGTTATGTTTAACAACGCTATCGTATGTACGCGCGATAGTATTATAATAATAATAATAATAATATATTCTCGATAAATATTTCTTACGGTCTTCGTTTGTCGGAAATTAATTACGTTCGTTAATTTATCAAATTAAATTTCACGAAATTAAATAATTAACGGGCAGAGTAGCAGATCTAATTATTATCTGCCTTTTAAGTCATCATAAACAATTAAAATTTGTTTTCGAGATTATCGTTTTATAAAAGTGACATACCGTTTAAATTAATTTTACGCGAGTCGCGCATCAATGGCAAAAAAAAAAAAATAATTGATAAAAGTTCTCGTTTTCCTGGCGACTGATGAAAAAATAATCCATATACAATATTAAATATTAAATAGGATTTCTGAAAATGTATTCAACAATATACCAAAAAATTTACAATTTATATGAAATTATTTTAAAAATAATGCACGTTTATTTAAAACTTTCGAAATAAAATTAAGTTTTGGCAAATCGTGATTTTTTGCGCAAGTTTAGGAAAAATGACCTATTTGTATATACATAATTTATACTTTTCATATTAATTATGCAAGAAATAAGAAAAAATAAAAATTAATTCGACCGTATTGAAATAAACCAAATGAGAGGTGAAAGCCAAATCGCTATTTTAATTGAATTCGAAATATGAAATTATAATAACTCTTAGTTTAAACCGAAAACGGATGTTTTAAATTCAAATTTATCGTTTCAATCAAACAGACGACGAGATTTCAACGATAGTCACAATAAACTGTGTTATTCTTATCTTAAACAAGATCGTATGTTATTTTTAATAATTATCGATATGGGTATACCTACTCGTATACTAATGGGCATTATTGTGAAATTATCCACCCTCGCGCGTGCCTTTCTAAGCAGATATAACTTGAGAAGACGGGAAAGTTTTTTTTATTGAATCTATTCCTTCATAAAATCACTCGAGTACAATGGAAAGAAACCGACGAAGATTTAATAAAAGCATACACTCTAAAGTCGCACCACTACTCCGTGTCATCAGAAAGAAAACGATAAAAGAATATAATATGATTTTTTATTTATGGAAGTTAAAATAATCTCATGTAAATTTTTATTTAATGCGGTACGATTATATTATTAAACGGCAATGGAATTTCGATCACTAAGATATTTTACATACCACGACGATTTATTGAATAACCGATGAGAAATATTTTCAATCGCCAAGTGTTGAAATTAAAACTTTATTTTAGTTTACATGGGTAATTAAAAACCAAGCACAACGTAAGACTAATTCGTTCTTCGATTATTTTTGTTATAGCCAAGACGTATTTGTAACCGAATATAATAAACCGCTGTACATGACGACAGCCGTCGATCATACCTTCTTTATATTAATATAATATCTACTAATAAATTATACACGATTACATATCCATCAAATTAAACCTTATGGCTTAATGATAGGTCAGCGAACGTGATAAATCCAATTGGATATAACAATTATTGTTATATAGACGCTAAATATTACGATGTAATATATTTATATGATAAAAACATTAATAACAACATTATGAAATTGTTGCGAATATCAGTTTCTGTTTTGAATGTAAAAAAAAAAACGTTAACCGTGTTAAGATAAACATTTAATTTCTCAATAACATCAGTCATTTTATAACACACGACCATTGTCATAAATAATAATATTAATGTGCGCACATGAGCGAAATGTGACTTCCTTTAATAAAACAAGAGTATAAAAAAATGTTTTGAAAGAAGTTTAAAAATATCTATTCAAATGTTTTCATTTGGTATTTCACAAATGTCGACATTTTTGAGACTCGTATAATATTGCCTGTCTGCTTATGTCAAAATATAAGAGGTACCTAAGCAGGATAAAGGAAATGAAAATAAAAAATGTAATTCGATGGCAATAGAACGGTTAGGCTATCAGGTAAACGACACACATATTTGAACGCAAATAACATTAATTCTATAAATCTACAATAATTATAATATTTATAACATACCTTTTAACCGACGAGACTGGAATTCTAGCCTCTTTATGCAGTCCTGCAACAAAACGAAACATTTTTATACATTAAAAACTTTAAATTACAACGTTTGAATTATCTATTCGAGATATTTTCAAAACAAAGTTAATGTTTTTGTTTTTAAAACCGCAATGGTTTTAAACACTTATATCACATATAATTCATAAAATTAAATTAAACATATACCCATAGAGTATAATACACTATATTATAGTCTACACGCACGTTTTATAAAATAAAGGTGAACATTAAAATTCTAAGCTACACAAGAACCAACATCTGGATAATTCTGAATCGTATTAATTAGTTCGTTATAAGCAGAAAGAAAAAACGGAATATGTTGTGAGTAATAAAACATACGGCTATTCTGTCTACTTGCACTTAATGAATTCTTTTGATGTTACTACGTAATAAAAATAATTAATATAATGATACTATTATAAAAATACGTTTTATTGAATTAATTAATCGCGACGTCATAAATTGTAATTCACTACTGTTTTATGGATTAATTATAACCACCTAAAACTAAATTGGTAATTTTCACAAATACGATCACACTCTGAGAATAAATAGGATCATTAAGTCGAATGCTACAGAGTATTTTCATTTTCGATCTGAAATACGATTATACTCAAAATTCTAACTTCAAACTTTTCGTTAATTTAGTATATTATTTTATATTAACTAATAATATAATATGTATTTATAAATATATAATAATATAATAACGTTGTTTTTCAAAAGAAGATCTAATTATGCAGTGATTTGCACCAATCAATAATATAACGAACAGACGATACAATAATTATTCAAATTCCACAGGCCGACGATTATCATAAATATTATGTTTTAATGATTTTAATCTTATATATATATATATATGAAAAAAAAAACACTTTGATTTAATTTTAAATACAATTATCAATATTTACAACCGGTGTAAAATTGTAACTTGTATTTTTCGATTGTTTAAATTATAACTCCGTGTTATGTCCACAGGGTCGTATTACGAAATGTTCATATATCATTCGTTTATCAAGTCTTGTCCTACACATAACATACTGTTGTCTATAAACAAGTCCATATACAAGCGTTAGCGCCAGATTAAATCTGAAGGTGCTAAGTACCTGACCCGAAAATGACACCTACTGCCGCCGTGGGACAACATTATTCGACAACCAGTGCGTGCTCATAACATACTGCTTCGTCTTACGAGTCGGATATTTTTGACAAGATATAATTTATAACACCTTACGATGGCGAGACTAATATATAACGTATCGATGGAAAGATGGATTAATATAAAAAAAATAAAAATATCGTCTTAAAATATATTTTTTCAACAATCGCATTAAAGATACTAACGCTGTAATTTGTATCGACTTTTCGAATCTATGACATTAATTAATAAACACGTTCTAAAATATATAAATTCTATAAGAGAATAAATGTAATTGTCGATGTTTCTACAATATCAAATGGTGTCCGAAAGTAATCGAAATCGTTTCGAAATGAAAACACGTCTAATAAAATAGTGAAATATTTAAAGATTAAAATAATTTAAAGATTTAAATTGATAAAAATCTCAAGTCACTGTAGGATTATCATACTGAGAAGTTTTCTTAACACGAGACGAGTTTGAAAAGCCAATATAAAATCTTAAAAGTTCAGTGTACCAAGTCTGGTAAGAAAGAAAAAGACCCCAAAAAAAAAAAATAAGAAAAACAGAACACATACGTACTGTAAAACTAATAAATTTATATCGTTCCGCTCTAAGGATGTATAAAACTATAAAACGTGTATTGTAGATTAAATTATATATTATTAAAACAATCGCGTCAAGAAAAAAAAAAGAAAGAGAGACGGTGAAGGAGGCTATAACTCTAGACACTATTCCTTTGGTAGCGCGACATAATAATACTAATTATGAACATGTAATTGCGCAACAACAGTACGATATAAAATTAAATTTTAAATTGTTTATTCATACGCATATTATTATTTAATTTTGAATTTACGCAGTTTAAATTTGTTCAAACGAATTTCATTAATACAGTAGGTAATACTTCTCACTACCGCTAAAAAGGAAAATACAGAGTTCTAGAGTCTGAAACACTAATATTTCCTATTTACAATCGCCGACACAATATGGAATTTATAATACGTTATCGTGCAGTTGTTATGGTGAAATTAAATGAGTTTCGATATTATATACACATTGTGTGATCCGCGGCGTTAATTATAATTAGGATATAAATAAATGCTTATAGTTTGTTAATGTTATGTAATAAGGTTCTATACGTCGTCGTATTGAACTTTGTTTACATGACATTACATTTTGTTGAAGCCAGCTCCGACTCCTACTCCTACAGCGTATTTTATATCATAATAGTCGTGTCAACTTTCGACAGCCGGGTAGACATTCACGGTAGTTTTAACACAGGTATATTGAACTAATATTATTACAACGTACCTTTAATTACACGGTTTTGAAAAATACAAGTTCACCAGTACAGAAACAATAGCATAACATTACATTTTGGTCGGTTTTAACAATACGACCAAGTGATCAATTATTATGTTGAAACTAGTCTAGAACATGAGCTATCAAATTTTAAACTTAAATCTAAACTCGCTTTAAGATTTATATAGGCATAGTTTCTGTGTATTTGTTCAAAATTGAAATCCATAATGAATTAATTGCAAGCGTTTTGCAAAGCAAAAACATATTTCGAACAATAAGTTTTATGTTAGTTATCTCGTGTACCTGAAAAAAACTTGGGGGAAAATATTTTTAAGAAAATATCGCGGTCATAAGATCATCGTTAAGTTTTTCAATATCTTTTAAATTGTTTACAATCTTAAAGCATAACGATGCACGTGTAGAACTCGTATATTTAAAATAATAAGTAAGGGTGTTGGAATGAAGTATTTCTAATTGGTTAATTTAGTTTGAAACGTTCTATAAGATCAACGCTCGCCGCTTTCCCTGTAGGTATTTCGACATCGGCGTGTGACTAGAACAGTATTTGCATACAGAAGCGCATTTCCGAACAATTATCGCGCGTTGCGCATTCGATAATGAACACGATTTGTATACACAATTATATCGGCTTAAATAGATACGCATTAGCGACGGGTTTAGCAGGATTTCAAGTTTCGGAAGAAAAACGGGAACCGTGATAAAATCAGGTACCTAGCAATCAGAGAATCCATCACATTTACTTAGTATAGGTACGAATTCAAAACGATTCCAACGTTGTTCTACATACGTCATATTTATTCGTTTTTACAGTTTTAACAATAAACAACAAGTTTCCTATGGAAACGGAGAGAAAAAATAACCCGGTATTGAGCTAGAATATTATCAATTAAAATGTTTTTAAAAACAAGTAAGGTATTTTTATTGGATTTCGAGTATATTACTCAACACTACACATTCCAAGATGAAAAAATAAAAGATAAACATCGGCACTAAGAAAAGATAAAGTTGCGTGAACTTAATTCGACATAAACCAAGTATTTGTTCACAGGTATGTTTACCGTGAGGAAGTTACACTCCGGGTGAAAAACGATTCGTTAAGTTGGAATTAACCATTTCCGTAAAAGTTGAAAACATATAATTTTATTACTCGACTAATTGGATCGCTCAAGAAACTCTGGCAAATTTACCGAAATGAACACAGAGAAAGTTAAAACAAATTGTAACTCTTATCAGTGGATCGTATATTTATGGCTTTTCGTATACGTCTAATGCAATAGTCGCAAAATGGCAAGAAAACGTGTCCCACCTTAAGAAACAAGTGGGGGAGGGGGGAAACAAAAATAATGTTTAGACTTGTAGAAATCGCTCGGAGAACGAAAACCTACGATTTTATGAAATATAATTTATTATTCATAAGCAAATGCAGTATAATTGTATCACAACAATTACTAGTACTGACGCTGTCAAATGTAATACAATTATTTGTCGAGGACGGTTTATTGGATTCGTAATGATTAATACAAAACCATTAAATTATAAAGGTACCATTGCGACCTATAAAAACGTAAGACGATTTATTTATATAGGTACGCATTTTATTACGTAATAGACTATACAAGTACAAGAATTTCTAATATTTTTAAGCGACATTTTGATACATTATGCAAGTAATGTACCTACAACTTTGATTCTCAATATAACACTTCTATTTTTAGAGCAGACATTATTTTAAATACGAGTTATTATTGTTTTGACAATCGACTTTAATATTTTAAATATTTAAAACGCTCCTTCATAAATACAATTAAAAAGGTGTACCATAAAGGTCAGGTGTATGACACATACACAAAATATTTGACGAGGAACTTGCATCGCTCAAATGATATCGGCATAATTCAAAATGTTTACAAAAAAAATAAATATATAAATATATACATGACCACGAATGACCCGTTCAAGTGTATAAAATATATTATATAATACCTAATAATATACATCTAGTACGTTAATTAAGAGAAATTCATTTTTCAAAGTTTGTATTTTTAACCGACACCAACATGGCCCGTGTATATCGTCACGCAAATAGCCGAGAATGAAATTCTATGGATATTTTCCGAGGCCACGCAAATGAATAATTGGTTATTTTAAGACATAAAGTGCGCCTAATATCGCCTGGTAATTAATAATACCCAGTTGTTTCCAAATCGCGATCGAAGTAAAGGCGTGAATTTCCTGTACGGCTATAGGAGGGGACGCCTATTGACGGCAAAAGTTAAAATCTGATAAGAGGAATCCGGGAGAATAGCGAAATAAAAGCGAGGTGGGGAATAGAACTCGACGCCTTAGGCCGGAAGTGAAAATGGCGCTTAATTTCGGTAAGCCCATTTAACTTCATGACCTAAATATCTTTAACCACTATTCAAGGTGATGAAAAACTCACGGCAAACATATTTTCAAAAACTACGAACCCATTTGATAATCGACAGCAACAACAATAGTTTTTTTTCCTAAATGCATTATTGTTTAACTTTTATAGTTTAAAAATATTTTTACACGCTTGATAATAAATGTATTTATTGAAGAACGATCTATGTATATAGTTATTACAAGATTTTTTTATCGTTTAAATGAAATTATGAAAAATAATGCACTTACTCATATTGTATGACATGTATTGAAATCGGTGAATTGAAAATGTATTATTTCTTTCTTCAATGAGTAAAATATAAAATATATGCATTATATTGTACTAGCTGACCCGGCAGGCATTCTTGTGAATTTCGTAATATAAAAAATAACTAACTTATTGTAAGTATGTGGGGACGGCGTCTATGACTGAAAGACAAATGGAGCTCGCACGCACGAAATTTCGATAAAAGTTATGTAATAATATATGACGTTACAAAATCCATACCTTTTACGTAAACATCGTCGGGTTTTCGCTTTAATTGTATACGTCACGAGCTCATCGACCAATGACAATAGATTTGCCTGCGATCGTCTTCGACCGTCCAATGAAAAAAGTTCTATTGTATTCCTTTTATTGTTCATCGCACGCACGCGATTTCGATAAAAGTTATGTAATAATATATGACGTTGCAATATGATATTGCAAAATCAATACCTTTTGGTAAAGATCGTCGGGATTTTTGATGACATAATAATCTATTTATATAAAATGCAAATTACCACGCACTCGCTGATCGTTGCATCTCAAAATGTAGCCCGTGAAAAGTTTTACCCGGTATGAAGGAGAAATAACATTCTTCATTTTCAACCCCTTAACCCCCTTAGAGGGGTTGAATTTTGAAAAATAAGTTAATAGATTTTTTATTACTATGTATGCTAGTTTCAAAAAAATCTGACCAAAAAAGAACATTTTACATTTTTAACACCTTTTACCCCTTTTAAGGGTTGAATTTTGAAAAATAAGTTGGTAGATTTTTCATTACTATGTATGCTAAATTTCAAAAAAATCCGATAGAAAAATAACGTTTTCCATTTTTAACACATTTTACCCCTTCTAACCCCCTTAGGGGTTGAATTTTGGAAAATCCTTTCTTACGGAGCCTCTGCTATATACAACGAAAATCGGGTTACGTGGTGACACTCAGGAAGGTATTTGGAACAACTCTGTGCAAAAAAAAATTGGAAAAAAGTTAAATAGCGTCGTCACATAAAAAAGACCTGTTCTTTTATATATATGAAGGATAAAAGATTAACTACAATAAAATATTGAAAATAGTTATAATATCGCCGTGATCATTTATAAAACAAAATTAAATCAAGGATTTTATAGTGACAATAGTATCCGTATTTAAAATATAACTGATTGTTTAAAATTTATGATTTTGGTCCTTTTAAAAACATATCCAAAATCAGTTTGATTACTATACGTAGACCAGGCATGGATAAAATTATTTGAAACTTTTTTACGTCAATAAAAACCGAGATAAAAACATTAAAGCTGGTACTTTAACAGAATTAGATTTGAATGATAATTGTGGAGAAAAAAATATCGTTCCTATAGATTTTAAAGACGCTAATTAAAATAATACTTAAAATGTATTTTCAGTCTGTACTCAAAAAGAAAACAAACGGGATTACGAAATAATATATGGAGCTGTGTCTATGCGATAGAACACTGCAGTAACGGCCACTGGGAAACACATCGAGATTACACTTTCTTTTACAGACATTAAAATCGACACTTTTCGAGTGGTCCCAGAAAATACGGTTGATTTTAGGTTTATTTGCCATTGCGCGACCGACCGCATGTATAATAAAACATTATTTTTCCGAGCGCGAGACTCGATTGAATTTCCGATGGACGTGATTTTTCTTCGCCGGTGACGTCGATGTCACCGTACTCACCGGATACGCAGTACAACGGAGAAGGTTGCAGTGTACTATGGTAGAAAAATCGCCGGACAGACGACCCGACGTTTATTATTCCGCATTTGTCTATATCGGTTGCACGCGAGAGTTGAAAAAAAAAAAAATGGAACAAGAAAGGAGAGAACTAATTGCCTACTATTATTCACACGTCGGAAAGGTCCTTTGAAAGGGTTCCAGTTTGATTAAAAGCCGTCGGTAATGTTGAAAAATAGTATACTGGCCTCGCCACTACCGCCAGTTTCGGAAAAATTGGGGAAACACCGACAACAATCGAAAGATATCCCAATATATAGGTGTATATATTGTGGTGTATCATCATGTGCAAGTATATTCAATATACATGGTTTCGATATTATGACAATGACAGAACGTCCATTTTGTATACGTCAACATAACATTATTAAAACAAGCAATGCAATACAAGTCACATGAATTATACAATGAGCTCTTTTATTCAAACCATCAGATTTATAGTCGAAATAAGTTGAAAAAAAAACATTTAGTGAGTAACCAGGAAACATATTTGTATATCATAATAATACTGAAAAAAACGATTTCATATTTTAAATGAGTAAGAAAAAAGTAACCATTGGTTTTTCGATATAGATATTTTCAATTACTCGAAAGCAGAAAAATTGAATTTTAAATATATGAATGACATTTATTTATACTGTACACATAATATTATGAGATCAAATATTACTTAATAGTTAATTGTAATAAATTAAAATTGATTTTAAGTGTATTTTAGTTAATCTTTTAATATGCAAACTAAGCAATACGAGTATCTACTTACATAATCATAAAATTTAATATGAATAATAAAAACGTTATTTAAATATCTAGTCAGCAAAAATGTATGAATTGAAAATTAATACATTAAAAAAAAAATTGTCACATTTCAAGTACCTACATATTTTTAGGAAAAAAAATACAAAAGCCATCAACAGTGAATCATTGAGAATATTACAAAAAGCTAATATTATATTTCAAATAGAAATACAAGGGAATAAAATTATTCAAAATAATATTGAACCGTTTATGTGACTAAACTTCAAACTGATGTTTGACAGTTGGCAGTGATCATTTTTAGATTTGAATAATAATAATAATAATAATAATAATATGTAGTTGCAGAATTTCCATTGACGATTTCATAAAAAAACCCAACAACCAACATTTCTAAATATTTATGTTTTGTTCGAAAAGGACACTGGTCACAATTCAAAAGTGAAACATCTATACTTTGTATATTCGAAATTAGTTTTTTTTTTTCATTCATTCATTTGTCAAAACTTAGAAATTCAAAATATAAAAAATAACCAAACAGAAATATAACAGCCTATAGATAATTCATAAGTTTTATGTACTAACTAGATACAAATCCATTGTAAACACAAAAGAACAAATTAAAGTAAACACTTACATTAAATTTAGAATACGTACAAGAAAAATGAAAAGTAGGTACCTGCAGAAATGTCACAAATAGTACTACTAAAATGTCAGGTTAAAAATCATTTTAATTTTTGTAAATTATTTTTCACTAATTTAATCATTTTGTAACTATTTATTTTTTTTATAATTTGAAATTTAAATTAAATATTTTTTAATTAAAAATTGCGCATGGTAATTTAATTTTAATTTTCCCATTGGTTACTTTTTTAAAGTATATTTTGTAGTTTGCAATGAATTACTTTATAATATAAACTACAATTTGTACCATAGTAATTCAATATTATGCTAATACACAAATATGACGCTTATTTAAGACTACGATTACTGCGTAGGAAAACTAGTTTCGGCCATTAATAACGGACACTATATGAACGTATAATATTATATAAAAGTTGTTCTCGAGTTTTCAATTAAGACGGAAAAAATAAAAATAAAATTCGAGTAAAAAATATTAACAATGTATCAATATAATAAACAAATTAATGAATGATGCAAAGAGAAATGATTTTCTGATTTGTTAGTGAATGAAATAAAATAAGAACATTTTTTATGTCACAAGTATATCGAACAATGATAGATATCCAAGAGCTTTACACTTTAGAAACCATTAATAATTATTAGGACTATACAAAATGAGGGTTTCTAAAACTATTTAGTAACGCAGTGCGTTGTGCAAAACGAATAAAGTAATGAATGAGTCGGTACTAACATTAAATGCACATTATTAGCATCAACATTACAAGCGACATTAGTAGTAGGCAGTATTAAAGATATTAAATTCCATATTTTATACACTATTCAAATCATATTTTTAAACACCTACCAAAAATAAAAAAACCTATTTCTAATTAATTGCTCTGTAAAATATCTTATAAAATATAATCATATTATTTTAGAGGAAGACAATTATATTTTAGTATGAAAACACCCCACTAGAAATATAACGTAAAAGAATTGGTATTTTTGAAACATAAATAAAACAACTGATAAAATAATTATCTACAACAAGAAAATACTAAAAATAAAACATGAAAACCGAAAGTCAATTTTAATACAGAATTCAACATAGTATACAAATTAATAAATTATACGATATTCAAATATGCAGATAAATGATTCAATAATAATAATATTATCATAATTTATCACTCGATCTAATTATTTTATAAATATTATTACGTTGGACTATTTTTATAATTATTAACCATTCGAAACAACAAAAACAACAATTTTTAAAGTTTTTCATTTATTATAATTTAATAATCAAAACTAAATAGATATGCCTAATGTATTAAATATTTAATTATCATTATTGATATTGAAATTTAAACGTCGACGAATAGTAAATAATTTAATTTCTCGGTATCCAGTCAACAAATATTATTTATTATGTAACTCTACCTTTTACAAAGAAACATTTTATAAAAAATTTACACCAAACAAGCAGTATAGAAAGAACTTTTAACAAGATTGTCAAAAAATTTAATAGCGCTTTACATTTTTCCATTAAACTTAAAGTACCTACGGGGAAGGAAGTCTGTTTTACATCTATCGTGCAAGTTCCAAAAAATATTTGCCTAAAGGCTATATAAGGTGTACAAAATACATTTCATTCGCTGTTGACATTATACTTATAATATAAGTCATATAATACACAATAATTTTATGTTAGGTAAATGAATACGCAAAATAAATATATCACTTCGTCGAAAACGTTAAACTATTGTTAAATGTCCGTAAACATTAAGCATATATGCACGAGAGATTACTTAAGAAAGAAATATTAAAATATAAAGTTGTCATAAATGTATATACATTTACCTATACAATATTAATAATCTATTAATAATCAATTAATTTATAAACATAAATTCGGGGTATTTAGAAGCAGTTTCTACAGTTAATACAAAACTATATAAAACAACAATCCATTGTAAGTCTAAAACTAAACCGAATATTATAATTTTCCAACCTAAATAATGGAACGGATTTGTAGCCCAATAATTAGCGTTATACATATTGTACGATATAGACGGGGAAAAAATGCGAAATCCAGTATCTACTGATATTACCTAGAATTGATGAGTCTAATAATAACTGAACCGATATGAGAATAATTGCAATGATATACTGCACCTATTATTTCAAACGAATGCCGTCTTGACGGTAATTTAGCAGCTGTAAATGACGTTCACACGCCGCGTAAAACACGACTTGATATGTTTGAAAGTTATACGCCCGTTTAAAGCAACATATATATATATATATATACGTATATATATAACGAGCACGCACATACGTATACCGTATACCTAATATACACATTACACACACACGTACACACATAAACATATACATGCCATAAAAGTACACGTGAATAGGGATGTATTGAAATATCCGTCGGAGGGTGACGGCCGTCCTTTTAGAGCGAGTGTTGGTGGTAGTGGGGAATGAGAAGGACAGGAGGTGAACAGGAGAGTTTTCATTGTGCTCGGACCATATAACACATACAGTACTACTACTACTACTACTACTACTACTAATAATAATAATAATAAAATATGAATGTCAGTGTAATGATTATAGTATATATGTATAACAAACACATACGCGTGGGGTGCGAAAGTCGACTGGTACAATAAGCTTTCGACAGGAATGGCAACGTGACCGACGCACGTCGTTTCCATTGTTGCGGAATGAGTAGCATTGTTGTATACATATTTCATGGAGACGCTCTAGGCGGGACAGGGTGCAAGGGGGGCAGCGCCCGTCAAATGATAGGTTTATCTCAAAACTTCGGTCAAATATTATGATTTCAATGGTTAAACTAACAAGACACGCCTGTGCGTCAACGAAATATTTGAAAACGGTTTGACGAATGACAGTGGTAAACTCGACGATATCATTAAAAATAAAATAATTCCATGATTAATAATATTATAACCGCTCAAAAAGTGGCGAGATAGAAGTAATCGAATAAGAAATTATAAGTAATTAGATGATGTGTGATTTTGTTTTGGGTTTTGATCGGTGAAAAATAAATTTTCTAGAGTCCTAGCGATATATATATATATGGTACTTTGGGTTTTTTTTATTTTTTAATCGAGTTTATTTATTTGACAAAAAACAGCGGTGAAACAAAATAACATAATCATAACAGTCGACAGTTGAAAAGTTAATTGTGTGCAATAGTTTTTTCCATAGTGATAGTTCATCATGTGTGATTGAGGGTTTAAAAAACTCACTTCTTCTTAATACAAACGAAAATCGATCAAAGACCAGAGCGAACGAAAAAAAAAATGAATTCACATTATTGTACCTACTATGATCAAATGGTCATAAAATAGATAGTAGATAACTCGGTATTATAATCGATTAATCGATACCAGTTATTACAAAAGCGTATGTTTTTCTATTCAAACATAAAATAAGTAAAATACAATTATTTATCTCAAAGGTGTTTCGTGTTTACTATGGATATCGTTTCTCAGATTTTTTTTTTTGAATCGGTATTTTCAATGACGTGAAAAAAATATGTAGACATTAGATGAAAATGTGACTGGTGGTACCATTCAAGTATTGCCGCTATAAAAAAAAAAGTATTATTGTCCTTAAAGAATGCACCATCAATAAGACAGGTGCATATTGGTGTATTTTATTCTTCGTCGGTTCGCCTAGAGCGAAGGGTCTTTATATTTATACAGAACGGGCCGGGTTATTATTCTCAACAGCTCATACATATAGCTAACACGGCATGGCATAACGTCGCGATCCACCCTGTATTCCCGCCGTGTGCGCACATCAGCTACACGTAAGAATACATTTTTCTTTTAAATTATATTTCCCTGCTCCCGTCGTACATCTGGTAAATAATGTGTTCCATGGTTCGCGTAAGTTATCTTTAATGCGTTCGTGGGGTCCGAGTACAATGGATTTTTTCGATTGGCTATTTCCCAACTGTGGGAACAAATTTTGTTAACGCATGATGTCGTGGAAACGAAAAAATAAAAAAAATAGGATAATCTCAGAGCGTTTAAAATGGGCCGTGAAAAATATTTAATTTTATCGTTTAAAAAGAGTAAAAGTAATAATAATAATAATAATATATTTAGAACTGAT
Source organism: Drepanosiphum platanoidis (assembly GCA_948098885.1). NCBI lineage: Eukaryota > Metazoa > Arthropoda > Insecta > Hemiptera > Aphididae > Drepanosiphum > Drepanosiphum platanoidis. The sequence goes on along the minus strand of OX402538.1, from coordinate 8,812,350 downwards.
GATTGCTGGTAATTACCCAAAAGGAATAAACAATAATTAAAAACGATTATAGACAAATTATGTACTATCAATACACAAGGCAAATATATATTATTAAAGAAATAATCGTCAGCTGAGAATTAATAAACTGAAGTCTGTCAAATATAATATATGAACCTAATCGAAAAGTATTAGGTCCAAAGAAAAAGTACACCACATAATGTTTATACTTTGTAATATACTATAAGTAGATAATTCAAGATTTATTACATTTAATTAGATTGTCAATTTCTCATCTTTTATAGACAGAAGGTAGACTCTATTATAAAAACATTGCACTATTTCGTGTAAAATTGAATGTGATATCCTCTTATGAGCAACGAGTAACCGACATTTTCTACATATATTTACATAACATATTTCAATATACATAACATGACACGACACGATGGAACAGCTACTATTTAATTTTTGCCTTAAGCTCGTTTTTTTTTTAAATACTTGTAAAGATGACGTGTTTTTGTTTTACATGTTTTACAGAGTAAGACTTCACAAAATCATTGTGTCGATAATTGACTACACTAGGTACTTATTTTTTTTCGTACTGAATTCATGTAAATAATTATTCGATTCGTTAAACACATATCAAATCCTTACGTCAATAAAAACGCTTTGCAGTAAAAAATAGTTGGAAGTATAAATATATACATATAAAGGTTTCAATAGAAAATGTTTATTAAATTTATAAATTTGTTGTAATTTATAGCTGACTATAAAATAAAATAAGGAGGAAATGTGTTAAAACAGTTCGTATACATTTTAATTAGTATAAAAATTAAAGTTAAAAGTATTTCCAAGATTTATTGAAAAGTTTAATTATACTTAATAGTGCCTGAAAAATTAGAAAAGAAAAAGAAAAATCAAACGGCTTTATGATGATACAACTTATTTTAACGATCGAACTGATAACCTTTTATTTACATTAAGTAATAAATTAAGTCACTGTACACGTGAATGAATTGATTTCTTTTTCAAATGATAAGTTGATTTCCAAGTATTTTATCACCAAAACTGAAATCCCAACAGCCCATAAATCAATATTGTTTCGTTATCATTCAACAAAACATATTATTTATCAATTATGATTAATCAAATGCACTGCAATTTATAAAACTAGTTAATACGATCGTAATTCAAAATAAATTAAAAAATTTCAATATCTTTAATACTTCCAAAGATTTTTGAATTGATTATTAAACTTCAGCAGGTACATCAAATTAATATTTTTATTAAAAATAAGAATTCTTACTTAAGCTTGTAGTAAAACATAAATAAATTTAATAGTCTTAAAAATTGATTTTACCAAGATTTAAACCAATAGATATAATAAAACCCGACATGAATATAATTGTTGTAAGAAAATAGTGTATACTCGTTTATTGTTTACGTATGTCAAAATCAGTACATGACAATAAAAATCTAAACTCTCCAATAAAAAAAGGAGAAAAAACAATAAAAGATTAAAATCAAAGTACGACGTAATTTTATATTTGGTTTCGAGGAAATTGAATTTTATTGTTTGTATTCGAATGCTAAAATATTAATTATCTGATTATAATATGTAACTCGGATACCTACTGAATCATAACAATAGACAATACAAAATAACGATAAATTATAATTATTATTAAAGACGACTACGTGATATACGAGTCTAGAAATATACTTCTTTATATTTTTAAGTCTACTTTGATGTCAATAACATTTAAATAGGGCCGTGAATTTATATGTAAAACCACATGTGTCGTTGTCTCATTATTAATGTAACCCGATTTCCGACCATTTATTTTTAAACCATTCCATTCGAGTGATCAGATTATTATTCAAACTAGAATTCAAACAATCGACTGCACGTTCAAATTGTATACAAATAACTGTCATTCACCCAGAAAATGGATTATATACCGGTATATCAATTAAGAATAATTCAGAAGATTTCATATCACACATACTTATGTTCCATTTATAATAAACACGCGCGTTTTTAATCGTTACTAATAATTATTTATTTTACGAGAGTTGACGATTAAACTGATTATAATAAAATGTAGTTACTCATAGAACTCTACCGAAAAAATAAATGAATGGTTTAATAGGATACATTAATATGTTTAATAATACTTTGTTATTATTTTATAGCAGAAATATGTAAATTAACTAAATTATTACAATTATAATAAGTAAAATTTAAAGATATTTAGGAAATCATTTAGTTATGAGCTTATTTCTTTTAAGTTATTTCTTTATTCAATTGAATTAAAACAAATATTTGTTGAAAATGCATTTAATATTTTTATGCGGCTGTTTCAAAGTTAACAAACATGCAAAATTACCAGATTTCTCAAATCGAATGTTAAGAAATATTTTTACCGTAATCGTAACTCTAGGTTTAAAAAGGGTATAATAATAATAATAATAACAGAAAAAAAAACAAACATAAAAATGTAAAAATCCATTACACTAATGGTGTTCGAGTATCAGAGAAGAATACAAGAAAAGTAAATAGGACTTAAATCTTGAGAAGCCCGGCGCAATATAAAAAAAAAAAAGAAGAGTATATTAAATTTAAACAGATTTGAATATAACGACAACGCATAAAACATTAATTTAATAAATAAATAATTGCTAATACACACACACACACACACACAAACACCATTTAATGAATAAATGCCAAAATCGATAGAAAAGTTTTAATATTTTATTTCCATGACCTATATATTATAAAGATATATAATTACACTTTTATAGTTATTAAAATATGAATACATCTCATGCTAACATGCTAAATAAAGCTAAATAACTTTGAATTGATAATACAAACATAAATTATAAAAACTTTTGTAAAAACAAATACGATAATCAACTTAATTTATGTGTTTGGTGCACATATTTGTATTGACTTTATTAGTGTTACGCAAATGATATATTATTATTAGGTGTAATATATAAATCAGAGAGTATTCTGCCAGAGCATATTTCACTGATAAATTAATATTGTCCTATGCTTGCATAAAATATTAATTTTGATTATCAAATACAAGTTATTTGTCCATAGGTATTGTACTCATTTGAGTAGAGCCTACTTACCAAGTTATGGGATTTCATTTATCAGTCGTGAAATAAACAATTCATTTATACTTATAACAATAATTTATTTTTAAAATATGTTCCTAAATATTAATAAATGTAAATACATTTACATTAAAATCTAAATGTCGAGATAGTTATATATTACCTAATAGCAATAAATTGAAGGAGATTAAAATGTCGCACGGAATTCTCAATTAAGTTGTAATATAGCTGATATATTATATTGCGCACAATATAATTGTTTTGTAATCAAACAAAAATGTTCTTAAGTCAGAATAGTATTATTATCACAGACCACTATTAAAATATATTATCCTGTCTGATACATTGGATACATAACGGACAACATGGTCTTGACTCTGGTTTTGTCTATATACGGCAAAATACTTTAAGCCACGAGCGTTTTTACCGAGCTAATAACTTGTACGTTTCATTTCAATCGCGCGAAAAATCATAACAATATATACAAACTGAAGTAAAATTATTATCATATAAATTGGCCGATAATACTTAACAAACTAGTCTTCACATGCGAACAAATGTTTGCGATGTCGCTACATGAATTCAATAAACTAAGAATAAAACAATTCAGCCACATACCTTTAATTTAAAACTATAATAAACAGACACCTTTAAAATATGTGAATTTTTTACTGCACGTATAAGTCTCAAATGAAAAGTTATTCCGAATAATATCATATACTATTATTTTTCTTCTAAGACTAGAAAATAATTCTATATCTTTTATCGAATAACTAGCTAATATTTTATTGCTACTTTAATACTCTTTAACTTTTCATACAGGTATAACCGAGGTCTAATAAACGATCAAGAAACAATGACCAATTAACTCCCACTTCCCAGTAATAATGCCATACGATATTAACTATATAAATGGATACAATTTTAATAGTAATAAGACATACATTTTAAATATATACATCAGAAAATATTTATACACGAAGGATTCTTTATACTCCGGGTTTTAAAAAAAGCATAATATAACTGGAAAACTACAGAGTTTTATAGGAATTTGGTTTTATAAAGTTATTTTATTAAAAAAAAATCAAAATCAAGACGATAAAACGATAAATGAATCAATAAACCTAATTTAAACATAAACCGAAGGCATAATAGCCAATAGGTATTATTTCTATTATTTAAAAATGAAACGATTTAAAGCAATTTTATCATGTCAACGTTTATAGCTTCATAAACCGTATTACTATTAAACATATCATACTGTTGTAATTATAATACCTATAAAGCATACGTGTTTATTGTACAAAGGCAACAACTTTATAAGCTTCTTAAACTAAATTTGATTCATAGGTACCTAAAGAAACTTGAATCCTCCTTACTACTACTGAGCGCAGAAAATAACATATGCAACAAGAAAATCTCTCGATATATTATTCTGTGTGAATTAATAATTTTGAATTACGAGTAATATTTTACATATAAACGGTAAAATCTTTAGAATTAGTATTTAAAATACCAAGTAAATTTTAGTGAACCAATATAAAAAACCTGGAGATTTAAACTGTTATAAAATATTAAAAACGATAATTCAACTGACAAGACCTGATATTATTACTGATTGAACTTTTCTGAATATTTAATAATAATTAAATTATAACGAAAGTTAAAAAAAAATAATACATATTTAAAAATATAAAAATATAATATTGATAAACAATAATCTTTATGTGTATGACAAAAAACTATTAAAAGTCAGAATTTTTAGGCAAGTAGGTAATACCAATTGTAATTATTAATAGCTGATAACACAACTACTAAAAATGTTAAGTCATAGATAAATATAATTATTTAAAAACAAGCAGTACGATTACAAAATTACATAGTCAATAAGAAAAAATACTGTTTAAAAATTGAAAACTTACCGATATATTTGCTAAATGCTTCTCCTCGTTTGTGTCCTGAAAATAAATATAAATATATTAATTAGCTATTCAATTAATTAACTCGAATAATTATAAAAGGTTTATTTTACAACACTGCATACACATGCACATCAAATTCCGATTTCTTTACTCATATCTAATAATAATAAAGATCAACTTTATTATAATTTTTTATAATCCAAAGATTTCCTACAATCGCGTGTAGGCAGTCTAAACGCCCGCACGATTATAACGTATCACTATACAAACGGAAAATTAAATTGCACAAAAGTGATATACAATATTTATTGTCTATTAGACGAACTACTCTCCGACCAAAAGTAACGTATATATAACAAAGAACCGATTTTGTCGGTATTAATAAATTATATATATATATATTTACTTTTTTTGCTTAAAGTTTAGTCATTTCGGTCACGTACTAGGCGCCGAAATTCCTATTTAGTTCTTGGCGATTTCACCAAATACTGTGTTTTGAACTAATTGAATTAAAATGAAAAAAAAAAACACTGAATGAACAAATGTAAGCCACTACGTAGTAACACTTAGTGCATTTTAAAGTGGACACAAATTTCCTTTTTAAGACAAATACGAATTTGACAAAAATTTAAAGTTTTTTAATGTAGTTACATAGAATTTATAGATATGATGTAAAATGTTTTTCAAATATAAGTTATATAGCTAATTATGTACTATAATATACGGATTTTTTTACATTCGTTTTGACTTTTTGACTACTAAAATTTTATTATTAAAAAAAGAATAATTCATTACTACAGTAGAAACTATTAGGTTTATGAATTTTAGTTGTTGGTTTAGTTAAAATTTAAATTAATAATAGAAATATATGGGTAAATACAATCTTAACAAGTCCGAGCATTGACCTAAACAAGATTCCAAGTGTGTCTCTTAGCCTCACATCGTACGTCCAACTATCGATATTCTGTCTGAAGAGCGAATTGACTAATAACACATACGTGATCCCAGTACTATGTTACCAGTTTTTAATATTATTGATCGAATACTTAGTTTACAATCAAGCTTATAAAAATACCCATATTTTATAAAACAAATAATATCATGGACCTAGGTAACCTATTAACATTGAAAATCTATGGCCAAATGTCGAATCATTTTTCATTTTTAAACTATATTTTTTAAATATACTCGTTAAAAGTCATCATTCGATTGAGATTCGACGTGTATGATTCTCTAGAGAACGAAACAAAAAAATTTTAATATGCATAATATATTTTTATAATGGATGATGTTTTCAAAATATAAAGTTATCATTTTTTACGAGCTATGGGAATTAAGAAGAGTAAATTCATGAAAATAATATATTAACGGAGAAAATGAAAACGAAAGTTGCTTTATACTAATAATGCATTGATTAAACATACTTAATCATCTTAAAAAAAATATATATCTAACAATAGGAAAATAATGATAGAGAACTATAAATAATATTAAACATTATAATTAATAATATGTGGCATATACAATACATTTAAAATACAATGGTTCGAGGCAAATTCACGAGAATCACATTCAATCGCGTAATTAGTATACTTATTACTTATTAGTTATTACAGATCGCCACTTAATACAATCGCAGTTAAAATAAATACTATACGGGTTATACTATCAAAATAGCGGAAAACTGCTCATAAATATATTACTTTACATTGATGCATATTTATCAACGTCGTCAATCAAACATTAAAATAAGACAAAGGGAAAGATATTGTGTTATGTTTGAGAATCGGAAAGTTTGATTGTCTATTGCATATAAAAAAATAAGTATGAAATAGAATCATTGTAAATATTCACTTCAGATTGTTGGCGATGGATTTATTATAATGCATCGCCCCAAGATAAAACTAATTTGAGATATTTTTAGCAAATTTCCTCTGATGAGATAACATTTTTAAAATAATGTCCAGTACGATTTATAATATGCATTTTAATTCAAAGTGTGAGTGCGTGATAACACAAACAACATTTATATATAATAATGAGACATACTATGATAGATTTAGTGTAGAGCAAATAATACAACTGAAATCTCTTGACAATCTGTGTTGATTAATACATAAAGTCAGCAACCACGATTTGTTGTCTTAATAATTAGTACTGAAATGGAATATTACGTCGTAATGTTAACAAACATATCTAATACGTTCTAATTAGATGTAGTTATCTTAATTCGAATAAATAGTTCACATGTACCCTATATTTTCAAACGTCATGCGAAACTAATTATACATAATTGTAAGTTTTTTTTTTTAAAGTATTCACAGGAAATTTCAAATGAAAAGTCATTAATAATTATACACTTTTTATAATCGGTACATTTTTACTTTAAATTGAAAAAAGATCATCTAACAAATAAAGGGATATCAGCTGAAGTTTTTATTTCAATCATATTGAGCAAAAATATCTCAAATAAAAATTAATAATCTCCTACATCAATAACTCATCATACAAAACTAATTAAACTAAAAATAGTCATTTTTCATAGTACTATGCAGATAATAACTTCGAAAGTAACAATTATTTACGATCTAGCAAGTATTTTGATATTTTGATCTCTCCATTTCGCAGATGAAAAACATTTAATTATTAGGACAACCACGTGCAATCATTTTGAACAAAGTAGCGACTTAAAAACTTGAACAAATATTCATCTGACATCGATAATGTGGGAACCTGACGCACAGAACACCGAGGGCTTTTTTATTAACTTCAATTTAGTTTCATTATATACGTAGTAACCACATGGGTTGCCGACTATTGCAATGAAATACAATTAAAAAACGTTGTCAAATATACATGCTATATATAATCACACTTAAAAGTGAACGAAAATCACTAAAATTGTTAATAAAGCTCCCAACAAGTACTTTATTGAATAAAAGTCTTAAGTATTATTAAATGACGGCCATGTTTAAAACAAAAATATAAAACGATTTTTATCGCACTTATTTATCTATACTTATCATCGTCTATTTACGTCCATCTATTGCATCTTAATAACTTATTAACGAATCAAAAAAAAACTAACGTTTGACGTATTATTACAAGTTTATAACGAAGTATTTATTACTGACTCATCATCGGTACTCTTTCGTACAAAAATTATTGAAACGTTTATTTTACATATATCGCTTTGTCAATACCCCAGTTAGTGGTCCATTTTAAGCCCATTAGACGACGACCGTTTCTGATACTCGGGAAATATTTATTCAGTTAATGGATGTTATTGTCCCGGTGGTGTAGGTAAAGTAATAATAATACAATATTCGTGTATAGTTGGTAAGATAAGTGACGGAGTTGTGTATTAAAAAAAAGCGTCAAATAAATTCCAAGTAATTCCTGATAGTGTACCTGTCTCTATCTACCCTAATATAATTATGACGGTGAGCTTTTAATAAAATAAACATACAGAACATTCCACAAGCAAGAAAATGTGACCAAATTTATTGCCATACGACATAACCGTCCTAGAACAGATTCTCGGATAATTATCGTTACATTATACCTTTATTCGTTATAATTATAACCACAACATATAAAATAAGTTTCAAATGCTAAGTAAATCATTACAACTTAACTATTTTTAAATAACTTGATTCACTATGCGTCTATACGGGTAAAATAACAATTGAATCGACGAACGCAGAAAAACTCGAAATTATTGTATGTATATCCAATTAACCCGTGTTTTTAAAAATCAAGTACCTACACAAAATTGTGTTACAGATATATTACTTATACATATACAAAATATAAAATAAAATATTATAGATGCCTAATAAAATATTTCATATTTGATACTTTGAAAAACGATTATTAAATACATATTATTATTTATCATGTGATTATTTTGTGACTATTGGGCCGAGTTGAAGGTAATACCTAGTAAATAGAATAGGTACATAATTTTATGACCAAAAACACCTGCTTATTGTAAATAAAGTTCTCAATGTTCCCACTAACCTATTCATAGAAATTGTGTGTACAAGGAATACAGTATTGAAAACAATTTGTTTCTGTATTTTTATCATGGTTTAAGTTTTAAGCACTAGTGTATCATTAACAATTGCACTGCCATTTCCTCGCATTTCCCCTTTCACACTATTATTATCAGTATTATTTCTGCTCGACAACATTATATAGTATACACACTGTCAGGATCCCAAGTACTTTGGCCACGAGTGGTTCAAACGTTGAAGTGGAAAAAAACACATTGTCATATGGAATTATAAAACGGTTAACTAATTTAAGAGTTATTTAAGAGTTTATTTTTACCATATCAATTTAGTTTAACCACCTATCTTATATTAATAATAGTAGATTTACACTGGATTTTATACAAATATTTTTACACTTGTATAAATGTCATGTTACAATTGTTTTCATTCGATTTTGGAAAAAATAAACAAAATAAAAATCTGCTTCATGTAGTTACAATGGTTTTAATTTTTTTTTTTTGTACATTTTTAAAAATGAGGAATACAATACAATTTTAAAATAGACCTTTTAATTTAATGCAATTTCATCTGATTTGTACTTCAAAGAAGATATTTTTGTAAACCAATGATTTTAAAATGCATAAAAACTTTAGAAATATTATTAAAAGATATAGAAATCTTGCAGTAACTCAAGATTTTATAGAAATTCTATTCAGGATAATTTTTGAATTATCAAAAATCATTTGATTAACAAACATTTAATTTTATACAAAATATACAAATTTGTATTAAAAATCTCATAGAGATGTTTTATTTATTGATAATCTATAATGCAATCAAGTATTTTGCTTTTTAAAATGTACTTTAGGTCTTAAATGAAGCATCCAAAATACCATAAAACGTATAACGCGAGGTATACATAATTAAAATTAATTGAAACAGACCAGAACCAATATTTTTTCAATAGATACAGAAAATTAAATCAAGAAGTATAGTTATGGTGTCAAAGTTTAAGTACTGTAAGTAAAAACAAAAGGATCCAAATAAGAAATATTGTATACAAATTGATACATATTGAATAAAATACGAACTAACAACACGTAGACTCATTGAATCAAATTGATTTTACCGTCTTTCTGTAAAATGTTCAAAAACAATGATATCTACTATTGTGTTATGTGTGAATAATAAATTGCATATTGCCGCACTCTCAAATGTAGATTTTGTACAGAAAATATAGTTTGAAATTCGACTTCTATGTTTATAAATCAATAAAAACATCTTAAATAATTTATTGATGATTGTAAAATAATTATAATTTTGAAATAATAAAATATTAGGTAATTTTAAATACATATTCAGAGACATTTGTAATCTTTTTTTAACTAAGAACTATTTCCAGTTAAAACCTATTACAAATATCAAGTTGATTGGCATTAAATATTGAACACAATATTAGGTATGTTAAAAATATCAATAATATATACCGCCGGCTTATACACTTTGGCTTCTGATAAGTAAAGCATTTCTGAATCAAATATTTTTATTAGTTTGGAGATTGTATATGATATTTAACTAGAATTTTACTATGCATTGGATTGTGAACCGATATTATTGCAACAACAGACTTTTCCAACATGGTAATGGAAAAAAAATATAATTGGACACTAACCATGAACACTCAAATTGATTTTTGTTGTATTCTATTATATAACGCCTGAATGACTGACAAAATAGGTATGGAACAAAACAATAAGAGGGTTCGTTTTATAATAAGGAAAAAATAAACTCAAAATACAGCTTTAAATTAAAAATGACACGTTTGTGAGCAGTAAACATCACTGTTCGAAAACTATATATTTATATGTGAACCCTGTGTGAACCTTCACTATATTTTCAAACACTGCGTCGGGTACGAGGACACATAAATTAGATCCTTCCAAAATCTGTAAAGAAACCTATTGTGTACAACGTACTCTATATATTTTTTTCATCATCACTGCGTTGACGAATGAAACAACAATAATATGAAACCGGTCGACCCGTCCGCGCGTGTAAATCTGCCCGAGGTTTGTCTGCGCTCTCATGCACCATGAAGAGGCGTGAGCGTAGGCCGTCGGCCTTCATTCCTGCAGCACATTGCTACCGCAGCTGTTCATCCCATGAATAGTGCCGCAGGCAAATAAAAGGTCAAAATGAATATTGGTGGGATGAGAGTAGAAGTACGGCAATCGAGTTTGGTTAATTTAGAATTGAAATTTACATTTTTCAAGAGAAAAACAAATTGGTAAAAATAAATTGGATGAAAACTTAAACACGAAATTTCATTTAACACTCTGCCAATAGGCAGCATCGAGTTAATTCCTATATGCGTTTTATATGTATCAATAAATGTACTTATTGTCCATTTATTCAATGTTTTATATGTTTTGTATTAATAAATGATACGATTAGTTTTGGAATTAAATGTCTTGATAACGAAATTATTAACAGCCTCAGAATATAAAAAATATGAATTGTCTGAATGTATACAATTTACTAATGGATCTATGATTACCACCTATATAATAATAATTACTAATTAATCGACTGAGTAACTCGGCATACTCTTTACTCTATGTTCGTAAACAGTTCAAGTTTATTATTTGCTCGATTATTTTACACATTAATTTTTTTTCTTTTCTTAATGTACATTATACATAGACTCAATGTGCAAACGGAGAATACAGATACAATATAAATATAAAAACTATAAAATAAATTGACCCTTCAAAAACTAAACACTTACAGTGTTATTAATGTACATAGGTAAAGATAATTAAATAATTGAAATTTGATCTTATTATTTATGAGTTATTCTTAAGTATAATTAATCTAAAATAATGTTTTTTTTAAACAATTAAATATAAAAACAATTATTTTTGGCAGGTCTTAAAAGTGCACAGTTGTCTATATACTTACAAATGTTAACGAAGTAAAAAATAAATAATAGGTACCTCATACCTGAGCACATAAATAATCTTATCATTTATACATACGTATATAAATATAATACAAATCATGTTTAAAAATAAATTTCTATACTCAGTCGTAGAAGATAATTTATATTAATTTTCATTTATTGCTTGATACCTAAGTACTTACGTTTATAAGTTATGACTCTTAAGTAATTTATGAAACGATGTTCCGTCCAACATCCTATTAAGTGTTCACCCATAAAATGCATTTAAAACTTTATTATTTTTAATACCATGTACGTAGATAAGAAAATAATAAGGATTACAATTTAGATATTTTTAGTTGTAATTAAAAGTAAAGAAAATGGTTTTTAAATCAATTTCATTATACACATTTTATCAAATCAAATTTTATTGAATGTTAAAAATTAAGTAGAAATAATTAAGCCTAGTTTTAAATATATTCAATGGTATAAAACTTACGAGTCACAACGTATATATTATGAATGAAATCATACAAATGTTTTGGTATACATCAATGAGAAAAAATATTTCATATTAAGAAAATCCAGAAATAACCTACTTTACCTATAATTGCCATACATATAAGTGACTATAATGTCACTATCGAGGTAACATTCTATTTGTAACTATCATAGATAAGTATTTTATTATTAATTTATTTTTCAATAATTAAATTAGGTATAGAAACTAATATTTTATAATTTGTGTAGACTACTCGTATATCATAATTCATAACATAATCCTTATCATATTAAATGAACAAAAAAAAAAACATACATTAGCTTTTATAGTTTTATTATGATGAAATTCAATTTCATCTTTTTCCAAATGAAAAAAAATACATAATTTATAGATAGAAATTATAATGCTTCAATGTATGTAATTTAATTAAAATTTAGATAAGGTATATTTTGGTTTCTATTTGTTTGATTAGTTTGTTTGATTGAAACAGAAAATATTCAAATTTTTGTACATTTATTTTTGAACGTGTACTACATCAGTATAAGGTTTTAATGTTAAATTTAAAACACAACATTCAGTTTCTGCAGGGGGATACATTTATTTCCATTGTAAACATGTTGATCGTTGAGCGACCATCATTCGTAGTTTAGTTTTCACCTCGGAAATAAACGTGTGTTTATTCGGCCAGGCAACCACCACTTGACTCGAGTAAAGATCGACCCAAAGCTATACCCGCCGTGTTACTCATCAAAAAAAGAGAGGGGAAAACGAAACGCTCAATGAATGTTTTAATACTTTGCAGCCTCGTTTCTTGGAATATAAGTTTATAAACAATACAAGCGAAAATATCAGTCCTATAGTATGTGCGTTCAACGTGAAAAAAAATCACTAATAAACCTCCTCCCACTAAACAATATTTCCACCTCTATTCACGAAGACCGTTTCAATTATAGTGTCGTAAAATTAACCGTATCCCGATACGCATACATTGTGTACTTTCAGTATGTTATTACTTATTATTATTATTATTATCATCATCATCTCGATGCAATGAACCCACGACTCACGAGCGATTATTATTAAATACGTGTACGAATATTATATAGTAGACGAGAAGAACGTTCGGTCTGCCCGTCTCGTTTTCTTTCTAGCGTTTCATTTAATCGAAATATAAGACGAAACGAACGCATTTTACGCATCTCGAGGACGACTGCAACAACGAACGGACAACATAGGAATACCGTGGTGGAACAGTGCCAACGGAAGAACCAGACTGAAAGAGTGTGTGTGCACGCTTTTACTACCTACTCTGAAACGACAAACAGCCGAGTACTGCTATGCCGCCGCCATCATTTTAATTGGACGGCGGTTAGACGCATATTATATTGCGGTCAGCGTAAAAGATAAAGAAAGAAAAAAAATACGAAAACGGGTTTTATTTAACAATCAATTACCCTAAGTATAATTTTCAAACAGTATCGATTACTCGAATATTTTTTTTCCAAAATTTAACGGTTAAGAATTTAATATTGGAAAATATCCGACCTATACTCGGCCGTGTATGGAATGATATTGAATTTATCGCGTACATTGAAGTCGAAAACCTATACGAGCGGAAAGCACTGTAACTGCCAATATGAGTACCTACATTTCATACGCCGTATTTTATTACTAGAAGTAAAAGAAACGCATAAAATTCACACTGTACCAGACTAAACAATTTATCGAACATATAATCATTAACCACCAATTACATTTCAGTAAAACCCTCGGTAAAATCGAATCGAATCAACGTGTATTGTAAACATGTTACAAAATAAAAATTAACCAAGATTTTTACCAGACAATAGACAATTGAAAACAATAAATTCACCGACAAAGATAATTATTGTTCATCTTACCACACTAAAAGTATGAATAAAATATTAAAACTCAAAATGTGAGTAGGCAGAAAATATACCAAGTGTTCGAGGGTAAAGAGAGCACATGTGGTCTGATATGCCTATTGCGCACACCTAAGTAATATAAAACGGGATATTAAAAGAAAATCACGAAATGTTCGGTGGTGTTCTTTCTTCGTATTGTATTATTATACTTGAAATCCGACCCAACGTCGACGGTAGGTAATACGGTCCCTCTCAACCAAATCGTCCAAACCCCATCTGGCAGACCCGATTTCATATCGCAAAAGGACACTTGTTTTCCGTAAGTAGGTACACCGAATTTCTCTGAAGACTTATATAAATCAAATGAATAAACAGACAAACATCCGAAACGATTCACGTATCACAAACTTGTTATATTATAATTATTATATTAAAACACGCACCATGACGTTCTCGCATAGACACTATTTATCAAATAAATTCTATATTTTATTAAATTAGGTACATTTTAGTCGACAAATATGAATGTAAATATATATGCCTATATATATTTACCTACTGTTATACACAAGTTGGGTAAATCTATTGAGCCACCAGGACCTTAAAATATTGTATGTTTCTTACAGATTAAAATCTAATGGGCAGACGAATTTTAAGGGTTGCTTTTCTATTACTAGCACAAAATATGAGTTTCACTTTGATTTCTTTAAAGCATGACATGTAACGTAAGATCAGATTAACTGGGTTCGAATTCTGTCAAGACTTATTCTCTTTGCCTTCATTTCAAATATAGGGAGGCGTTACAATGAATTACACGAGTTTATGTTGTTCGTATTTAGTTATTTATATATACTATATATATATTATGTATGTATGTATGTTTGTATGTACTTTGATAGATATATTATTTTTGCAGAATAAACTATGAACAGGTATTTTGCTCAGGATTGCCCAGAGGTTTTTATTGTGGGAGTTTTGGTTAAGAAAAACGTGACTAGCTGTGCTCAAGGATCGTTATTTACAGTGCAATGGAAACGTTTTGTTTTGAGTTGTTTTGGTTTTTTTCATCTCTGCACTCATCCGATCAAGGGCAAGTTTTTTTACAAAAATTCTAAGATCTGATTAAAAAAAAATAGTTTGTATGTTGGTCTTGGCAATGTTTCTTCGCAGAGATTCGGCCCGCTTTAAAAATAAATTAGGAAGAAATAAATCCAGACAACACATGACGACAGTAATATAAAATGTCCATTTAGTTCGATATGTCATTTCATTTATATTTAAACGTGTATGACTATTCTAAACCAAGAATCTCAACGAAAAAGATACATCGAGTATTTTTATTAATAACGGTTAATTTCCTTAGACTTTGGATAGGTTTCTACTAGAATTTTTACGTACATATGAGAATTAAGAGATTTTTTTAGATTTTTCTTTTTTTGTAAGGATCTACCTAAAGCCATTTCATGATATTTTGTGTTATCAAAGTATTTTATACTCGATGAAACAATATATATTATGATGTTCTTGAATAAACCGCATTCATTTAATTATAAAACTAATAAACATAGGTAATATTACACGTCATATTAACATGTATGCGTATACTTGATCAAAACCCTTAATTAAATGTTATAACCGTTTGGTTAGTTAAATACGTTTTGTTAAAGTGTGTGCACCTATGTAATTTTTTCCACTAAATAATTTCTATAAGAGATAAGAAATAAAATATAAGAGCGTAGGACCATTATGATTCAATAAAAAAAGCTATTGTTCTACTCAGGTACATGTTTTTAAATGTTTTCACTATCTGAAACACGGTGTATCGCTTTTATAGTATTCGTACTTCATCGTATATAATACCTAGGGGTTTAAAAAATAGTTTATATCCTATTATCAGAGCTACCAAATACATATAAAAAATTTCATGAAAATCGGTCGAGCCGTTTTAAAATTAAAAATATAAATAAAACCGTTACTATTTTTTTCGTCTACGATGTATATGTTACACCCGGATAATACAATACGGTAAATATCATGACAATAATGTTTCAATAATAGTAACTATTCAGAGTAATATACTAATAATTTCAATAATCATGTACTCTAAATAATAATAATAATATGTTGCCTCGTTGGCACAACCGTTTGAATAAATACAAATGAATCATATTATTATTATTATAATAATAAACCCTTACCTCAGATATAGGTTTGTTTGTGGCGGCATCACAATACAATAATGAACGAATGTGATGCACCTTTTAAGTGATCGCGAATTCTTTAGACGCACACATCGAAACGAAACGAAAAAAAAAGTGTTATATTTTTACCATCCACGCCGTGTTTTCACGCAGCTCGTAGCGCGGAAAAATGGCGGCGATCGCACCGGCCACGGCGGATACGATACGAAACGACGACGATGTCAAAAAACGCACACTCGAAACCTTTACCGGCTTGGATTAGACGTGGTCGTCCACGAGCCTCGACGGAATCGTTGAAAATCCGAAGGCGACGGCCATTACACTCGCGTAATGGATCGCGCGCACCGGACGCGACGGCGGCGATACGATGGGAAAAATACGGTGAACACCGAATGTCACGATGGTACGGTAGTATTTTAGCGACGAGAAATAATTTGGTTCCACCCACGCGACCGCCGTGAGACGTGCGATTATT
Organism: Drepanosiphum platanoidis; assembly: GCA_948098885.1. Lineage (NCBI taxonomy): Eukaryota > Metazoa > Arthropoda > Insecta > Hemiptera > Aphididae > Drepanosiphum > Drepanosiphum platanoidis. The sequence continues at coordinate 8,795,311 of OX402538.1, read as the reverse complement.
CGTCGATAATTACTATAACCATCGCCGCGAAAGGAAATTTTGAAAACCGTGTATCGAGACTATGGCGGTCGGCATAAAACTCGAAACGCGGACCCGTTCGGAGAAACCCAAGACATAAACGCGAACCGACGAAGACTGAAGCAACGGCGGAAGGGTAATCCCAGCGTCCCCCGAAACGGTTAAAAAAACGAACAGCCAATGAGAATTATTCACGAATCATGGAATGTGATTTTTTTCGTAACGGTTTTTTTGTTTACCAAGAATCGTTACCGCGGTATCCGGAGTCATCGTCCCGTCACGGCGGCCACGCGGCCACACGGCCATGCTAATATAGACCTAGCGTCGCATTCCTCATTCGCTCGATCGAGTGGCCGTCGAATTCACTACTAATATACTCGCAATTTATCAGTTCCAACGCGCGTTGTGTAACGGTGGTTTAATAATAATTTATAATATATAATAATAATAAGTTTAGCATAACGCGTCGGTGGGTTGTACTTATATTTTACATCGATATAATATTATTATCACTAACCTCGGGCCGTCGTCGACTCCATTGACGACCGTTTTCATTCGGCGGGTCCGAAACATTTCACAACGGCAAACACACCACGGAACGATTATTCACTACTCGCGCGAACCACGATATTACCATAATTCGTTTGTTTTTGGCGGACGGTAAAATTCATAAGCCGTTTTGGCGAACGGCGACGACGTCAAAAAACACACTCGAAGCCTTTACCGGCTTGGGTTAGACGTCGTCCGAGCCTCGACGGACACGTTGAAAATCCGGAGGCGACGGCCATTACACTCGCGTAATGGATCGCGCGACGGACGCGACGGCGGCGATACGATAGGAAAAATACGCTAAACACCGAATACCGATAGTACGGTAGTATTTATGCGACAAATAATTTGGTTTCACCCACGCGACCGCCGTGAGACGTGCGATTATTCGTCGATAATTACTATTACCATCGCCGCGAATTGAAATTTTGAAAACCGTGAAACGAGACTATGGCGGTCGGCATAAAACTCTCGAAACACGGACCCGTTCGGAGGAGCCCACCACATACACGCGAACCGACGAAGACTGAAGCAATGGCGGAAGGGTAATCCCAGCGGCGTTCCCCCGCGTCGGCCGAAACGGATAAAACAAACAGCCAATGACGATTCACAAATCATGGTAAGTGATTTTTTTTTTAACGGACATTTTACGAAAATCTGTCGCGACCGCGGTATGTAGTACCGTTTATGTACCAAAGTTCTGTCCGCGGCGCAGTGACGGTCAATGACCTCGTCGTCATTACGAAACTGCGGCCACGCGACCACGCGGCCACACGGCGGCAGCGGCGGAACGTTCACACTGCAACGCGTGCCGCGCGTCGCATTTTATTACATTATTATAATACTCGCGCCTCCGAGTACACACGCGCGTATTATAATTTAAGAAATAAAATAAAACAGTTTCTATTTTTTCGTCTACGATGTATAAGTTACGCACAGATAAAAAAAATTGTAACAATTCAGTGTAATATACTTATAATTTCAATAATCATGTACTTAAATAATAATAATAATATGTTGCCTCGTTGGCACAACCGAAACATAAATAAGTTGGCTGTTTGAATACATACAAATGAATCATATTATTATTATAATAATAAACCCTTACCTCGACTATAGGTTTGTTGTTTGTGACGGCATCGCAATACAATAATGAACGAACGTGATGCACTCATTGTGGCCGGCCCGTTTTGAGCGATCGCGAATTGCCGCGAAGAAATGTTATATATTTTGATTTACACATTTATCGAGTGCGCACAAATCGAAACGTTGGAAGACTTTGCGCGAAACGTTGTCGACGAACAACAGTGTTATATTTTTACCGCCCGAGCCGCGGTCGTCGTGACTCGCGAGCGAAACACGGGAAAAAAACAAAATGGCGGACGGTGAAATTCACAAACCGTTTTTTTGCCGGACGGAAAAGTTTACTGACCGTTTGAGCGAACGGTAGAATTCACGGGCCGTAGGACCGTTTGACGAAACGGACGGCGCACCGCGAACGCGACGGAAAATACGCCAAACACCGAATGTCGATGGTACGGTAGTGTTTATGCGACGAAATAATTTGGTTACGCCCACGCGACCGCCGTGAGACGTGCGATTATTCGTCGATAATTACTATTACCATCGCCGCGAAACGAAATTTAGAAACCGTGAAACGAGATCATGGCGGTCGGCATGAAATTCTCGAGACACGTTCGGAGAACTCCGGACATAAGCGCGAACCGACGACGACTGAAAACAAAGGGAAAACCAATAATAGCCCCGCGTCGTCGGCCGAAACGGTTGGGAAAACGAACAGCCAATAATAATATTTCACGATTCATGGAAAGTAATTTGTATTTTTAACGGTCGTTTTTTTAAACGATGGACGACGGACGGACGACCGCGACCGCGGTATCCAGAGTTCTGTCCGCGGCGCGCGACCACGTCGTCGTCGTTCCGTCACGGCGGCCACGCGACCACACGGCCACACGGCCACACGGCGGAACATTCGCAACGCGTGCCGTGCGTCGCGTTTCATAGTTTAATCGGAAAATTCAAGTGCAGAGCGCGGTTCGCGCCGCCCGCAGTGCTGTGATAGCTCGTCGTTATCGGCGTTGTTACCGAAATAGGTTTTCGAATAAAACAAGCCTCGCCCCGAAATCATTTAAACACTCGCCAAGTGGATTTGATTTTGATTGACGTTTTCAATTTGTACCCCTTTTACCCCCCCCCCCCTTTGGGGTGGAATTTTCAAAAATCCTTTCTTAGCTGATGCCCACGTCATAATAGCCATCTTCGTGCCAAATTTCAACCCGATGGTTTATATGTATAGAGATTATTTACTTACCGTAACAACTCAAATGAATCGACGTGCTTTTACCTTTTGTGTTTTATAAGATAAATTCATTACGAGTTTCATAATTAAATATTTGGTACACTAATGGTTTTCTCAGAAGGAAATAGATATCGTTATCGTAATGGTTTGAACACCAGACGGAGAATATAGTCTTCGTTTGTTTAAATCATATATAACTAACGGAAAACCGAAATCGAGGGTTCACGCGAAATTATTATTACTATCGTCGTTACTACCTACTACCGGTAACCCCCCCCCGCGCAAACGCTACGACCTATTACTACGACAACGGCCGTCTACCACCGCGTCATACCAACAGGAAGTTTGGTAACCCATTGAACACAACTGCGACATTCTGTGGTTAGGAAAAGTAGGTAGAAGTAATCAGATCCCAACTCGACTATAGGCACACAAGCTGCACACCACGACAATGATTTTTTTTAACATTTCGATACTACCCAACTATTTAAAATATTGAGATGTGACGAAAAATGTCGAGAATTTTTTCGGCTACGAGCCAAAATACGTGCTGGAACGACTCGTAAATACACTCTTGCAAAGAAAAAAAAATACCGTTTTAACGAAACCTATTAATAACATTTAAACAGAAGACTGAAAGTCCTCATTCGGAAACCGCGATTCCCGTCAAACGTCTTGATTATTGGAAAACACCACACACTCGCGCGGGTACCAAGAATCCAAGAAGATAATATGTTTTAATTTTAGTTGAAAAAGGTGAGTTTTCGTTAACGAATAGGGCGATAAACTGTGCAGCTCAAGCTATGGACATATAGAGGGGAAAAACCGAGAATTAAGGCCGATCATGCGGGTTTCGCGATCAAAGTCAATTCATACTATTATATCGACTCAATTTCTCGGAAATAGCTACATACGTCTAAGAACATTACCAATAATGATATTAGGCAGTATTGACACAAACTAAACGACACCGGACCGACGACGATAACAGTGGTATAATTAATTATCTATCGAAAGTGTGCAATATTACATTTCAGTACTTAATATTTTTTATTTTTGTATAAAGTCATATCAAATATTATCGATATTAATTATTGACATCGCTTCGATAATCGACCGTCAATGAACTTAGATTGATTACAAATCATCAGTGAAACTCTAATAATTATTCCCTATTAGACAAGACTGCCCATCTATAATAACTGTTTATTAAATATTACCGAAAAAGAAAATACTTGGCGACTGATAACAAATAAAATAATAGATTACCTACACCTCTACACGACAGTGATATGAAAATAAGAAGTCTATTTCATCCAAATGTTACGTTTCTCAGAGCCATTCAAAGCCACAAACAAAAATTTATTGATTACGATGAAGAAATTAATTTTTTTCAAAACTACATTAAGGTAAAATTATTATGTGTTTCTACTAAGGAATGGGATAAATTTTCACTCCGGCGCGGGTAAGTTACTATTGAATTGCGCCACTGGAGTAACATTGTATTTTTATCCATGCGCAGTGAATATTCACGTGAATATTTCGAAAAACAATGGGCGACAGAGGAACACCCCGGGGCGGGACGGATAAAAACGTGACGAAAACAGAACCGATTTCCGAGGCGTATGTCCTATATAATATTATCTCACATCGGTTTGAATGTCATAAGACTCGGCAAGACTTATTGCCGTCATCGGGCTCTACTCGCGAACCGTCTGCCATTAAAATTATTATTATCAACGTAATAGAGTTACGAAAAACCGGTTTCGATTGTGGCAGCCGTTCGATCAAAATTTCAAAACGTTTTTACGACGAACACGGCGAGAAAAAACAAACCGTTTAATCACCGCCGCCGCCGTAATCACGTGTTACGACCGAAATTCTATCTACAGCCGTAATGGTAACAATTGAGTTTTTCGGGTTCGCGTAAAAGCAGAACGAGATGAACGGAAAAAAAAAAAATGGGCGCGTCGAGCCGAGCCGCCGCCGAGGGCATCGCGTCATCGTCGTTCTCTCGTCGCCGTCGCGGCGGCGGCGGCGGCGCTCCGCACAAACGCGCGTTCACACGTGTCGGCTATGCGCGCGAGAGAAAAGTGAAACGAAATCACCGGCAACAAACGCCGACGATATTCGTTCGAACACCGGGGTATGAACTATAACAGCGCTACTAACACTAGGAGTATAAAAAAAACTGACCTTAACGTTTGTCTGCGGCTCGCGGACGTATTTGTTTATCCTCCGCAGCTGCGGTACGGCTACAGTAGCGTAATCCTCGGACCGGCGTTCGAGCCGAGTGGAAAACGGAGCGCGCGACACCGTAGAAAAACGACGACACCACCGCCGCCGCCGCCTCCTCCCGAGAAAATCGCACCACAACACACGTCGAATAATTAATATATAATATAACAGATTTATTTCTATAAAACACAAAACCGAG